>CM052883.1:52239449-52305740 GCA_028534135.1 Potos flavus
GGTCCTGAGCCGAAGGCAGACAGACATTCAATCGACTGAGCCACCCAGGTGCCCCAAGGTTACTAGTGTTAAGAAAAACCCAATTTTGGAATCATAATACATCCATTCTAATATTGCCTTTACCATGGACATAATAATTCAATAAAGGCTTGATAATCACAATTCATAAACGATAATTTCTTCTGCCATCAGAAACATAAAATTTTATCAATATCAAAGGAAGATAACAAATAAATAACAAAGTATAGTATCTTAAATGCCATGGAAGAATACCCAAAATAGAAAAAAAGTTTACTATTATTATAATAGAACGGCCAAACTATGTTTTCTACTTCTGGTCTATAACTGCTTACAATGATCCAGCAATTGCACTAGTAGGTATTTACCCAAGAGAGACAAAAATACTGATTGGAAGGGATACACGCACCCCAGTGTTTATAGCAGCATTATCTACAATAGCCGAACTATGGAAAAAGCCCAAATGTCCATCGGCTGATGAATGGATAAAGAATAGGGGATATATATATACGCAATGGAATATTATTTAGCCATAAAAAGGATGAAATCTTGTCATTTGCAACAATGTGGATGGAACTAGAGAGTATTATGCTAAGTAACGTCAGTCAGTCAGAAAACAAGTATCATATGATTTCACTCATATGTGGATTTGAAGAAACAAAACAGATGAACATAGTGTGGGAAAAAAGAGAGGCAAACCTGAAAACAAAGTCTTAACTATAGAGAACAGACAGGATTACTGGAGGGAGGTGGGTGGTGGGATGGGGTTAAATAGGTGCCTTCCTTAATAGTGCATTAAGGAAGGCACTTGTGATGAGCACCAGGTGTTGTATGTAAGTGAGAGTCGCTAAATTCTACACCTGAAACTAATATTACACTGTATGATAACTAACTGGAATTTAAGTAAAAACTTGAAAAAGAGAGGCACCTGGGGGGCTCAGTCGGTTAAGTGTCTGCCTTCGGCTCAGGTCACAATCCCAGGGTCCTGAGATGGAGCCCCACAGGGCACCAGGCTCCCTGCTCAGCAGGGATCCTGCTTCTCCCTCTGCCTGCCGCTCCCCCTGCTTGTGCTCACTCTCTCTCCCTCTCTCTCTCACAAATAAATAAAATCTTTTAAAAAATGTTTTTTCTTGTTCTTTCTTGTGATGAGAACTTTCAAGATCTACTCTCCTGGCAACATTCAAATATGCACCCATGATACTGACTACAGCCGGCATGCAGCACGCCACATCTCCTCAACTTATTCATGTCAGACCTTGAAGTCTGTACCTCCCAAGCCCCTTCACCAATTTCATCCTTCTCCCCAACCCCCCTTACTCCTGGCAACCACCACTCTGTTCTCCATATCCATGACTTTTGTTTTGTTTGTTTCTTCGATTCCACCTATCAGTGAAATCATACGGTAGTTGCCTTTCTCTGATTTACTTCACTTAGCATAGTGACCTCTAGGTCCATTCATAGTGTCACAAATGGCAAGATTTCACTTTTAATGGCTGAGTAGTATTCTGTGTATATATATATACCACATCTTCTGTATCCATTTATCTGTCTGTGGACACTTAGATTGTTTCTATGTTAGCTATTATAAATAATGTTGCAATGAACATAGGAGTGAATGTATCTTTTCAAAGTACTGTTTTTATTTCCCTTCAGTAAATACCCAGAGATGGAATTACTGGATCATATGTGACTTTAATTTTTTGAGAAACCTCTGTTTTCCATAGTGGCTGCACCAATTGACATTCCCAATAATGCACAAGGGTTCTCTTTCTTCACAACCTTGCCAACACCTGTTTCTTGGCATACTGAGAACAGCCATTCTAACAGGTGTGAAGTAACATCTCATTGTGGTTTTAACTTGCATTTCCCTGGTGATTTGTGATGTTGAGCATCTTTTCCTGTGCCTGTTGGCCATCTGTATATCTCCTTTGGAAAAATGTCTAATCAAATCCTCTGCCCATTTTTAACCAGATTAACTGTTTATTTGTTATTTAGTTGTAGGAGTTCTTTATATTTTTTGAATATTAACTGCTTATCAAATATATGATTGCAAATATTTTCTCCCATTCTGTAGGCTGCCTTTTCATTTTGTTGATGGTTTCCTTTGTTGTGCAGCAGCTTTTTAGTTTGATGTAGTCCCACCTGTTTATTTTTGCTTTTACAGTCAGATCCAAAAAGCATCGCCAAGACCAATGAAAAGAGGCTTACAGCCTATGTTTTCTTCTAGTTTTATTGTTTCATATCTTACATGCTAGTCTTTAATTCATTTTGAGTTGATTTTTGTGTATCATCTAAGATAAGTTCTAGTTTCATTCTTTTGCATGTAGCTATTCAGTTTTCCCAACATCATTTATTAAAGAGGCTGTCCTAATCCCCATTGCATATTCTTGCATCCTGTGTTGTAAATTAATTGAACATATATACATAGGGCTCTCTATTCTCTTCCATTGATCTAGGTGTCTGTTCTTATCCCGGTATCATACTCTTTTGATTACTATGGCTTCATAATATAATCTGAAATCAGAAAGCATGATACCTCTAGCTTTGTCCTTCTTTCTCAAGATTGCTTAGCTGTCCAGAGTCTTTTGTGGTTCCATACAAAGTTTAGGATTATATGTTCTACTTCTGTGAACTTCTGGGACTTTGATGATAGGAATTGTACTGAATCTATATATTGCTTTGGGTAATGGAGACATTTTAACAATATTCTTTCAATCCATGAACATGGGATATCTTCGCATTTATTTGTGTCTTCTTCAATTTCTTCCATAAATGTCTTATAGTTTTCAGCTATAGGTCTTTCACCTTCTTGCTTAACTTTATTCCTAAGTATTTTATTCTTTTTGATGCAATCATAAATGAGATTTTCTTAATTTCTCTCTCTCATAGTTTGTTGTTAGTGTATAGAAATGCAACAGATTTTTGTATGTTGATTTTATATCCTGCAACTTCACTGAATTCATTTATATATTCTTTACTGAACTAAAAAACTAAGAGTTCTTTGGTGGTGTCTTTAGGCTTTTCTATATATAAAACCATGTCACAAATTATGAAAAGCTTACATCTTCCTTCCCAATTTGGATGCTTTTTATTTCCTTTTCTTGCCTAATTGCTCTAGGACTTCTTCTTTTTTTTTTTTAAGATTTCATTTATTTATTTGAAAGAGAGAGAGAGATCACAAGTAGGCAGAGAGGCAGGCAAAGAGAGAAGAGCAAGCAGGCTCCCCCACTGAGCAGAGAGCCTGATGCGGGGCTCGATCCCAGGACCCTGAGATCATGACCTGAGCCGAAGGCAGAGGCTTTAACCCACTGAGCCACCCAGGCGCCCCACTCTAGGACTTCTGACGCTATGTTGAATAAAAATGGCAAGAGTGGACATCCTTGTCTTGTACCTAATCTTAAAAAGCTTTCAGCTTTTCACCATCTAGTACAACATAAGCTGTGAGCTTGTCATATATGGCCTTTATTATGTTGAGATACATTCCCTCTCTGCTCTGTTGAGAGTGTTTTTCAAAAACATGTTGAACTTTGTCAGATGCTTTCCTGCAACTGTTGAGATGATCATATATTTTTTATCCTTTATTTTGTTAATGTGGCGTATCATGTTGATTGATGTGTGAATGTTGAACCACCCTTGCATCCCTGGAATAAATCCCACTTGATCATAGCATATGATCTTTTTAATGTATTGTTGAATTCATGTTATATTTGCTAACATATTTGCTAATCTGTGTGCAATATTTGCAAATATTTTGTTGAAAATTTTTGTATCTATGTTCATCAGGGATACTGGCCAGTAATATTCTTTTGTGTGTGTGTGGTATCCTTGTCTGGTTTTGGTATCAAGCTAATGCTGGCCTTGTAAAATCAGTTTGGAAGCATTCCTTCCTCCTTAATTTTTTGGAAGAGTTTAAAAAGGTCAGATATTAAGTCTTCTTTGAATGTTTGGTAGAATTCACCAGTGAAGCCACTGGGTCCTGGACTTTTATCTGTTGGGAGGTGTTTGATGACTAATATAATCTCCTTACTAGTAATCAGTCTATTCTGATTTTCTATTTCTTCATGATTCAGTCATAGAAAGTTTCTATGAATATCCATTTCTTTTTGGTTGTCCAATTTGTTGGGCTATAATTCTTCCTAGTAGTCTCTTATGATCCATTGTATTTGTGGTATCAGTTGTAACTACTCTTTCATTTCTGATTTTATTTGAACCCTCTCTTTTTTTTTCCTTAGTCTGGCTAAAGGTTTGTCAATTTTGTTTATCTTTTCAAAGAACTAGCTTTTAGTTTCATTGATCTTTTCTATTATCTTTTTAGTCTCTGTTTATTTCCACTCTGATCTTTGTTATTTCCTTCCTTCTACTATCTTTGGTTTTGTTTGTTCTTTTTCTAGCTTCTTTAAGTATAAAGTTAAATTGTTTGAGATTTTTCTTAACTCTTTAGGTAGGCCTGAATCCCTATGAAGTTCCCTCTCGCAACTACTTTGGCTGAATCATATAGATTTTGTAAGTTACACTTCCGTTTTCATTTTTCTCAAGGTATTTTATTTCTCCTTTGATTTTTTTGAATTACCATTGGTCAGCAGTGTGTTGTTTAATCTCTACATGATTTTCTAACCCTTTCTCTCTCTTTTATCCTTCTGGAACCCTTACAATGCTAATGTTATTCCACTTTATTTTGTCCCATAGGTTCCTTAAGCTAGCTTCGTTTTTTAAAAATTCTTTTTCCTTTTTTTTTTTTTTTGCTCTCTTTGAGTGAATTCTATTGCCCTGTCTTCTTAATCACCAATCATTTCTTCTGCTTCATCTAGCCTGCTGTTGAACCCCTCTAGTGTATTTCTCAGTTCAGTTATTGTATTCTTCAATTCTGTGACTTCAGTTGGTACTTTCTTATATATCTTCTTTGTTGACATTCTCACTGT
Source organism: Potos flavus (assembly GCA_028534135.1). Classification (NCBI taxonomy): domain Eukaryota; kingdom Metazoa; phylum Chordata; class Mammalia; order Carnivora; family Procyonidae; genus Potos; species Potos flavus. Next base: position 52,244,387 of record CM052883.1, read on the forward strand.
ACACATTCATTCTTCTCCCAAATTTGGCAAACATCTTTTTGACCATTACTTTGAGACAAGCATAGACCCTGTTGACCTCTAGACCAGTCAATCTGGCAGTGTCTCCTGGGTGACAGTTGCAAAAATTTGGGTTTCAGATCAGTGTATAAGCTCCTTTCTGGAAGGTCCTGCCAAACTGTAGTGAGGCTGAGGGAAGGCAAAAAGATGGCATTCCCCCACCCTATATTCCCTGAGAGCACCTCTGTAGCCTCTAGATGTGTGGCAGACCTGAAGTCTGCCCCTTGGGCTAAAGTGCCAGGACAAGTAAATAGGCTTTTTTCACAAATAGACTGGGGGTGTGTTTCAGTTTTCTATCTATGCAGTGCTCTGGGGGTGACAGCCTACCAAGAACTGTCTCTCCATTCATTATAGTCCCATAAAACTCAGGAACACAAGTATGCCTATCTGTGGTATCAAGGTAGAGGAAGAGTACAAAATGGCACCCACCAGCAACTCTGTCCCCAGAGAAAGTCCCAACAGGCCCCTGCCTGTTGCATCCAGCTGATGCTTTCAGGTTAGAAAATAAATCTTCACATATAGTCTAGATGCTTTTCAAACTGCTGTTTTTGTGCTGGTTCCCAAGGCAAATATGTCTACACGCAAACCCATTAAGAAAAATATCTCAGTTCTCTACAGCCTTTTGGGTCTCCGGGATATGAGATCCATTGGTTTTCAAAGCTAGATGTTTGGGGAACTCATCTCTTCATTGCAGGTTCCAGGGATTGGGGTGCCTGATGTGGGATATAAACTCCTCGTTCATCAGAGAAGCTCCAGATTTGTGAGATTCTTCCCAACTGTGGGTTGCCACTCTGGCAGTGGGGTTTTTGGTGAAACCATCCATATGTGGCCCTTTTACTGTTTTGTTGTGAAGTAGCTATTCAGCCAGTTCTCTGATCTTTTTCAGAGGGAATTTTTCTGTATGTAGCTGTAGATTTGGTATGTCTATGCGAGGAGGTGAGTTCAGGATTTTCCTATACCACCATCTTGGACCACCCCCCTCAACATTTCCTAGTATATCTGTTTTCTTAAACTTGTACAGTTTAGCAATTTATTTCCAAATTATCTCTGTTTGGAACAGATAACTCTTTAATCTTGCGGATTGTATTTTGGGAGTTTTCCCTACGCTCTTAATAGCTACACGGTTGGAGACCGGTGGATAAGAAGACAGTCTTTTGATAACTACACATGAGAAACATATCAATTCTTAATCCTCCCAAAGAATAGGTCAAGTAATTCAGTTCCCTACACAAAGTATATAATAAGCAGCCTCTACATAGTATTGTTGGTAATCAATGTTAATCAGTGTGTTTGCTAGTAGGACAATGTGTTATATTACTTGGTAATACCTCTGACCCAAATAAAGAGTTAAGCTGATTACAGGACGCACTTTCATTTGCCTAATTTATTCAACGAATGTTGATTTGGTGTCTGCAGTAGATACTAAGCTGAAAGCAAACTTACATAAAAGAAAAAACAAAATAATGTGGAACAAAAAGATATCCACCTCCCAGGCGCTTGTGTCAACATTACCCCAACACAACAGTACTTGTAGGCCTTAAGATTTAATAAACTAGACACACTGTATCTATGAGAACAAAGCATTTTCCATGGAAACTGATATTTTGCAATTAACCAGGAACTTCTAAGGCTAATAACCATTCTTTAGAAGTAATTCCGCTAGTGAAAAAAAATGGTAATTTCTGCAAAGAAAACCCAGTGTTTTACATATGTGTATATATATACAATTATATTATTATATATAAATATATTCTCATATAAATATTATTTTATTTGTTATATTATTATATAACCTATTACAGTATTATATTACATTATTATATGAAAATAAATTATTATATATAAATATATATAATTAATTCAACTTAATAATATGAGGTCAATTCCAAAGCCATGTTTGAAAAATATAATATATAAAAAAGTCTTCTTACAATATAGAACTCAATGCTTTTAACAAATTCTCCCATCTGGGCAATACAGTTGATGATGTTTTCATAAACAAAGAAATAGGACGTTAAAGAAAACTAACGTCTTTTTGGATGCCAGCACGGTTTACAGTACCAGTGTGTTTATGAGCCTCAGACCAAGTAAATGTCAATGGGGGTAATGATGATTCCCAACATTCTAACTGAACCATTAAACGATATGTCATCTGTGAATCTGTAAGTTATGAATGATAAAAATATAATGTAAGAAAACATGATCCCAATTATCACTTATGAAAAAGGATGATAGCTATTATTTACCTCTACTTGAATGAGAGGTCATAAGCCTACTACAAATAACAGTAAAATACCTACACAGTTGCTAACTAATGTGGGACAATTATAAACAGGATGGACAAAACTGAAAAACTAAAAAGCACAACTATGACAAAGGTACAACCTCAAAGGAAATGATATTGCCAGGTTTATGACAAGCATCAAACTGACTTAGAACACAGAAACATCATTGCTATTTTAATTATGTTTGTAAAAAGGTTTCCAAATTTCATCAAGAGAGATGAGGCAGATCTTCAGTCCCAAGCAAACTTGTGTTTAGTTTGAAGAGATTACTGAGCTCATTAAAGTTAGACTTTTCAAACACACAGAGCAAAAGTATCTTTTTCAAATATGAAAAATTATCAACATAAACTATACGAATGTTTTTATGTTGTTAAACTAGCTAAAATGAGTTAGTACTTGAGAAATCTGTAAATCCATTTGAAATTTAGGTCTTTATAGATCTAGTACAATAATAATAATAATAAAATCCTAACTGTGAAAGATCTTTGTCCCACAATGTAAACATTCCTTCAGCATGGTAGGCTTTCTTAGCCTTGGCTCATTGCTATTTGGGATTCATTTTGTTTTGTTTGGTTTGGTTTTGCTTTTGGTTTTTGGTTTTTTTGGGGGGACGATTCATTTTGTTCGGTATCACACACATTTAATCTAATACAAAACATACTATAATGTGATCACTATTTATGATTTACTTACTATCTGGTACTTATTAGCTCAAAATATCTTCCATGGAGAGATATACATAATAGATATCAGCTCAGGTTAGATTAGCAAGGCTGAAGACACATAAGACACACACTTCAGTGTCACATATGTGCTGAAAAAAAACTATGCCTTAAATTTTCTAAAGACTCTCACATTGTTAAGATGGGATCACCATATGAACTAGACACATATTCCTTCCGGAGAATGAAAGTGAGAAGGCTATTTGCCTTTCACTGAAGGATGCTATAAATATCCCCTTCAGAGAGGCAAATTATCTGCTCCTTTGAAGTAAATATCCCCATGTAGTCCTCTATTTTCAGCCTCAAACAGGAGTCTTTGATGTCATTCTGCAGCCCTGATAATTCCACTCCTGGTCTCAAATCTCTCTTGTCTGGTCAATTTTGATTTATACTAATTCAACTCCAGTAAACCTCAAAAGTAGTGATATCTTAGAGGCATTTTAATTTCACTCTAACCAAGTGATAAAACCAAAATTAAATATAACAAACTCCTAAAGGCTTAGGCAAACCCCATAGGTACCTTATATTTATAGTTACAGATTAATAGTTTTTGATATAGTGTTTGTAATCTACTTAAGTAAGACACACTTTACTTTCTAAACCTGTTCCTCTCTATCAGCCACTTTCTCTAAGTCTTGTCTGGTTCATTCAGAAATCTCTAAAAGCAATAATTTAATACCTTATCACATGACATTATACCAGGTGACCTTTCAACGTAGTTTCAAATAAAGAAAAGAACTGACCACTCTTAGAAAACAACTTCACTAATCAGAGAGACATGAAGAAGCAATTGCAAAGTACAGTAATATGTGCAGAAAATATACACTTTTTCTCAACACATCTATAGTATTCATTTGGCTAGTCCTTTCTACTTAAGAGCCCAGTCTGTTCATTTGATATATTAGGTTAAACCATAAAATTCTGAATAGTTTGAACCCAATTTGGAAAAAAAAAAAAATGTTTTATCTATGTACTATAAAATAAGGTTTTATTTGTCACAATGGTCATGCTGTGGGCCCCCATCAAATTTATAGTGGAGAATGGCAAGGAACATTTCCTCCAGAAAGATAATTTGAAAAACTAGTTCTCTGTCTTGAACATCGCCTTCAGTTTATCCTTCAGACCCACCATAACCATATAAAATTGTAATGCACACTTGTACTCTCAGGCCTCTTTCTTTGTTCTTCTTTTCCACTTTTCATAGCACTTATAGTTTTCTAAATGATAATCAAATATGTTTACTGTCAATCATTCTTTTCTAGAAATGTAAACTCCAGAGGGAAGGGATCTTTGTCTATTTTGCTCACCGACAAAACCTAAACACCCAAACAGAACCTGATGGAAAGTAGTAACTCAATTATTTGTTGAGCACATGAATGAATTAATGAATGAGTGAATCCACATTGAGAATTCAGTACAAAATATTTCTGGAGTCAGATTTCTATTTCATTTATACAGTTAACTAATATCTACTGCGCTCTGAATATGGGGGAGACAGAGCATACACATACAAATAGGTATTATCAGTCATAAGTGCTATAAAGCCAAAGAGAACAGGGTAAGAGGTTGGAAAGAGAGAGCAGTGGCTATTTTAAATGACTCAAGTCACCTCTCTGAAGTAATGGCAATTGTTTTGAGCCTTGGATTAAGGTAGGTGCCATACATACTTGGGTGGAGGGGGAAAATGAGCTTTGAGAATGGAGGAAATAGCCAACGCCTAGGCCCTAGTGTGAAGGCCCACCTGGTAAGCCCAGCAAGCCCAATGAGGCCAGTATGGTGGAAGTGGGGTGTGCAAGAATGTATCATTCTAATTGCCTTTACCTGCTACTTAATAACATATATATATATATATATACACACACACACACACATATATATATAAAATGCCCAATGTCCTGGGAAATAGAGATTACCTTTCACCTAGAGTACTCAGATTCCCTGATAGTAAGAGCTTCTTCTATTCCAGCCCCCAAATGTCTGTATCAGCACATCATATAAGATTACAAGGCACAGTAATGACATTGTTAAAAACCGCTCCAAGTAGCCTCAGAAGTCACCAAACCGACTTTAACTAAGTACCACTGCGCAGGAAGGTGTAAGGCCAAGTTCGAACTTGGTACTACAAGGGTGCAAAGCCATGAGGCTCAATAAACATTAAACAGTGACGGTCATTCTGAGTCTGGGGGAAAGAGCGTCCTCCCAAAGCAGTTTGTGAACTGTACCACCAAAGCGGTAGGAGGCAGCTCTGTGCCATGCATTTTGTGACAGTCCTGGACTCGCACTGCTCCGACATTTTATGTAACTTCCCAAAGAACAAAAAACAAAAAGTTCACTCTGAACTCGCCTTCCAGCTCAGGCCAAGGCGGAGCACTTGGAAAGTTTTCAGCGTCTGAAAATCTCTACTTCCGGGTCTGAGCAGAGCAATACCTTCGGGCTTAAAATAAAGGTTGACGGCGACTCCCCCCTTCCCTCCACAGCAGCTTCGCCTAGCTTAGCCAAACTTTCTGTGCTGTCCCTCGACAGCAGAACGCGAGGTCGAAGGCATCATACTGAGTTGGGGAGCAGATTCGGGACCGGGAGCTGGGTGAATGGGTTTTCGGGACACCAGGCTCGGGTCGTGGCGACAGAAACGAAAACAGCAGCAGTCTACGCGAAGCGAAGAATGGGGAGAGAAGGAGAAACTCTGAGGCAGCCGCCAATCCCGCAGGCCAGGACGACGCTCTGCCTCGCGTCCGGGGGACCGTGAAGGCTCCCGGGTGGCGAGGCCAGCCGCGACCCTCGCCCCGCGCGCCACATCCGCCCGCAGGCTCGCGCACGCGCAGCGCCGCCTGGGCCCGCGGCCTGGGTGGGGGGGGAACAATCTCTGAGTCGCGCGCCCAGCCCCCGCCAGCGGGTTTGCGCACGCGCGGCGACGTTTCGGCCCTAGGCCTGGGCGGGGGTGTAACCCCGGGGGCTGCTCGTCAGCGGTCGCCGCGTCCCTGAGTTCGGACTGAGGGGGCGGGGAGAAATGGCTGGTTGCGGGGGCATCTGAGAGTGGCCAGCTTCGAGCCCGGCGTCCCCTCTTGGCTTCCTACGCCATCCCGTCCGCTTACCTCAGCGCAGGCCCGAGCCGCATCCGCTCCGCCTTCTGGGTCGCCGTTACTGCTCGGTCGGGGGCCCGGCGCAGCGACGAGTTGGCGCCTCCCCCTGAAGCGGCTGGGCCTCGGCGGGTTGCGCTCGGGTGCCAGGCCGGGGACAGGAAGGGAGGGAAGCGCACTCGAGGGGAGGGGGCCGGCGACGGCGCCTCGCCCCTCCTCCTCTCGCCGGGCTGCCCACTGCCGCCCCCGCCCCTTCCCCGCCGACTCCGGGTCCTCTTGGAGCGGACCCCAAGATTGCACCCCGCCTCGCCCGCTGGGCCCATCTCCGCTCTGTGGGACACCCTCACTTTCTCCAGGGTTCTGGGCCCAAAAGGCTTGAGAATTTGGAGATGCCCGACTCGGCAGGGTGAGGCGCGCGTATGGTGCTGTGGGCAACCTTTTCTACAGTCCATGTCCCCCAGCCCGTCTGCTTTTTCTTGCGGTGGTCCCTCTATGAGGAAGCTCAGATCCCGTCTTCGCACGGTTCCCCCCTGCTTTTCACCTCACTGCTGTGGGGCCGAAGTTCTGTGCCCTTCAAATACGAATGTTGAAATAATGAGTGAGTCGTCTTGAGGGGGTGACCTGAGCTACCTTGGAACCAAGGTCTTCTGGAACAACCGCACTATCCCTTTACTAATTTAGTAATTTCTTGTATGACACCGTCCTTCTGTTGGCTTTGGTAGATTTTAGTAAAATGCGCCACTGCTTCATAATGTGCAATAATTTCTTCCACTTTACGACACTTACGTTGACCTGAGTGGGTTTCGGTAAAATGCTTCACAGCTACTGGTATCAGCTGGTCCTGGGAGGTAAACTGAATGCTTTTACATTGGCTTTTAAATGAGGACACAGGTTCAACGTTTAATAAGTGATTTGCCAAAAAGTAGCACAGCCACGTCGACTGAGATGTCAACCCACAGTGACCATGTCGGTGTTGTTTGGTCTGGCCTTTGTCATTCATTGGGAAAACATCCTTCCAGAATGTCTAGCTGTTTTTATTACAGTTGCTGTAGTTGGCAGACAACTATGTCTATTATCACAGGATAGGTCCATCAAAACCCAAAAGGAGGCTTGCATTTACTTGACTTTGTAGGTTATGAGCAGGGCAGGAGTCTTACATGCATGGCATTGCCTAAGACAAGCTTTTCCCTGGAAATAATCAGTTACCCTTTGGCCTTTTAATATAAAAGGTAGCATAACCATAATTGAAAGGGTAGCTTGGGGTTTTTATTCGAAAGGTTAATTAGAAGGAACTCCTCCGACAGTATTTATCTAAGGGAGAAGACAGTCAGACTAAGGAAGGTAGTGAGATAAGGTGAGGTTATCACTAAACATACCTTCCTTTTACTATTTGTGATTTTTATATCTCACTAGATTATGAAACTCTTGAGAGCACAGATCATGCCTTATTTCTGTACCATAAAATGCTTAATAAATGTTTATGGAATGAAATTACATTGATTACATGCCCTTTAGTTCCTCAAATATGACTCCGTACTTTATTAAGAGACCTAAACATAAGCATTAATCTATGGTTTACCCTCATTTTGGATTGTTTGTGCAAGTTCTCCTGGGCTTGACTGCCTTGATAAACTGACCTCTTAAGAGTGGTTGATACCTAATCCAAAAAGGCTTTAAGTCACCTTTTTTTGTACTCTGATCAGTTCTCTCCTTCCTCTCCTTGTGGCAAAGCTGCATAACACTGAGTCTGCATAAAAAATCCACTGACTTATTTTTCTGTTCAGGAAAAAGCTTTTCCTCTGATTACCACCAAAGCTAAAATTCATCATTAAACAAGTTTAGAGTTGGTTCATTAAACAGGAATTATTTCTAATTCAAACACTCAAGCCGCCTTTTTCCTTTAGCCAGACTGTTTATATTTAAAACATTTTAAGAGTCACTATTAAGAAAGCAAAATTATAGAAAACCACTTTCATACAGAATGTAATGCATAATTTAAAAATCAACCTATATAATAATTCTTTCCTTAAAGGTATAATACTCCTTTACAAATTAGTATTTTAAGATTTAGGTATTTTAAAAATAAAATACTTTTTAAAGGGCCTGAAGTTCTTAGGACTTTTTAAAGGCACTAAGATTATTCCTAAATGATAAAAAACAATAAGACATGGCATAGACTTTCTCCAGGTTCTACCATGAAAGATATTGCTAATGGAGGACTTAGTGTTAAGATGTGATTATAGCAAGAATGATCAGAACAGAGGATTCAACAAGTATAGTCCGAAAATATAAAAGAGGAAATTTCTTGTAACAAATCTAACCTCTAGAGCAGTTGGGAAGAAACTTTTAGAATATCTCTTTTTATCTAAATTAAGAAATCAAACTTTACTAATATTTAACATATAGATTGACAATAGTGCATATTTTTTTATAATCAGAGTACATGACCAAAAATGTTGAGAGACCACTTCTCTTTTTTCCCCAGTGATTTCCAGTCATTACTAATCTTTCACCTTTCTTTTTTTTTCTTTTTTTAAATTTTATTTATTTATTCATTTGAGAGAGAGAGTGAGAGAGAGCATGAGAGGGGAGAAGGTCAGAGGGAGAAGCAGACTCCCCACCGAGCTGGGAGCCCGATGTGTGACTGGATCCCAGAACTCCAGGATCATGACCTGAGCCGAAGGCAGTCGCTTAACCAGCTGAGCCGCCCAGGCGCCCTAGAGACCACTTCTCTAGAGTACCATCTGTTCGGTAGGCAGCATCTGATTTCACTACATGTTTTGACTCTGTAATATTTTAAATACAATAATTTGGATTTATACAACATTTTAAGTATAATAATCTTGAAACATATATAACATTGAAAATTTTACCTTTGTTATACTATGCAATAAGTAGATGTTTATTCCTTAATCACTTTTAACATGAGATATTTATCTAACAAATCTTGGTAATTTATATAATGTTTCTTTGCATTATCATAGAACTGAGAGATTAAATATAAATCCTCATTTTATAGATGCCCAGATTATGAAGTAATTTGTCAAGTCTTTGGATTCATCGTTTCGATGCTTTTTCCAATGGATCATCCCACTCATAGGACAAATAGCAGAATCTCATTATCCATCAAATGAATGATAACAGTGCCATTACACAAGATGGGAAGGTGAGGTATTTCTCATAGAAATTTTTTTTAACCTTTTTAAAGAGGAAGAAATTCTTTTTTAACCTTCTACTTTGAAATAATTATAGATTCACATGAAGTTGCAAAATTAGTACAGAGATGTGCCATGCACCTGCCCCCACTTTCCCTCACTATGTTTAAGATAATAATATATTGCAAACACTAAGATAAACCAAAGACTTGGATTGAATCAGCTGAACAATCTTGGGGAAAACTAACTGGCCAGAAGCTAAAGGTTGAAAAGGATGGTTTTGGGGCAAAAATTCTGAATGAAGGGAGCTGTTCTAGAGAAAAGAAGGAGGGAAAGGGAGAAGAAGACCATTAAACACAACACATTCCTTGATCAGAAGAGAAGTGATAGCCTCTATACCAGGTAGACATTTTTTGTGCTCTTTTTTCTTTTGGTCTGTTATTTCATAATTTATCATTTCTCTTAAAGTACTCCAGATAATGTCATTACTATCATAACCTATATCCCTATAGGTCACATCCAGGTTGCAATAAAAAAGAATAAATTTCTGACTCCATCATCTAAGGGTAACCTTGTAGGAATATTAGCCCTCCTTAAATCCCACAGGGGCTGGAAAGATGGAGGGTTGTAGTATAATTCTGTAGATACCATGTAGCATCCTCCTCCTTTGCCACTCCTGAGTGAGGACAAGAGACACTCCTGGGGTCCTGGGTATTGCCAGTTGTGTGGGAGAGAATACATGCCCAGACCACTTTGATGTGGAAGGCACAAAGGCAGCACTGCCCAGCTCTCTGTATTTTAGAGAGATATCAGTTATGCTGTGGCTTTATAGACCCTTCCTCTTTATCGTGGTATATGGTGTGGTGTATCCCAGCAGAAGGCTAGAATACAAAGCAATGAAGATGATAAGACAACACGTACGTGTTACGGTAGCAATAATGAGAGAACAACAAACTACCAGAAGGAGGTCAAGAAAGGGTTCCCAAAAGAAAAAACTTTGGTGTTAAGTTTTAAGGATGTGCACAAGTTAGCTAAGAGAACAGACATTAGGGACGGGGATGCTGGGGGAAGGGAAGCATTCCAAGTAGAATAAGAAAGAATATGATGTGTTTGAGAATTGTAAGCTACTCATCAAGGCAGAACAAAGGATATGTGGAGGGGATAGAGTAATGGTAGAAAATTAAAATAGCAATAATTTCTTGAGTACTCTTTATAGTACATTGTCTTAATTAGTCCCTACCATAAACTGCAACTTAATTCTGGCTCTGTTTTTCAGATGAAATAGTAGAGACTTAACTAACTTTCTAGGGTGGAGGCAGGGCTAAGACTCAAATCCACCTCTGATTCCAACCTGGAGCTCTTTCCATTTGACCATGTGGCCTCTTTCTACATGAAGTAGAAAGCAAACGGGCCAAATAATAAAAGGCCTGGGCAATGCAACAGCAAGATATATCACAGGATCCAACAATGGATTTTAAGCAAGAAGATGACATAATACCCTTTGTGTTGAGGAGGCCCCCTGTTGTACAGTGGAGAGGATGGTGACCCTGGAGCCAGGGGACCATATTAAGACTCTATCCAATCAGCCCAGGTGGGACATTAAAAGTACTTGAACTCAATGCGACAGTAGGATGGGCTTAAAAAGAGAGAAGATGATTTTGAGAAAATTTTGATTAATTTTGAGAAAACATTAATATACTTCTCCATAATAATAATAAGTTAAAGAAATAGAAACATTTTAATTGATGCTGGGAGCATGTTTGATAATATTCAATATTCAATATTCATTTTTGATAAAAGAAATTTTAGTAAATGGCTACATATACGTATTGGAAGCTAGCTTTGTGTTTAACAGTGAAATTCTAAGAGCATATCCATTAAATATAGGAATAAATCATACTTAATGCTACAATACTATTCTGGAAGTACTAGCTAATGCACTTAGATAAGAAAGTAAAGTAAGGAATATGAAGACTGAAGAGGATGCAGAAAATTTATCATTATTTATAAACTATGCAATTAGATTTGTTGACTAAGGGATGCACACAGCTCCTTCCCCTACTGCCTAGCTCCAATCCAATTTTGGACTGATCAAATTCAAAGGCATTTTATGGGTACCCTCCCAAGAGAATGGAGCTGTTCTGTGCCATGGTAGCACATTGTCCAGTGGAGCTACTGGGAAGGGCTCTTGTGACTCTTTTAATAGGGCTTAAGGAAACGATGTCAGAGCCCCCTCTTGGGAGATAGCCAACATATTAACTCCACTTGTGGCTTTTCATTCCTTGTGCCTGAAAGGCAAGACAAGCCCAGTAATGCGGTCTAACTACCTCAGGCTTTGGAGAAAATGCTTTTTTGCTATTGCACAGCTTCTCCTGGCCAAGTGCATTACAGGGACAAGAGCCAAGATTGAGGACAGGATTCTAAGGTAGAAATAAACAGGGAAGATTTCATGGCCTGCTTTGGTTCTAAATCAGGTAGGCATACATAGTATACTGTGTGGTCTAATTTGCTGAGTTCAGCATTAGAGCCCAGGGCAAATCATCGGATAATAGTGATCATTTCCCTTGCTCCAGTTTTTTCGTTTGCTTTGGTTTGGTTTTTGTTTGTTTATTTTGGGTGTGTGTGTGTGTGTGTGTGTGTGTGTTTGTGTATGTATTTTTCTTGGGGACTTTAGAAAAAAGGTCAAGAACAAGATTTGGGTTTTTCTGGATTTCCTTGTCAAACACCACTTTAGTTTTTCCCACTTTGGGCATAACCTATGTATACCTCAAAAACCCAAGAAAATATACTGAAAAACTTTTAGAAATGATAGAGTGTAGTGATGCAGCCAGCTACAAAATCAATACACAAAAATCAATGTGAAGAAAATTATAAAACTACTGAGATAAAGGAAGGCAAAATGGAGAAACATGCTATTTGTAGATAGGAAGACAATAATATAAGGATGCCAATTTTCCTAAAATTCTATAAATATAACATTGTCTTAATAAAATCCTCACTGATTTTATTTAAATAATTCTAAAATCTTGAAAATGTAGTTTGGGAGAGCCCTTTGGAAGGCTTTGACTTTAGGTATTAAATTTGTCTTTTGACTCAATAATCCCACATTTAGGAATTTATTAGTATGAAAAGATGTATGCAGAAAGGTGTATAGCATTTTTATAATTGGGAAAAGTAGAAAGCAACCCATTTTTCTATAACAAACTAGTTAGATAAATTAAAATATTGCAAATACTGTTGATTGTCCACCTAAAAGCTACTCTTTCTTTCTCGCTCTCTTTCTTCCTCTCTCTCTTTCTTTCTTTTTCTTTTTTACTTTTTATTAGTGGAAATTTCAAGCATATACAAAAATGGAATGATTAATAAGCCCCCATGCACCTATCATTCAGCTTCATCAATTAGCAATTCACAGCCAAACTTGTCTTATCAGTACTTCTCTCCACCACATTATTTTGAAGCATCTTATCATTTCATCTGTAAATATTTCAGTGGATGTTTCTTAAAGATAAGGAGTCTTTTTTGAAAAAACAACCAAAATACTATTACGATACTTTGAAAAACTAACACTAATTCCTTGATCATGAAAGATCTTTTCAGAGTTCAGCTTATATATAAGCTGAACTCTGAAAAGCTTATATATATAAAGTGACTTGGAATTCAAAGTATATATGTTGCAATTGGTTGATACGTCTTTTAAGTTTCTTTTAACTCTCCAGCACTTTTTTTCCTTGCAATGTGTTGGAGACACCAGGTTCTTGTCCTCTAGATCTTCTAAAATCTGGAATTTCCTGAGGGCAGTCTCCATATTTCCCATAAATTAGTAATCTAGAACCTTGATTATATTCAGGTTTTATTTTTTACTTTTTGGCAAGATGACTTCTTAGGTGGTGCTGTATTGTTTCTGTGATGTTAATAGTTGTTGATACTCAATGCCTATATCCATACTATACTGAATATGATATACTGAATTAGATACTAATGTAATGCAGTAGATGTTTTAAATGGTGAAATTCTAACTATCATTCCTTCTTCATTTATTAGCTGTAATATGTCTATAGAGGGGAAATACTTTCCTCAATGATTTGATTTCCCAGTGATGTGGGACAAACATGATTCTCTTAATTTGCCAGTTTTCAAAACAATGAGTTGTTTCACTAGCATGCTCCAGTGGTGACCAAATGAGTTTGTTTGTTGGTATCATTGTGAATTCATGGATTTAAATTTGTTTCTTGTGTTTCATCTCCTTTTTCTTGCTCACAGAACCCTGTTTTTGCTTAGGTAGTAATGCAATCAGTCAAAGAGAAGAAATCCCAGCTTGACTGACGGTATCTTATCAATTCATGCTCATTTGGCAGTGTCTAGGGTGGACATATGACTGGTCCTGACTGTAGACACATATGAGGAAGAGTACTTCCAAGAAAGACCCCTCCACCCACTCAGGTGTTCCCTTCTCCCCCATCCCTCTGACCCCAGCTTTTCCATATATCACATGAGGACTTGATGTTTGGAGAACTGCTACTCAAGCTAGGAATATCCCAGTGGATATATGCGATACATAGGCACAATCGTGAACATTAATACTGCAGATCTAGACTTATTGACAGAGAAAGATATCTATGATATGTTGCTGATATAGTACATATCATTAAAACTATTTACATAAGATTGAACACAAGTACATATATTTACACTGAGACCTGCCTGGAATTAAGGTCATTGAAGTATTATGAGTGGTCATTTTTGACTGATGAGAGATTGGTGAATTTCCTCTTTATTTGCTATATTTTTCTATAAGGTATAAGGCTTACATTTTTATGTAAATAATAAACTTTTTGGAAAGTATGATTCTGGGCAATTCTCACTTCTCTCATGTTACTTATAAATTGTTTTTTAAAAAAATCCCATCATAAAAATTCTTTTTTATAAGACCCCATAACTGGCATCACATCACATGATTTTTCTCCATAGTATAACCATCAGACAGGAAATGTTTTGATTCTGGAATAACATTTCCTGATAAACATTTTTTGGAAATATTTTAAGTATTTCCTGATCCGAAAATTTTTGTGACTTTTTTTTTCCTTTGTGTATCTTATTGTTATAATCAACAATACTGTCTAGCCCAGTGGGACATAATCATCCTGTTGAAGAAAAAAACTTTCAGAAAAACACAAGTTTTATTAGAGACATTTTCTAGTCACGAAGAAAATACAATTGGCATAATTTTCACTTAGCGGTAAAGATAATAAGTAGTCTCCCTTTAGCCTACATTTAAGAAATTTCAACTTCTTTGGTACATTTAATCCTCCCAAGAAACTGCATATTCTTAAAACCAAAAATATATTTTTAAAAAAATCTAGGCCTCCAGAGTAAAATTGAAGAAAGGTCTTTTTTCCTATTGTTAATTACCCTTTATGTGGCTGTTTCTGCCAATGCATCAGCACAGGAAGCCAGGGCTATGCCAACCGCGAGAGTAATCAAAGGAAATAGAACCAACAACTCTCTATGGCTCACGTGCTGTAACACCCTGTGTTACCATAGTTACTGGGGCAACTTCAGTGAAGGAGACAATCTTGCTCTCCCGGACCTTCCAATATACAGTGAGGAAATGCCGTGGAGACATGTGGGGAGATGAGGCTGGAGATGAATCTAGAAAGGTAGTTCCTTGAAGGCATTGATGAATTTTAAACAGAAATCAGATACAGTTGCCAGGATGGAATGGGGGGAACAAAAGGATGTAGAGAAACAAATGGAGAAGTGGCTGCAGGAGTCCAGACAAGAGACAATGCAAGCTGGAATTTGAGCAGTGATTTTTGGGATGGAGAGGAGAGAAGAAAGAAGGGAGTAAGCAAATACTTTATATAGCCTCTCTCTTGTTCTCTCAGAGAGACTCAGTGGAGTCTTCAGCAGGATTTACTTTGTCTCAGCTGGGGTATGAGAAACTGAGAACAAGTTTTCTTCCATCCACCCTTAGGTCAGAGCTCTGAAGGAGGAACAGCTTGCTCCTTCCTGGCAGCCCACCATGGAGGTGATGAAACTCTGTGCCAAGTCATCTACCAATTTGTTGTGTGGTCTGATAGATCCAGCCACTCCCCTGATGATTGACAGTAGGATTTACCTCCCACTACAGACAGGGTTGTAGCCTTGACCCCAGTGTAGATATAGTAAGCCATCAATCCCAAAGCCATATTATAGCCTTGACACCTTCTCCCTATTCTGGCCTCAGAGTCTTCAGTGAAGTGTTTTCCTCACACACTCACCTGGGAGTGTTCTTATAACTTCTGGAGTGGACCTGGTTATTTATAGCCTTCCTGTGTAATTGGCTTTTCACCCAAATTGCCGTTGAGGGGACAGACTGTCTTGAACCCTAGTCAAAGTTCAGACAAGGCCTCTGACTTCTGTGCAACAAGAGTTGCACAAAAGAGACTCAAAATTGATATTGCCCCTCTAGCCTGAACCAGTGTTGGTCTAAGAAAATATTGTAGCATATCTGCAACCTGGAGGGAAAGGTTGGAACTATCTCCCTGCCAAGCCACTCAAGAATCAGGATCTTAGATCTGCTGTGGGCCAAAAATGCTGTCCCAACCAGTGAAAATACAAAGCATGGGTCAGTGAGGAAGTATAAGAGTACCACCTAGAAGAAACTTTGTTGAGACTCTACTCTTTAGAACTGGTGTCTATTTAATCCTGCTCCCTTCTGACATTCCTATCTGGTGTGTTAGTTTCTAGCCAGGGTTTCATGTCTTAGATCCAAGTCACTATTGTCGCATTTTTGCAAGGCTTGATGTAAAGTTTCTAAAGCTTTGTAATACAGTCTGAACTGATGATGTCATGTACATCGCAGTGAAATGAGGAACAAAATGAAATTTCTAACTTTTTTTGTACATTGAAATAATTGCCTGTGTCATGAGTTGAGGTAAGGCCACCTTTCAGTGTTTGTAAAATTAAAATTGGTAGAAAGGACTGTAGAAAAGTTCCCACCCCGTTCCCTAGAACCACCTAGCATGGTATATGGACCATGTACTGAACCCTTGTCCCAACATCACCACCCAAATGGCTATCAATCCTATTCCCAGAGGACTTCCCAAGCAGCATATAGAAGGAGAAATAAAGAGCATGACTTTAGGCAGATCAGGAATCAATTATTAGTCAATGGTTTATAAGAGGGCTGCAAGATAGGCAGGACATACACCATCAAGAAGCCAGGAAGATGTAACAAGATGCTGCCGATTGCTATACTCTAGTTTCTCTTATGCTCATCTCTTACCTCAACTCACTTCTATTCCAATCTCTTTCCACAGGACTTGGCAGAGCTTGCTTTTGGACCTCTCTATGATTAGGATTTGACAGTAGCTCTTCTCTGGCCCAGCTTTGGGCTTCAGTGTCCTTTTTGTCTCTCCACAAACCCTTGTTTCCAACACTTCTACCTCTTGCCATCTCCATCTATGATCCAGGACTTCCTTCTACTTCCTGCATCAGAATGTCCAAGTCCTAGTTTAACCAGTCTTCCTGGTTCCCATGGCCTCACCTCCTCCTTTTCCTTTTCCATGTGGGGCAACTCAAACTAGGTCATGGTTCAGATGTGTCTCCCTCACCTCTCTAAAAGCTCAAAGAGATCCCTGCCCCAAGCAGACAGTCCTCAGGAAGCTCACTGGTTCCCTATTTTGTCTTTAGTGCTTGGGACTTGAAGGTGATTGATTATTCTCATAACAGAGACACTCTTTCCAGCCCTGGTTGGGGGATACAGGGGATTCCTGACTGCATACATCCCAGAATGGAGAATTGTGTTTTCGCAATAATGCCAGAAAGCCAACACCTCTGAGCCGTGCATTTCTCTAATGTTGGAGTATGGAATCTTGCGTCAAAATTATTTTCAATCATTGATGTTTTCGACATTGCCCCCCAAGCTGCTGTCTTGGCATATCTCATTTGCCCTGAGCTGATTTGACTTTAGAAATAAATTAGCGATAAGACATGAACGATGGGAAATGATTTGATGTGTGGAACTATGGCAGCAATGAGAAAAGGAACTACCATTTATTGAGTACTGGCAATGTACCAGGTACAAGGCACAATTAATAATAATCATAGTCATGATATTTACTGTAAGCATATCATGTGTAAGGTGCTGTGTTAAACCCCTATAGATGACTTAATTTAATCCTCACAACAGCCCCGTGAAATAAGCACTGTGTTACTGTCCTCATTTTGTGAATGAGAAACTTAAGCTTGAAGAGGTCAAGTAACTTGCTCAAGATGAACTGGGTTTCAAGTCAAGGTTTGTCTGAA
This sequence comes from Potos flavus, assembly GCA_028534135.1. Lineage (NCBI taxonomy): Eukaryota > Metazoa > Chordata > Mammalia > Carnivora > Procyonidae > Potos > Potos flavus. Next base: position 52,261,972 of record CM052883.1, read on the forward strand.
TCTAACATCTACCAAGTTTTCTCTCTCTTGCTCTGTTTCTCTCTCAACTTTCTTTTTATTAGACTTATTATAGGTTTGTCTGTTTTATTGCTCTTTTCAAATAATCAGCTTTTGGTATTGTTAATCAAGTCTACTTTTCTTCCTGTTTTATTATTTTCTGCTTTTATTTTTATTGATCTGTTCCTTCAACTTTCCCTGAATTTATGTTGTTCTTTTTCTAGTTTCTTGGGTCAGTGTTTAGAAAATTTGTGTTCTAAACACATGTGCTTAAGGCTTGAGTTCTCTTCTGAGTGTTATTTTGACTACAACCCACAGGATGTTTGCATTTTTATCATTTCTGAAGTGTATACTTTCAATTCTCATTGAGAGAATTCTTTAGCCCAGAAAGTATTTAGAAGTAAGTTTAAATAACCAGATTTTTTGAGGGAAGGAGTACTTAAACTTTGGTTAATGGTTTTTACTTGAGTACCTTAATTAAAATAGCAGTCTGTTTCTGATATTATGAAAAATATGAGTATCTTATTGCTACACTGAATTTTGCCATGTTCATTTATGTTGTTCTTCATTGGAGGAGAAAAGCCATAAAGGAAAATATTGATAGCCCATTTCTTTATTATTTATATAGTTATTTACTTTTTGGAGAGTGGGTGGGTAATGTCTTTCTGCTAGAAGGAAAGTTCCATGAAGGCAGGGACTTCGACTGACACCACTAAATTTTCAACACCCAGAACAGTGTCTAGCACATGGTAAGCACTCAGTCTATCAACCAACCTATCAATCTATCTATCAATTGCTATGTATACAGCTTTAGTGAGGTATAATATTATACATATCTATGTATAATATATATGTCTATGTATGTATATATGTATATGTGCAGCTTTGAGGTGTAATTGACAAAAAATAAACTGCACATATTTAAAGTTTACAGTTTGCTAAGTTTTAACATATGTACACACCCTAGCAACTATCACCATAATCAAGATAATGAACATATGTTACCCCCAAAAGTTTCCTCATGCCTATTTGCAATCTTACCACCCCATCCTCACTGTTCCTTTTTCCAAAAAACTATCTACTTTCTGTGTATTTCTATCTTCGAGATGTTTGTAGAAGTGATATTACACAGTATGTACTCTTTTTTTTAATCTAGCCTCTTGCATTTAGCATAATGATTTTGGGATTAAGCCATGTTGTTGCATGTATCAATAGTTCCTTCCTTTTTATTGCTCATTAGTTTTCTCCTGCATGGATACAACATAATTTGTTTATCCATGTACCTGTTAATGAACATTTGGACTGTTTCTAGTTTGGGGCTCTTAGAAATAAAACAGCTGTGAACATCTGTGTTTAAATTTTTGTATAGATATATAATTCCTTTTCTCTTAAGTAAATTCCTAGGAGTGGAATAGCTGGATCACATGGTAGGAATAAGAGTTGTTAAAATCTTTTCCAAAGTGCCTGAAACATTTTACATTCCCATGAGCAATATATGAGAATTCCAGTTTCCCCACATCCTCACCCAAAACTCAATATGGTCAGTCTTTTAAATTTTAGACATTCTAATAGATTTGTGGTAGTAGCTAATCATGGTTAATTTGCATTCCCCTAATGACTAATGGTGAGGTGTGGGGTACGGACACTATTATGTATTGTTGATGGGACCATAAAATAAACCTGTTTTTTTTGTATTTGCAACCTGAATTTTGGTAGTTCATTAAATATGAACAAACGTTGACATACTAATCCTACCTCTAGACATCTAGAAACCTATTCTGTTATGAACTGGGCGTAAAAGCTACCAGGCTAAACTCAGTTCTTTCCATTATTTTCTTCTGACTCAGGAGTGGTATTCTTAGACCTTCTTGCTACTCGATTTCTATTTGTCCACACCATGCATTCAACACTTTGACAGTGGTTGGAGTGTATGAATTGTTCGGTCCTGCTGTGGTGATTTAATCTAAAATGCAACTAGAAATCTTAGTTTAAAAATGGAAAAAATGATATAGCATAGTATATTGGAGCTTTTCTTTTTTATTTTATTTTATTTTTATTTTATTTTACTTTATTTTTGCCTGCACAGCGCATTTGGTTGCAGCGCCCCCTTTCTCATGGGGAATACTTTACCAATTCCATGCAGTCTAGTTGGGACTATCAATCATACTGCTTATTACTCTTTGGCTGTGGGGTGGTCACGTGACCCATTCATGATTTATTACGTGTTTGGTATACTGATTGATCTAGGAATGAACACACAATTCAGTAGGAAAAGAGTTTTCCTCTGGATTGATAGATAAATATGAGGAGCCAGTTGCTTTTCTGCTGGGTTTGCCGTGCTGGGAAAATGTGAATCTGGTGCTGTCGGTGAATGTCTTCTCTAGCTGAATGGAGAAAGCCTGTCTTTAGTGGAAAGGAAAAGAGACCAACAGACAGGAGAAAGCAGAGGCAGGCATGGAAACAAAGAGAGATAGAGATGAGGAGGCGGTGAAAAGAAGGAAATGAAAAGAAGAAAAAAAGAAGGAAATGAAAAGAAGGAAATGAAAAAACTATAATACTTATGCCTAAATCCAAATTCATCTCTGGACTTCCCAGTTTGATAAGCCACCTTACTTTCTCTTTCAGTCTTCCTGTCTCTCTCTTCCTTGAGTTAGCTTGTCTTGGGTTTCTGAGCTTGCAAGTGACAGAATACGAATTGCCACCTATCATCGTCTCATCTTTGAGCCCCATCATGAGTCTACTCATACGAACCCTTGTGAACAATGTAGTTTTCTAAATATTTCATAGAAGAGAAAAAAAGAGGAGGCTGACAAGATATATCCACAGCATACAGCCAACAAACAGTCATAGGGGTTTTTTGTCTCTCCATTCCTAATCAAGGCAGTTCCCTTCTGATTTTCCCACCTCACAACCTCCAGCTCCTTTGGTTCCTTCTGTTACATAGAACAATTTAGCTATCATCTTTTATCACTTGAGTATTTTCTTGAGGTTCTGATTTCTATTCCACATACTTTCTCTTTAAAACTAAAATCAGGTGCGCCTGGGTGGCTCAGTGGGTTAAAGCCTCTGCCTTCAGCTCAGGTGATGATCTCAGGGTCCTGGGATCGAGCCCCCCATCGGGCTCTCTGCTCAGCGGGGAGTCTGCTTCCCCCCTCTCTCTGCCTGCCTCTCTGCCTCCTTGTGATCTTTCTCTCTGTCAAATAAATAAATAACATCTTTAAAAAATAAGTAAATAAAACTAAAATCAATGTATCTATTTTATTTTAAATATTAGTTGATCTCAAACTGTAATTATTAAGGCATGACTTCCTGGTTAGGTGGAATGGAGTATGTGACTCATACACCCATGTATGCCCAAAGCAAGCCACCAGCCAATTGCTGCCATGAAAACAGTGAAAGTGCTGAAACATTTGTAAATGAAGAGAAAGGGCCCAGAGATAGAGATACCTGGGTCATTCCTTAGGCCAAGATTTGATCAGTTTACTAACTCAGCTATATGCAAGGAAGAAATGGAGCAGGTCATCCAAGAAAGGGCCACATCCATGCATCCTTGCATGAAGTCTTTTATTGCACTGTGGTTCTACCCAAGAGCAATCATGACCCAGGATGAGTTCTGGAATCAAATTAGTATTCCCTCAGTTGGAGGAGAAGAGGAAAGGATGAAGATGGTATGGCAGAACCCACTGGTTGTCCCCACAATATCAGCTCTCTTCTTTCTCAGTAATCAAAGTTTCAAATTTAGATGGGCTCTAGCTGCCTAGAATAAAAGCTGTATTTACCAGCTGCCCTTGAAGCTATGTGTGACATATGGCTAAGTGCTAAACAATGAGATATAAGCATAAGGTGATAGGTGTCCTGAAAGTGTCTTTAGAGGTGTGGGATATGACTTCTCCTCCAGTTTTCCTCTTTCTTGTTGGCGAGCATGCAGATGTGATTGTAAGATCTGGAATAACTTGTTGGGCCAGAGGTAGAAGTTACATGTTTAAGATGGCAGAGCAACAAGTTAGAAGGAAGCTGGGTCTCTGAAAATTGTAAGAGTTTCTATTGCAACTTCTTTCTTATGAATCCTCTGCACATGGTAGCTGAACCTATTTTAACTGATAGCAATAGAGATATTACCTACTTTATTGAGGTAATATCAAGAAGGCCTTGAACTCTATACTGAGAAATTTAGGTTTTGGTTTTTGTTTTTTAATATATGATGAGGAACAAATAATGGAATTTAGATATGAAGGAAAATTCATTCACATTTGTGGTACTCTTGAATTTTCCCTTTACATCACTAAGAACTAGAGCACAACTTTTAAAATTTCATACATTGATCATTAACCGCAGGAGCAAAGAAAAGAAAGGGAAATATAGAGGTGAATTTAGCAATCTTAATCTTCACTTATGACAAGTTTAGTACTGATATGATATACATAGGAATTTCTAAGAAATGAGTAGAGAATCTTGGAATAAAATTTTCAGTTAATAACATCTATTTTTTTCTAGCTCTGGAGATTTACTGGTCTTCTGCATAAAATTGTTTACTCTCTTCTCTTTGGATTAATAATAAGTAATGGATCACTAGTAAGTAAGAAATAAATTAAAATAAAAGTAAGGGACTAGGGTGGTACAATGGATATTTGTAATTTTTGGCTACCCATGGTTCATTCTCTGGTTCTAACAGCACTATGGTTTCCTGTAGAGGAACTTCCACTTTCGATATGAGTGTAAAAGGATATGGTCCTCAACAAGTCCTTCTGTCATCATCAAAAAGTTCTGAATTTTAAAAACCCTTCTCATTGTTGTTATTGTAGATACTCTATCTTAAAGAAGTTGATTTTTGCCTGAGTGTGCTTGTGATCATACTGTATATTGCAGCATGGATTTCCCCCTCAATATTTTTGAGATTTATCCATGGTGAACCATTTTGACCTAGTTGATTCATCTTAATTTGTTTGTTTGTTTGTTTGTTTTTATTTTGTTCAATCAGCCAACATATAATACATCATTAGTTTTTGATGCAGTGTTCAACGATTCATTAGTTGTGTATAACCCAGTGCTCATCACATCATGTGCCCTCCTTAATACCCATCACCCAGTCACCCCAACCCCCCACCCCCCTCCCTTCTGTAACCCTCAGTTTGTTTCCTGGAGTCCAGAGTCTCTCATGGTTTGTCTCCCTCTTTGAATTCTTCCCATTCAGTTTTCCCTCCCTTCCCCTATGGTTCTCTGCACTATTCCTTATATTCTACATATGAGTGAAACCGTATGATAATTGTCTTTTTCTGCTTGACTTATTTCACTGAGCGTAATCCCCTCTAGCTCCATCCATGTTGATGCAAATGGTAGGTATTCATCCTTTCTGATGGCTGAGTAATATTCCATTGTATATATGAACCACATCTTCTTTATCCATTCATCTGTTGAAGGACATCTCAGTTCCTTCCACAGTTTGGCTATTGTGGACATTGCTGCTATGAACATTGGGCACATGTGTCCCTTTTTTTTCACTACATCTGTATCTTTGGGGTAAATACCTAGTAGCCCAGAAATGAACCCTCAACTCTATGGTCAACTAATCTCTGATAAAGCAGGAAAGAATATCCAATGGAAAAAAGACATTCTCTTCAATAAATGGTTCTGGAAAAATTGGACAGCCACATGCAAAAGAATGAAACTGGACCATTCTCTTACACCATAAACTCAAAATGGATGAAAGACCTGAATGTAAGACAGGAATCCATCAAAATCCTAGAGGAGAACACAGGCAGTAACCTCTTCGACATTAGCCACAGCAACTTCTTGCAAGACATGTCTCTAAATGCAAGGGAAACAAAAGCAAAAATTAACTATTGGGACTTCATCAAGATGAAAAAAACTTCTGCACAGCAAAGGAAACAGTCAACAAAACTAAAAGGCAACCCATGGAATGTGAGAAAATATTTGCAAAAGTTTTTTTTTTTTTAAGATTTTATTTATTTATTCGACAGAGAGATCACAAGTAGGCAGAGAGGCAGGCAGAGAGAGAGGGGAAAGCAGGCTCCCTGTTGAGCAGAGAGCCTGATGCGGGGCTCGATCCCAGTACCCTGAGATCATGACCTGAGCTGAAGGCAGAGGCTTTAACCCACTGAGCCACCCAGGCGCCCTTATTATAAAGTTTTTAAAAATATAGTTAAATTTTAAAAATCTTTATAGTAGTTCTTTCATTTCTAATATGGTTTCTTTGTGCCTTCTTTTTTTCTTGATCAGATCAGTTTGGGCAGAGGTTTGCTTAGACTTTATTAGTCTTTACATAGTTCTAATTTAGAGGGATTTACTCTGTTGTTTTTTCCTACTTTTTAATGAACACTTATCTCATTTATTTTCAATATTTTTTTGAAATATTTTGAAATATTTTATAGACATTTAAGACTATACATTTTCCTTAAGTATCACTAGCTACATCTCACAGGTTTTAAAATGCAATAGCATCAGGTTTAAACATCTTAAATTTAATTATGAATCTTTTCTTTTCAGGCTACTTTTTTTCTTTTTTTTTTTTCCATTTCCTTTTTTTGAATTTTAAGTTCAATTATCCAACATATAGTACATCATTAGTTTTTGATATAATATTCAACAATTCATTAGTTGTGTATAACACCCAGCAGGTATAACACCCAAGCTTATCACATCAGGTGCTCTCGTTAATGTTTTCAGGCTACTTTTAAGTTTGGGTTTCTAATTTTATTGCTTTGTGGTCAATGTGGTCTATACGCTATTGAACATTTGTACTTTTTAAGAACTTCCTTTATGGCTTACCTAAATGCTTGGTTTTTGTAAATTCTCTATTGTGTGTTCAGAACTTTAATTGTTGGGGGCAATTTCTCATAACTCGTATATTAAGCCTTTAAATATTCACATTTTCTAACTTTTTTCTGTCTTTTATCTTTGTCTTCTCTTTCACCTATTCTGATATTTTATCAAATTTTCCTTTTAAAAAAATATATTCTTAAGGCTATGTTGTTCATTGTGTACAGAGTCAAGATTGTTATCTCTTCTGATAAATTATTTCTTTCTATCATTAAGTACCAATCCTCTTTATCCTTAAAACTAAAGTTTGACTTAAAGTCTCTTTTGTCTGATGTTGCTATAACTACATCTCCTTTATTTAGCTTAGTATTTGCTTGGTGTATCTGTCTGTCTTTTTATTCCTCTTATTTTCAACCTTTCTGTGTCCTTAATGATTTGAGTGTGTTTCTTACAAAAAACATAGAACTGGATTTTAAACGTTTTCCTCAGTGAAGCTCTGGTCTTTAATAAGCTAGTTTAGGGGTGCCTGGGTGACTTAGTCTGTTGAGTATCCAACTCTTGATTTCGGCCCAGGTCATGATCTCAGGATCCTGGGATCTAGTCTCACATACGACTGCATGCTCAGAGGGGAGTCTGCCTGAGGATTCTCTCTCTCCCTCTGCCACTCCCCCTACTCATGTGCTCTCTCTCTCAAATAAATAAATAAATCTTTTAAAAAATAAGCTAGTTTAAACCATTGTATGTATTGTAAGTAGTGACATATTTGGTTTTATTTCTGCTGTCTTATTTTGTTTTGTATTTACCTTGCTTTGCTTCTATACTCCCCTATTACTATCGTTTTTCTCTAATATTGATTTATATAGATTTCTTCATCTTTCAACATTTTAATTGTTTTTTTGATTGCCTTAAGTTTTTAGCACACATAATTGACCTAATAAACTCTGAAGTGATCATCTGTTTAATTGAACTATGCCTCTCACTATTCATGCTCTTGTGCAGTGCCCATCCCTTGAGTCTGGGCTTATCTTTAACCAGCTGAATATGGCAGAAGTGATGCTATGTTAGATCACAATCTAAGATTTTAAATGGCTTGGTAGCTTCTACTTTTATACTCTCAGGAGCCCTGAGTTTACATGTAAGAAGTCTGGCTATGCTGCTGGAAAACCACATGGAAATACCATTTGGAAAAGCCACATGGAGAGGTAGAAGCCTTGACATTATGCAGAAGAGAACTGAGGAAATGGGCTGACAGTGTGGATCAAGGTCCCAGCATGTGACCCCAGTTGAGTGGGCCAGCCAGCACAAGGCCGTTGAGCCATACCAGTACAGGTATTGGACAAGTGAATGAAAAAAAAAGCATCTACCCACAGAACTGTAAGCAAATAAAATGATTGTTGTTTTAAGCCTCTGATACTTGAGGTATATTACTACACAACCACAGATAACTGAAATGTTAATGAAATCTTAATCCTCATATTGAATTATATACCATTCTTATGCTTTAATTCCAGTTTTCTCCCTGCTTGCCAATCTTTCATGTTGTGAACTTTTGTGGTTCTATATTCCTTTCAAACATCTCAAAATTAGTCATTTTTAAAATCATTTTTATAGTTAATCATTCATGGATATATCAATATGCTTTCTGTCTCTTTGATTCTTGCATCCCCATAGTCCTATTTTTTCCTGATGTAATTACATCACTTAGTTGATCACTCAGTAACAACCCGTGAGTAGTAAGCTCAATTTTTATTAGTTTCAACGCCTCTTCACTTTGTCCTTACCTTTAAATGATAGTTTAGATTGATATAAAATTGTATATTGGCATTTATTTTTCTCTGAGTACTTCGAAGATAATACACCATTGTCATCTTGTTTCTATTGTTGCTATTGAGTCATGTGCTACGAGTTTAAATTTCATATCTTCTTTAGAGTATGTATTTCCTTTCAGGTTTTTTTTAATTTCTTTTCTCATTACTCTTCTTATTATGCAAATCTACTATAATGTAGGAAATTACCTTTTTTTCCACCTCAGAACTCATACTTTCACAACTTGAGAGTTCTTTCATCAACTCAGTTCTTTTTAATTCTAAAGTGATATTCTTTTCACCTAACCAGGTTTTTAATACACAGTACCCACATTTTATGGGCGGTATACAACTGCAGACATTTTGCATTATTCACAGTTCATATAAGTCAAGACTAATCCTTGCCACAACTTGAAATTATCTTAGAAATAGTAGGAAAGGGGCGCCTGCCTTCGGCTCAGGTCATGATCCCAGGGTCCTGGGATGGAGCCCCTCATCGGGCTCCCTCCTCAGCAAGAAGCCTGCTTCTCCCTCTGCTGCTCCCCCTGCTTGTGTTCCCTTTCTCACTGTGTCTCTCTCTGTCCAATAAATAAATAAAATCTAAAAAAAGAGAAAAGAAATAAATATTAGGAAAAAAGCCACATGGATTATTTTAAAAAGTAAATTCAGGTAAGGAGAACTGTTTGATTGTCAGATGTGAAACTGCTATGTGTTTCACAAAATATGAATAGTCTCTTTAAGATTTCATGAAGAAGTCTTTTTTCAGGTTGGAAAATAGTTTCTAGGTCTTGATCATCCCATTCACTTTTAGATTTCTTGGAAATTAAAAAAGTGGAGACTATTTTAGTAATTGTTAATGTTTATTTCTCAAAACATACTAAATATTTTTCTCAAAGTTCTATGCTTGCTGAATTCATGAACTAGTATGTGAACAGATTAACAACTAGGTTAGATTTTCTAACTCAAAATGCTTTACCACCCCTTTTTAGATATTGACAGAACTACTAAAGTGAAAAGCATCAAGACTAAAGAAGATATGAGAAAATCAAACAACAAGATCTAATTGCCACATATAGAACACTCCACAAAACAAGAACAGAATACACATTTTTTTTTTCAGGCAATACGGAACATTCCCAAGATAGACCATATCATGAACAGTAATAATAATAATACCTCAACAAATTTAAAAGAATTGAAATCATACAGGTTCTTTTCTCTGCCCGTAATGGAATCAAACTAAAAATCAATAAAGAAAAACAACAGGAAAATACCTAAACACATGGAAATTAAATGATGCACTTCTAATTAATATTTGGGTCAAAGAGGAATTCTCAAAGGAAAAAAAAAATATGTAGAGCTGAGTGAAATGAAAATACAACATATCAGTATATGTGGGATGCAGCTAAAGGAGTCCTGAGAAGGAAATTTCTAACACTAAAGGCTTACAATACAAATCAGGAAAGTTCTCAGATCAATATTTTAAGTTTTTACCCCAAGGAACTAAGAAAGGAAGATGAAAATAAACCCAAAGCAAGCAGAAGGAAGAAAATAATTAAAATATAAGGAAAAGTCAATAGAATAGGAAAACAATAAAGAAAATCAATGAAACCAAAAGCTGGATCTTTGAAAAAAAATCAATAAAATTTTTAAATTTCTAGCAAGACTGACCAAAAATAAAAAAAGACACAAATTACCAAAATCGGAAATAAAATAACAGATATCACTACATATCTTTTAGCTATTAAAAAGTTAATAAAGGATTACTAAAAACAACTTTATGTTTATAAATTTGACAACTTAAATAAATGGATCCATTTCTTGAACATCACAAACTACCAAATCTCCACCAAGATAAAATAGATACTCTGAATTGCTATAACCATTACAGAAGTTGAATTCATAATTTAAAAGCTCCTAAAAAGTAAGTCTCCAGGCCAGATGTTTTCACGGCAGAAATTGTAACAAAATAGCTAGAGAAGAATTAACACCAATTTTATATAATCCCTTCCAAAAAACGGAAGAAGTGGACATACTTTCCAGCTCATTTTATGAGACCAGTATTACTTTAACATTCAAACCTGACCAAGACAGTAATTTTAAAAAAGAAAGAAAGAAAAAAATTTGTAAGCCAATATTGTTCATAAACTTAGAGATAAAAATCCTTAACAAAATCTAAGCTAACTGAAATACAATAGTGTATAAAGAAATTATACCCCATGACCAATTGGGACTTATTCCAGGAAAGGAAGTTTGGTTCTACGTTCCAAATCAATCAGTGGTATATCAATAGGTTAAAGGAAAAAAAATTGTGCAATCAAATCAATTCATACAAAAAAATCACTTGACAAAATCCAACACCAACTAATTCTAAAACAAAACAAAATGAAACAACAACAACAACAACGAGAGACCAGGCTCTCAGCAAGTTAGGAATAAAGGGGAATAACCCCAATTTGGTAAAGAGCATCTGTAAAAAAAAAAACACAGCTCACATCATAGAATTCTCAAAACTCAACACTAAAATACAACAAGGGAAACAAAAATGGACAAAAGTTGTAAAGAAACATTTTACTGAAGAGGTCATATAATTGGCAAGTAAGTATATGAGAAGATGTTCGTCACTTGCCATTTGGGAAATTCAAATTAAGACCATGACGAGATGTCACTGTACACCAATCAGAATGACTAGAATGAAAAATAATGACAAAACCAAGTGTTGGCAAGGATGAAGGGAATACAGATCACTCCTACATTGTTGGTGGAAATATAAAATGGTATAGCTACTCCGAAAACAGTGGCATTTTCTTATAAGAGTAACTAGCACAGTTACCATATGATCTAGCAATTGCAGTCTTGGGAAAATGAAATAAAAATCTGTAAATCGTTCACAGCAGTGTTCTGTAATAGTTAAAAGCTGGAAACAGCCTAGATGTCCTTCATCAGGTAAATGATTAAATAAACTGTGGTCCATATAGACCATAGACTACTACTTAGCAATGAAAAGGAATGAACTATTGACATACATAATAATTTGGATGAATATCCCGGGAATTATGCCAAGTGAAAGAAGCCAGTTTTAAAAGGTTGCATACTGTATGACTCCTTTATGAAAAATTTTTGAAACGACAAAATTTTAGAAATGGAAAACAGATTAGTGTTTGCCAGGAGTTAAGAATGGAGGGAGGGGATGTTGTTATAAAAGGGCAACAGAAGAGATCCTGTGGTAGTGGAATGTTCTATATGCTGACTATGCTGATGGGTATATATGAACCTGCATATGTGATAAGATTGCATAGATCTAAATACAAATACGTACATACTCTGGGGGAAATATGAATAAGATGGGTGCAAAGAGTTACCCTTGGAGTAGAAGGTATAAAAATTCAATTAAAAAATGCCTTACTAAATAATCTAAATTTCTTTAATTTTTCTACTAAAGTTCCATTCTTTAGCCTTTACCTTTTTTATTGGACACAATTACAAGATAAACTTTATGTTGTAGATTAGTTCTTAAAGAAGAGAGAAAATAGTAGGATGGATGAACATATTCCCAACTAACAGTCAACAGATCATTCTTGGTTCTAGTGTTTTTGCAACTGAGTCAGTCATAGTAAGAATCATCTTCTTTAATTAAAGAGCTATAAAGAAGACACTTGCCTTGGATGTGGTCAGGCAGTACTTTATTTGATAATGAAGTGGCTAAGATCTTCTGTTCTTAGAATTCATATTATGCACGGCATCACAGAATTGAAAGACATATCTCCTCAAGTCTATCTGTTCTATCTTCCTACCACTGCAGAATTGTTCTCTATGCTACACTCATAATAAACGATGATTACTATTATTAATACTAATAGCCCCAACAACATGATATAGTATAATGGCTCCAGCGATTATACTGAGAAGTTTGATAGGAGTTATTTTCCTGAGCTCATCCTAAAATTTCTTCTTGCTCAATATTAATCTTGTTATTTCTATTTATTTATGCCTTAAAATACCCTACCCATTACTTCTCCTATAATTATAAGATCACTGGAATGAGGCTCTTTCATTTTGGTTTTCTCTTCACTGCCTGCAGCATTGTGGGCACTCAGTAAATGCTATTCCACTTTTGATGTTGACATCTTCAAATGGAGACAGGTGGCTTCACAAGTTAGGACAGTTGCATCAACCAGGATTAATTTGATAATTTGCTTCAAGCTCATTACAATTTTGGCTCTTCTCCAAGCACCTTGATTTTTGAAAGATTACTGCTGATAACCCAGGCTGTTTCATTCCTTTAAGGCTTCCAACCCAAAATGCTTAGGAAATTTTATGATTCCATTATTTACAGTGATAATTTAGTTTTTAAAATATATGAAGTCAAGACAAGGTTGGTATTTGTCAATTAAATGTTGGTAATGATTGAGATTCTGTTTTCTGGTTTACTTTTTTTTTTTTTTTTAAAGATTTTATTTATTTATTTGACAGAAAGAGATCACAAGTAGAGAGGCAGGCAGAGAGAGAGGGGGAAGCAGGCTCCCTGCTGAGCAGAGAGCCCGATGCGGGGCTTGATCCTAGGAACCTGAGATCATGACGTGAGCCGAAGGCAGAGGCTTAACCCACTGAGCCTCCCAAGCGCTCCAATTTTCTGGTTTACTTTTATTATATAACACAGATCCATAACAGATTAGCATCTGAATTGGTGAATTTATAAGCACTTAAGCAGAAGACTAAAGTGCACAAAAGAATTAAGTAGTGATTGCACCATTTATTGTTGCAATGTTTTCGAAAAAGGAAGTCAGTGACTGAGAGACACAAAACAACTTAAGAAACTTACAGAAAACACATCTAAATTACAATAACAGAACCTGAAAAGACCATATTCTACAATGCTTGTCAGACTAGTGAGCTTAAGGAAGGTGTTTAGTGAGTGTCCATTGAAATGAATTTACCAACAAATCTATACACATAAATTTGTACACACAAATCTGTTGTTGAAAGCAAGTCTATAATGTGGCTGCTGCTGCTAAATCAGACAACAAATCTAATGCAAAGAATTTATGCCAGTGTCTTCCTCCCTGAATGTTACTTTATAGAAAAAGTGATGTACCCTGACTTGAGATATTTAGTACCTTATCTGTAGGAAGTACCACTGAACTCAGAGGAAGAGAAAGAGAAAATGCACACGAGAGATCTAGTAAGAGGCAGTGAGAATGGGATCTGAGCCACAGAAATAGTCATTCACAAGAAGCGTGGCTTCACATTTGGACAACCTGGGAGGTTCTGGGTGTGGCTTTCTGTTCCACCATGTAGTCAACTTCGTGACCCCAAATTGCAGACTCAAACTTGATACAATTTCTCCAACTAAATAATTAGTACCAAACTTAAAGCATGACCAGCAAATTAAGGTTTTACTATATGTCCAAACTTGGACAAAGTATGGAAATGCAATTTTCCATCTCTATCTAGAACAACAGGCCTGTTAACCACAATGGTCTCTTTGCTTTAAATTCTTCCCATTAGATCTCCTACTCAGTGGTATCTCAACTCAGAATTGCTGAAACCAACTTATACAACTCAATAGCAAAAAAACAAACAATCGAACTGAAAAATGGGCAAAGGAGCTGAACAGACATTTTTCCAAAGACATCCAAATGGCCAACAGGTACATTAAAAGGTGCTCAACATTACTAATCAGGGAAATGCAAGTCAAAACTACAATGAAAAATCACTTCACACCAGTTAGAATGGCTATTATCAAAAAGACAAGAAATCACAAGTATTGGCAAGGATATCTCCAAGGATTGGAGAGAAGAGAACACTTGTGCCCTATTGGTGGGAATGTATATTGATGCAGCTACTACAGAAAAAGCATGGAAGTTCCTCAAAAACTTAGAACTAACATATGATCCAGCATTTCCACTTCTGGGCATTTAATCAAAGGAAATGAAATTAGTACCTTGAAAAGATACCTGCACCCCTATGTTCATTGCAACATTATTTACAATAGCTGAGACATGAAAACAACCTTAATCCACTGATGAATGGATAAAGAAAATACGGTGTATACACACACACACACATGCAAATGGACTGTTATTCAGCCATAAAAGGAGGAAATTCTGTCATTTACAACAACACATAGATCTGGAGGGCATTATGCTAAATGAAGTAAGTCAGACAGAGAAAGACAAATACTGTATAATCTCACAAATATGTGGAATCTAATAAAACTGAATTCAAAGAGTGGCACCTGGGTGGCTCAGTCCCTTAAGCCTCTGCCTTTGGTTTGGGTCATGATCCCAGGGTCCTGGAATTGAGCCCCACATCGGGATCTCTGCTCAGCAGGGAGCCTGCTTCTTCCTCTCCCTCTGCCTTCCATCTGCTTGTGCTCTCTCTCTTGCTCTCTCTCTCAAATAAGTAAGTCTTTTACAAAAAATTGAATTCAAAGATACAAAGAACAGATTGGTGGTTACCAGAAGCTGGGGATAAGGGGATGGGCGAAATGGGTAAAGAAGGTAAAATGGTATAAGCTTTCGGTTATAAGATAGATCCTGGGAATGTAATGTACAGCTTGGTGACTATAGTTAACTGTACTGTTTATTTGAGAGTTGCTGTGAGAGTAGATCTTAAAAGTTCTTATCACAAAAATATTTCTAACTATGTAAGGTGGTTGATGTTAACTAAACTTATGATGGTTATAATTTTGCAATATGTACATACATCAAATCATGTTGTACACCTTGGACTAATACAGTATTATATATAAATTATATCTCAAAGAAACTAGGAAGAGAAATGTTGCTGAAACCAAGAGCAACTGGCAAAAAACATTTTATTCCAGCTGTACTTGATTGCATTCTCTGTTGGCCAAACAGCTATCTATTCTTCAATTAAATCAGAAAATATTAAACTTGATTCTCTTCTTCTGAGTTCCTCACTGAACTGACATGTACCTAATAGTTAAATGTTCCCAGAAATCATAGTTTAAGTCTCTGAGTCATATGCTCTTTGCTTATATCTCTGTATTGCAAACTTCTTTCTAGGAGACGTATATGGTATCTAGCACTACAACTATAATAAGGATGCTACTTAATTAACAAATATATTTTTTATTGTCCAAATGTCCAAAAATAAATCAATGATTTAATGGAACAATCCTGGCCATTTCTGTATTGCTCCACTAACTGCTGATCTTGGAAGTCACCAGACCTCCCTGGCTCTCAGCTTCCTCATCTGTAAAACAAAAGAGATTCAGTTGGATAATCCTGGAGGTCCCTCCCTGCTGCAACACTTCCCAGTCCTGTGGAGTATAGAGACAGTACTTTTCAGTATTTTCTTTTCAGTATTCTATGAAGTTTCCAATTATCAATCTCATTTTCTGGTTGCTTTGTATGCAATCCTGAATTGCTTGAATTGTTTAAAGGTAATTATCACACTTAAATGTAAATATTTGAACTATAAGAAACAGTGGCCAAAGGAACCTTAACATAAGGCTATGTGAGCTTTCATTTAGTTAGAAAAACTTCCTGTCTCTGTTTCATTCACTATCAACACATCCAAGCTTGTGCTGGCTTCCATATACTTTTAATAAGCTGTTTGAGTCACCAGAAAAACAAAGCACTAGATCCTGTTAGTGTTTTAGGCTGTTTGCCTGTCAAAGAAGTGCCCAGGGGAAGAAATGATACAGTTTTGCCAACTGGCATCTTGAAAAGAGATAGAAAGTGAAGTTGTGACCAGAAAGGCAGAAGGGTGCTTAATATCCTCATTTTTTAAATGTAGAAATAAAGAATGATAAATAAGTGCTATCTTTTCTCTGGGGTAATTGGTAATAACAGCTCATGAAAAAAATATTTTTTTTATTACAGCAAAGAAAAAGTGATGATCATAAGAGGCCATGACAAAGAAAGGATGTTTACACCAGTTTAAAAAGATCATCTTTCCTTGTCTGTGATTGACTTCCTCTTTGGGCTGCTGACCTATCTATTATGATAGTGATAAGAGGCACTTTGCAGGGTTTTACAAATACTGACTCTGCATAAGTTCGTAGTTATCAGAAAACTTGGTCTCCTGCTTCTTATTTGGGCCAAAAAAAAAAAAAAAAAAAGAAAGGAAGAAAAAGAAGAAAGAGAAAAACCCAAATTGTGCAATGCAGAGTTTATGTTAGAATTGAGTATTATGGGAAGGAAAGAGGGAAATACGTGTGTGTATTGTCAGTGTGAGGGTGTGCACTTACCCTACATGAGGCATCAGACTTTTGTATCTATAGACTTTGAATGATAGTCCATCTTACTGCTCTATTTTGCAGGTATTCTTACAACAGGAGACATGAAGGGTGAGTTCTTAAGATTTAACGTGACCTATTTGACTTTGTCACATTAAATCAAAATGTCTTTTGTCTCAGAGGTACTACAAGTGGGTTCCCAAGATTTCTGAGTAGGTGCTAGCACAGTGATAGCCTCATCAATGATATTCTGGCCTTTTGTGCTTCAGGTTCTGTGACACGCAGGTCCTTCAGGTGTTATGAGGCTCTTTTGAGGCAGTGATGGAGAGAGAAACTTCATGTGTCAAACAAAACCCATTAAACAACTTAAAATATGTATCGAAACTTTATTATGCTCTTTTCATCCAAGTGATTACCTATATGCATGTATAGACCAAACATCAACACATAGAGTTTTCATTTCCTCCTATATTCTCTAATATATGCACATAAGTATAATGTATGTACTCTCCTTTTAAAAAACCCACTACCATAAAAATCTGAAGTTGGAAAACAGATAACCCTCAAAGTGATTTTTCATATTATCAAAGGATTCCTTATTTTCCAGAGCAGTTTCCCCACCCTAAAAATCCCCTGTGCTTTACCTATTCCGTCCTCTCCTCAACCCCAAATGCCTGGCAACCATTGTTCTGATTACCATCTCCATAGTTTCTCCTCTTCCAGAATGTCATATAAATGGAATTGTACAGTAGGTAACCTTTTCAGACTGGCTTCTTTCACTTAGCAATATGCATTGAAGACTCATCCATGTCTTCACATGATCTTTTTTCTATATGCCTATAAGTCTTTGAGTGTTTTCTGCTTTCTAGGATAGCACAGGCTCATTTTGTATTTTCCCTCCCCCAGCTCTCAAACCATTCCTTTTCTCAAAGAGCAATGGAATGATTTAGGAACCAATGTCCAGGCAAAGGTATGTCTGCTGCAGTGAGGTATCATGGGTTCTAGGCCCCTTCAGTAGACAGAGTTAGAATATATATTTATTTAAATCATGGCTGAATCGCCCTGAATCCTGTGCTCCTAACCCAAAACCACATAACTGCAAATCACTGCCCCTTAGTCAGGTGTGTTTCTTATTTGGTAGTCAAGTTTGAAAGCTTTTATTTCTTATGCGGTGGGTAGAATGACTCAGTAAGGGGAAGATTGCTGATCTGAAGGTTGGTTAGCATTTATAGAGACCAAGTCCTCCGCCTCCCCTCCCCCAAGCAGAATGTGGCAGTTTCCCTTCCTTTTGCCTGGCTCTGAAGGAGCAATCTGTTATTTCTTTTAGTACCAATTAAAAACTAAAACAAAAACAAAACAAAACAAAAACAAAAAACCCAAACACCAATTTCCCTAAATCCTTAGTACTTCCTGCGTCTCTGAGGTTCTGAGGACAAGGTAAATTGTACAGCTTACTCCAGGGAGAGCAGAAAAGAGAGGACAGAAAAGACAGGGCTGGCTGTCTCATGATCTCTTAAAGCCTCTCCCTTTGTTTCTTGATATTTGAAGTCAGAGACTCTTGAGAGCTTATTTCTGTTACCAGAAAAATAAGATACAGTATCTGAACTACTCTCTTATTCCCTTATGGATCAAGTGTGCACTGTGAAGAATGTTGCTGAATTTGTATCTTCATTGGCTCCAAAAGGCTGCTCTATTTCATCAAAAGACAATTGTTTTTCATAACAAAGCTGGCTCCATTTTCAAGTGGCATTGCATAGTTGAAGTGATTGTAACAATGACAGAAACGCAGGTTTCCTGCTTCCTTCTTTATATGAAGTCAAAGGGGGAGTCAAAATGAACTGCCAGCCCCACCAACGGAAGATCTCTTTGTCTGCCTCCTACTGTGCTTTGTTTGAGGTTCCCAATTCCCCATGCAGCTCACACGAGGAGGCCAGGGCAAATTTCCAGCAGCTGCAGCCAGGATTAACTGTACCTCCTGTTCTTTTGTGAAGCCCATTCCTGAAACAAAAACGAAGCAGGCCCTGAACCTTCTTCATAATCTTCTTAAGTGAGGCCGCTGGCCTTCTCTGAGCCGGTTTCCCTCTCTGCAAAACTGAGAATAAAGGTCACCACCTTGCTTACCTCATAAGGGCGTTTGAGGCGCAAATTAAAGGCGATAATGTCAAAGAGCTTTGTGAGTTCTAAAGAACAATAAATATAAGGTGTTATTAGATGCCATTGAAAGTAAATGATGAGACAGCTCAATTTAAGTAATTTCAAATGCCTCAGGGTCAAGCAGCGCTGTGTGACAGTGTTAAATATTTTTATTACTCTACAGTGAGGGGAGAGAGGGTAGGGCTGGTATGGGGAAGGTGGTGCTTTTCCTCTCCTCCATGGAAGTGGGGGTGGGGGGCAGAGTTGAAGCACTTTCTGGAGAAGGCCAGTAATCTCACAGGGGTTTTGAGAACCATGATGATGAAACAGGATTTAACCCACAGGAGACAGACAGGCCGTGGGAGGGCCGAAATGTGATCCTGAAATAGTACAAGCGGACTAAAAGATGTGGCCCACAAGTGGAAGGAAATAGAGGAAGTCGAGCCTGATAAAGACAGAGGAAAGGCAGCTGCTAATGCAGAGAAACCAGCCCAGGAGTGTGAGGCAGGGCGTTTCCAGGCTTAGGACTGAGGAGGTCAAGGCATCAGCAACCTCAGAGGCCAAACCTGGAGAACTAGCTGGAAAGGGCTTGATAATCCTCCCAGAGCAGTGGCTTTCAGACACTTGGAGATTTACTTAGGAGAGTCCACTGTATGCCAGGGACTAGAAAGTGGACTCTGGTTTTAAACAAAATCTTACACAGAACCCCGATATGTTAAAACAGAAAAACTGAAGCTCTTCTGTGGAAGCAAGGCTTGGAGGACCCAGGTCCAGTCAGCTTCCCTCTGAATGCTCTTGGCAGCTCCCAAGGCACCTCTACAGGGAAACAGGGCTCGACCAAAACATGGAGATAGGACCAGTCATCCTTGTTATATCTCTGGCACCTAGCACATGATAGACGTTCAATACTTCCTGAATGAGGGGCTCCTGGGTGGCTCAGTTGGTTAAGCGTCTAGCTCTTGATTTCGGCTCAGGTCATGTGATTGAGTTATGGGATCAAGCCCAGCATCCAGCTACACGCTGGGCATGGAGCCTGCTTAAGATTCTCTCTCCCGGGATGTCTGGGTGGCTCAGACAGTTAAGCGTCTGCCTTCGGCCCAGTTCATGATCTCCAGGTCCTGTGGATCAAGCCCCGCATTGGGCTCCCAGCTCAGTGGGGAGCCTGCTTCTCTCTCTCCCTCTGCCTCTCCCCCTGCTTATGCTCTCTCTCTCTTTAAAAAAAAAAAAAAAAGATTCTCTCTCCCTTCCCCCATCCCTCTCTCTAAAAAAAACCAACAATAATAATTCTGAGCGAATGCAACAGAGGGTAGGTGGTCTGCAAGAGAGAATTCAGATAGATGTGTTCAGGGGACTCTGTAACTACATCGTGAGGCCATAAGGCATGCATTGCTTATACATAAAGTTTTCCTAAGCTTTAGATGTGTAATGATGGATATGGGTCACTGCGGCTGTCTTGCCAGGGGTGAAGGAGCTTCCTAATCAGGGGTCTGTGTGCAGCCACAGGCTGTAGGCTGTTTTGTAAGACAAGCCAAAACCAGAGAACACTGCTATAGAAAATGTCTTGGACATTTCATCACGAAAATACAGCCAGCCCACTGCTCTGCTTCTACAGAGGAAGGCAGATGTCTTCAGAAACATAGACCATAATAAAAACAGCAAATATTTATTGGGTGTTGACTACTTGCCAGGTACAGTAATAACCCCTAATGCCATGTAGTAGACAGAATAATGCCCCCCACCCCCCGCCGAAATGTCTGTGTCCCAAACCCTGGAGCCTGTGACCACATTACATTGGATGGCAATGGAAGAATTAAGGTTGCACATGGAGTTGATGTTATAAGCAGCTGGCTTTGAGATGGAGGGATTATGCTGGATTATCTGGTGAGCCCCATGTAATCACAAGGGTTCTTTATAAGCAGGAGGGAGGAGCTGGTGTCAGAGAAGAAGATGTGAGGACAGAGGCAAAGGTTGGAGTGATATGAGGGCTCCACACACTGTTGCTGTTTTGAAGATAGAAGGAGGTCATGAGACAAGGAATGTGGGCTGCTTCTAGAAGCTAGAAAAGCAAGGAAACAGATTCTTCTCTAGAGCCTCCTGGCCTTGATTTTAGCCCAGTGAAACCTCCTGAACAGTAAGATGAAAAATGTGTATTGTTAAGCCACTAAACGTAGGGTCATTTGTCATAGCAGCAGGAAGACACTCATATAGATATTCTCACTCCACCTTCACAGCAGCTGATTGCATGGCTGCTTATATTGCTATTTTGTGAATGAGGCTTAGGGAGGTTGACTCATTTGACCCAGAGATGAGCTGATGGCCTGATTCTGGAGCCAACCCTCTCTATCACAGTGAGAGCTGGAGATGGCTTTATGTCTTCATTTCACAAAGGAGAAAACTGAGGCCCAGAGATGTGTCCTCATCTGCCCCAGGTCACATGCAAGTTGGGGACTGAGCTCAACTGTACCCCACAAGAATGGTGTAGACCAATGCCTCACAAATGTAGACACACTCTCAAGTCACCAGGAATCTCGCTCAGATACAGGCTCTGATTCAGAGGGTCTGGGCTGGGATCCAGGATCCTGCATTTCTAACCAGCTCCCAGGTGCTGGGCTTGGAGTAGCAAGGACGTGGATGGCCTTGTGCCCTGCTTTGGGGATCGGAGCAATCCAGAGCCACCAGAGAGCCTTGGGCATCTAGTGAGATGAAGGGACACTTGGGAGACAGAGAAGGAGCTTTAAAAGAGGGAGACACGAGCAGGTGCCTCACAATTCTGTGGAGAATGAAGTTTAGGTTCTCAGAGGGAAAGGTCTAATGCGATGGGCTCCCCTTGTGAAAAATGTTACCCAAATGTGATGGTTATTGTTGTCATTTGAAAAGTCATTAGAAACTTGTGGGCGTAGGTCTGGCATTATGAATGTCTCTGCTCTTTTATGGGACCATGCAGGTCAAGGACATTGATCTGACAGAAACTAAAATATCTATGATTGTGGGAGGAAAAAGCAACAGTGTCTGTTCCTTGCCATGTATTTTATGTACTTTTTCTTTTTTTAAGGGAACAAAGAGGTAGTCTGCTTATTTTTCAAGAAACATCTCTAAAGTTTTGACAGAATCGAAGGGCTCATGCCACTAACCTCTTCCTCTATCGTCAGTCCTGACTGCCTATACCAAAGCAGGTCCTGATGCAAATTCAGGACCAGGAAGGCAATTGACTTGGTCACTGCAGTTGTGGTTCTCTGAGTCTTCATTTTGTGCTTCATGAAAAAAAAAAATTGTGTGGGAGCTACTGGGAGATTCTCCCTAACCTACTTTATTGTGATTGGAGAATTTCCAGCTGTCTGTGACTACCAGAGCTGCCTGAAAGCTAGGAATGTTCCAGTTTCATTTTGAAACCAGGCACGCAAGCAAGAAATATCAGTTTTCATTTCAGATACGTGAACTCAGAGGAAGCAAATGTTTGGCAGACTCTTTCCTGGGCTATAGTGTGAAAAAAATGCTTCTATATGTTTGCAATGGCTCAAAAAATGAAAGGATTTTTAAAATTCTATTATATATGTGATTTAACTTATCCAACTTAGCACTATTAACCTCCAGTGCTTCCTAACGTTGTTTGAAAATGAAGTTTTAAAGTATTTTTAAGATAACTTTTCTGCATACTTTCTCAGCTCTAGGGTTTACATCTAAAGATAATGGCAAATCTGGAAAATAATAAAATATGTCAATTAGTTGTCTGGATCACTCAGCAAACACCAAGGAGCCCTATAAAGTAAAAGGAAGAGATTGTGCTAGGTTCTTTGCCTTCATCAGGGTCCAGATGCCCTAAGTATGACAGGTCTGGACACTAAGCCCTTTAGTGAAGAGGACTCTTGTCATCTGGGAAACTTGATGCTATGAGTGATTGTCAGTTATCTGTGTGGGGTGATAAAAAAAAAATGGCTTGGGAACACTTGTTAGTGTGTTGTCTTAGGTCCCTATTCTTCTCCTTGGATTACTTCTCAACTATCGGTTTGTGTCCATACCTGTGAAATATGACAAATAATACCTCCTCCTTAAAGGAGATATGAGAGGCACAAGATAGGCTGCCAAAAATGTTTGTTTCCCCAAGAGCCAGAAGTAAACAGACTTTCAAGAATAATTTGTGTTGGCTGTGGAATGTATTATGATCTTTCCGCCTTAAATCATCTTTCTCATTCTATTTTGCTTGGTCTACCAGTTATATCAATCTTTACTTCTTTTGTATATATATAACTGATGATGGAAAAGGCAGATCCAAAGTACAATTTGTGGCAAGCCCTTGTAGTTATAATTCACAGAATGCATAAATACATGCAAATAAAGGAGAGATGACTGTTTTTAGAGAAAATGGTAAGAAATCAATTCATCAATTATCCTGGTGAGGTGAAACAAAGATTTTAATGAAGAAGAGAGTTCTTTGGTGCCTACTAGTAAGTGTTAGAGCCCAGAAGAGTTGGACTGGTTTCCTTTATTTCCTGCTTCCCTTCAACACCCAGTGTAGTGTCCCCTCCTCTCCCTGCCACCTACACACACACACACACACACACACACACACACACACACACCCCTCCCTTGCCAACTGGCAGAGAAAGCACTTCTCAGGAAATGCTCCTTCCCTTGCCCTTTGCTCACATCCCTTAAGTCACATAGCTAAGGTCAGCTCTGGGGAGATAGGTGCCAGTCCTCCCCATCCCCACTCCCTGAGCCTGCTTCCTCCCCTCCCCACTCTGGGCAGAGGTTGTCACGTGGCATGTCTGGGCAGGACTGGAGCACAGTTTCCTGCCTGAGCACCAGTCAGAGGGAATAAAGCTGAAGTTACAGGGTGCCTCCCTTGCACTGGCCCTTCTAAGGCCCTGGACACAGGTTCTCACGGTCATAATAGCTTTTATAAAATTTGCAAGACATATTTTAACCACGATCAGTGAAGATCCTATTTCTTCTAGTCTGATTTCCCTTTTGACAAGCTACCCCATCTGTCAGTGATGTTATGGGATTCCATGGGTGTTCTGTGGTGGAGGGGCAGGCGAGTTTGAGATACGTCTAGTTTGGGTTTAGTGGGATATGCTTTATGAATGCAGTTCAATTATTTCTAGGAACACTCCTATTGCCCACTCACTGGGAGTTGTGAAAGACAGACAAAGGGGACAAAGGTCTTTTCATGACATGACATGTCCTACAGCATCTGGCACTGAAAGTATGAGGTGAGTGGAGGAGCAACAAGGTTTTAAATGTTTGGAGCCAGAAGGCAGTCTGTGGAACATTCTGCCAATGATCACTAAATGGAAGATTCAGTTCTCAAAGAAGCCAAGTCAAAATGCAAGTTCTTTCCTGTCATGTGTATACTTGAAAATGCAGCATAGACAATTATAATACATTATAGATAATTTTTTCTATAGTTTTTGATGGGAATTATATACAACAATGTTTATCAAAATTCCTGAGTTTGCAGTCGACAAGTCTGAAGCAGTACCACAAAAGCAAGGTATCTGCAGTAGTTCATAAACAAACAAACAAAAAAAGAGAGCTTTCAAAATTTAGAACAACAGTCTTAAAAATGTACATGACTTTACCAATTATGAACAGGAAACCAGAGAGAAATTTTCTAAACAACCAACTATAAAAAATAGATTTTAATCAACTCTATCAGAGGGAAGCCTGAATTATTTTTCTATCCTCTCTATAGAAAATATGACAGGGACGCCTGAGTGACTCGGTTAAGCGTTTGACTTTTGATTTTGGCTCAGGTCATGATCTCAGGGTCCTGGGATCGAGTTCCACATTGGGCTCCTTGCTCAGCGGGAAGTCTGCTTGAAATTCTCTCCCTCTCCGTCTGGGACTCCCCGCCCCTGCTCACACACATGCTCCTTCTATCTCCCTAAAATAAATAAATAAATAAATCTTAAAAAAAAAAGAAAATATGACAAAATTTTGTCATGTGGAGAAGTAACCAAAGATTGCACATCCAAAACAATATAGGGGAAAATAATATAGAGATGCATCAGGTAGTTAATTAATAAAATGTTTTGTAGTTTTTCTGATGTTTAGATTTTTGGTTTTTAACAGTTTTTAAAATGTTATAATTTATTGTGATGTGTTTTCTCATTCTAAATAAATATTCTCTTTCATATCTAATTTTGGATGCATTCTTTTGTATTATTTTTCTTAAAGAGGGTCCCTCAAATCGTATAAGTTTTAGGTCCATAAAACCTGGATCTGCCCCTAGTGCTAAGGTATGATTTAAAACTTTCCAAACCTGCAAGGATTCAAAATCAGAGATGCAGAGAGCACAGAAACGGAGACCAAAAATGATGTTGCTGATGCCCCAGACACAGCCTGGGCTTTACTTCTCACTGGGAAAGAGAGGGATTTGGGTTGGGCCACCTGCCCACGACCTCTCCATCCCCAACAAGGACCCTGCTTGCGTCCTTCCAGAGTCTCCATCACAACCCCTCCTCCTCCTTCTTCCCTGATGACCATGAATTTTTTTAAAGATTTTATTTATTTGACAGAGAGCAAGAGAGCACAAGCAGGGGGAGCAGCACAAGCAGGCTCCCCTCCCGATGTGGGGCTCCATCCCAGGATCCTGAGATCATGTCTTGAGCTGAAGGCAGATGCTTAACTGACTGAGCCACCCAGGCACCCTAAATTCGTATTTTTATAATATTCTACATGTTGTAGCTTCAAAAGGCAAATAACACATGATGTTTATAATGAGGAACAGCAGCTTTCTGCTCCCATTCCCCAACCTGAGGCCTTCTCCCCATGAGAAACTGCTGATTCTTTTTTTCTAGGTATTTATCTCCATACTTTACTTGGATATTTTATATTGCAGTTAAGTTTTTAATTGTAAGCATCATCTGTTGACTTTTCACTGTAGAAAGAGTACTTTAGTTCTCTTCCGTCTCCCCCTCCACTGTTTACCTTCCAATATGGACATTTCTTAAATGGGGGTTAAATCAATATTTGATGTTTACATTATTATGAATATGTACACTTTTTTGAGCGGAGACCTCTCTGACCCCTTGCTCCAATTTGGACTGATTGCTCACTGGATCTGCTGCTCCCTTTACTACCACCCTGCATCCCCCTCTCCCCACACCCTCTTGGAGCCCCTGCTTCCCTGTGTCTCCCTATTTTACAATTTACTCTCTTAGGCAGAACATGTCCTTCATGAACTTCCTGAGAAAGAGTTGGTGGAGGGAAAATTTAAAGCCTTGGCCTGCTGTTAAATGTCTTTATTCTACCTTCATATTTGATTGATAGTTTAGCTAGACACAGGATTCTAGGTTGGGAAAAATTTCCCTCAAAATTCTGAAGACATTTCCCCATTATCTTCTAGCTGTTGGTGTTGTTGGGAAATCCAGTACCACACTTTCTTAGTTCTCTCTGTAAACTTCCAGGATCTTTTCCTTATTGCTGCTATTCTGAAGCTCCACAGTGACATGACTTGTTGGGCTTTTTCTCTTTCTTTTTTCTGTATTTGGAAGTACTTTAGTTCTGGAAAATATTCTTTTTTTTTTTTTTTAAGATTTTATTTATTTGACAGAGGGAGAGAGATCACAAGTAGGCAGAGAGGCAGGCAGAGAGGGAGTGGGAAGCAGGCTCCCTGCTGAGCAGAGAGCCCGATGCGGGGCTTGATCCCAGCACCCTGGGATCATGACCTGAGCCGAAGGCAGAGGCTTTAATTCACTGAGCCACTCAGGCACCCTCTGGAAAATATTCTTGTGTTATCTCCTTGATAAACTCATCCTTTCCATTTAGTCTGCTTTTTCTTTCTGAAACACCTGACATTGTTTTATATTTTATAGAACTCTATTTTATGCCAAGAATAGTTCTAGGCTCTTGGGACATATCAGTGGACTAAAGAGACAAAAATCTCTGCCCTCCTGGAACTTGTTTCCTTGCAGTAATGGGTTCAAATCCTGACTCCCCCTCTGGCTGGCCATGATGCTGTAGATAAGACGTTTAAACCTTTCCTGTCTCAGTTTCCTTATCTCTAAAGTAGAGGTTATAATAGAAATTGCTTCCTATTCCTCCAAATAGAAATTGGTCATTCGAGGACTAAAAGATTTATTTCATACAATGGGACTAGAAGAATACCTCGCACACAGGAAGAACTATAAACATATTTAGTATTAACATTTTTTCCTGACTAAGCATGTGAGTCACCACAAATGCAAAATCAAAACTTCAATCCCCTTGTGCAACTTGTCATTGTTCACTTGAAGATAAGCTGGGGCTGGGATCATAGGAGTAGCTAAGTCATTCCAGCTCTTCTAATCCTGACCAGCTTTCACATTTCAGCACTAATGAAAAATGAAGTGACACCTGCATCAGTAAGTGAAGAGGTTTCCACTGGCTGAGCAAAGAAGTCCATTTTAATGGTTTCCCACAAGTATCAAGACTCCAGTTAAACTCATCTTGGGAACTAGAACTGCACAGGAAGGTCACCATTTGATTTTACCATCCTCAGTCTTGGATCTGGAACACTAAATTTACGTACGAGGGAAACTTCAGGTTCTTCTCTGATAACCTCAACGTACTCTGCTCCTATCACTTTGAAATCCGCACTATCCACTATCTCTGGTCCCAGCTCCCACTTTCAAAAACAGAATGTCACTCAAAGCCCTCCAATCTCCCCAGGAAAAGACTCTAGTTCTCACATCAGAATTTGGACTGCTGTTGAGTTCAGAGACTAAGAAGTTCCCAAGGATATGGGATTAGCCCAGAGTATTGAGTTGAAAGGAAATAACTCTCTGTTTTATAATGTCATCTAGCAAGCAGAAAAGATCTATTTCTTTAGTGAGTTTTTCTGGGAGAAAAAATAATTTTTTAAGGAGTTCTGAGATTTTTAAGAGTTTCTCAAAGTTTTCTCTTTCTTCTGTTTCTGATACATCTCTTATATTCTGGATTTGGAGTATAATTGAAATGTCTAAGCTTGATTGTTGGGAGAAAGGCACTATCAAGTTAGGGTATGTGAAACATGGGTCTCTGAGAAATCATGGGTAGCTCCCTCTTTTTCAGTTCTTGACAACAATGTCACAAAGAAAGAGAAGTGAATTAATCCTTTAAAAAAGCATAGAGGAGGAGATTGAAAAATTTCAAGACTCTTGGAAACTTTGTGTGGGAATTCCACCACTTTATCTTTAGGACACAAAGTAATGATGGTGATGATGACAATTGTGATGAGGATGATGCACAATGCTCACATAAAAGCTTTTCATCTGTAGCTCAAAGGGCAACACAACCACTAATTAACCCTGAGGCAAGGTAGGCAAATATCATTACCTCCAATCTGCAAACTAGGAATCCAGGCAGGAGGAAACTAAACCCTTAACCAAGGCCATCTCAGAGTGAAGAATAGAAATGAAATGAAGAGTCCCCGCATCCTTACTTTCCACTGGCCACCTCGAAGGTGGCTGGTGAAGGGCTTTCTTTCTCCCTCCCTCCCTCCCTCCCTCCCTCTCTCTCTCTCCCTCTTTCTTTCTTTCTTTCTTTCTTTCTTTCTTTCTTTCTTTCTTTCTTTCTTTCTTTCTTTCTTTCTTTCTTTCTTTCAAGATTTTATTTATTTGAGAGAGAGAGAACAAGCAGGGGGAGCAGCAGAGGGAGAGGGAGAAGCAGGCTCCCCACTGAGCAGAGAGCCCAACATGGTGCTCAATCTCATGACCTGAGCAGAAGGCAGACACTTAACCAACTGAGCCACGCAGGTGCCCCTGAAGGGCTTTCTTTTATTCCATGGACAGAGCTAGCTCCTTGTTGCATCCAACCCTCTTCTTTATAGAGTTCAGTAAGGGCAGGGAAGAGACCAGGTAGAATGATGTCTCCACCACAGAATGGTTCTGAGGACTGCCACAACTCCCACCATGGAAACACAAGTGTGGAAGGTGTGCATGAAATCCTATAATCAGCTTGAAGGCCGAACTGTAACTCACACTTTATACCACCTATAATACACAGCAGAGTGCAACCATAGATCTCCACAGTTTTGGTTATTTCTTGATTAATAGTACTATTCTTTGGCAGGGAAAAAGAGATATTTCATTTTTCTCTAAAGTCTATTGGTGTATTTAATTTTCTTGGTTCAAGAGGGAATTTAGGGAGTGTGGCAGAGATAGTAGCTGACCACCAAGGATTTGTCTTCCCTCCCACATAGAGTTGTTTCAGGGAAGGGGCTGCCTAATTGGGAACAATATTTCCCAGCACTTTTTGTCTGGCTGACTAGTTCTGGCCAATGGAATGTGAGAGGAAATGGTGTGTGTCATTTCCAGGCTGAAAGAGTTCGGAGTCTGATGTGCTTCCCATCCTTCTACCTCTGATAGCCACCGTAGGACTACACGTGGAAGATGGCCGAGCTAAAGAACTTAATTTCCTGTGTTCCACACTTGGAGGGGAATCCCCAAGTCATATCTGCATTAGACTTCAGGTAAGTGAGAAGTCAACCTCTTTTATTGTTTTGAGATTTGGAGTCATTTTTGACTGCAGTTAACCTACTCTGATACAGGGATAAACAACAACTTAGAGATGAAGCAATTAGGGCAAAAGGAAAACAAAGGTAGGGAAAAAAGATGAACACAAGCGCAAAGTATGGACAGAAAACGCATGCTATAAGGTCTATACAAGTTGTTGGAAGTGGGCAAAATATTTGGCTTTGAGTTTCCCAGCATTCAAAGCAAAGAGGGGAATTCTATGAGCTACAAGATTCACAATGCCCAGAAGAGAAATGCATGTTAACACTCAGGAGAAATATGCATTTTTCTGGTTCCTTAAACCAAGACACATTTCCCCTATGAGGCATGAGAAAGGGGATCAGTGCTATCAGCTGCACTGGGCCATATCCTTAATAGCATCTGTACAGTGGCAATCACAGAAACGTTCCTGTAGCTGATATAATGTCCCTGGATGCAAAAAGTGGCAGGATATGAAAAAGTGGCTCAGAAATAGCACTTTTAAGAGAGGCCAAGATAATGCAATGCACAGCTCTTCAATGGGCTGCCTTAGTCCAACATAGACTCTGAGGTTATCACTTAAGGTAGAAAGCCCAATCACAGCACACTGCAAGAACACAGCCTGGTCCCCTGGATGGGTGACCTTGTCCTCCGACCAGACGTATCAGGAGGCAACCCAACGCCTGACTTGCTGACCATAAAATAAAATGAGGAAGTTCCCCTCCCTGACTTGCTTGTTGGGTGGATGGTTGTGGTGTGGGTGTTCATTCAGTTTCCACATCTCAAAGGCATTGATGGGAAGGAAATCAAGGCCGCACCTACTGAGGTCAAGCTTGGTTTCCTAAGGTCTACAGGTGCGGATGAGAGACATCTGGCCAGGAAGCCAGCCTGCCAGAATCTGCCGAGTGAGGGCACTCAGCCATGCCATCAGAAAAGAGGAAGCTAGCTCCTCAGCAGTATTCTGGCCAACACTGGAATTCTTCAAGTCTGCAGAGTAGCGAGCCGTTTTCATACACCTGCCCTGCCAAGGGTCTTCACAATGAGGTGGATGACATCCTTCGTGAGCCCGGCTCCTTAACCCTGCCGGCAGAGATAACTCATCTCCCTCTGAAAGAGGTAACTGTTCTAAGGGGAAGAGATAGATCATGGGGAATGGCTTGACTTTTCTCCCAGAAAGTGTGTCGTCCATTTGCCTAGTGGGAAAAAGAGGTGCCTGTACATCCAAGAGCTCAAAGCCATTTCGCTCCTGTCCTTCCCTCTCCCCTTTCCTGCCCCCAGCCCTTCCCCTCCCTTTAAGACACAGATGGAAATAATACATTAACTATAAACAACACAGTGTATTTATCAGTGATATTTATTTACAGAGGCTGGTGGCAACAGGATGCAATGTCTTTTTCTTCTTTTTGAAGTTCTTCATGGGACTTTTTTTTTTCTTCTCAACAAACATTTAATGAGCAAGTATAGCAGAGTCAGTTAAAAACGTGAGCTTCTGGCTCAACGGGTTTTTTTTTCTTCTCAACAAACATTTAATGAGCAAGCATAGCAGAGTCAGTTAAAAACGTGAGCTTCTGGCTCAACGGGTCTAGGTTTGATCCCATCTGCTCTTATTACTTTTGTAAACCTATAACCTCCCTAAGCTTTGGCTTCCTCACATGATTTCCTGAGAGTTTTAGGGGAGATAATGAAGCAAAATAACTCTCTAGGTTATTTATATGTATATATAAAATACATGTGTATGTAATATATGTGTAATATATATATATAACACACACTCTATATATGCATGTATATTCAGACAAATACGTATTTATATATATACAAATTCACACAAATACATATATATTCACATATATGCACATTCACACAAATATATATTCACACACATATACATATGAATATATATATATACACACTGTGTGTGTGAGAGAGCGAGAGAGAGAGACAGGAAGGGAGGGAGGGAAGAAAAGAGAGGAAGAGAGAGATATTCCTGGTCTTTGGTGAATTCAATCACTTTATTATTTGAGGGGTAAGAAAGACCCTTCTCTGTCTCCTTCTGAGAATATTATGAGGCGTATATCAATTTTTCTAAATGGGGTAGAATTGCATTGGTTTTATTTTAAGAATTTGTGTGAATTTCAGACTTCCTTTAACAGTCTGCTCTGAAGAAAACATAGGTATCTGGAGGAAAAAAAAAAAGCAAGAATCAAAACACTAAGCTAAAGCTCTGTGTCTTATCATCTCTTTGATACTTGTATGCTTTAGAGCCCCTTCCTAGACTTTCATTCCTCTAGGGAGAGGGTGTATGGGGCTGCTGTTTTCCCTCTTCAGCTAATTTCTCTTCCCTACAGCTTCAGAACCAGTATCACACGCAAAGGTCACCAAACCTCCTTGAGTCAGACCCACGGAGGGGGTGCCTGGAAGCCCCGGGCGGGCAGGTGGTGCATCTTCTTAAGGGCGTAGTTATTTTGGGCAGTCCCAGGCTGCTGCTGAGGCATAGGATGTGGGTTTTCACCTTCAGAGTCCCCTCTTGACACTTGCATTTCTGGGGCTAACCCTCTGCTTACAGGGGGTGAAGCAAGGCAAGAAACTCATGGAGAATGGATGGAAGCCCTTCCTGCCCTTCCCCCCCCCCACCCTCCTGACTTAGGCAACACTAAGGCAACGCCGCCATTTTAAGGCAGGCAAGGGTTGAGTTTTCCAGTTAACAATAAACTGGAAAAAACTTTTCAGTAAACGTCCAATTTCATGGTCACTTTCTTCAGTACAGCACTTTCTTCAGAGGGACAGCATTGGTTTCTGGGACCCTGAAACCTACACATAATACACACTGCCTTTATATGTGTCTTAGACCATTCAGGCTGCTATAGACTGAGTATCTTAAACAATAGAGATTTATTTCTCACGGTTCTGGACAGTGGCAAGTCCAATCAAGGTGTTACAGGTACAATGTCTGGTGAGAACATGCTTCCTAGTGAATAGATGTCCCTCTTCTCACTGTGTCCTCACATGGTGGAAGGGGCAATGAGTTTTCAGGTGTCTCTTTTTATAAGGGCATGAATCTCTCATTCATGAGGGCTTCACCCTCACGATTGTATAGGAAAAGTGACATCTCCCAAAGGCCCCACCTCCTAATACCATTGCATCAAGGCTTAGAATTCCAACATATGAATGGAGAGGGGCACATAAATATTCAGCCCATTGCACCTTGGTACCAGGGTCCTGGTGTTACCATCTGGAAATAGGAAGCCAGTGGTTTAGTCTGGAATAAGCCAGTGCCTAAATAAGTCAGTTTGAGAGTGGGTCAGCATCACAACTAGTCTACTCTGAGAATGTGTAGAGAAAAGGGCACAGCTAAATCTGTGATACTACTCAGGGTGGACACTTGGATCCTATACATTCAAAAATAGAGTGAATGTGTCTTTATTAATTTAGTCAGCTGCCCGGCCTTTGCTGTTCATTTCTCAGTCCGCCTTTCCCTCTATGGGAAGGGCTCATGCTGGTGTTTACTACACATGAAGCTCAGCTTCATTAAATCCTCTATGTAGTAAACTTTACTACACAGGGTAAACTCAGTGAGAGCTGCCAGCTGACATTTCATGTGAATATGGGCGTTTAATCAATAACTCTTGGCCTTTGGTGGTGGTGATGATAGATTCTTTCTGGCAGGTTATACAGTTCCTGATATAGCAAGCCTTATATTTTTACACTTAATTGTATGCTTAAATGTATGTGCTTATACACATATATATAATATTTACATATACACTGTACATAGTATACACACATTTACATATATACATGTGTACACATATATACAGACACACATGCACACAAGTACTTTGAGATGCTCCCAATTTTAGAAAAAACAGGAGGACTGATTGGTGGTGGAAAAAATCTGTGGCTTATATTGTATATTTCATTTGTAAAGTTTAGTCCCTTGAAAGTATCAGGTCCCTCGTAATTGACACTCTGATGGGCAAAGGGGTGGTGAAGGGCAGCTGGAAGAAGAGCTGAGAGGAGGCGTTGGTTCTTTCACACCTGCCCCGGGGGGGTTTCAGCAACAGCTGCAAAGCCCACCATGTGGAAAAGCTGCCTCCCTCTCCTGTCCCTCAAGCTGGAATTCCTTCTACAGGAACATAACTTTTATTTCAATTCCAGTTAAACGAATACCCCAATACCCCAGGGGAGGCAACAAACACTCACATGTTAAAACTTGCCTATAGGCACTTTTAACCTCTAGAAACAGAAGTGTATAGCCTTTTAGCTGGGGCGGAAAGGAGGCCACCGCAGGGAGCTCGGTGCCGGCGGGCGCGTTGCTGGAAAGAGGAACCGAGAGCCTCAGAGTCAGAAGTCATGACGTCATGCTTGTTCTTTGAGCCTGATCTCCCTTCCCTGTCTCATCTTTGAAAGAAGTTTTCAACTGCTGACACAGCAATGTTCATGGTGAATCATGGATTATTTGTCTACGTGCTTTAAATTTAAATTTTCGGCCGTTTATTCAAAGCCTGGCAATAATTAACTGACAATAAGGAAATGACATGATTTTATTAGAGGAGCGCATCAGAAAATAATTTCCTGAGGTCACAGAGATAACTGTAACAGCTGAAGTCACACTGGGGCCATTTTGCGTCGCCTGGCGCAAAGTCCTTTTAAGTTATAGATGGCCCCGCCCTTCCTGAGGACTGTTGGACTCCCCTCGTGCCAGGGACCCCGGGAGCCCCACCGCTGAGCCTGGTAGACCAGCTCCTCCCTCGTGTGCAACCGAAAGCTTCCCTGGAGCTAGAAATAGTGTAACTCTTCTTCCATCAAACACTTTTTATACACACACTTGGTGTCGGGAACTATCAGACTCCGCAAATAAGTTAGAAAAACACAAAAAGCACGCATAATACGGTGTTAGCCCTGGAAACATGTACCAGACACAGGGCCCTTTCCTGTTTCGGTTCTGGTCAAACAGTTACTCCCCTTAAGGCGACTAACGCTGAAGCTTACTCTTACGCTGATTAAAATTGCCTGAAGGCAAAAGAGGAAAGTTTGCCTAAAACAACTGCGAGAAAACCAAACCAAACCAAACCAAACCAAACCAAACCAAACCAAGCCAAGCCAAACCAAACCAACCCAACCCAACCCAAAACCCCACAAAAGGCTTTTTCGGCCTCACAACGTTTTACCAATGCTGCCCTCTGCAGAGCAAACCTAGAATCGCAACTCGGCCGTGTGTGCAAACGTCTCTACATCCAGTGTTTTGGAGAGAACCTGAAGGTCCAGGGGCCTTCGGACTTGGCTCATAACCCCTCTAAAATAATTGCGAACGATCATGTGCCCTCTTGCATGTTTTTTTAAAAGCATAGACGTATGAATTTGTATCATCAATTTCATACGTGGGGATGGATGAACGTTCCCACATATGTCACGGGCTTTATTTACATTGTTGCAGACTGACCTGATCGAGTTTATGAAAAATGCCCTCGGTAGCCCCTCACGGTAAATATAGCCCCCTATGCCAAACCAATCAATCAAATTAGAATTGCTTTTCGACAGAAACAGTTTGATCGTTCTCC
The DNA here is from genome assembly GCA_028534135.1 of Potos flavus. Classification (NCBI taxonomy): domain Eukaryota; kingdom Metazoa; phylum Chordata; class Mammalia; order Carnivora; family Procyonidae; genus Potos; species Potos flavus. The sequence goes on from CM052883.1 coordinate 52,296,911, forward strand.
TTCAATGTAACTGTGTTTTGGTGTCCAGGATTGCACTCCTGCACCCTGACCCCGAGGCAGGTGAGGGGGGGCAGTCAGGGGGTCCCGCCTCTGGCTTCCTTGTCTACATCCACACTGGGCACTTTGGCCAGCGATCCCCAAGATGGGAAACATCTCGACTTCTCAAAATGAGCAGACTGCTGCTGGAAAGTGGCATTTACCTTTTGCTAAGTAGCTCCTGGGGACCAAAACTTACATTCGAGACCTTAAAAGAGACAGAAGAAAGAATTATTTTCCAGGAGGCCTTGTCTTTTTTTCTTTTTTTTACTTATTTATTTGACAGAGAGCATGAGAGAGCACAAAGGGGGAGCAGCAGAGGGAGAAGGAGCAGAGAGCCCGATATGGGGCTCCATCCCAGGACCCTGGGATCATGACCCCATCCAAAGTCAGACACTTAACTGACTGAGCCACCCAGGCGTGCTCCGAGGAGGCCTAATCTTTAAAAGAAAATCGACAGAGGCACAGCAGTTTCCTGTGCTCTAGGTAACCCTGAAGAAAAGCCATTGTCTGTCAAAGGCCCGAGCAAGAGCAGCGGGATAAGCAGAACCACCCAATCCTGGCTGTGGCCAGAGTGGGGCTCTCAGCCATCTGTGCCCTGCAGGACTTTACCCCTTAGGATACTCTATGGAAATCATTTTCTACATCTTCGACTTCTGTGTTCCTAAAACCAATTGCCTGAGAAAGTGCCCATCCACAGGCTGCCCGCTCACCTCTTGTCTACCCCTGCCATCCACAATCCCCTTCTCCCACCTAACAAAAGAAAGACATGCACCTTTTACCATCCTGCATTTGACTACATACACTATGCTGGTGTGAGAACCTGCATCAGACAACAGCACCATGAGAAAATTCAGATCTAAGATGAGGAGTTGGAGGAGAGCAAAGCAATGGGAGCCATCTTCTTTCTTTCTTGAAGGAAATCCTAAGGGACTTGGGGTGGAGGATGTGAAGATCTCCTGTCTGCCTTGGAGCCCCCTGAATGCCAGGCTAAGGCATTCTAGTCTTGCACTGCCTGACTCCAGTCCGCTTTTCCAGGCTTAGCACCTACTGTACCCTGTATCCTACTGATGGGAATAGAACGTAGTTCCCCACACACTCTGTGCTCTTCCTTCTGTCTGACTTGCTCTGACCTTCATCTTGGTCTATCAAAGTCTCTTTCCAGGCTAACATACTGTTTCCTGATTATTCCCTAGTACAAGCCTCTCTCCTTTCTCTTAATCCTATAACATTCTCTACTATCTTAGTGTATGTATTATATTTAGCCTAGTGCTATAATTATTTACCTTCATGTCTCATGGCTCTTTGAGGAGAGAGAGGCAAATTCATCTTTATATTTCCCGGTTGTCTAGTTCAAGATCTGGTATATACCAGAAAGTATTTCAGGTCCCAGATCCATCCCAGGTTGTGTGAGTTTATAAAGTATACCTTCCAAGTATATACAGATTCATGTTCTTTGATCAAAGAATGCATTTCTTCTCATCACACATCTAAAGAATGACAGGATGAGTCTTGAAACTTAGTAACTTCTGGAGTTCCAGCAAAAAGCATCTGTGAGGGTAAGGAAATGATGCATGTGATTGGGGATTTTTGTCATGTATGATGATACACTTTGGGTGGCATTTCTAAAACATGGCATGGTGCTTCTAGATCAGTAGACCTTTACTCAGTGAAGACATGGTGTGCATAAAGGAAAAACAGGAAGCTCAGTCTGGACTCATGCATTTTTCTTCCTCTCTTACAGGAGATATTCTGTTGATGACCCGGATTCATTTGTTGATTGAAATAGTCTTTAAAACATACCAAGTATCAAATATGTTTGGGAATGCTTCCAAATCTTATCAAAGACACAGAAACATAAGAAGATCAACAGACATCAAATGTCATGGTAACTCCCTAATCATATTGAAACCCCAAATTAAATGTGTGGCTGAGATTGAAATGATGGTCATACCATCACTTAATGAAGACAGGATATATGAAAAATAGAACAAGGGATGAAAAAGTTCCACCTAAATCATATCTAAATTGGCAGGGACCAAGCTCATTTAGGTATTCATCAATCTGCAAATAAATGGAGTGGCTGGAATAGTTCTGCAAAATAGTAGTTCTCCAAAACAAATCAATTCAGACAAACCAAAGAATTCCGAAAATGAGGGCCATGCAAATTGTCTTACATACGATGCATAAAGAATTATGCCTCTGGAAAAACATGGTTTTTATCTTACCTTGTAAGAACGAAAGTCTTAGCTATCAAGTGGGAGAACAAATTCTTGAATGGAAATGTGTGCCAAGGTTTATGGCACAGCAACGATGGTTTTCTGCCTGGCAGCTTCTTGTTAGATCTGCTGGTAACCAGTTGAGTGACTTTGCTCGAAGATCTGTCTATTTTTATACTTAAAAAATTGAACATTGGCCAGATGGGAATGCTTTGAACCGCTAATTAGTCTTATTGGAGAGTCACCATTTTTTTTTTTTTTTTTAGATTTTATTTATTTATTTGAGAAAGAGAGCATAAACAAGGGGGGAGGGCAGAGGGAGAGAGAGCAGGGAGCCCAACATGGAGCTCAGTCCTGGGACTCCAGGATCATGACCTGAGCCAAAGGCAGTCACTTAACTGACTGAGCCACCCAGGTGCCCCAAAGAGTAACCCATTCTTTAGATGCTAAAGTTTAGAGAATTCATCTACCAAGTCTCTTACCCAACCTGCCCTTCCTCATTGAGCACCTACTACAACCTCTGTCCGCCTGGCACCTGAATATTTGGCAGCCTGGGTGTTCCCATGGAAACCAGTTCTACTCCGACAGTTTTCCAGCCTGGCTGTAAATTGGAGTTAGTGAGGGCAGGCTCCATCCTGCTAAGAAACAAAGCCAGCCTTTCATAGGAATGAGAAGTTGGTACATTACCACATGTTTTTCCAACATCCTCTATAAAAACCCTTTGTAGTGCTCGCTGGATGACCTCTCATTGGCCTTTCTCTTATGTTCTAAATGCCATTCTCATGCCAAGCTCGATGAGGGTTTTTATTCTTTCTGCAATAGTAGAGTTATCAGACTTAGCAAATAAGGATATAGGACATCCGGTTAAATTTGAAGTTCAGAAAAAAAACAAAGAATTTTTAAATATACAATGCATGGGACATAGTTATACTAAAAACTATTCTTTATCGATCTGAGATTGAATATAATAGGATATCTTGTTGGCAACTCTGTAGAGGGATTCAAATGTCCTAATTTTCACATCCATTGTTTCTGCTGTTTATCCCTTATATCAGGAAATAATGAGGCACAACCAGGAACTACTTTAGTTACCTAAAAAGAACATGCACTCTCCCCCCTGAAAAAAATTATGAGTAACATATAATCGATACACTTTTTATTAATGAGTGTCCTGAGGGTTGTCTAGTCTCTTCTCCGATGTGATTACTATTTCCGTTTAGTCTTTACCTCTTCGTTTCCACCTTTGGCACCGCTTGTCTCACTTTCTTCAATAAAAAAAGGAAAAATCCTTTTTTCACCTCTGCAATGGGAAGGACAGCGGTTCTCAAACCCTTTAGCTCCATGGTCTTCGTATGCCCACGAGTTCTGAGTCCAGTTATGCAACAGCCACCCTGTACCTATTCTGGGTTTCCGTTGCTGAGTAGTGTGTGTATGAAGTAAAGATGACCCTCACATTTCAGTTTAAACGTTTGGAAAAGACTCTTTTATTTTCTTTCCTTTCTCTTTTTTTGTTTTTGTTTTTATATTAGCATAGTAATGGAGGGGAGGTCTACCCACATCTTCACAGCTCACTTTTGGATATTTCTCTTTTAACTATTGTCAGCACTCAACACTTCCTTCCAGAGGGTTCTCACGTGTGCCAGGCAGCCCCTCAGGGGGCTGGCGGCCTCCCACTGCCCAGGACACAGCCTGAAGGCAAGTTGTGTTTGGAGACATAGCATGTAAACTTCCATCATTGCTAAAGAAATTAAAAAACAAAAAACCCGAAAACCAAAAAATACTAACTTCCATCATTGCATAAAGTTAGGGGGTTTAGGGATGAGCGGCTAAGTGGGGAAAAAAGAACACTGCACTTTTTTTTTTAAAGATTTTATTTATTTATTTCACAGAGAGAGACACAGTGAGAAAGGGAACACATGCAAGGGGAGTGGGAGAGGGAGAGGCAGACTCCCCACTGAGCAGGGAGCCAGATGCTGGGCTCAATCCCAGGACCCTGGGATCATGACCTGAGCCAAAGGCAGATGCTCAACTGACTGAGCCACCCAAGCGTCCCTACCCTGCACTTTTTTTATTCATCTCATTTAATCTTCCTGGGGTGACCACGGTAGATAAGCATTATAATTTCCTCCATTTTTCACATGAAGAATCCGAGGCACAGAAAGCCGAGTCGGGGATTCAAATCTTTTGATTCTGGCTTCTCTGCTCTCATCCTTTTTTTTCCTCCTGGAGGTTCCCATGGCTATGATTTAACTTCCTTTATGCAGCAGCTGAAAATAATAACGTATTTTCTATAATCCTTTGTGTGTGTGTGTGTGGGTGGGTGGGTGGTAAACAAATACATGCTCTTTGTTTAACAAATATTGCAAATCTCCAGAAGGATACAAAGTAGAGGTGTGTGCATATCTGACTCCTTTTCTATTTTCCCAAGGTAACTATTTTCCTGAGGTAATCAGTTGTGAGCAGTTTGGGGCCCAGTCCCAGTATTTATTGTGGACATGAAGTTCTTGGTGCTTTCTGCCTCTTCATCCATTTCTGCCACAGGCCTGCCTTTCCTTTCGCTGGGTGATTTCATCACAGCTTTCCAGTGTGTTATAGAAGCCCAAAGAGTGTGGGGGCTGGTGTCTTGCCAGCTTGAGTGTTCAACTCATCCTTGCATGGTCCCTCATTTACTTGAGCAAAAGTCTCTCCTTTACTGAGGACTTTTTTCTTTTTTAATACAGGAGTGTTTTTTGGCTAGGGGAGGGCGTGGGTGTGGTGGTGGATGGGAAGGTAGGAAGGGTGGAAAAGAAAATCACGGTGTTGGAATAAACGAGTGGGTCTTCCTACAGAGAAGAATTTCCTCAGGTAATAGGTCGTGAGTTTTAAGAGGCCTGTTGCAAGATTTTACTGCAGCCCAAATAATTTATCTCAAACAAAGTGCACCAGGGTTTAGCTTTCTGGCTTTCACGGGAGGATTTGTTGGGGTAGCTTAGTGTTTTGATTAATTAACTTAAAGCTGGGGTTCTATATAAACACAAATTGTCATCTCTCCCACTCCCGAGTCCCTCTTAGGCATAGAAATAGGTAATAGCTGAGGAAAATGAGGTGAGTTGGAATTACTGGCCGGCCGTGACTTCATCCAAGTTTCGCCTCTCAGAGGGTAACTATCCATCCAAGGTGCAGGCCCAGCCTTTGCCCCCTGGGGCTGGCTCACAAGACCCATGGAATAGGAATGCAGGGCCCCAATAAGGCAGACATGTCACCAAAATTCTGATCTTTGTGGATACAAAGGAACATGTACTTACAGAGTTCTACAGTGGTTTGGACTCTGACTTCTCGCTCGATGGCCATCGATGCTTATTTTCCCGGCAAAACAGGGTGAGATGGAGAAGGGAGGACCCAGAGGTTGGCCCGAGCAGGTGCAGACTGCCCCCCCCCCAAAGCGAGGGATGGGCAGGTGGAAAGGGTCAGGCTTGGTGGTCACAGGTCCTTGCCATTGATGGCTGAGTGAACTTGGCATGAAACTTAACCTCTGGGGCCACTGGAAGTTAGTGGACCAGAGGCTTGCCTCCCTGGATGTGTCTGCAAATTCCTTAGCACAGTGCACATACTAACTGCCTATCAAAGCCCAACTAGTGTGTGGCCATTACTTTCTCCCATCTGGGTTTTACCATTTCTTTGCTTTTGACACTTCTCTCTCAGAACCTGCAGAGGGTGGCAGAACGCTTTGGTAGGCTCTCCCTTCTTTTGGCTTCACATTCTCGAGGGCCTGGCTCTCTCCTGGTTAGGCACAGCAGGCCAAGTGCCAAAAGCCTGTGAGACTTTTAGGGGCCCATGAAAATATTTTAATTTCTCTTCAAATCAGAAGGAAAAAACCCCACATTTTAATGAATACATGACAATGAATCCAGCCTGCATTATATTGATCTTTATACTGGTGCAGTAATCAGATAAAATGTTTAATACTTTTTTTTTTTTTTTTTTTTTTTAAGGAGGAAGAGACTTCAAAGGCAAAAGAGCCTTGAGCCCTCAAATCGTGATGCAAACCTGGAGGTTCTGGAACTCACTTCAGGCAGTGAGCCGGCAGCCGGAGCTGCCTTTTGGCAAAGGCCTGAAGGGCTGAGGCACCAAAATCCCTTGTCCATGGGGGTTTAGGAGGCACCCTTTATCAGCTATGGAAAAGCACACATACCTTTTTCTGGAGAAAACCTTCAGTGCCTGCATAAGCAGAGTAAACAGCCTCTGTTTGCCCAGGCGACTTACCCAGGTAGGAGTCTGAAGGGAGGCCTGAGGGATGATGAATGGCACTTAATTCACTGTTTAGGATGAAGGAGGCCACATGAGGGCACTTTTCAAATAGCTAAAGCTTACATCGTAGATCCCATATAGGTGCTTGTTGATGCCAGGATGTGTGTGTGTATACTTATTTATTTATGATTTTATATATGTATTTGACAGAGAGAGGGAGAGAGGGAGAGAAGGAGAGAGAGCACAAGCAGGAGGAGCAGCAGGCAGAGGGAGAAGCAGGTTCCCTGCTGAGCAAGGAGCCCAATGCGGGGTTCAATCCCAGGAGCCTGGGATCATGACCTGAGCAGAAGGCAGACGCTTAACCGACTGACCCAACCCAGGCATCCCAACGCCAGGATTTTTAAAGGAAATCTCTTTATAATGTACCACATCCCCTAGCCTTTTCTTTGCATTTTTAACTTTTTTCAGTGGAATGTACATGCACGCACACACACACAGTGTAATGGTCTTAAAGATTAAAACAAATATCAACAGTGTCTTGCTTCATATTTCTGTCTCTCTACCTCCTATTCCTATTCCTTAAAAGCAATCACCTTCAACTCTCCTAAACCCCTTCTATTTTTCTGGTATTTAACTCTGTATTTCTAAGGAATATAAACATACTGCTACTTCCTGACTCATCAGTTTCAGCCAGTAGCCGTTGTTGTCCTATACCGAGAGATGAAGATTTAGCTGCTGAACATGCCCCACCTTATTTCTCCTCTCTCCCAGCTACCAATAATGTGATATTGTAATTTTTTTATTCAATCTACATTTAGAAATTTCATTATTAGCACTATGGAAATGCCCACCACTGAGCCAACAATTATATCCCCTTTCTTATATCATACTTAAATTGTCCAGAAGTTAATATTTGCCTCATTTTGATTATTGGTTTAGTTATCATTTGGTACCACTCTTTAATTCTTCCTGAAAGGTCCAAGGAATGTGTAACCCATGATCAAAAGCATCACATAAGTTATCTGTTGCTCTCATCCCTCTGGAGCCCCTCTAGAATGTAGAGTGGGCTTACTGTCCACCCTGCTGGTTTCCTGGCATTCCTTCTGATGCCTCTCCTACATGGGATCACAGGGTTCCAGATCCACTGATCACCCCTTTTTCCGTTCTCACTCTTTCCCTTTCTTCTCATATTGACTGTTTTGATGGTAGCTTCTTTTGGAAGCATACCAGAGATGTAAATTTTTTCAGTCATTGTACATCTGAAAATGTCCCAATTCTGCATATTTTCTTGACAGATTGGCTTCCTAGAATTTTAAACCATTCTCTTCCAGCGTTGTTGAGAAGTCCAAAGTCTTTCTGGTATTTAGTCCTTTATATTTGATTTTGTTTCCTTTCTGGAAGTTTTTTTCTGTTTTTTTTTCACCCTTCTGGAAAAGGTATTTTTCAGGGTTATTTATTTATTTATTTATTTATTTTCATTAACATATAATGTATTATTTGCTTCAGGGGTACAGGTCTGTGAATCATCAGTCGTACACAATTCACTGCACTCACCATAGCACATACCCTCCCCAATGTTCAGCACCCAGTCACCCTATCCCTCCTCCCACACCCCCCAGCAACCCTCAGTTTGTTTCCTGAAATTAAGAGTCTCTTATGGTTTCTCTCCCACCCTGGTCCCATCTTGTTTCATTTTTTCCCTCCCTACCCACCACGAGCCCCCACCCTGCCTCTCAAATTCCTCATATTGGAGAGATCATATGATAATTGTCTTTCTCTGATTGACTTATTTTGCTTAGCATAATACTCTCTCTGGTTCCATCCATGTTGGTCATTTTTTGATGGCTGCATAGTATTCCATTGTGTATATATACCACATCTTCTTTATCCATTCATCTGTTGATGGACATCTAGGTTCTTTCCATAGTTTGGCTATTCTGGACATTGCTGCTATAAACATTCGAGTGCATGTGCCCCTTCACATCCTTACATTTGTATCTTTAGGGTAAATGCCCAGTAGTGCAATTGTTGGGTTGTAGGGTAGCTCTATTTTCAACTTTTTGAGGAACCTCCATACTGTTTTCCAGAGTGGCTGTAGCAGCTTGCATTCCCACCAACAGTGTAGGAGGGTTCCCCTTTCTCCGCATCCTCGCCAACAACTGTCGTTTCCTGACTTGTTAATTTTAGCCATTCTGGCTGGTGTGAGGTGGTATCTCACTGTGGTTTTGATTTGTATTTTCCTGATGCCGAGTGATGTTGAGCACTTTCTCATGTGTCTGTTGGCCATCTGGATGTCTTCTTTGCAGAAATGTCTGTTCATGTCTTCTGCACATTTCTTGATTGGATTA
>CM052883.1:52306240-52582049 GCA_028534135.1 Potos flavus
GTATTTGAGTTCTTTCCAGCTTTTCTCTTGTGGTTGGGTTCTAGTTTCAGAGCACTGTGGTCTGAAAATATGCAGGGAATGATCCCACTCTTTTGGTACCAGTTGAGACCTGATTTGTGACCCAGGACGTGATCTATTCTGGAGAATGTTCCATGTGCACTAGAGAAGAACGTGTACTCTGTTGCTTTGGGATGGAATGTTCTGAATAGACCTGTGATGTCCATCTGATCCAGTGTGTTATTGTAAGCCTTTATTTCCTTGTTGATCTTTTGCTTAGATGATCTGTCCATTTCAGTGAGGGGGGTGTTAAAGTCCCCTACTATTATTGTATTATTGTCATTGTGTTTCTTTGACTTTGTTATTAATTGGTTTATATAATTGGCTGCACCCATGTTAAGGGCATAGATATTTAAAATTGTTAGATCTTATTATTGGACAGACACTTTAAGTATGATATAGTGTCCTTCCTCATCTCTTATTACAGTCTTTGGTTTAAAATCTAATTTGTCTGATATAAGGATTGTCACCCCAGCTTTCTTTTGATGTCCATTAGCATCGTAAATGGTTTTCCACCCCCTCACTTTCAATCTGGAGGTGTTTTGGGGTCTAAAATGAGTTTCTTGCAGACAGGATATCGATGGGTCTTGTTTTTTTATCCATTCTGATACCATGTGTCTTTTGATTGGGGGATTTAGCCATTTTACGTTCAAGGTAACTATTGAAAGATATGAATTTAGTGCCATTGTATTGCCTATAAGGTGACTGTTACTATATATTGTCTCTGTTCCTTTCTGGTCCATTACTTTTAGGCTGTCTCTTTGCTTAGAGGACTGCTTTCAATATTTCCTGTAGGGCTGGTTTGGTGTTTGCAAATTCTTTTGGTTTTTGTTTGTCCTGGAAGCTTTTTATCTCCCCTATTTTCAATGACAGCCTAGCTGGATATAGTTTTCTTGGCTGCATATTTTTCTTGTTTAGTGCTCTCAAAATATCATGCCAGTCCTTTCTGGCTTGCCACGTTTCTGTGGATAGGTCTGCTGCCAATCTAATATTTCTACATTGTAGGTTACAGACATCTTGTCCCGGGATGCTTTCAGGATTTTCTCTTTGTCACTGAGACTTGTAAATTTTACTATTAGATGACAGGGTGTGGATCTATTTTTATTGATTTTGAGGGGGTTTCTCCATGCCTCCTGGATTTTGATGCTTGTTCCTGTTGCCAATTCAGGGAAATTCCCTGCTATAATTTGCTGCAATATACCTTTTGCTCCTTTCTCTCTTTCTTCTTCTTCTGGAATCCGAATTATTCTAATATTGTTTCATCTTATGGTATCACTTATCTCTAGAATTCTCCCTTTGTGGCCCAGTAGTTGTTTGTCTCTCTTTTGTTCAGCTTCTTTATTCTCTGTCATTTGGTCTTCTATATCACTAATTCTCTCTTCTGTCTCATTTATCCTAGCAGTAAGAGCCCCCATTTTTGATTGCACATCATTAATAGCTTTTTTTATTTCAACTTGCTTAGATTTTAGCTCTTTTATTTCTCCAGAAGGGGATTTTATTTCTCCAGAAAGGGATTCTCTAGTATCTTCTGTGCTCTTTTTGAGCCCAGCTAGCACCTTGATAATCTCCATTCTGAACTCTAGTTCTGACATATTACTAATGTCCATATTGATTAGGTCCCTAGCTGTCAGTACTACCTCTTGTTCTTTTTTTGGAGGTGAGTTTTTCTGCCTTGTCATTTTATCCAGATAAGAATAGATGAATGAGAGCACAAAATACTAAAAGGGTAGCAACAACCCCAGAAAAATATACACTAACCAAATTAGAAGAGACCTGAAATCAGGGCGAAAAGAAAGGGGGGGGGGAATATATATATATAAATAATATATAAATAAATATAAATAAATAAATAAATAAATAAATAAATAAATAAATAAAATCTTTAAAACAAAAACAAAAACACACACGGAAGACTCAGATGATGAGATAAACCGAGCTGGGCTTTCCCTCCAGCCCAGTGTGAGCTCAGCCAAAGGCCTGCCCCTCCTCAAGCCTGAGGCTGTGGCAGACTGCCAGCCTGGGGGGTGAGGGAGGATTTCTGCCCCATCCTGAGGCTGGAACTGCTCTCTTAGCATCTGTAAAGGAGGAAAGACAGCTTCTCACAGACAGCGGTTTGACCCAACTCAGTGCGTGCCCCTCAAGTTCTGTTTTCTTAAAGGAGGTACAGGGAGGGGGTCCTTTTCCTTGAATCATAACCCCCCAACAGTGGCCCTCCCATGCTCTTATCCTCTCCAAATACACATGCACACACACCCCACATGCCCACCACACACACATATACCCCCCCCACATGCCCTATATACACACCATACATACATACACACTACACACACAGACACACGCACAGGCATACACACACCCTCCCTTTAACCAACATTATAGCAAAACAATATTTTTTTTCATTTGCTCATTCAATAATCACTTATTAAGGCCCTAGCAAGTACCAGGCCTCTTCTAGATTCTGGACATTCATGGTGAACAAAAGACAATAAGGAGCTTACTTTTTTGTGGGGAGAAAGATAATGAACATAAAAACAAATAAATATAATGTAATATAATGCACAGTTGTGGTAAGTGTTATGAAATGAAGTAAAGCAAGGTTTGGAGACTAGGGAATAGACCTCGTGGGTGGGGGGCTAGATAAGGTAGATAAAGAAGATTAGGAAGGCCTTTCACCTCCTCAGTGATCTGTGAGCAGACTTCCTTATGAGTTAATTTCCCCAATTTCCAACCTTACCTCTTTAAATGCCAAAAAAGCTTTTCTTCTAACTAGCTGTGACTGAAATTACTTTAAATGCACCATATACCTCTGCCTTATAATGAAGGAACCCAGCATCTTTTCTTAATAAGCCCAGGGAATCCCTGGGCTAGAATATAGGCCAGCGGTTCTCAGAGTGTGTCCCTGGGCCAGCAGCATCTGCATCCCGCAGCACTCGTTGGAAATGGCCCCAATCTGCTTTAACAAGCCCTCCAGGAGATTCCGATGCCCACTGTGGCCTGGTATGGGGATTCCACCGGCGGCGGTGGGCAGCATCTTTGTCCCCTCCTTCCTGTCAGCCCTGTCTCCCCGGGTGTTGTCAGCATTCCTTGTCATGGCTGGCATCAGAATGTCTCTATCTAATTTGTATTCCCTTCAAATTTGCTGCTTCTAATCAGCTCTGTGCTGAGAAACCAGATCACCAGCCCTAACTTCATTATGCAGAGACGAGGCATAAATTCCAGTGCTGCCTGTTGTTAGTAATTTGATCACTCGCCGTCATGGCATTGGCTGGTGGAGAGAACAGAGGCCTCTGGAGTCAGATAGACCTGGACTTCAGTCCAGAACCCCACTCATGGCGGGAGTTTGCCAGCTACTGTGTATGCCTATCCCAGTTATGCCTTCTGGAAATGGGAAGTAACTACAGGATGGGTTCCTGAACCCCACCGGCCCCAGTGTGAGATAAATCTAAACTAAAACGTCATTGCTCCCCTGACCTCCATCAGCCTCCACTCTGACTGGTGGACCCCAGTGAGTTTTGGGGCCCACTAGAATTAGAGTCCGTTCAGAGTTAGTGTCCGGTCAGTGAGCTTCCAAAATTCTGATTATTTCCTTTTCTCCAGTGCAGTCAAATGGTCAAAGGTCCCCTGAGGGGAAGACTGGGATGAAGTTTAATAACGCAGATTTTTAGCACTGTGGCAGGGTCATTTCTTAGGGGGATATAACCTCCCATTTTACTGGTTGTGGAATCTTGTTGGAGTTAGAACAAGAATTGTCTGGCACCAGTGACATGTCCAGGTAGTGCTGGGACATTTGAGGAAGGGACCGATCTAGGTGTGATTTTTTTTTTTTTTTTTGCACATTATTCTCCTTCAGAAAAATTTGCTCTATCTTTATCCTTTTTTAAGAAACAGCCTTAAATATATTTTTGTGATACATTCACATACCAGACAATTCATCCATTAAAGTGCACCATTTAATGGCTTATAGTGTATTCCCCAAAGTGTACATCCATAACCACAATCAGTTTTAGCAATTTTTTATTACCCTAACAAAGAAACGATACATCCCTTAGCCATCACCCTTCCCACAATCTCCTTACTGCTCCTAGCCCTAGGCAACCACTAATCTGTTTTCTATTGCTATAGATTTTCCTATCCTGGACATTTCATATAAATGGTATCCTACAGAATGTGGTCCTTTGTAACTGGCTTCTTTCACTTAGCATAATGTTTTTGAAATCCATTCACGTTGAATAGTATATATTAGTATTTCATTTTTTTGCTGCCAAATAATATTCCATTGTATGGATATATCACATTTTATTTATTTATCAGTTGATGAGTTTGGGTGTTGTGGTTTTCTTTTTTTAAACTTTTTGGCCATTATGAATGATGCTTCTATCAATATCTGTGTCCAAATTTTTATGTGGATGTATGTTGTTATGGACTAAATACTTGTGTTCCCCTAAATTCATATGTTGAAGCCCTAACTCCCAATGTGATGGTGTTAGGAGGCGAGGCCTTTGGGAGGTGATTAGGTCATGAGGGTGGAGCCCTCATGAATGGGATTAGTGCCCTTACAAGAAGAGGAAGAAACCAAGAAACTCCAGTGCATGATCTCTCTCTCTCTGTCTCTTTCTTTATATCTGTCTCTCTCTCCACTATGTGAAGACGTAACAAGAAGGTGCCAATTGTAAACAAGGAAAAGAGCTCTCACCAGAACTGAAAAATATGCTGGCACCCTGATCTCACACTACCAGCCTCCAGAACTGTAAGAAATAAACATGTTTGGGGCACCCAAGCGGCTCAGTCGTGAAGCGTCTACCTTCGGCTCAAGTCATGATCCCAGGGTCCTGAGATCGAGCCCCACATCAGGTTCCCTGCTCAGCAGGAAGCCTGCTTCTCCCTCTCCCGCTCCCCCTGCTTATGTTCCCTTTCTCACTGTCTCTCTCTCTCCATCAAATAAATAAATAAAATCTTAAACAAAAAAGAAAAAGAAAGAAACATGTTTGTTGTTTAAGCCACCCAATCTATGGTATTTTTGTTACAGCAGCCCAAACTGACTATATGATGTATGTTTTCATGTATCTTGTATATACACCTAGAAATGGAATTCTTAGATTATACTGGTAGCTCTATGTTTAAACATCTGGGGAGCTGCCAGACTACTGCACCACTTTACATCCCATTAGCAGTGCACAGGAGATCCAATTTGTCTGCATACTTACCAGCACTTATTATCTGACTTGCCGAATATAGCCATCCTAGTGGATGTGAAGTGCTGTCTTATTGTGGCTTTGATTTGTATTTCCCTGCTGGCTAATGATGTTGAAAAATGTTTCATGGGTTTAGTGGCCATTTGATATCTTCTTTGGAGAAATGCCTATTCAGGTCCTTCTCCTATTTTAAGATTGGCTTATATATTTTTTTATTATTGAGTTATAAGCATTCTTTTTGTATTATATATACAAGTCCTTTATCAGATATATGATTAGTAAATATTTTCTCCCATTCCGGAGTCTTTTTACTTTTACCTGGTGTCCTTGGATGCACACAAGTCTTAATTTTGATGATATTTTATTTTTAATCTATTTTTATTTTGTCATATGTACTTTGGTGTCATACTTAAACAATTCCCTAATCCAAGATCACAAAGATTAATCCTATGTTTTCCTCTAAGACTTCCATAGTCTTAAGTCTTACATTTAGACCTTTAATCCTTTGAGTTAGTTTTTGTTAGTGATGGTGTAAAACAAGGCTCTAACTCCATTCTTCTGCTTATGGGCTTCCAGTTGCCTCGGCGCCATTGGTTGGAAAAACTTCTGTTTTCCCATTTAATTGGTTTGGCATCTTTGTCAAAAAACCAATTGGCCTACCCATTTTATTCTGTCTTAAATTTTTACCTGAAAAAACTTTGCTGGTGCAGATATTGATATGGGAAAAAACAAACAGGTGAACAAACAGATGCATTGAATAAAAGCAAGCCATGCAGAATATTCCACTATTTCTGGATGGCAGTGGAGTATGGCCTCCATCTTAAGTCTTTCTACTGTCTGTTTTAATGCACACTGGCCAGTTTGTCCATTAACTTGCTGCTTGACATCATGTGTTGAAAAGATTTTATTCTATCTCGAAACCAACAAAATTCAGACCCCTGAAAAGATGCTGGCTCTAGACAATTTAGTAGACCTTAACATTCGCTACAATTCAACCAGCTTTATTTCTGCTTAGACTAAGATTTTGGCCAACCTGGGAGTCCACTGAAATTTTAGTTGTAAAATAAACCTGTTGAGGACATTGCTGCTTTTCTTGTGGAGTCATGGCATCTTTTTCAGGGCTGCAGTTGAAGAAGTTGCTCAGTCTCAGGGTTGCCTTCCCACTAAACCACTTGATTCAGGGAGACTGCCCATTTATAATAATGGCAGAGTGATGTTAAAATGTGTTAGAAATTGCAGGAGCTGAAACTCAAATACTGTCCATTGCGAACAGATCTCTTGTTGTTAGGGAAGGGAAGAGGGAATGTGTGTTCCCTACTAGCTTGGGATGAGTTGTAACACGCCAGACTTGCCCCCTGGTTCAAGCACTGTCTGCCCAGCCACAGAGCCATGGAACAGAGGCTTCAAGGAGAAAAACCCTCTTAGGAGAGTTTATCATTCAAAACCATCAAATGGAGGCTCCTGTCACTCAACCTTGGGTGATCTTCATTGTGTGAGTTGAATCCCATTCAGAAAAATTGCAGCTGAGCTCACTAAGGGCCTGTAAGTCAGCTCTGATTGTAGGAGATTCTTCAGTCTGGTCTCAGATTTCAATGTCATTTCCATTTGTTCTACTCAACACCTATGACGTGCAAAACTCCATATGAGTATTATGAGGAGGTGGGGGTAAAGACGAATATAGAAAGGCATGATCCGCACTGTGACAGAATTTATAATTCATCAGGACTTTGCCAGAACTGAATGTTGAAGGAACCATGCACTGTTTAAAAAATTATGGAGTTTAGTAGGCCATAGTTCCTGTGTTCGGTGTTTCCCCATACCACCCTCGGGTTCAATGATTCAATAGGATTAGAATCAGCAAAACTGTTATAATAATGGTTATAGTTTATTGCAGTGAAAGGATACAGATTAAAATCAACAACAGAAAAAGGAATATGGGATAGAGTTTAGGAGAGGTCTGGCACAAGCTTCTGGTATCCTCTCCCAGTGGGGTCATGCTTACTTCTTCAGGCAGCAGTGTGTGGCAATGCACAAAAAACAGTGCCAACAAGGGAAGCTCACTGAGCCCTGGAGTCCAGAGTTTTTGTTGGGGTTCTATTACCCATTCATGGCTGACTGCCTGTGTGGCTGACCTAACTCCAGGCCCTCCAGAGATCAAGGTAATACCACATGGCCCTAGGCCCTCAATAAATCACATTGTCAGCATAAACTATCTGGCATAGCCAGATAGGCTTAGGTAAACAAAGATATTTTTATCAGGCAGGATATTCCAATGACCTAGAGTTTATCTCCTAAGAATTGAATAAGGGCCAAACTTTTTTGGGAAACGTACATGTTTGGACAACCCAGACTTGCTGAAAATGTCCTTTATTACACAGAACCCAAATGTATTCTTGTTGTTAAAAAAAAAAAAAATTCAGACATTATAAACAGGTCTAAATCAACCCTCTTCGTGTAGGAGCATCTTTACAAATGTAATGTTAGCCTAGGCGCGGTTGCAAGAAGCTCTGTTGTAGTGGGCACTGGGACTCTGTCTCAGAACAGCTTCAACATTAGTAGGAAGACAGATGGTGCAAAACATGCTTAACATTGGAATAAACTTCTACATATTTTCCAAGAAATTCTCATAAGGACTCAGAGATTACATTCCATCTGAATCCAGACAGATTGTGGGAAAGTTAAAATAAAACTTTTCTCTTAGGAAAAGATGACAGAAGAGACACTTATTCCCAAGCCAGCTACACATCCATGGTGGCTTATGCGAGTTCCTTTGGGATCACTGGGGAAGGCAGTACGGAATTGGAATGCTGTCATCAGAATCGAGCTTGAGTTCCAGCTTTGCCACTTCTGGGTGACTATAGCAGGTTGACTTGCGTCATCCCCCAAAAGACATGTCCAAGTCTGAAACCCTGGTACCCATGAATGTGACCTTGTTTGAAATAGGGTCTTTGCAGATGTAATTAAGTTAAAGATCTAGAGATGGCATCAGCCTGGATTTAAGGTGGGACACAAATCCAATGACTGGCATCCTAATAAGAGAAAGGAGAGGGAAATTTAACACACAAAGAGACACACATAGGAGGAGGCCGTGTGGTGATGGAGGCAGAGATTGGAGCACTTCAGCTTTAAGCCAGACAGTGCCAGGATGGCTGTTGTCACCAGGAGCTAGGAAGGAGGGAGGAAAGATTCTTCCCCAAATGCTCCAGAAGCAGCTAAGTCTGCTCACTACTTGATTTCAGATTTCTGGCTTCAAAGACTATGAGAGGATGCATTTCTGTTTCAAACCACCAAGTTTGTGGCAATGTTTTATCGCAGTGCCAGGAAGCTAAGACAGTGACCTTGTGCCACTTTCTGAACTTACCTAGTCTGTATTATCCATAAGACAGCGATACCTACCTCTTGAGATGATTAAACAAGGTAATGTATAAATAACAGTGAGAAGTCTTTCTAATGTGAAATTTCTATTTTCCTAGTAATTCTCAAATGCTTCATGAAGATGCTGCTTTTGGGATTTTGTTGTATAGTTTTACACTTTTTTGGCATTACAACTGTGAACTCAATGGAAGATGAATGTCAGAACAAGATTCTATGAAATCTCATATGATTTCAGTGCAGAAGAGTGAGAAAAGAGAAACAGGAATTGGAACAAGTGTTGGTTACCTAGGCTCTCCTTTAAGAGATACACCCCTCTCCTTCCACTGATGACAGCCATTGCTGAGTGACTTCATCACTTGGAAAGGTAAGTCCCAAGCGCCGGGGGTCCTAGACTGGGAGGCTGCATCAGGCTACATTTACTGTGTCAACACAGGGTGGTGAATATGACCACTGCTTCTTTCCTCTGGGTCTTCTGTGTTGATGCTGTGCTTTAGCACAAAGTACTGGAGGGCAAGAGGGACAAGAACTACATCCTTAACAGGAAAAATTATTCCTAAGTGGCCTGAAAAGGATTATCAACCATAACTTCCTTCTACGGTTTGCCTCTTCATTGTGTTGACATGTGGGCATGTCATCATTTACCCACAAGTCTGGAAGAGCAGTCTCTGGTGTAGGTGCTACTGTAGACCCAAATCATTTGTCCTTGTCATGAGAAGGACTTATGTTGAAGAAGTCCCCAGCCCACTTCTTCAGGATAATCAAATTCTATTCTCATTGTCATCAGTAGTAGGGGGAGTAGATAGAAACTTAACTTATTAGGTACTTATTCTGTGCCAGGAACAATGTCAGCTGCATTTACATACTTTTTTTCTCATTTAGTCCTCATTTGAATAATTTGGAAAGATCCCAGCTTAAATTAGATATGAGGGATGTGGCCTGCAGATAAACCGAACAAGAATTCAGTCTTCACAAGCTACTGGGAGAAGGATTATCTGCCCTTAGAAGATACCTTTTGTTAAGGAACCACAGTTTTGTCCCAGCACAATCATTCATTCATTTTCATTCATTATTTCAACAAATATTTACTAAATGCCTTTTGTGTGTTAGTTACAAATCTCTACCCCATGAACCTTATAGTCTAGCTTGGGAAGAAGACAATAGATTGGTAAAATATATGCTATATGAAAAGGTACAGTGCGAGATGGAAAAAATAGAGGAGAGTAATAAGTTTTGGAAGTACAGGGGTAAACAGGGTGGACAAGGTCCATCTCACTGAGAAAGTAACACCTGAGCAAAGACTTGAAGCAGGTGAGGGAAGAGCCATATAGGTGTCTGGGGAAGAGCCTTCTAGCAGAGGCCCTGCTCTGGGACCGTGCTTGGTCTGTACAAGGAACAACAGGAACAGCAGCTAGGATAGAGTAAACAAGTGGAGATCACCAGCGGGGAGTTAGAAGAGGTGAGGGTAGGAAGATATCATAGAGGACCTTATCAGCAACTGTAAGGACTGACATGGAGGCTATTGGAGGGTTTCCACTGAAGGACTGATCAGATTAGAACCAGCCTTTAAAGGGATCACTCTTGGGTCTATGTCGATATGGACTGTAGAGGGGTGTGTCAGTTTCCTAGGACTGCTGTAACAAGTACCACAAATTGGGTGCTTAAAACAACAAAAATCTATTTTCTAACCATTTGGGAGACTAGAAGTCTGAAATCAAGGTGTCAGCAGGGCCACACTCCCTCTAAAGGCTCTGGGGGAGAATCCTTCCTGGCTTCTTCCAATTTCTGATGGTTGAGGGCATTCCTTGGTTTTCCTTGACTTGTGGTAGCATATCTCCAATCTCTGCCTCCATCTCCACATGGCCTCCTTCCCTTTATCTCTGTGTCTCTAAATCATTCTCTCATAAGGACACCAGTCATTAGATTAGGACCCACCCCCAATCTGACCTTATCTTATCTTGATTATGTTTGCAAAGACCTTCTATCCAAATAAGGTCACATTTATAGATACTGATGTTAAGACTATAACATATCTTTTCTTAGGACACAGTTCAACCCACAGAAAGAATTGAGGGTAGAAGCAAGAAGCCCAGCTAAGAAGCAAGGGCAGCAATCCAGGTAAGAGAGAGATTTTTAGCTTGGATCTAAGTTGTTGTAGAAGAGTAGTGAGAAGTGGCCTGACTCTGGTCAGACCAGAAGTGGTCTGATATATTTTGAAATCTGAGTGAAAAGTGTTTCTGACATATTGGAAATCAAAAAGAGAGGCAGCAAGGATGTCTCAAGGTTTTCCACATGAGCCCTTGGAAGATTAGAGATGTCATTAATTGAAGTGGCGAAGGCTGCGTGAAGAACAGACCTGGGATATGAAGATCAGGTGTTCGATTTTGAACATGTTTAATTTAAGACATCTTTTAGACATCCAGTAAGAATGTTGAGGAGGAAATTGAATAATCAAATCTATAGTAGTTCAGGGAGAGGTCGAAGCTAGAGATATAATTGGGAATAATGGGCATATAGATGGTAAACTCCTTATCTTGGCCATTCTGTAGACACTGTATTGGGAAAATACTTACATGAAAGCTACAGCTGGATATCTGGAAGTTATTCTGTTGTTGAAAAAGGCTGTGAAAGAGTAAAACATTTGCCAGGCTTTTTAGCAAAACCCTCAAAGTCACTTACTCTTTTGTGGGAAAGGAACATGACGAAGAAACTTGGTCACTTGAGACAATAGGTAACATTGAGCTCCTAATATATGCCAGATTTATTTTGTAAGTTCTTTCATTCAATACTTATAATAACCTTTTGAGATTGATTGGTACTGTCAACAGCCTCAATTACAAAGGAGAAAACCTAATTTTAAGGTGGTTAGGTAACTGACTCAGAGATATCCAGCTTCCAAGTGGCATAGTGGAGAGTCAGACCCACGTTTGCCTGAGAGTGGAGCTGGAGATGTTGAGCACGGTGTTATTTAACCTCATAAGTGTCTGTATTATATAGATCTGTCTAAGGAAAGCACTTTTTTTTTGAAATGCATTTCTCAAATTGCCTCCAATTTCCTATTCTTAACTTTTGATTACCCTCAATCCCTCATTTCTACTTTTTTTTTTTTAAAGTAAGGAGGTTGAACTCAACATGGGGCTTGAACTCATGACTCTGAGATCGAGAGCCACGTGCTCTACTGACTGAGCCAGTCAGGGGCCCCCCAACCCCTCATTTCTGACAGTGTGTCTGAATTTCTCATGGGTGAGGTTAAATAACTTTGTGTTCAGAATGGAGTGCTTACTAAGCTGTCACATCAAAGCCCATCGCCTCCCAGCTGGAGAAGACTATGGCCGCTAGAACCCAAATAGCCAGAGAGGGGTGGCAGCCTCCAGCCTCCTCACACTGCCTGCTTGTCCTCAAGGTGTTTCCACAACCTTGCAACAAGGGTCCGAGCTGCAGGCTAAGCCAGGGTCTCTTGGTCTGGGGCATGTCTCCCTATTCTCTGGAGCAAATAAGATGCAGCTGCAAGAGTTCTTCAGGCACCCCCTGGTCTACTCACTCTGGACACCCCAATCTTGGGTCAGACTAGACATTGTCTTTGCCCTCCATCAACTCCAGGACCTCTTGTGGGGAGGCTCAGTTGAGTTCCTCAGGCTGACTTTGGCTGCTGTTTCATCTTCATTCTACTCTTAGTGCTGGTTGTTCGCTTAGTGCTGATAGTAGCCAGCTCCTCCTTTCCCTCCATTCTCCTTCCCACTCCCACTCTGTGCCCTTATACTTCTTAAGGTGATAATAATAATTATTATGATAACAATAGCCAAAATTGATTAAGTATTTATCATGTGCCAGACACTGTGCTCAGGGTTTCACATATGATAAGTTTTCTAAGCCTCACGACAATTTAATGGGTTACATACGACCTTTTTATGATAAGGAAATTGAAGCATAGAGAGGTAAAGTAATTTTCCCATGGTCATAATGCTAATGGATGGGATCGCTGGCATTCGAACGCAGGCACTCCTCTTCCACCCCCTGTCCCATGTGGTGTCTTCTTTGGAAACAATAGGTATACTGGTAATTAGAATTGCAAGCAGGAAATATGTCAATACTTGTGTCAACCATCCCACTCAAATTCAGATAAGGAGGCCCAAGGCAAATGAAATCATATTCTGACTGTTGCTAGATTTAGCTTACTTTTTCATTCCTTCCTTCCTTTTTTCCCCAATAACAGACTTGGAGTAATATGGTAGCCCCATGAAAAGGATGCGGATCATGTCACACAGTGGACAGAAGGTCAGCTTTGGGGTCAATTCACTGACCAACTTATGATCAGTGTGACTTGACAGTGGCAGTCAAGGGAAACAGAGACTCGGAGGCCATTTGATGTTGATTTTATGACTTCACTCCCTCGAAATTTCCTAGGAAAGTTGGCTGTCCTTCTGTTAACATAGTAGCTGGAAGGATCTCTGCTGCTTGGTCAGACACAAGGACAAGGCAGATGAAAGGGAGGGGTGTGAGGTATATCTGCACAGATCATGGGTCAAGACCAATGTTTTATCCTACTTTAGTTTCTATATATAATTGGTTTATTTAGGCTTCTAAACTCATGTGATTAAAACAAAATGTTTCAAATTTTTATCTAATAATTTTGTCCAACTGGCCTTGTCAAACTTTGCCAAAGAGTAGCTCATTCATTATTGATATCTTTGTCAAATTTTATAATTCTTTAGGCATTCTTGTTTTAGAAGAGTCTCATCTTGATATTTAAGGCTCATTCATCTTCATTTCCAAACTTGTACCTCAAAAGTTGTTCTAAGCTTTTTTCCCCTCGCCCTCCTAGTACCAACTAGTCCTGTCTTGGTTCTTGGGGTTTATGAGGTTAAATGTGGTTTGTACAAGTGTGATTGAGAGCAGGTTTGATTCCCCTGACAAGGTCAGATTTGATTTAATAGGCAACATTCCAGACTACATGGCTCTGTAAATTGCACTGGCTTCCCCCCCTGGCCCCCCTCCAGCCCCGTCTCACTGCCCCTGTCCATACCAAAGTTACTCCATCCCATACCTCTCAATCCTGGGATTATTATTCCCTTCAGGTTAACTGTCTTTGATCTGGTATCAGCAATGTGACCCAAACCTATTTCTTTTCACTGGAGTCTGCTTGACCTATTGGAAACATACACATCTTTGTCTTGTCAAATGGTGCATGAGCTATTCCACTGTGGACAATTTCCTCTCCATCTTGCCATTATCCTGAAGTTTCTCTTCCTCTTAATCAACTAACGGGCAGATTAGACCACTACTAGATAAGCAGATGTTCAACTAGGGAGTAAAATATAATTTTCCCCCTCTTGTAGTCTTCCCAAACCTTTATCACTGATTCTCTTGGGGTCTTACACTTATTTTTATTTTATTTTTATTTATTTATTTTTAAGATTGTATTTATTTATTTGATAGAGAGATCACAAGCAGGCAGAGAGGCAGGCAGAGAGAGAGAGAGGGAAGCAGGCTCCCTGCTGAGCAGAGAGCCTGATGTGGGGCTCGATCCCAGAACCCTGAGATCATGACCTGAACTGAAGGCAGAGGCTTTAACCTACTGAGCCACCCAGGCACCCCCACACTTGGTTTTAGAGAATGAAAGGAAATAGCTTCTTTTCATAAACACTGTATTAGTCAAAAAGCCCAAGACTCCTTTACCTCTTAAACTTTTTCTTATGGTCACTGGATGTGGGGTGGGGTGGGAAAGTAGGATAGGCTCTGAACGGGTGCCTCTCATAGGCTCTGAGGGGAAGAGATAACCCCAACTGTTGGCAGCTCTCTGAATATGGGGTGCCTAATGCCTCTGGTTAATTCCGGGGCACAGGAAAAATTTCACTTCATGTTCTATTATGTATAATTTCACATTTTAATAGTTGAGGGTAGAATTTACCCAAGTGATTTTTCAGCAATAAAAGCCCACCTTATTAAGATCTGTGTGCTTATTGTGAGATCCAACATCCATTCTTCCCATCCTCCTTCCTAGCAGAATTGTGATTTTTTTCATGAAGAAAGCCTCTTCTTTCTTCTTTCTGTCTCATTATTTTTCTGGATCATTTAAGAGTAAGACACAGACATGATGTCTCTTCATTCTCAAATGTTTCAGTGTATATTTTCTCAACTCAAGGAATTTTCTTACAAAAGCACAAGACAATTATCGAAATCAGGAAATTAACATTGATAAAATATTCCCTAATTTATAAACCTTATACATATTTCGTCAATTGACCCAATAATATACTTTATACCAAAAGAAAATCCAAGGCATTTGTCACATTTCTTTAGTCTCTTTTTAATCTACAACTATTCCTGAGTCTGTCTTTGTATTTCATGACATTTACCTATTTTAGGAGTTCAGGACAATGAATTTGTAGACTTTCCCAGTTTGAGTTTGGCTGATGTTTCCTGGTGATCAGATTCAGGATTTCACTTCAGGAGGCACCTGTTAATTAGGCCCATTGGGCTGAGAATTCGAGAATTCTTTTCCTTTCCTTTCCTTCCCTTCTCTTCCCTTCCCTTTCCTTTCCTTTCCTTTTTTTTTTTTTTTTAGATTTATTTATTTGAGAGACCAAGAGAGAATTGAAGGGGAGGGGCAGAAGGGGAGGGCGAGAGAGAGAATCTTAAGCTGACGCCATGCCAAGCACAAAGCCTCATGTGATCTCAGTCCCCATGAGATCATGACCTGAGCCGAAATCAAGAGTTAGCTGCTTACCCCAGTTAGTCACCCACACGTCCTGAGAATTCGATTTCTAACACGAACATTACTGACTCACTGGCCCCTTATGACTGTTACTTTGTTACCACTCTCAAAATTTCCCATATTCGTGCTTTCATCCTGACTTTCCCACTGCCCTTTCAGTAGCAAACCATTAATTGTCATCAGAGGACTGATAGAAGGAACTGATCTAGTAAACTCGATCTATTTCCACTCATTTAATTTTGGGAGAAACTTCCTGCAAATATGGTTGGTCCTCCCGTGCACTACTCCTGGTACCCACAGCCCTGCTCACAGTTCAGAAGATGACCCATGATTAGTTTGCTTGATAAACCTCGGACTTCCAGTGATTGCTCCTGAATATATTCAAAATGGGATTTTAGTGCCTACTTTTCATTTTTAGGAAGTGAGAAGCGGCAGAGTTGATTGGTTGATTTTTATTTTTAAAGAACATAGTCTTCTGACCATGTGCTGTTTGTCCTAAATCTGGCATAAATAGACTTTATGGGTGTGTGCTCAGAAGTCGGATGCAATTTACCAGGCTAAGCCTTGCTCCTCTTCAGAAAGAATGTTCCTACTACTTTGCTGGCACTGGGTTTTCCTGGGCAAGGAAGGGGCTCCAGTGTGCTCCACTGTACTCTCTTCTGAAATTCGCAATGAGAGGAGCAGACACCACAAGCATATGAGGCCTTCTGTGTGGGCGTGAGATGTGGTCTAGCATGTTCTCTGCAGAGTAACCCTCTCTCACCAGGACCTCCCCAAGATTAGGCAGGTGACTTTGGGGTGTGAGGTGCTGATGGCTTCTTTTGTGGGTTGCCCCAGCACCCAGGAGAGTGCCTCCCCCTCAGTGTATCCTCAACAACAAACACTCTACCACAGAGCGGGAGTCAGCGACAGGAAGTGAAACCAGAAGTAGCCTGAGGACGTGGCTGAGAGGGTGATGACAAGAAGGGAATCTGGCTTTTGTGGTTGAGACTGGACTCGTGATGAATGATGGTCTACAGCACTCCTTCAGGAAGCTGAAATATGGAGAGTTTTATTTTATTTTTTATGGCAGACGAAAGTATCATTCCATACTAGCCATGTTTGACACCGGATGTACTAAATAGTGGTTTTTGACACATGGTTTTGAAAGGGGCTACGTCTCCAGGTTCTTAAATAATGGCTAAGTGAGTTTTAAGAATGGTAAATCACCTATAAGCGTATTTATATGCCAAAAAGAAAAAGAGAGAACAGTATTAATATTACTATCCTTATGATTATAAATATAACCCTTGTTTAGCTCACACAGTGCAGGTTCTCAAGGGCGTGGTTGGAATGCTGTATGCTCCTCTCATCTTGAGGCTGCGTTCTGCACCATTGCTAGCCAGGAGAGCTCACTTCTTGAGAGCATTTTTTTTTTTTTTGCATTAAAAAAAAAAAAAAAAAATATATATATATATATATATATATATATATATATATATATATATATATATATATATATAATGTACATGCCATAAAGCTCACCACTTGGAAGTGTACAATTCAGTGGCCTTTGGTATGTATACAAAGTTGTGCAACTATCATCACTAATTCCAAGAATACTTTTATCACCCCCAAAAGACTCCCCATACTCATTAGCAGTCACTCCCCGTTTCCCCATACCCCCAGCTCCTGGCAACCACTAATCTACTTTCTGTCTCTATGGATTTGCCCATTATGGGCCTTTCATAGAAATAGAACATAGAATAAGTGGCCTCATGTGGTCCAGCTTCCTTCACTAGCGTAATATGTTCAAGGCTCCTCGGTATCCTAGCATGTATTAGTACCTCATCCCTTTCAATTGCCAGATAATATCCTATTGTATGGACATACTATTTTGCTTATCCATTCATCAGCTGATGGACATCGGGGTGATTTCCATCTTTTGACCATTAAGAATTGTGTTGCTATGAAGATCGGTGCAGAAGTTTTACTGGGGACAGGTTTTCATTTCTCTTCACTTTCTTTTCTCTTCACTTCTAGAAGTGAAATTCTCAGGTCATAGGACCACTCTACATTTAATTTGCCGAGGGATTGCGAAATTGTTTTTCACAGTAGCTGCACCATTCTTGCCAGCAAAGTACAAGAGTTCTTACCTTTCCAAATCTTGTTAGTGTCTGTGTGTCTGTGTGTGTGTGCTTCTAGCCCTCCTAGTGGGTGTCTTATTGTGGTTATGAGCATTTTTAACACAATGTTCTCACACACATTAGAACTGCAGTTTGCGTAGAGGAGTGCCCCTACCCCATAGTCTATTGGAGAACCTTAGACATTCTGTCATTAACCAAGACTTACTAGCATCTGCTGTGTGCCCAGTGCCTCTCAGATACAGGAGAACAAGGCACAGCTGCCCGACCCTCATGGAATTTACATTCAGTCAAGACACTACAGAAAAAGGTGAAATAATGAGTAAAATGGCTGTACATTGGAATGAGCCTCTGAAGGACATGAATAAAGACTGAGGAAAGGGATAATGATGTGTACGTGCATGGTGTATTAGTCAGGGTTCCCCAGAGAGACAAATGTTTATATAGAGAGACAGATTTATTTTAAGGAATTGGCTCACAACTGTGAAGGCTTGGTGAGGTCCAACATCTGGTGGGGGAGGCCAGCAGGCTGGACACTCAAGGAAGAACTATAGTGTGAGTTCAAAGACAGCCAGCTGTAGAAACAGAAAGAGTTGATGTTGCAGGTGAAGTCCAAAGGCTGTCTGCCAGCAGAATTCCCTCTTGCTCAGGAGAGGTCAGTCTTTTGTTCTATTCAGGCCTTTAACTGATTGTATGAGGCCCACCCACATTAGCAAGGGCAACATGCTTTACTCAGATGTAAATCTCATTCAAAAACACCTTCACAAGAACATCCAGAATAGCGTTTGACCACATCCAGGCAGAATGGCCCAGCCATTACCCGTCACAGTGGGTATCCACAGTAGACAGGTGATTGGGAAAGCTCTCTGGGCAGGTGATATTTAAACTGAGGTCTAAAGAATGAGAAAAAATCAAGTATGCAATGAGAAGAACATTCCAGGCAGACGATATTGGCCTCAGAGTCACCTTCTCTAAAGTTCAATTTTTTCTTTCTTCTATCACCCGCCATCAAAGTCAGTAAATAACAAAAAAGGAATAATGGCTGGAACCAGGGTTGTGGCTTCAAGTGCCAAAGCTATTTTTCTATTCCAAACTAATCTGCTAGTCTCCAAAATAGAGAATTTTGTTCACTTCCCAAGCTGAACTCCAAGGCGGATTTCTAAGGAAAGCAATGGAATAAAAGACAAATCTCAAAAGTTCCAGAGAAGAGGCTTGAGACCTTGATGGCTAGTCATTTCTTTGGAAGTCTACAATGACAAATTCTACTAGATAGGTAGGGGATCCCACCTATTTTTTTTTTTTTTTAATTTTCTTTTTTTGGAGCGAGAGAGAGGGGCAGGGATGGGCAGAGGGAGAGGGAGAGAGAATCTTAAGCAGGCTCCACGCCCAGCACAGACCCCGATGCAGGGCTCCATCTCACGACCCTTGAGATCAAGACCTGAGCCAAAATCAAGAGTCAGACATTTAACAGACTGAGCCATCCAGGTGCCACCCCAACCTATTTTTGAAAAGGCAGAGCCTATTCTCACAGTGAGGAGTCCCCAGATTCAGACCCATCCTCGCTGAAAGGACCCTAGCCATTGGTGCTACCTTCCACAACTCCCAGAGCCTCTGGCCTGGATTTGCCTTATTCCATTTTATTGAGGTTTCCAAGTATAAGGACACACAAAACAAAACAAAAACCCTACCAAACACATTTCTCCTATGTCATGCCATTTGGTTCTTTCCGTCATATGGTGGAGACTGGGGTGCCAGGGTCTGTGGGCTTCTCCTCAGCTTACTCCCTAGGCTTCAGGCAGGATGTGACAGTCTCTCCTGGGCTGACTTTCAATTTCGTAGTCTTCAAGTTTCCTTCTCTCTTGGAGGGGAGGGCCTGACGGACAGCTTCCATGCCAACCAACGTGGGCTCATTATTTGCCTTTCTGGCATATTTATGTAACAAGAATGTGTCTTTTTCCTTTAGCTTCCTGCTCTAAGGTCTCTTACTCTCCTTGTGTTTCTCTTCCTGTCAGGGAAGACACAAACCATCACTCTGCAAGGGAAGTATCAAATGCTCTGCATTGTGTTCCCTAATCAGAGTGGGCTCCTTTTGTACTCTCCTCTCTGGAAGGAGTAGGCTCTGTCCTCTCTCCTTTTCCTCAGGCTAGGAGTTGACAATTCGATTCCAGTAACTCAACTTTTACATGCAAATATATTCACCAGCCAGACTGTAACAGCTTCAGAAACTGGCCCTGAAGCCAGAGGAGCATGCACGGTTTGAAAACACTTGTGTGAATAATTTAAATTTCAGCAAAAATTTTAGGTACGCAAATGGGTCATAGGAAATAAATTCTCTGGTTGAATGTTAACCTCTTACTGATAAGATAAACCCCAAAAGGAGGTCATAGGACCTCCTTTTACCTTTCCTGAAATACTAATAATAATAGTAAAAGCCAACTCACTATGTGCTAGACATTGTTCTCACATTCTATGAAGACTGACCCATCCAATCCTCACACAGCCTCAGGAGACAGATTATCCTCCCTGCCTTCCCGTGAGAAAATGGTGCCAGAATGAGCTTGAAACCTCCCCAACTCTCCCCAAGGAAATGGTAGAAAGTCTCTCAGAGTCCACTTTTAACATAAATGTCAAAGTATTAACAAGTTTGCTCTCCCAAGTCAGGAAACAGACTTGAGAGGGTCGCTGCCACCTTCGTGATGGTAGCCCTACAGGAGGGCTTCCTGGGCCTGCTCCCCACCACCGTGGCCAGGCCCTAGGCCTGTTGCCCTTCGGTCCCTTTTTTGCATCAGGATGCAGGCAGTGCCACTGAGGCACGTGGACCCAGTCCCTCTCACTTGCAGCAAGCAAATCTTCTTAAAGTAGTGCCTAGAGCAGAGCATCTCCCAGTGTGATGGCAAAAGATCAGCTGGGATGAGGGGACAGTGCAGAGACTGACTGCGAGGGGCGGGGGGAGCTGCCAGCTGAGGCTCCCACAGGATGCTCCTGCTGCTGGCCCACGGGGACTAAGAAGCGAGGGGGCCTAGACTAACACCTTCCTCTTGGTTACCCTTGTTAATTGCGGGTTTCAGCTGGAACTTTTCTACTAAGTTAGTCCTTCTGTATTTGAACACGCATTCGCTATCTCTGTTTTTATTCACTGCAGTGGACATTTTCCATTTGGGAGAGTGTTCTGGGCTAAGTTGTGCCCCTCCCCTCACCATATGTTGAAGTTTTAACCCTCAGGACCCCAGAATGTGATGTATTTGGAGAAAGGGCCTTTAAAGAGGGGATTAAGTTACAATGAGACCTTAAGGTTGTGTCCTAATCCAATTTGACTGGTGTCCTTTTGGAAGGAGGGAATTTAGATGTGCAAAGAGACAACCTGGGAGGCACCTCACAAAAGAAAGACCACAGGAGGACATAGTGGCTTGAAGGTGAGAGCCCTCAGGAGAAACTAAGCCTGCCCACACTTGGATCTTGGACTTCCAATTTCCAGAACTGTGAGAAAATAAATTTCTGTAGCTTCAGCTTCCCAGTCTGTGGTATTTTGCTGTGACAGCCCAAGCAGACTAGGACAGAGGGTACCTGTTATCTGAAGCCTCCCACCATTGGGTGAGTTTGTTGGGTGTCAGAGCGCCACCATTCACCAGGCAAGCTGAAAAGACAGGTGATTATTTTTCCTGGCCCTCAGCAGCCTCAGAAGGGGCATGAGGCCTGTGGTGGGCTCTTCCACGGGCTTCGAGTTTGGAGGTGTGAACACAAGTGAGGACAGCTCAGAATCTTCCTAGTGGCCATAGTGGCTCCTTTCATCAAGGGGCCCCATGGCCACGGTGGCAGTGGAGGAGGCCAGTTTCCAGCAGTGAAGAGGCCACTGCTAGGGTCCCAGGGCAGCATTGATGGTGCAGGGGCAGCAGCAACAGCGCCCCCACCAGCCTCTCCTCAGGTATGACCCCTGCAGGGTTCGCGGCCTCGTTCCCTTCCTTCTTTGCCTTCTTCCAAACCTGGTGCTCCAGCCTCCCTAACTGTTCCCCCAGCTCCCCAGCAGCTTTAAGTAGAAGGATTTCCTTCTACTTAAGCTTGTAAAGCAGGTTTTTTATTCTTTTCAGTCAACATGTTTGACAAAGATTTTGAATAATTGACTTTGCCGTGTGGCTTGAACATTCTTCATCGGGAATTTTTTTTTCACTCATCTATGTTTCATTGCCTTCCCATCAGAAGCAGACTGATGAGGTTTGCTCTGTTTCCCATGCTATTATATCCAACAAGAGTCTGGAACCGTGGACTGCTTTGGCCCTCACAGGCTGCCTGAGAGCAGTCAGTTCTTCCATTCCAGCCAGGATATGGGGAGGTGTGCTTGGATGCCAAGTGTACATCCTAATCTTCAGCCCAAACCGGATGTCTCATGCTATCCATTATAGCAATGAGGAGAAAAACAGCAGTTTATGCAAGTGTCTTTACAGTATCTTCGAGCATGGCAGAGGTTTGGAGCCACAGAGGCCTGCCTGTGTAATTATGGCAACACTGGCATTTAGAACAGTTTTCCCCAGTTATACCAACCCCCAGATCTCTTCAATTCCCACTGAGTACTTCAATGTCCCTAGTCGCTGGTTTTCAAATCTCTTACTACAAAACTATATACATTAATTAACAAATTTATTTTTAAAATCAATCAAGGCATCACTGTAGAGCCTTCGGAAACTCTCTTAGTCTGCCCAGCCCTCAGTTGTATTATGAGAAGAGAGCAACAAGACTGACCAAAGAAGAGAGCAGGGTCCCGTCCGCCACCGAGGGTCAGAGCATGTTGAGTGTGTTTGGTGGCCTGGTAGGATAGGCCCATTACAGGTTTGATTTGCAAGGGGGCTCAGAGAGCCTCGTCAGATAGAATGGCCCGGAGAACCAGGCAAGGTAAGCCTGCCCCCAGTCACAAATCTGTCCCCGGGAAGGAGACAAAATTCCCAATACAGTGCTGTATTGTCCCATGACTTTGCCTCCTATGACTGGGTCTGATTGAACGATAGGGATGAAGGCAGGACTGGAGGGGAGGTGGGCACTAAGTACCAACAGGAGGCACTATTTCACTGAAAAACTTGAAGATATTGGGGTATGAACAGTGTCATCTGGTATCCCTCTAATAGAGGATGGAGATAGACATGTTCTCCACATCTTTGCCAAAGCCCACCACACTGCTCAGCATCTCTAAGCCTCCAGCACCTGGTAGCTATTTCTGAAGGGAAGTGGGAATTGGCGGAAGCGTCCACAGGGGCAGCTGGCCCTGAGGATGTGACAGTGACCAGCCGGGGGTGGGGGGCGGGGCAGATGAAGGGACTGGAAATGGTAGCTGATGAGACTTGCATCTCTGTGAGACATCCCCTGAGGAATCAGGAAATACCGGGGAGGGGGGGGGGCCCTTTACTCAGGGCCCTGTATTAATGGGTGTGAACAGGGCTTAGTGAAATTTGTATCACATAAGGATTAGGAACAACACAGGGAAAGCTTTGAGTTGGTGCTCAAATTATGGCAGCCAGTAGCCCACACAACATCCACAGAGATCATGGCTAACCATTAACCTTACTGGTTTAGTAAGGTGATGGATGTTTTATCTTATGAGGCCCAAGTGTTACAGTTTCCATTTGCTTTTTGGAAATATGAAAAATTGCTCCACGACTCTTGTTTCTATCTTAATGGGCTCCTGGGGAGGAAGTCTTCAGGTCAGAGACTGAAAGATGTGAACAGCGGAAGGATGTGAATGGGATAAGGCATTGTCCTCCATGTTTTGTGCTGCAGGCCAATCAGTGATTTCTGAAGAATGCCAGACCCATGTGCGATGGGTCACTGGCCCTGCCACATGGACTTTTATAGTGGTTTTTCATTTGCTTGATGTTGGAACTAGAGATTCTGTGAGGCCTCAGGAGACCTGGGAATAAATAAAAAGGCCCAAGAACTTCAGGGGCTAATGCCATAAAATCAAGAAAAGAAAATAAGACTGAGTGTTGGGAAAATATTTGTGGACCGTAAGTGCTATTTTCAGGCTTCCAGAAAAGATTGAAATGCCGCCCTAGAAGCATTTAGCCTTAGATGGGTCAACAAATGTGAGGGAGCACTAAAGGAAATTGTGCTATGGAGGAAGGGGAGGTGACCTGTAATTTTCATTCTATCTTGACTTTCTGTAATCATGATAATTTGTATTGCCTTACTGTTTAGATAAACCCCTCTGTATGAACATAGTCTAGTCTTCAGTCCTCAAACTGAGCCAAATCTGCCATTTATGATGTGGTTAAGGATTCTATAAGAGAAGCCTATGTGCACTGAGCATCATTAATGAATAAATCTAAGGGATTTGACAGCTATATTGGAAGTAAGGAAGGTTGGAAAGGAAAAGGAGATAGGAAAGGGTAGAGCTGGAAGGGACAGCTTCAATGTCTATTGGCAAGATGTAATATTTCCGTTAATCTCAGGGCTTGATGAAATTGGGCAGAGATCATTTATTCTTTCCCTTACCCAATACTCTTTCTTGTCTTGTTCCTCAATATGTAATTCAATTAAAAAAAAAAAAAGGTGAAGGGGCGCCTAGGTGGCTCAGTCAGTTAAGCATCTGTCTTCTGCTCTGGTCATGATCTCAGGGTCCTGGGATCAGAGCCCCACATTAGGCTCCAGGCTAAGCCGAGAGAATGCTTCTCCCTCTGCCCCTCCCCCTGCTCAATGCTCCCTCCTCCTCTCTCTCTCAAGTAAATAAATAAAATATTTTTTTTAAAAAGTGAAGATTTTTCATCCATCTTCATCTGCAAATGAGATGCTTACCCACCTCCTTTACTGAAAAGTCAAAGAAAGCTTTTAAGGGGAATTGGAGGCAACCAAGATGGCAACATAGCAGGCTTCTGAGTGCCCTCTCCTAAGGACACACTGAATGTACAGTTACTCACAGAGCAAGAGAGATCTAGAAACTAGCGAAGTGACTTGTACACATTGGAGGAATGAGAAAATATCCCCATCAAAATGGGTATGAAAGGCTGAGACACACCGTTACCATAAACTCTACTCCCAACACACATCATACAACTAGGGGGCAAGTCATAACTCTCTGCTTTTTGGGGAAGAGTGAGGGGTTTGGATTCCACATCTAGTGCCCCAACTGTGAAGACTCCCAGTATAGGAGCTGAGTTCTTGAAATACTTGACTCTGAAATCCAATGGGCTTGTGTCTGAGACCCGCAAAACTATAGCAAACAAAGAGGCAGTTCTTTTTTTTTTTTTTTTTCAAAGAGGCAGTTCTTAATGACCGGATGCGCACTCGCCACAGCTGTCCCCCAGGGCTCATCTGCATACTTTCAAAACTGCTGCCAGTCTTCTAATTTATCAGAACCCACACCCCAACCCCCCAAAAAAGTTGAACTCAAAGAAACAGAGTAGGAAATTGGTTGCCAGGGGCTGGGGGTGGGATGGGAGAAATAGGGAGAGGTTGGTAAACGGATACTAAAAAGGGAGAGAGATAGGAAAATAACAATTTACATTTTAATCCAGAATTATTGGACATTCCCCCCCTCCTTCCCCCCCATGCCACCATACAATTTTATATTTGGGAAAGTGGACATCCCACTGTTGGATTGCCAAGTTTATTTAAGTCCATAATTGTTTTTTTCATTTTGTCAAAATACCTGGCAATAAGAGTAATAATAACATTTGGTTTGAGTTTATGATATGACATACTATAAATTATAAATACTTTATATACATTATTTAACTTGATCATAACAACTTCATAAAGTAGACATTATTATACCCATTTTTGAGATGAGGCAACTGAGCCTCGCTATCAGACAGGATACTCTCAGCTTAAAGTTACAGAAAACCCAACTCAAAGTGGTTTTGTTGCGGAAAATAAGAATCAGACTGGTGAGAAATCAAGTGACACTTGGAGAAGTAGGTGAACTTGGGTTTATTTTACACTGGTGGATCCAGATGAGCTCGCACTAGAAATTCTGGGCCCCGGGAATCAGGGTTATAGAGCTTTTATAGGGGAGCTCAGGGGATCATGGTCCAGGGCTATGCTGACCACTGGTAGGTGGATTTAAACTGTGGGGGTGTGCTTTAGGCGGGAACAGTGGTTAGGGCAAGGAGCTTGTGGAGGGAAGCCTGTTTACAGAAGCAGAATGGGCTGGTTTTCTATTGCTCCTGGCAGGGCTTCTGTTTATCTCTTGCTATTTCTAGTAACTTTCTATCTTCTGGGCATTCCGACCTGGGCCTGTTCTGGTTAACTTTCCTCTTCAGCTTAACCAACATAGATTCAGTAACTCATATGTTACTCATATGTTACTGAAAAAGACCAGAAGTTGGTGGGACCAAGCACAATTTAGCGTTCTTGTTCCATTTCTCTGAGATTCTCTTGGCTCTTTCTTCCTTCAGATGTCAGATTCATCCTCAGGCTAGTGTCATGATGGCTAGGAGAACTGTGGGTCTCACAGCCACCTAAGACAATATCCAGGATCTCTTGCTGTGGTCCCCCGAGGAGAGTGAGGAAACTTTCTCAGAATCCTTGACCAACTTCCTCTCACATCTCACAAACCTGAGATTTTATCACCTGTCCATGTGTGAACCAGTACCTGTGACTATTTGAATGCCTTGTGCTGACCGGCTTGGGCCCGAGTTTCTAAACCAATCCCTGGAAAGGATCATGGGATTACTTTTAGGCCGATTAGAGTCAGTTGTGTAAAACTGACCAGCAATCTACAAGGCAAATAAAAAGAAAATATGAGTGAAAATGCCAAGACCCAGGCTCTGGTCTCAATTCTGCCTCATTAGGTTTGTCAGTGAGCCCATGGAAGTTTCTTTTTCCTCAGCCATAAAATGATGACTTCCATCTACCAGTTGAGGTCTAGGTACCTTCAGGCTCTAAGCACTGGTGGGCTCCCTTCAGTGTCCTGTCCTCCCCTAGTGCCCCTGGGACCTTCCGAGTCAGTGTTGAGGCACTGCCATTACTGTCCTCTAGCACTACCCATTCCTCAAAGTTGTGACAGGGATGTGAGCACCCATGACTGCTCCAAACCAGACAAATCGCCTTCTCTGGATGATTATAATACCTGATAATAATTTTTCTCATAATAGGGTAATACCTAACTCAAAATTATAAAGTATTGCATTTTAATACATTCATTACATTTATTTATTGAAAAAATATTAAAAAAAAGAAAAGTAAATAAGTAAGTAAATAAATAAATAAATTTGGAGGGTATTAAAAAAAAAGATCATCTTTTGGATCAGTGTAAGACCATCTCCTAAGCAGGTAATGCTAGACTGTAATAGGTATCAGTCATTACCTAATTATGTAAGAGTTTGTGTCTATCGCAATCATGTACTAAAATATTTTCTGTTGCATTTGTTTAAATGATCTGAGAATCTGTAATTACACATTATCTGACCTCTAAGCTAATAAAGAAACACCTATATAAAAAAAAATTATTAAGCATCTACTATGAGCCAAGCAATGTTCTAGGTTCTGGAGAAACAGAGCAATGATGCAGAGAAAGCTTCTGTCCACATGGGGCTTACTCTCTCGTAGAATATAAATTCATACACATGATGAATAAACAAATCAGCAAATCTCTAATATGGTATCGAGACTGAAAAGTGGTATGATGAAAAATAAACTCGGGTAAGGTGTTGACAGAGCATGTGGGAATCCTAGGTGCTCTGGGAAGCCTTTCCAAGGTGGCAGGAGAGCAAAGGCTTGAGCACCTGGGGGAGTAAGCCCGTTGGAATATATGGGGGAAGAGTTTTCCAGCCAGAAGTAGAAGCAAGTACAAAGGCCTAGAGACAGCAATAGACTTGGCGAATCTGCAGAAAGGAGGCTGGGAGAGCAGGAGCAATGTGAACGAAGGGCTGTGTAGTAGACTTTGGGTTTTGTTTTGAGTGTGTTGGGTAGTTATTGCCACTGCTGCAATGAGTATTAAGCTCTTATTGTGGGCCAGACAACCATGCTAAATGCTTTACGTGTGTTATTTTCTTAACTGCTTATAAACACTTGCACCTCTATTGGCCTCTGAAATCAGAGATATCAGGGTTTAAAACCCATGCCTACCACTTTCTAGCCACGTGACCTTTGGCCAAGTTGCCGAATGGTGGTGTGTCTCCTTGTTTATAAAATGGGGCCAAAAACATCTCTCTCCAAGGCTCTTGAAAGAATTAAGACAGTCTTGTTAAGTAGCTAGCAAAATGCCAAGCACTTAGTAGGCATATGGTAGTTTTTGTTCCCCTCTCTTTCTCCTCTGTTGTCCTCTTTCTAAGGTCAGTGACCAGCTCTTAACTCACTTTGTAAACCTTTATTATCTAGCTCAAGCCCTGCATGTAGCAGTGGCCTGTGAAGTTCATTTCAGTGAGTAAATAAATTGTAACCAGGGTCAGCCATTGCTAGGGGACGAGGCATTGCTTGGTGGTGTTGGCATCAAGCCTATGGGACTGGAATGGGAAGAGAAGGCATTCTAGAAGATAAGGTGTCTCCAAATAAGGCATAGATGCAGGAAAGGGCAAGGCTTACTCCAGAAACCGTGACCCCAGGGTGATGAGAAGAAAGCAGTCATGACGTGAAAATCTGGGGAAGGGACTCAGGCATCAAGGCCCTGTGGTAGAAATGAGCTTAAAGTGTTCAAGGGCCAGAAACAATCAAGTATGGCTAGAGGATAGGGCAAGAAGAGCAGAGTTGAAGGAAATAGATTTGGAGTGGCAAGCACAGGCTGGATTATGTAGGACCTTGAAGGGCTTTGGGTTTTATACCAAAGTGGTATGAATGATCTGAGAATCTGTAATTACAGATTAACTGACCTCTGTTTGAAGGGTTTATGTAAGGAGGTGATATGATCAATTTATGCAATGGGAAGATCACTCTGGCTGGTGTGTGGCGAACAGATTGTAGTGAGCTAGAGTGGCAACAGGGAGATCAGTATAGAGGTAATTACTAACCCAACTGTGTTGGTCAGGGTTCTCCAGGGAAACAGAACCAATAGGATAGAGATAGATAAAGAGATTTATAGAGAGATATTATATACAATATAAGGATATTTATTAAAGAAATTGGTCCATACCATTATAAAGTCTGAGAAGTCCCACCATCTGTAGTCTGTAAGCTGGAGGCCCAGGAGAACTGGGGTATTGTTTGAAAGCCTGAGAACTACAGAACTGATAGATCTATTGGGAAATGTGGATCCCAGTCCAAGTCCAAGGGCCTCAGAACCAGGTGCAGTGAAGGGGAAGAAGATCAGTATTCAGCTCAGGCCCCCAACAGAATGGATGATGTTCACCCACATGGAGGTGGGTCATCTTTACTCAGATCACCAATTCAAACGCTAACCTCTTCCAGAAGCACTTTCACAGACACATCTAGAAATAATGTTTAATCCAATATGGAGACATCTTTTGGCCCAGTCAAGTTGACACATAAAATTAACCATCACACTAGCTGAGAGATAGTAGTGTCTCAGACCAGGGTGAGTACAGTGGTGATGCCGAGCCAACAAGATTTGCTGATGAATTATGTTTATTTTGGTTTAGTTAAGATTAGGTTCTGCTGTATCCAAAAGTATAAGACAGGAATTTATTGTTCTCCGAAGTCAAAGTCTTTGTAGGAGATCCAGGGCTGATGCAGCCCACTGTGCCAGTTATCAATTCTGCCTGCCTTCTCTCTGATTTCTCCCTTTTAAGTTGGATACGTACTGTGCCTGTCACACCACTGTGTTTTGGAAGCACGTACCTTGCTTGGGTTCACAGGTTCACAGTGGAGGGGAATTTTGCCTCAGAATGAATCATACCTTGGGTCTCACTTATGCCTGATTTAGATTCTGTTTAGAGAAGACTCTGAACTTAGAGTTGATGCTGAAATGGGCAGCATTGTGAGGATGGGAGCCATGTATTTTGCATGTGAGAAAGACATATATTTGGAGGTCCAAAGGGTGGAGAATTTTGGACTGAACTGTGTTCTCCCCAGATTCCTATGTTGAAGCCCCACCCCCCAAGATGACTATATTTGGATCAGGGCTTTTAAAGAGGTAAGTCAAGTGAGATCCTAAGTGTGGAGCTCTAATGCAATGTGACTGGTGTCTTTAGAAGTTAGAAGACACCAGGGGATGCCTGTGTGCATGCAGAGGAAAAGGCCACATGAGGACACAGCAAGAAGGGGACCATTTGCAAGCCAACGAGAGGCCTCAAGAGAAAGCAAATTTGCTGACTTCTTGATCTTGGAATTCCTGCCTCAAGTACTGTGAGAAAATAAATGTCTGTTGGTCTGTGTTGTGGCAGCCTAGCAAACCAATACAGATTTTGCTTCTTCACTCCAAATCCATTCTTCATTGCCTTGTTTGTGGCACTGGAGTTGGATTCTGTAAGCATTTTTCCTTTGCTAGTTGGCCTGATGTTAGCTTTGTCAGTAGACGGTATAATAGGGATATGACAGGAAGAAGGGGCTTCTCTTCTTGGTTATGGTTCTCTTTCTCTTCCTCTTGCACCTACAAGGTAACTCCCAGTGGCATGCATATAGGGCATCCCATGGCCATCACTGTCCAGTTTTGGCCCACAGTTTCCCACTCACTAGTTTTAGTCCACTGGCTGTGAATCTCCTCTAAGGCAACTGGCCTAAGCAAACTTCTCCACCTCTAGTGGACTTTGGCATACCTTTTCCAACAAGTTCTGAGCCCCTCTCCCCTTTCAAATTTGTTCCTTCCTTGGCTACTCGTTCTCAGCCCTCGGGGATTCTTTAGAGTTTTCTTTCATCTTCTTTTAGTACCCAATCCCCTATAAATAGTTAGTAATTCCTTACATTAAACCTTGCCTGTTTAAATTCTATCTCCAGACTAGACCCTGAATGATACACCTACTAACAGCTCACTATTAGGGTATCTTAGGGTGTGACCCTCATCCCTATGGTCCAAAACAGCCTCTGCCTTTAAGACATCAAGGTAGAGAAAGTGGTAAAGGAGAGACAAAAAGTGATCTCGTGACACTTCCAAGTCCTAGGGCCACAGTTAGATGCAAGGGAAATGGAGAAGTGCCATCTTGATTCTGGGTGCACATGTGCTCAGTAAAATTCTATACTATGGAAGAAGAGAAAACACTAGAGCCAAATAGTAGTCCCTACATCAGTTAGAAGTGAAATCAACAAATCCAGGATAACTGCCAGATTCTTGTTTGAGCAAAAAATATAGATGGTAGTGTCATTTATTAGAATGGGTAAAGCTGGAAGCTGAGAAGATTTTGGGGGTAGGGGTGGGTGGAGAAAGAATCAAAGATCCTGTTCTGTCACATTAAAATTGATGTTCTCATTAGAAATTTAAGTTAAGTCATCAACCATGGGAAACTAGAACTCAGGAGAGTCATAAACATATCGCTGACATTCAAAGCACTGATTGGATGAGATCACCTAGGGAAGGAATATAAAAAGGAAAAAGAATAGAGAACACAGCCTGAGACTTCCAACATTTAGAGGTCATGTAGAGGACGGGAGCCAGCAAAGGAAGCTAAGAGGAAGTAGCCATTGATATTTGCTGATATTAAGGATTTTTAATTTTTTTAGGTGTGACAATATGGTGTAGTTATTTTTTTTTTTGATAAAAGAGTCTCTATTTAGAGAAACAGAAATATTTATGGATGAAGTAATATATCTGGGACTTGTAAATAATTTGGGAGGGGGAAGTGGATAGGAGATAAATGAAACAAGATTGGCCATGAGTTGAAGCTGAGTGATAAGAACATGGGAGTTGATTATATTATCCTGTTTACTTTCTTACATATTTAAAACAAAATAGCTGTCACTGGTGGTCTTGTTAAGAGTCATTGGGCAATGGGGTGCCTGGGTGGCTCAATGGGATAAAGCCTCTGCCTTCGGCTCAGGTCATGATCTCAGGGTCCTGGGATCGAGCCCCACGTCGGGCTCTTTGCTCGGCAGGGAGCCTGCTTCCCCCTCTCTCTCTGCCTGCCTCTCTGCCTACTTGTGATCTCTCTCTCTCTGTCAAATAAATAAATAAAATCTTTAAAAAAAAAAAGAGTCATTGGGCAAGCTGATGAGAATGAAAGCCTGGTTGGGAGAGGAAGTTGTGTAGAGAATGGAGGGTGAGGGAGTAGAATGAAAAAGATAATTTCTTTGCTCTAAAGGAAAACAAAGAAATGGAGAACGGGGCTAGAGGGATGTGGGGTCAAGGAATCTATTTAAATGGGTCATACTAAGGCATATTAATATGTTGATTAGGATGAGCCAGCAGGGAAGAAATTTATGCTGTAGGAGCAAGAGCTTGAGTAAGGGGAGATGGTTCGCTGGAGAGCACAGGAGAGCCCTGGCTTTGGAGAAGAGCAGGAATCTTTATTCCTTTGTATCAGTTGAGAAGGCAAAAAATCCGTGTGGGTCTCCACATAGGTTCTGAGTTTGTTAGTGAGAAGATGAGGTAGTTCTCATCTAATTGTATTTTCTCGGCGAAGTATGAAATGAGGTCACGAGCTGAAAGTGAGGGAAGAAGTTTCTCGTAGGTTTGAGGAAAGGGAAGAGAAGTGGCCAAATAGTCCCCTTGAAGGGAGGGGGCTTGATTTACTGGGGAAATATGATCACTTAAAAGCTGTCATTTAAAGTTTTAAAGAAAAAACCAAGCAGCAGGATTGTTTGATTTTCTTCACCGAGTTTCTGCTGCTGGAGTGCGGCCATGTAGTAGGCAGATAGTTGGGTTTAATTAGGATTGGGGTTTTGGCAGGTGAGTTCAATGACGGAAGAAGTAGGGGGCCAAGGGTGTTTGGAAGAGTGAGGCTGGAATGCTGGACCATGGGCTCTAAACCTGGGAAGTGTATGATATGTGTGTTTGCGCATGTGTGAGTGCATGCACATGTGTTCTGGGGGTTAGAGGGCTGACCTTGTGATTTTGAGGGGTAGCTCAAAGGAGTGAATCAGGAGGTGAGGAGGCAGGGGCCAAGAATGAACAGGATATTGAAATAGAGAATTTGGAGATGGTGTGCTCAACAGTGAAGACAAAGTCAAACCTATGCCAGTGGGAGCAGATGTAGAGGTGGGGTAGAGAAAGGGACCACTGGAGTTAGAAGCCAAGAAACCAAGAGGCTAGAGTTCTGCTCCTTTCTTTTCCTAGCAGGCATCAAGCACGGGGCTCTACATCCTATTGGTCCTTGGTAATTGTTGACTATATGTTGGTCCTGAGTCCAGGTACAGGTGAACAAGGAGCAGGAGTGAATTCAAAGGAGTGAGTCAGGATGGAGGGAGGAGAAGTAAGAGAGGTAGGAGTAGTTTCTAAATGATCCCCTATCCCCTTGGGTCTGCCTAGAATGCTGCCATTTATGGGAGTTTAATATACTCTAATGGAGTATCTATTACTTTAATATTACTCTAATGGAGTAATCTGAGGTCCATGGGAGGACATACTCAACTCAATTCAATCCGAGCAATGTTTATTGAGAACTTGTGTGTTTAGAATGGCAAGCTACATGCTGACAGTCCCTAGAAAAGCTTATAATTGAGTTGGAGAGAGGGCATAAAGCATGCATAAAAATGCCAGGCAACTCCTGCTAAGTGCCAAACAGTGAAAATAAATTGCTTTGCCTACTCTTCTCAGGTAAGTGAATCCCTTAAGAGGTTTGTTTGGAATTGTAGAGTCTCAAGAAGGCCTGCTTTAAGATAGTGTGGAACTGAGACTGAGGGGGCCACAAAACAGGAACTTGCAAATAGAGAGAGTTAGATGATTTGTTTGGTAATTACCCCTTTCCCCTCAGGTGCTGTGAATCTATATTCCCCAGAAAGAACAGTTACTAATGCAGTCTTTCTCCTTGTGTATAATCCTATTCATTCCTCATAAAATTATGTCATATGTTACAATTTCCCAACACCCTCTATATTAGGGTTTTCCAGAGAAACAGAACAAATAGGATATGCATGACCCACCCCTCCCCCACACACATCCATATATAAGTACACAAATTTATTTTAAGGAATTGGCTTGTCCAAATGTGGGGGCCAAGTTCAAAACCCATGGGACAGACTGGTAGGCTGGAAATTCTGGTAAGAATTAATGATGTCTTGGGTCCAAATTCCATAGGGCAGCAGGCCAGAAACTCAGATAGGGTTTCTATATTGCAGTCTTGAGAATTTCTTCTGTTTCGGGGAACCTCACATAGTCTTTCTCTTAAGGCTTTCATCTGACTGGATGAGGCCCACCTGCATGACAGAGGACACTCTGCTTTAGTGAAAGTCTCCTGATTTAAGTGTTAATCTCATCTAAAAAAATACCTTGCAGCAACCTCTAGACTGGTATTTGACCAAGTAACTGACCACCTTCGCCTAGCCAAGTTGACTCACGAAATTGACTATCATACCTGCCTAGCAGATAACACTAAAGGAGTTTTTAACTCATCTGTTTTTTTCTGTGGAATGTTTATACTCTATCGAATGTATAATTTCTGTGAAGGTGTCTTCTCTGAACTAGGATTCTTTCAGCTCCTTAATAGTAGGCTCTATTTTCAAGTCATCTTTCCATCCTCTCCCAAAACCTAGTACACTACTGTGTATTACCAGGTCCTGTGCCGAGCACTTCCCATGCATAAACTTGGTTATCCTGCAGAACAGCCCCATTCGGCTGCTATGCTGTTCTTATCATTTCACGGGGAGCAAAGAGACTCAGAGAGGGTAAGTCACATACACACACAGAGCTGGAAAGGGCGAGGCAGGGTGGAGCCCATGCTGGTCTGTTGCTCGATGCAGAGCCCCCTGCGTTTCTCCTAAGATTCCTTCTGCCATGAAGCCCCTCCTTCCACCTGGAGACTCAGCTTCTGTCCCAGA
The DNA here is from genome assembly GCA_028534135.1 of Potos flavus. Classification (NCBI taxonomy): domain Eukaryota; kingdom Metazoa; phylum Chordata; class Mammalia; order Carnivora; family Procyonidae; genus Potos; species Potos flavus. Next base: position 52,340,485 of record CM052883.1, read on the forward strand.
GCCAGCTCCTGCCCCACAACCTCGAAGAAGCCTTTTTCTGCTGTGTTCTGCCTTAGGAAGAGCCTGCCAGTGCCAGCTGTGCCCTGGACTGAGAGGGAGTTGGATGGAAATCTCTAGTTGCGCCCCGGCAACTAGAGAGCCTTCGGTTGCGGGTAACTAAGGAAGCTACACCTTATTGTAATTCTCATATTCAGAAGGGCCTACAGGGGCACCTGTAGTGTTAACTGGGCCCTGGGATTCACCATTCCTTCCTCCAGGCCCCCACCAGCTCGAGACTCAGGAACGTTGGCTTTCGGCCTCTCTCTATAAGCAGTGACCCTCCTGAGGGCAGGACCCATGTCTTAGGTACCGTTGTATAGCTCTCTCCAGCATGGGGACTGATACAGCTCTGCTTAATGTCTGCTGAACAAACAGATAAAAAAAAAACAAGTAGAGGAAGGGAGGAGCGCAGATGTATTTTTTGAAGATGGCAAGATTATTTCATTTCTTTCTTCACCTGTACCCATGTATTTATTGAGCATCTAATATGTGTCAGTCGGAGTATAGACAGTGGGGCTACAAACACATGTGAGATGTTCTAATTCTGGCCCATTAGAGAAACTCATTTATTCTTTGCTACTATTTTGTACAGAGAGGAAAAACAACACCCTTACCGCAAGCCGATTCCTTAATGTACCCTACGAAGTTTCCTGGGGTTTCATCCTTCCAGGCTCCTAATTACCTAACATGTTCAAAACAGAAGAGCCTTTTTATATACACCAGGGGAAGGAATTTATAAACACTGACATTCCTGGAGTGTGGAAAATTTGGATTTCAGAATGCCTTCTTCCCTGCATGTTTCCCATCTGCTTGTTTTTCTACAGCATCGACTCCTCGCCCAAACCCACCTCTCTGCACTCCACCGAGACAGAGCCCAGGCTGGACTGCCAGGCAGAGCCCCTTTCCTTCTGGGGGCTCCCTCCCTCCCTGTTGGAGCAGAGGGTAGTGCTAATTGGGTCCTGAGAAGTCATCAGTAGGAGCCTCGTGGCTCATCTGCGAAAAGCAAAGTGAATTAGGTCGTCTGGGCAGTGCCTAAGTGTTTTGGTTCGTTGGACCTCCCTAATGACTCGGATGAAATAATGCAGTTTTCTGGGCTCTGGGGAATTCTGAGGCCTCCAGCTCTTAAATCAACTGCAGAGTACCCTGTAGATACTTGAAGGCATGACGCATTTTATGTTACTGTTTTTGTGGGCTACCCGGTTGGGCTCATTCTACTGACCACGCCCAATTGAGAGGAACGTGCTGCCCCCCTTTTCAGGGCTGTTGAGACAGAGAGAAGCCTGATAAATTAAGAAAGGTGTAGTGTCAAATGAACGAGTGCCGTGGAAAAGCTCAGCAATGCTAAGAGGAGCTCAACTTTTCCGTGAGTGAGTGGAAATCCGTTAATATCGATGGATGGTTTCTAATGTCAGAGGGCTCTCCGGTATGTATCCCAGGCATCTGCTAATGGCAGGAGGAGGCATAATTAGTCAGCATCTCTGAAATGTGGGCACTTCATGATTTAGGTGATGTCTCGGCTGAAAATATCTCCAAGGGTCATCGCAGTGACCACATGGATATGGGTGGGGCAGTGCCTGCCTGGGCCGGGCGCACGGCAGGTGCCCAGTAGCTGCCTGTGGGGGCATCTGAGTGTGGTGAACACATGCCCTCGTCAAGCAAGGAGCTCGTCAGCTCGCATGGGCGGGGGTGGTATAGTTGCCACAGACCAACCAGGAACACAGAGCCCCCTCTGAGTACTTAAAACAGGGAAGGTTTCTGCTGTGCTGGAGGAGCTGAGACCAAAGGGAGATGAGGTAACACAGAGATTAGCACAGTGGAAGGCTATCACCACGGTGGCTGCAGGGACAGAGGAGGGACATGGCCTTCCCCAAGTTCAGAGGTTGCCTCACAGAAGCTGAGGCCGTGGCAGGCAGCAGCTGGAGCCACAGAAGAGACACAATGGCCGTTGGAAAGAGCTCCTGAAGAGCGAACGGGAAGAGATACCCTGGCTCCTCACTCCCTTCTTCTACACTCCACCTTCCTCGAGAGCCAAATCCAGCCGGAAGCTGGGCTGACCTGAGGGTCTGAGGTACGCAGCCTCCAGGGCTGAGCCTGCCTCCCCAGCACAGAGAGAGTAGAGCAGAAGGCGGGGTGGCTGTGAGGAACAGAGCTGAGGCTAAGCAAGCCCAGGCTCCGGCGGCCTGGAGGGCTTCGGATCCTGCCTCAGTGGCAAAGGGACCAGGTGAATGGTCTGGCTCAGAGGTCTTCATCTGGGGTGACAGTCTATTTCCAACTAGCTTTTCCCCTCTTCTTCTTGTCCCCAACCTTCCCATGTCTATTTCCCAAATGTCCCTGAGGTTTTCTGCTCAAGCTAGGCCATCCTTCTGTCTATGGGGGAAAGGAGGAGACACCACAGGCCCAGTGTGACATTATGCCATCACCGTGCTGCCATTGTGCCTATGTTGAAATGCCTGAGATAGGCACGGCCAGGGCTGGCCAAGCACAGAGGGGAATCAGGGTAATGCCACCACTTCTGCCACTCTGCCCAGAACTGGGCAGAAATTGCTCATGGAGTCTCTCAGGGAACCCCAGGCACCTGGCTATAGGGCGGGAGATCAGGAAAGTCCCCCACCCCTTAGTCACCTACATTGATTCTTAAAGCTCTGGCTTCAGACTCAGACTCGACCCAGAGAAGGCAGAGAGCAGAACATTCCTTAGAGTTTTCCGATAGTACCTTTGCTATTTTTCTCAAGAGTCTTTCTTCCATCATCACCACGTTAAACTCCATGCTACAAAATCCCCCCTACATTCTATTATTGAAACTAACCCAGAGCATCCACAGTGGTCTATCACCCTGAAACTGGGAAAAGCTTTACGCATCAGGGGAACAAAAATAACCCCGACAGCAGTTTAATCTCCCAACTACAGTGCATCCTGTTGACAGAATAGAATTCAATCATTAAAATATTTCATCCGAAGTGGGAAAATGCTTTAAGGTGATAGTGGAACAAAGGATGCAAATTTATGTCAAACAAAGGAAACAACAAATGTGCAAATAACAGCACAGAAAAATGCCTGGAAAGGAACGTACTACAATGTTGTCTTTTAGGGGATGGCACTATGATTGATTTTTGTGCAAAGAAACGTAGTTTAGCCCAGAAATTCCTTGTGTTACTATCTTTGTGTCCTCCTTCCTTCCCCTTACCATGGAGAGGGTCCCAGTGTGTTTCTAAGACCACACAACTAACCTGCCAAGATTGGACCAGACAATCTCTTGACTCCCTTCAGGATTCTTACCTGGTCACCTGCCACCTCAGGCCAAGGTGGGAATTAAGAAGGCGCTCACCGCCCGGACCAACGCGATGGAGGGCAGAGAGAGAGTGTTAAGATCCCCTTAAGCAGGGCTCATGACAGCACCGTTGAGATTTGGAAGAAACCAGAAGGGACTGATGAGCCATTACAGAATTGAAACTAAACTAGCAAGTTTCATTGAATTCTCTTCTGTACCATGCATTTTGTTGAGGCTCTAATCTTTTGTTGTTGGGGTTTTTTTTTAGGATGCTACATTGTTAGGCACTAATTTATCCCAAGTGACTTTACTCTTAGCTTCCTCTGAAAGGCTTAGGACAAGCAGCAAGAGATTTTATGTGTCTTGGTGAGGGGTGGCCAAAAGGGAGAAGAAAGGGTCTGATGGGGGAACGAAGGGTGTAAAGATAACTTTGGCCCCCTCCACACAGAAAGCTCATCCTGAACCCAATTGTAAAAGTTGTACCGTGGGAAATGGACCTGCTCCTTCCCAAATGCTGTTGGTGGGTCTCTAAAAGTCTAGACCTGGAGTCTATTGACTCTTATTCTCATGCAAATTGTGCAAGGGACACTTACCTCCTGTTAGAATTTCTAACTTGGCAACTCATTGCCAAAGTGTTCAAAAGCACTTTGCAAAGGGGGACGTGTGTGGGTTGGACGGTGTGTGTCACATGACCAACATACAGCACATTTCTCCATCTCCTCCTCACCCCTCCCATTAAACTGGACTGGAGCGGCCATTAATGCTCACTCCAGCCCCACTGCCTCTCCAGAGAGCTGATCCCGCTCGGGAAGCTAAGTTGTTCCTTTGAAGGGAGAATCCAATATGAGAGGTTAAAAATCAAAACATTAAAATAGAAGGATTTTTATTTTAGTTAAAAAAAAAAAATCCACTATGGATTAGTTAAACCTATTAGTCAACTGATGACTTTCTCCCCGCATTTTGGGTCTTTGTGGTTGGGGAAGGTTAGGCATATGAGTTCCCCAGGGCTGCCATAACAAATTACCATCAGTTGGTGGTTTAAAACAACAGAAATTCATTCTCTCACAGTTCTGGAGGCCAGAAGTCTGAAATCAAGGTGCTCCATCTAGAGGCTCTGGGGGAATTCTTCCTTGCCTTTTCTAGTTTCAGGTGGCTTCAGGAATTCCTTGGCTGATGGTTGCCTCTCTATAACCAGTGTACATGGCCTTCGCCTCTGGGTGGCTCTGTCAAAAGTCCTTCAGCCTCTCTGTCATAAGCATCACTGCGACTGCATTTTGGGCCCACCTGGATAATCCAAGAGAGATTCTTCTTGGGATTCTTCACTTAGTCACGGCTTTTGCCATATGAGGCCATTTTTGGTTATCTTTCCAAACACCAGAAAGCCCACACTAGGGAGGGGAAGTATTTCAACTGTCCAGTATGCTTTGTCGGTGGTTGAATTTGGTTTGGGTTTTTAAACTTTGAAGCAGCTCAGTAATTAGTTATTGCAAGAGTAAACTAGTAAAGTCTCTCCCGGGTAGGCTTTGTTTCACTCAACATCAGGCAATGCCTGAGGAGTGATTGCTCAAGTGATGGGCTTGGAGGGAAGGAGGTCCTAGAGGGTAGGCGTAGGTGGATTCATCCATCGAAAGCTGCAGGGCTGACTCCCATCAACCACACTTCCAGTCCCAATAAATCATGCTGGCTTTGCCTTTTGTATACTTACACTTCTGTGTATCCAGTATAAGTAAGGAGTAAACATTAAAACTGTTTAACTGTGTTAACATCTATCCAAGGATTATGATTTATAAGCAGTTGAGCCACGGCGAACACAAGTTACTCTGATTCAGAATACTCTGGAATTAGGATAGGGACCTATCTTTGGTGCCACCATTCAGCCCACTACACTGGGTAATTTTTTTTATCTGTTTGTCTTATCATAGAATGAACCCTTCTGTGCATACACTTTGGTGCTTTCTAAATTCCCTGAGCTTGCTTCTGTCCTTTCCCTATATAGAAACATGACTCCCATGAACTTCTTTCGTGGTGTTTAATCTTGTATTATGAAAATAAGCTACTTTCTCCTACGCCCTAGCATCTTAACGATAGTTCTGACTTTGTAGGAATCCCAGGTTTGTGTTTACAAGAACGTACCTCCTAGATTCAAGTTTCTGTCTCTAAAACTCTGAGTAAAATATTCTGTGACTGGTCCATCAGTGTCATCAGCAAGAGATTGATGCCGAATTTCCCTAATTCACTTTGTTACCGAGGACGAGCTGAGATCTCCTTTAAAATGAGAGCAGATTCCCATCTTTCCTGCAGGATTTCTGCAGGCCCTTAAGAGTTCCAGGCAAGTTCTCTGTGTGCTGAAACATGCTACACATGAGACAGGCTGACTTTTTTTCCTGTTGTTTTTGTCAAGGTTGTCAGGAACAACAAATTAAAAAAATATGTTGATTTATTTCTCTGCTCTCTCGGGATTTTATTTTTCTGTTTAAAGCCATGAATCCTTTCTGTTTCTACTCTAAACAAATGCCTTCATTTGCCATCTGGGAAATCTCGTATTACAGTGAGGTTTCATCTCTATGTTATCAGGCAAAGTGGTACAAAGAAAGACTTTCTAATGGGTCCTTTGCAGTGAAGTGACTGCCTGCCCTTAGAATGCTTAGAAATTCCAGACTGCTCTAAAAATAAAAGAAAGTTTTGATGAGATTTCTCCTCTACCAGAGGTTTACAGAATCAGAGGTAAAGGGGGAAAAAAGAGGTTTCATTCCTGGTCTTTCTAACAATTGAAGAGAGTCTTATTCTGCTCCTTGAAAACCTGATATGCAAGAGTTAGTTCTGGGTGTGTAGGGTTTAATTTTTTCACCATTTTTATTTTAATGAGCTGGACGTTAGTCAATTTGCTCGATTTAGGTGGGAGGAGAGTGAAAACCTAGTGTGATAGCTTGTAGACTTTGTTTCTTAAACTCTTTTTTTTTTTCTGAAGGTAAGAATAATAATGTAATATTTGTACACTGTTAATTTCCACTTGGGTCAATCAAATACTAGACACAGAGTCCCTGGCCCAGGAAGAACCTTGTTCTCAGAGCAGCAGCCTTGGCCCTGGTCCCTTCTCCACAGCTCCACAAAGAAGTGGCACAGATAAGCCCCCGCTGTCACCCCGGGTTCTGTGGTGTCAGGGTCACCTCACCACACTGTCCCATCCATAGCCATTGCTGGAGGGCTCTGGGACATTCACACGGTAATTCTAGAAGCCTCTTTCCTCTTCATCTTCACAGCAGCAGCAGCCCAGAGCTTTTGAGGAAGACTTTTTTCTTTTTTTCCCTTTCTCCAAGTTTCAAGATTTTTGTCACCAGTGGGACCTACAGATGGGATGAGGAAGGATTTGCCATTGCAGCTCCTATTACCAGGCCAGGGTCAAGGCCGGGAGGGGCCGGGGCTGGGTGCTAGAATCAGCGGTTTCCGGGGTTCTGGGAGACCTAGGGTGAGGGTGTAGTCAAAGCCAGTATGTCTTTCCTGCGGCCTTTGGGCTGGCAGAGGACACTGGTGGAGTGGGGTCAGATAGGTGGGCCCTGGGAACTGTTTGCAGCTTTTCAGGCCCCCGCCTCAGATTCTGGGGCTGCTTAAGTCAGCACTGAGCTCCTTAGCAGGTCCAGGCCTCCAAGTCTTCAGAAGAATCATGATGATTTGTGAGGTCTGTTACAGATCCAGCGAACAAACTACAAATAAACAAAACAAAACAAAAAAAGCCTTCCTTGTTTATTTTCAAGGAAGCATTTTCTGTTTTCTATCCAACATAACTAAACTCCTTGTCATTTTGTGCTACTCCCGGGGCCCCAAATAGTGCTTTTTATTCTGGGAGATAAATAAACAGTTCCGTTTGGCACATGGGAAGGGAGCAAGAGAGCCATGAGCAGGAAATGTGACTTGAAAGGGAGGCTGGAGTGGGTCCATGAAAGCAGACTGCTCCTACATGGGCACGAGGAACCACTGTCCCGGGCACCATGTTTTGGAGGACCCCTCTCCGGTCCTCCAGCCCTTCCTGTCCCGAGGGCGCCAGGAGTCTGTAGACCTAACCTCCCCCAACTTTGCTGTCTGTAGTGTGCTCAGGATACTTGAGAATTCACCAGCCAAATGTCCCTAAGGGCTGTGTGATCACCTCCTCAAATGTGTCAGAATGTACACTTTGTGGAGCTGTCTTGTCCTAGCGGTGGGCAAGGCAGCTGTTGCAGGGGCAGGAATATGGACAAAAAAAGGTGGAGTGTCCACAGTCCTAAGTGTGGGGCTTTTGATAATGTGCGAGGGAGCCAGGGGTGGGGTGGACCAGGACACAGGCAACTGCGGACATCTGAGGTGGCCAGAATCCCAAGGAGTCAAAGTCTACACAAACATGGAGTTCAACAATTTACAAACATATATATTAAAGAAATAGTGATGGTGATGAACACTATAAAGCAAAATAAAGCAGGTTAAGGTGGGGATAGAGTGTGTGTGTGTGTGTGTGTGTGTGTGTGTGTGTGTGTGTGCGCGCGTGCGCGCGCTCTTTTAGAAATGGAGATGAGGAGGGGTGCCTGGGTGGCTCAGTTGGTTAATCAATTGCCTTCGTCTCAGGTCACGAACTCCCGGGTCCTGGGATTGAGCTCCGCATCAGGATCCTTGCTCAGCAGGGAGTCTGCTTCTCTCTCTCTCTCCCTCTGCCTCTCCCACGTCCTTGTTCTCTCTCTCTCAAATAAATAAAGTCTTTTAAAAAAAGAAAAGAAAAGGAGATCAGGAAAGTCATCTTTGGGGTGGTGGCATTTAAGCAGAAACCCAAATGAAGTGAGGGAGTCAAGGGGCAGGAACATTCTGGCACAGGTGTCTGGAATAGCAGCAGGAAAGGCCTCAGGGAGAGAGATGAAGTTGTACAGACATATGTAGGAAGGGTCGATGGGTCAGGGCTTTTGTAGACTGGAAGGATTTTGTTTTTGGTTTTGTTTTTGACTATAAGGAATTTTTTTCTGAGAATTTTGGGAAATCATTGCAGAGTTCTGAGCAGGAGACTGCCATGATTTTATTTACTCTTAAAAAACTTGACGGTAGAATAACAAAAATGGAAATGGGAGGACAATTAGGTAGGATGTTAAACAATACTCTTTAATTAAAGATTTTTCCAATTTATTTTAAAAATTACTTATTTTTGAAAATGCGGTTAAGTACGCATAACCTAAAATTTACCATTTTTAAGTGTACTGCTCAGTGACATCAAGTCCATTCACATTGTTGTGCAATCACTATCTATCTCCAAAACTTTTTTCACCTTATAAAACTGAAACTCTGTACCCATTAAATAACTCCTCATTTCCCCCTTCCTTTAGCAGCTGGCAACCACCTTCTACTTCCTGTCTCTATGAATTTGACTACTTTATTTTTTTTTTAATTTTGTTTATTTATTTTTAAGAATACAAAAGTATTTTTGTTTTTTCATTTTGATGATGCAAAACACAAATGCTGATTTGACACCCATTTGCATATCACTTTTTCGGTCACATTTACAACCCAACACATTGGTGGATCGGAAGGAACTGGTGTAATCAGTATATGGAGCGTACTGAATTAGTATTTCAATAGTTTATTCCAGCCCATTTCTTCTTTGATACTCTAAAACATCATCATGTTGTTTGATGAGAGAGATCCACAAGAAGATTCACCCATTGGTAGACACTTGGGTTGCTTCCACCTTTTGGTTATTGTGAATAGCACCACTATGAACAGGAGTGTACAAATAGCTCTTGAAATGTACCTGGGTATGTGGTAGATGCTTTCAATTCTTTGGGATATATACTCAGAAGTGGAATTGCCTGATCATATGGGGTGTACGTCTATTTTAAATTTTTTGGGAAACCACACATGTCCTACCAGTCATGCACAAGAGTCCAATTTCTTCACATCCTTGCCAACACTTGGTATTTTCTTTTTCTTTTTCTTTCTTTTTCTTTTTCTTTTTTGGTAATGGTCATCTTAATGGCCATCTTAATGGGTAGGAAGTGGTATCTTATTGTGGTTTTGACTTACATTTCTGTGATGATTAGTGATGTTGTTTATCTTTTCACGTGCTTATTGGCCATTTGTATATTTTCTTTGGAGAAATATCTATTCAAGTCCTTTGCCCATTTTTAAATCGGGTTGTTAGTTTTTGTTGTTGAGTTTAGGGAGTTTTGTTTTTATTCTGGATATTAATCTCTTATCAGATATGTGTTTTGCAAATATTTTCTACTATTTTGTGGATTGCCTTTTTACTCTGTTTATGTCTCCTTTGATGCCCAAAAGTTTATAGTTTTGATAAAGTCAAATTTGTCTATTTTTTTTCTTTTAAAGTCTGTGTCATATTCAAGAAATCATTGCAAAATCCATGAAGCTTTCCCCTATATTTTCTTCTAGAGTTTTATAGTTTTAGCTCTTATGTTTAGGTCTTTGATCCATTTCGAATTAATTTTTTGTGTATGGTAATAGGTAAGGGTTCAACTTCATTCCTTTGCATGTGGATATCCGGTTTTCCCAGAACTATTTGTTCAAAATGTTGCCTTTTCCCATAAATGGTCTTGGCACCTTCATCAAAAGTTATTAGAACATACATGTGACAGTTTATTTCTGGGATCTCTATTCTACTTCATTAGGCTATATATCTATCTCTATGCCAAGACTATACTGTTTTGATTACTGTGTGTTGTAGTAAGTTTTGAAATCAGGAAGTAACAGTCCTCCAACTTTGTTCTTTTTCAAGATCGTTTTGGCTATTTGGGAGTCCCTTTAGATTCCATATGAGTTTTAGGATAGATTTTTCTGTGTCTGAGAAAAACATCATTAGGATTTTGATAGAGATTGTATTGCATTTGTAGATTAATTTGGGTAGTATTGATGTCTTAATAATATTAAGTCTTCCAAACCATGAACATGGGATATCTCTCATTTATTTATGTCTTCTTTAATTACTTTCAGCGACGTTTTGTAGTTTTCAGTGTACAAGTCTTTCATCTCATTAGTTAATTCCTAAGTATTGTTTTTACTTATTCTTCTTGATGTTATTGTAATTAGAATTTTTTAAAATTTCCTTTCGAATTGTCCATTGTTAGTGTATAGAAATGCAACTGATCTTTGTGTATTAATTTTGTATCCTGCAGCTGATGAATTTGTTTATTAGTTCCAACAGTTTTTTTTTGTGTGTGGAATCTTTAGGGTTTTCTACATATAAGATTACATCATCTGCAAACAGACATAGTTTTCCTTCTTTCTTTCCAATTTGGATGTCTTTTAGTTCTTGCTTAATGTAACTTCAGCGTTCTATCCAAGACATGATGAAGATTTTAATGGGGATAGGGAAAGTAAGAAATGGTTGGATTTAGGATGCATTTTGCAGGTAGAACGAAAAGAATTGGTTGGCTTGGATATTGGTTGTGGGAGAAAGAGAGGAGTTAAGAATGACTTCTAGGCTTACAGATAGAATAACTGGCTGAATCACTGTGGTACCATTTGATTAGATGGGGTAGATGGGGGAGTGTATGCTGGGGAGGGGCATATTAAATGTATCCATGGATGTGGACAATATAAATAAAAGCAAGAGAATAAGGTAGGAAGAGGTCAGAAGACAGACTTCTGGGGCAAACTCAGATTTAGAAAAGAAGTAGAAGAAAAGCATCAAGAAGGTAAGAAGAAGCAGCCCAAGGGGTAGAAAAAGAATGAGGAGAGTCAGAGAAACAAAAAGGAGAAAGTTTCAAGAAAGTGGCTTTAATTGCTCAATGAACTGGGGAAGGAAGATGAGGACTGAGCAAGGACCTTTTATGTGAGCAGTGAGGAGATCATTGGTGACCTCCAACAGAGCATTTGCAGCAGAATGGGGAAGGCCTCTGCCCATGTGCAAGTAAGCTGGAAAAGCAAGTGTTGATGGAGAGTGCTCTAAACAGCTCTAACGTGCTGTATCTATAAGGCGAATAAGGCAGCATTGCTTTTACTGTTGTCATGGAAACAAAAACCGTTTAGGAGAACTAATAGCCATTTAACAGTCCTGAGTCTAGCCCATCACATTCCCATGATCTGTTGTGAAAGATATTAATAAAAACAGTCATTAGAGGGACAGAGTTAATCCAGGCTTCTTCCTTTTAGATAGTCTCTAACTGAAAGAACTCCCCTTCTCCTTAAGAAGGAAGCCAGACCAACCCCCACACCAAGTTCTATAAAGTCTAGAGAGACCAACTGACCAAAGTTCCTTATTCTCTTGCCGTTAGCTGAAACTTTTAATAAAATAAATTTGCTGTTTCACTTTTCTTTTAAAGAAGCAAGCTGAATTACTTGGAGGAGGAAAGCAGGAGGAATAGAGGAGACTGAGCAAAGCAAGCTGGAACACAGGAACTTTCGGGTGAGCATTTTTATCTTTGTTTTGTTAATTCGTTATTGAGAATTGGACATTACTGATAGCATGCTTTCTGAAAAGTAACTTAATTTTGTTCTACTGTAAATTTTTTTCTACCATATACATAGCCGATTAAAAGATACTGGGAAATTACAAAAAAGAAGAAAGCGAAACCACCACTGAGCTAGTCTGTATTGACGTTTTGGGCGGTATTTCTTTCCATTATTTTTTGCATGTTTGCATATAATTTTAGTTTGACTTCCACAGTTGTGTCCATACAGCATGGATTACTTGATGCTCATTTTTTTCCCTTAGAGCATAAACTGTTTCTATGTTGCTGTAAATTCTTCATAATCATAATTTTAAATTGCTGGGTACCGTTGCATTGAGGAGATTTACCATACCTCACTCAAGCATTCCCCTGGTTTTGACCAGATAGCATCTTTCCTATTTTTCATAGACTGGGTCATTTTAGTACACAAAATGTAATTTTTCCCATTCAGGGGAGAGAAGGTTTTTTGCGGGAAAGGTGGTTAAATTTGGGAATGTGTCAGTGGTTTTACTCAGAGGTTAAATGAGAGGAAGAGCATGTGTGAGAGCTATGTGTTTATCTCTTTATTACCCCTTTGGGACCTGAATCTGGTTTAGCTACACATTCAGTCAGAATCACTTGATTCTGAGGAAATTAAAAAGTATCCCTAGAATAACTGAAACTTGGCTTTTAGAGATAAGCCAGTCACCTGTAGTAGTTTTTGTTCTGTATTTTTTTTTTCAAAAAATTTCCCAGATGTTCTAATGGGTGGCCGACATAATGAGAGCTGTCATTTATACCTAAGTCATTTGAAATATTTTCCTGTCTCTGACACATACCTGAGATCAATACATATTAAGGGATGGAGAGGTATAATTTCAGGCAAGCCACCCAAGTCTCCCTTTGAATAATACATTAATAATGCAGAAGTAATTTGTGGGAAACCTAAAATGAACAAAACCTCTGGAAATTTTTTAAAGATTTTGTTTATTTGAGAGAAAGAGAGAGAGAGAGAGAGCATGAAGCAGGGGAGGGGCAGAGGGAGAAGCAGACTCCTGACCGAGCAGGGAGCCCAATGCAGAGCTCTATCCCAGGACCCCAAGACTCCATCCCAGGATCCTGGGGTCGTGACCTGAGCTGAAGGAAGACAGAAGCTTAAATGATTGAGCCACCCAGGCACCCCAAAACCTCTAGAAATTTCTATCATCCACCTTAACCACATAAACCCTTGCGATGAGAATCTACTTACGAATTCCAATTTACTAATGCTTTAAAGAGATGGATTTGTTTCCAGTGCATTGGTTAAAAGTTAGAGAGGTTGGGGCTCCAGAATGCTCCAAATGAATCAAAATTAATGCCCAGCATCTGTTAGTATTCTGCCTTCCTACCAGCCTGGGGTCATAAGGGGTATAACACAACATAAACAACACCTGTTCTGGAAGAAAAATAACATCTTTTTGCAACGTGCTCATTGCTATGCATCAGGATCACCTTGGGCATTTTTAGTATCTCATGTGTATTCCAGACTCAGGGACTCCCATTTTTCAAGTTTGTCTTACACACTAGACATCTGAGGCACACTAGTCCTCCCAGGCTAAGCCTGGAAGATAAAAGCCAAACAAGGGCTCGTACCGTTACCCAGGGAGCTCTCCCTAATGCAGCAGCTGAGCTGGATGCTACAGAGAAAGGCAAACATTTGTCTGGGTTGCTCAGCTTCGCCATAGCACCTTATCAAATGTTTATCAGAACCTCCAGCCCTGCGTTTGTGATTTTCTCGGGGCACTGACCACTGCCTCCCTTGTACTGGAGTTCCTTACGTGCAGGTCTCAATCCCTCGGCTGACCAAGAATGCCTGAGGATGGAGTCCTTGCAGACAACCTAGCACATGGGTTCCATTAAGAATAGATGGAAAGGTATAAATCAACTAAGTCATCAATAAACGTGGAGGTTAGTTAACAGCTTATGTTTATCTCTGTTGACCCTATTAACTTCTTTATATTAACTCCTCCATGGAGAAAATGGTGCAATGTCTGGCAATATTTAAAGGAAAACTCCTGTTGGATTGATGACTTGGTGGTGATATAGGCTGATGCATTTGACAAAGAAAGCAATGGAACCTGGAACAGTGAGTTGGAACCAAAGAATCCCAAAGGTGGAAGGGTCCTTAGGAAGAGCCAGGATCAGGAAAGGAAGCTTTTTGAATCTCTAGTGTTTTGAAGAGAAGTTTCGAGGGAAGGGGGAAGCAGATTTGAAGAAGAACAAGAAGGAAGAAAAGAGGAGAAGGGAGGGAGGACAGGCCAGTGGAGGGACAGAGAGGAGAAGCAAGTGGAGGGAAAGGGTGGGGAGGGGAGCCTCTTTGCTCTAGAGGTTTAAAGATTAAGCTGGAAGAATTTAAAAGGATCCAGTCCACATACCTTTATTGTACAATATAGAAATAATTTTTTTATCACTAAAGAAAAACTATGTTCCACATAAGGGTCCTCCTATGAGGCTGTGGAGATAGCATTTTACCTTGTTTGTGACTCTAGTACAGAAGATGTGATTGTCTACAGAGTACTTGGGGGCATCACAGATTCTTTAATGGAAGTTGGTTTCTTTTTATTTTGTGTTTTACCTTGACAATAATTTTGTTCTCTTATAAATTCTCTGAGAGAATCGAAGGCAGTTTTCCTTGTTAGCTGGTAGCAGACACAAATCTCTACCAGGAACTTGTTTGGCACAGAGTGAGAAAAACAACTGTCAACCCTCAGATATATAAATAGTGTCCCTTTCTACAGTGTTTAGCACAGAACACCATTTGGGTCCTTTCTGTCAACACCTCATTACCCTCATGCCATTGATTCTGTATTCTTGTCCCTAGAACCTATATTTGAATTTTAGAAACAGTAAGTGTGTGAGTAAAAATATGCAAACATCATTTTGCTGCAAAAGACCACTGGGCATTTTTTTTTCCTCAGAAGATACTTATTGTGAGACATAAAATGAGGGAGGTGAATCATACCGTCCATAGATCACTCAGTGGTCATTCATTGGAGCACATTTATGGTCCACAAGCTGTGCTAGGGCCTGAGGATATAGCAGTAGACAGGCAAGACCCCATTCCTGCTGTTACTGGTGAACAGTCTGGGGGGTGGGGATAGACAGGAACTATGGTGGCCCCAAGGGGAAAGTGCTGAGACAGGAAGCCCATGGCGCTGCAGGGCCAGGTGGGGAAGCAGCCAGCCAAGACCTGGAGGGGTCAGAGAAGGCTTTTTCTGGAAGAAGTGATGTCTAGAAAGAAACCTGAGGTTGGGTCAGAGATGGCCAGAGGAGCTGGAGCTCAGAGTAGGCAAGAGAGAGCCAGGTATGTTTAGGGCATTGAAATAATTTCCACAAGGTTAGAATGGATTTTAGTGAGGGAAGTTGTGGGGAGAGAATATGCTGGTTGACAAGGTCTGCCTTGTGATATGCCTGGAATTGAACTTCATTCTGATGTGATAGTGGGTTTTAAGCAGAAGTCATACAGTCAGTACGCATTTTGGAAAGGTCAGTCTAGCCACTATGTAGAGAATGGGCTGAGAATAGCCAGAGTGGAGGCAGGAGACTGTGTCCTTTGTGCAGATGGAAGATGACCACCTGTACTGGGACCACCATCAGCTGGTCCCTGTGACAGAAATGAGGCGCTGGTGGAGACAGGTGGGTAACGAGGCCAGGTCTGCCTCGGGGAAGAAGGAAAGCTCTTGGTTTGCTTTCGTCCCGTGCTCTCTCCTCTTTAGGTTCCAGATGCCCACTGCCCCACGCGACTGGCAGCTTCCTGGGGCACTTTCCTGGGCAGTTCCCCGGGTTTTCCATTTTTCCAGACATATTAAAACATTCTCTCCTTCTCCATTCGTTTCTTACTCTCCTAGGCAGGTGTCCTACACCTGGCATATCAAAAAGTTCCCAGGCTCTTCTTCCCTTGGCAACAGACAGGGTTGCATCAAGCGTGCTAATGCATGGACCGTGTGTGAGTGCCAGGCTCAGTGCAGCTGTGTTGGAGGCTTTCACCTGTGTCGCCTCCTTTGGTCTTCTAGAGAACTCCAAGAGGTCGAGTACTCGCTAATGCTCACACAGTTAGCAAGGGGTTAGGATTTGGATCCTGTGTTGTAAATCTTTTCTATGATATCACGATGCCTCTGTATCATTTCAGGAAACAAAGGATGTTTAACAAGCAACCTTTGTAAATAATTTCTTGGCTCTAAGAAGTGAATTTAATGGCAGAATATGAAATGCCTCAGTAGGAGGGAAGAGAAATAGAGGCAGTTTTAATTTGAATGAGTGGGCTTTGGGGGAGCCCCTGAGTCATGTCATGTAGTCACTTTGATTATGGGCAAAGATAGTCCTAACGCTGACAGTTCCTAGGAAATTATTGGACTGTGTCGGGCAATAGCTTCTGAGAAGACACTTGCGGACCTTCTGTCTTCCTTCTGTCTTTGCAATGAGAAGACTGGAGGGGATCAGAGGCAGACGCAGAGTGGCCCTGCGGCCTTCCTGAGGTCAGAGACTGGGTTAGTCACAGATTCCGTCAATCTTCCCGGATACGCTGGTGAAGAGCACTAGGGTACAAAAAATCGTTGAGATAGTTTTATAAAATGAAATCCATAATCAGTGTCATGGGTTCATATGTTCTATTAACAAACAAAAGCTGAGAAGTGACAAGAGCCAGAGAAAAGACAGCATTTAGTCAAAATAATGCTTAAAGAAAATGAAGTCATATCTTCAAGGAGCTCAGAGCGGTCCTTACACACTCAGTTCTTTGCATTCAATTTGTCTTTGCTTGTTGTAGTGGCTGAATCTTACTGGTTAGGAAGAACACAGAAGAAAAGGTGGCTTTAGGAAAACATTAGAGAATGAAACAAGGAGATTAAGAAGACAAAGGTGGGAAGAAGGATGTCAGAGATAATGTTGTGCATCTCACCCTTGGGGGCAGAAGAGGGGCCCCCTCACATGCTCGGATACCAACCTTCTGCTCCTTCAGCTCCTGCTATGCCCCTGGGGATAAATTATTCTCTGGAAGCATTTGTACCCTCAAAATACACAAGAAAGAATGAAGTTTTGAAAAGAGTCCAATTTTAAGGGGCAATTATCCCCAAATGTGTCCAAAACCCATCGGCACCTTTTTGCACAGGAAAATTATCCAGAAAGGAACTTAACAGGGAGAATGAACAAACAAGAGGAGAAAAGCAAGCAAGCAAACAGTGGAGAAAAGCTTGTTAGCAAAGGGTAGAAAAAAAGGCAGATATTGCTAACTCATAAGTCTGATGCTGATATCTGACCTCTGACGCTTTCGAAAAGTCACTTTTCATCCGTGCAGACTTTTGCCGGAATGGCAGCTCTGGCAATAAACACTTTAAGGTGCCTCTTCTTCTGTCTGTCCATGTGCATTTGTGGCAATGGATGTCATTTTACCATACATTCTGGGGTCTGAGCTAAGTTCTCCTTTCGGTGGAAGAAGTGGGTGCTGCGTGTCCAGTCCCACCCCCAAACTGGGCCTAACTGTCAACATTTCAAGAAGGCCCAGCAGCTTTAGGCAGAGCCCAGGCCAGGAAGGCTCTGCAGGCTTCACTGAGCTCTCAGGAATTGGGGAAAGTGCTAGAAGTCTAGGGAAGCAGGTGCAAACTGAAGGGCACATGAGGATCGGCAGCTGGGCGAAATCACTAAAAAGCTGACAACCCAACGGCTACGATTTTAAGAAAATGTTCTCATTAGCAAACTTAACACGGTAAGGTGTCTTGTCTTTAGAGCTAAAATAAGAAACCAAATTAATGAAATGCAGAATTTATGTTGGGGGTTTCTGAACTTTCTCGGAACATCCTGGAATTTAGTCAGCAGGCAGGTCAGGGAGACGGACCAATCAGCTGTATCCTCCTTGCCGATCCTGGAGGGTTGCTGAAGGATCTGCGAGATGGCAATGGGGGCTGGAAAGTTTGGTTACTAAAGAAACCACTTAGGTCAGACAATTACAGGGGAGAAAGTGCTCAGCGCACTCGGGAGCCCACAGAGATCCTCTTGGCCTATCGCGACACTGCTTATGGAAGCCTTCCCACCCTTGAGGTAAGGGCTCACTCAGGTCTTCCTCCAAATGGGAAATGGGCCAGATCCAAAGACTCTTGCTCAGGGGTTTCAAGCTACTCCAGAAACCTGCAGCAATCCTATGAACGACCACACGTGGAATTTTTGGCCTGCTGAGCTCCGGGGCGAGTCAGGCACAGGTTGGCAGGATCTGGGAGGACAGGGCTCTGTGAGCCTTGCAACTTCCAAACGTGGAGTCCTAACTAAAGGACGGAAACTAGACAGTAAAACACCGCCATCGGCCACGAAGCAGAAACTCCAATTAGCCCTCAGGGTGAGTTCTCAAGCCCTAGGACTCTGACTGAAAAGTCCCTGTGGCCCCAGAGCTGTTAAGGAGAATCTCTGCAGTACAGAAAAAATGAATTAGAGAATTTCCTCCTCAGGGAACGTGAAGAGCTGTAAAGACTATTCAGCTGTTTACTGGTTTACCGCAGATCAGGGCCAAGGTGGCTATGAGGCCTGGGGAAGTGAGTGGCATTTGGAAGGCAAAGCAGCATTAGCCTGGTGCTTCGTGAAGTGCCTTGCCCTGTGGGGCACTTTGGGAGAGACGGGGCAGAAGAGGGCTGGGAGCAGCCGAATGCTCCAGCGTGCTGACTCCATGGAAACAGGGCCCTGTGTGGGTCACTCCTCCTCCCCGCCCCCCGTTTCTTCTGGAAGCCTAGGGACCAGCTCAGTTCCTCATTCAAAAGATGTTGTAATCTCAGGTCTTTTTGTCTCTAGTTCTGTTTAGGTCTCCAAAACTTAATTTATTTTATCCCTTTGAAAAAAATTGGAAAGTACAAGACCGTTCTGAGGAGGCAAGAAAGTATACAAAGCTTTACGTGTCTGCATCTGGGCATGGCATCTGGGGCCAGTTTCAAGTAAGGACTGAGCTAGCAGTCTCACATTCCAAGAATCTGGCGCTCGGTGATACTTCCCTGTTTGGGGGGATGGGTCAGTTCCGCCCTCTGGGGCCTCTGGGATTTCAAGGAACAAACATGTTGTAGAATCTTCTGATCCAGAGGATTGCATCCTCTCTGCACAACTTCAGGGGCTCAGTCTATGATCCTTTGAGCAGCAACAACTCTCACACGGGGCTTTCTCTTGTCCCAGCCCTGGTCTGGGTGCCATTCATGCATCATCACCCGTCATTCTCACAGCAGCCCTGTGAGGGAGTGGCTAGTATTATCACTGCCCCCGTTTTACTGAGGAGGACTGGGGGCACAGGGGCATGAAGTGACTTGCCCAAAGTCACAACGCTAGTGAGTAGAAGAGCCAGCGCTCACACCCAGGATCTCTGCCCGCACCTGCTGCTCTCTGCTGCTTCCCTGCAGCCTGACAGACACCGTATTTATTTATTTTTTAATCAAATCGTCTCTCAGCTTTGCTTTTATATTTTTACTAATGCCCCGAGAGACTTTTCACCTTTTAAATCATTTCTCTAGGCCCCAAATTTGAAGTTTAATCATAAGAGTTAACATCATGGAGGGCTCAGACAGTGTGAAATACTCCACACTCATCGTGCCATTTACAGACAAAGAAAGAGAGGTGCAGAGAAGACAAATCACTTGCAAAAAATCCCCAAGCTCGTAAGTGGCAGATCTGGCTCCATGAACTTACCCCAAATCCCTCCTCTGAATATTTCTGCGAGCTATAAAAAGAATGTCCTGTTTGCCATTCCACAGTATGCAGTAGCTCTCGGGGCTCAAATCTAAGTTATAATCTAAAGTCGTCAGAGAAAAAGAAGAGCACTGTTGTTGGCGGGGGGTGGGGAGGGGGGGAGTAGTGAACTGCAGCGTGGTTTTTAAAGCAGAAGCCTCACACCGTGGAGAACTTCAAGCCCATGGTCACATAGCAGGAGGATGTAGACATAAGTGAGGGGGAGACGGAGAGATCTGACGGGGCTGAGAATTCACCTGGACCATCAAATCCCACGGGTCTGCAATGTTTTAACTGCTTTAATCTCTCAGTGGTATACAGATCAGGAGATGCTAATGGTTTCTAGGCATCAGCTAACAAAACCCAGGGTTACCGTGGTGACTTTGTACGCGGAGAGGAAGGACAGAATTCAAGGCACATCATATAAAAATAATGGCGATAACTCTATCAACTATTGGATGTGAGATATAAAAGAAAGAGAAAAACGAAAGAAAACATCCCCCAAATGGTTACCAGCTGTATTGGTCCACTGCAGCTGCCATAACGAAATACCACAACTGGATGGTTTAAAGAACAGAAATTTATTTCTTGCAGTTCTGGAGGCTGGAAGTCCATGATCAAGACACTGACAAAATAGGTTTTATTCAGAGACCTTTCCTCTTGGCTTGTAGGTGGCTGCCATCTGGCTGTGTCCTCTCACATGGCAGAGTGTGTTTCTTCTCCTAGGACACTAGTCCTATTGGGTCAGAACTCTACTGTAGCACTTCATTTAACCTTAATTACCTCCATAAAAGCTCTATCTCCTAATACAGTCACATTGGAGATTGGAATTTCAACATGTAAATGTTGGGGGCACATGTTCAGTCCCTAACACCAGCTGAGTAGGATTGATTTGAGAGGGAGGATAGACCCAAGTAAGATTTGAGGTAGAGACGGAATCTCCAAATAAGGCTATCCTGTAGACAACTAGAAATATGGAAGCATAGCTTAGGTTAGAATTCAGGAAAAACCACTTAAATTTTCTAGATCTCAGAGTTCTTTATCTTTATTTGTAAAATTGAGATAAAAATGCCAACTCAGCCTATCTCAAAAGATAGCCAAGTGGAGCAAATGAGATAACTGAGAAAAAAATTCTTTGTAAATTATAAGATGAAAATATGATATTTTCATATGTAAGTGACATCTGGAAGTCGCTGGCAGAGAGATGGGGTAAGGTCTCCATGGTGGGTGAGCTCTTGGGGGATTATAGAGAAGGTGAACTGAGGACCCCGGTGGGGCTCCAGTGGGGGTCCACAATTGGGTAAAGAAGAACTAACAGTGGATTCGGAAGGGCTGAACAATCAGGAAATGGAAAACCACAAGGACTCAGGACCACAGAAGAGAGAGAAGCAGTGGAGGTTTCACTGATAAGACCTGAGGATCAAATTCTAGAGTAACCAAAAAGGAAGTTTGAGAAAGAGCAGTAGAACCAACTGTTGAACAGGAACCAATGACCTTATCCTAGGCCCTTTTGATTCACAGGCAGCTCTCATGAGGTGGTGGGGATGGGGCAGGGCAGCTATTACTGTAAATTAAAAAGAGGAAGATGAGAAAGAAATGACAACAGTGAGCCCAGGAGTTCAGGGAGTTTAAGTGTGAGAGGGCAAGCAAAAACAAAAATTCCAATAGGTCGCAGAATTAGGTAGAAGAGAACACTGGCATTGGGTTGACCACCTGCTGTGTGGAGTGAGCACATTCTTTCATTTACAGTGCAGAACAATCCTACAGGCTCTCTTTTTTAGCCTCACTTTGAGGGCAAGGAAGCTGCAGGGCAGAGAGTAAGAGTTATGCAGCTGGAAATGTGGGAGGATTGGGAGTCAGACCAGGTCTGCTAGCCTTCAGGTACAGACTACATTCTAGTCTAGAGGTTCAGGTGCATGAAGTTGGAAGAGAGAAGGAGAAATGAAGAGAGGAAGAGACCCAGGTCACTGGAGGGAGTTTGGCTAAGAGTCACAATCAAGGTGTCTCCAGAGAAAAGAAGACACACAGCTTCCCTCCCAGACTCAAAAGCTTCCTCCAATGACACGCCCTTCACAGCTGCAGAACTGGAAAGTGTCCTCTCCCAGCTCCTTTGGCTTCCATCCCATGCCTCTGGTCAGTGATAACCTTCTTATTGCAGAGTCCCCTAAGGCTTTTTATCCCCACTGTCCACCTGCTCCATCAACCAGTCTTTTCTCCTGGCCTCCTTGACACTGCATTCTTGATTCATCTCTTCTGGTTTGGGGTTTGGCCAGCCTTTGTCAGCCATCTTTCCAGGCTCCTGTTCTCTGCCTGGCTCTTAATTGGTGATGCCCAACACCCCCGCCCCGTCCCCCAAGGTCTTGTCTCTGGCCCTCTTTGCTTCTCTGTTCTCATGCCCCTGTGTGAGGTCATTCAACTTTTCTGGCTTCAGTCACCATCAAGTGCTGATGAACCGCAAATTCAGCAAGCTCCCTTAGCTCTCCACCCCAGCTCTAGACTGCAAGGGGACAGTTCCATTTACATGTGTCACAAAAGCCTCAAATTCAAAATATCCCAAATTGATCTCATTCCTCCCCCACCACCCGAAAACAGCATCTTCCTCTTATGTTCTTTTTATTAGTGGAAGGCACTATTCTCCCAGCAAAGACCTGAAAAGATCCCCTCCCCCCAACTTTCCTTGACTTTCCGTAACTGGTCCATCCACAACTCTGGACACCTCTCATTTTTCTTTATATCTCTCAGTCCCACCAGCTATGTCCACCCCCTCTGCCCTGGACAGTCCCTTGCAGTCTCTCTGAACCTAGGCCTGTCTCCTTCCCAACTGTCCTCCACCTGCTGCCAGAATCACCCTTCTAAAAATACACATCTGCTTTCTGCAATTCAAGAGCTCTCATTGCCCTCAGAATAAAACCCAAACTCCTTTGTGTGGATGTAGGTCACTCTCAAACCACCCTCTGCCCACCTCATCCTCCTTTTCATGGTTATCACTTGCCGTTCCCCGAACTTGCCCTATGCTCTCAGCAACCAGTCTTCATACAGCCTGGTCCTCTGTCTGGAACCCCTGGCCCCTCTCCCCAGCCAACCTTTCCCCTTAGTGCCTTAAAAACGCCCTTGTTCCCAAAGGCTGTTCCCTACAGCATTTCATTCTGATGGCCCTTCTCACCTGGCTTTGTCTATTAAGTTTCTGGTTTATTCACCACACTGGAGGTTCCTTTAGGTCTGAGGTTATATTTTCTTCCTTGTCAGGTACACAGGATCCAGTATTTGTGGCACAGAGAGAGGCAAAAGAGCTTTGTGACAGAGAGCTGGGAGCTGGGTTTAAGCCCCATCCCACCACTAAGTGACAAGTGAACTTGGGCACACAAGCTATTCTGTATCTTTGCACTTTTCATATTCCTCATCTATAAAATAGCCAATTCAGACTACCTAGGGCTGCCTGGGTACTAACTGAGTTAACGAAGAAGGAGCTTTGCAGAGTGCCGACCACAGAGTAAACACAGTACAGGTTGGCTGCTGCTTATTTTGAATGAGCAAACATTTGTGACTGATGGAGGACGTGTGCTTTCCCAGAACCCTCAGGCAGGTCTGGCAAAGGCGGGTAGCTTGAAGTGAGGCAAGTGAGGGTAGCTGACGAAACCAGACAGCCAAGGGCCTGATGTTAACTTGCTGGAAGGATTTTCACTGTGGGAGTTAGAAGTCCCAGAGACAGTGCCCAAACGGAGGACCCAGAACGTCACCTAGTGGTAACCTGGGAGGCTGCCGGCAGGCAGGTCTAGCTCTCCTGTCCTGGTGCTGACAGCTTAGAAAAGTCCCATCATGAATTCCTTGTAAAGATGATGCCAAGGGCACTGACCTTTATTCTTCAGAAGATTCTCTGTTCTTCAGCGGTTTATCGCAATCCCACAGCCTCTGGTTGCATAATGCTTATCGCTCGCTGCTTCCGGGGCATGTCTGTGTCGGTGTGTCTGAGTGCCTCGGTCTTCAGGTTCTGAGACAGGCCCCAGGCCCAGATCTCAGTACTGAAGGCGAGTACCCCTGTGGGCGCACAGTCCCGGTCAGGTCTGATGGGGGCAGCGGAGGGGTGGGGGGTAGGGGCAGGTACTCTGTGACAGGGGATCCTTAAGCCCTGTCCAAAAATGGATTATTCTTTAAAAAAAAAAAAAAAGTATTTTTCTAAGTACAGTTGAAAATATCTCTGTGACGTTTTGGACAGTTGCAGCTTTGCTCTGAGCATGAAAACATCCCAAGCATCAATGGAAGCTATTCATCTACAGCAGATTCTTACCGTGCAACACATGTGGTTTTCTTCCTAACTGAAACATGGGATCCCCATCTCCTGCTGCTTCTCACTGTTTCCTCTTTGTTGTTTCGGTCACCAGTAAAGCCGTGGGAGACAAAGCCTTAATTCTTTCTTTGTTCCCGGCTCCTTTTCAGTCGAGGAAGCTATGCACGTGCTTTTTCTCCTCTCCCACCAAGGCAGTGGAAATTAGGCTGCCAGTTTATTTCCTAATTTTCCTTAAATTTACCTCTTCATGTATTTCTCAGCTTCCTGTCATGTACTTAATTGGTCTGGCTGATTTTTATAGCCACATACAGCAAGCGTTTTCTTTTTCTTTTTCTTTTTTTAAAACAGTCCAAAAGGTTGAAGTGTGATGTGGTCAGCTGTATTTAATATGGGCAGGAAAGAACAAGCAAAATGTTTTAAAGGATTCTCAAGAGAAAGTGTTGAGCTAAATGAATTTTGGAACTGAGCTGTCCTGCTTTTAGCCTGCGGCTGTTAGCTGGATGAGGCTTTTAGGAAGAGTATCCGTATTTTCTTTCTTAAGCTTTCCAGGGATGAAGATGCTCTTGGAATCAAAGCTCCAGCTTCTGTAGGGTATCCTTGCCCTGCAACTGAGGCTGTTTGTCAGCACCGACCACTCCCACTACCCTCCAGTCCCCTCCAGGGCCCAGAACCAATCCCAATCTCAGGCAGAGGAACAGAAGCAGCTCTGGAACTCAGTTACCCTGGGAGTTGACCTGATCCTGACTTTGTGCCTTGGCTCTAAAGTTGGGCATCTCTCTTCTTCCTGAGATTTGGTCTCCACCTCATTAGGAAAAATGGACCCAGGTCTTGGTATCCCTGGCCTGAATCTCTATGTCCAAGTCCTTGGGCTCTCCAAGACTTGGGGCCTCTAGACTCAGGGCCTCCGGGAGCAAAGCCTCCAAAACCCAGCACCTCCAGGACTCAGGGCCTATAGGACTCAGGGATTTCAGGACTCAAGGCCTCTAGGACCAGGGCCTCCAGGACTCAGGGCCTCCAGGACTCAAGGTCTCTAGGATTCAGGGATCTCAGGACTCAGGACCTCCAGGATTCAGGCCTCTAGATTCAGGGCCTCCAAAACTCAGGGCCTCCAGGAATCAAGGACGTCAGGACTCAGGACCTCCAGAACTCAGGGACTGCCTATACTGACCCTGTCCTTGCACCGCGGCCTGTCTCTAAATGGTCTTGCAGCTTACAGATAAATTTCCCCTTGAGTTCTGCCTTGCTCCCCAGTTGCTCAAGGAGTCCCCATTGCTAGGGTCTGGTTTTGGTTCCCCCACACCCCTTAACTTCCTGGTGGAACACCTGTTACCATCTTTTTTGATGACCTCTTATCTGTGGTCGCACCTGCTGGATTCCATACTCTTCCTATGATAAGGGACTTTCCTCCGCATCCGTAGCTGACAGTGTCTCTGAAGGCTTGACATACCCTAGTCATGGAGGAGGGCAAGCTGCTTCCCAACCTTCCCAGGCCGCCATTCTCATTGCAATTCACAAGTCCTGTTGGTCTTGAGATAGATGTGGCCTTCATGGTCAAAAAGTCTAAAGACTTAATTGTTTTTAGGTCCATTTCTACTTTTTTCAGATTCTTCCCTGGTCTGTTAGATATGAACTTTCCCTAAGATTCTATCAGAATCCTGGCTCCAAAGTCAGGGTCTTTAGGACTAGAGTAGATTCTGTATGGCCATATGTATAGGACTCCATCCTCTCCAAAAAAAAAAAGGCCATTTGTAATGAAACCCATGGGAACATGGGAATTCCTCTGGCTGGTCACGTACCAGTCTCACTTCTCATGCCTTGTCTCTTTGTCCCCCGAGGCTGTTTGTTGACCCTGGTTCTAGTGCTTCCCCCTTCCAGACACATAATTGTAACATTGAATCCAGCTCCAGGCTTGCTTCATGGACTTGGGTTGTCCTGCCTGTACCACCTGTAGCATTTCTGGATTCGGGGTTTGATCCTTCCGTCCTAGCCCTGCCAATCAATAGAAATTTTAATTCCCTATAAGTCTGAGTTCAAACACCGTCTCCAAGCTCCTCATTTTGCTGTATTCCCTTTCCCAAGTTAGGTTTACAGACTTCCAGCCTCTATGTGACCTTCTTTCTGAACTGTTTCTGTAGCCTTGAGCTGTCTCCTGAGCTCTAGAGTGTGGTCTCCTCATCCCAGCTGATGGCCTCACCATTCTCTCTATAACCCAAGCAAGAAACCTCAGACTTGCTGTTGAGACAGATCAAAAGCAGAGAGCCATGATTCCTGTCATGACAACTAAGGCCCTATAGTCCTCTCTGAAATAAGAGGTGGCCCTCAGCTCTGCATATGAGAACTCTCATCTTGTCAGTCTACGCCTAGGCCTAAAGAAATCAATTTACACAAGTCAAACTCACAGGGAAATAATTTTTAACCCAGAACTCTGGTTATTCTGGTTTGAACATTTATAATGGGAAGTTCTGTGTTCCCTTTATTATAATCTTTCAGTTCATGATTCAAAGTCCACCCTTCCAGAGGGGCCTGATGAAGCAGATGGGTTATTAGAAGGTTGCCTGATAGAAATAGACCGAAAGCAAAAAAGTCGAGTGGTTTTGAGAGATTTTCATCAAAAACATGTCAGAATAATCCAAGAGTTATCAGTATTTCTGTACAGTATGCCCTTCTAGCAAACACGAAGAGGAGTCTACTTTTTACACTTCATATGAACATAAGAACTGAGGTCATCATCCTCATGGTCAATGGGATGACAGATATGGAGGCGAGGTCATTCCTACATACATTCCTGAGGGTGGAAGAGCAGGGGGCATTTACCCAGTACCAAGTACTGTGTGAAGCTTTCTCTCTCTCATTTAATGCTTACAACAACTCCATGAAATCAATGTTATATATCCTTATTGTGGGTTGAATTGTGTCCCCCCCAAAAAGATAGATCCAAGTCCTAATCCCAGGTACCTGTGAATGTGACCTTATTTGGAAATAGAATCTCTGTAGATAGATTTAGTTAAGATGAGGTCCTACTGGAGTTAGATGGGCCCTAACCCGAATGACCCGGGTTCTTGTAAGAAGAGGAGAAGACACAGAAACATAGAATATGTAGTAGGAAGATGATGTGAAGACACAGAAGAAAATACCATGGGAAAGTCAAGAGATTGGAGTGATGCATCCACAAGCCAAGGAATGCCAAAGATTGCCGGTAACCACTAGAAGCTAGAAAAGGCAAGGAAGACTTCTTTCCTAGAGGCTTCTAAGGGAGCATGGCCCTACTGACACCTGGATTTCAGACATCTAGCCTCTAGAACTGTGAGAGAATAAATTTCTGTTGTTTAAGTCTTCAGGTTTATGGTACTTTGTTAAGGCAGCCTTAGGAAATGAATACAATCTCCATTTTACAAATGAAGTAATGGATGCTCAGAAATGCTCATTTGCCCAGAAGTAAGTGCTTAGAACTCCCTGACTCCAAATACTTGAACACTTGCTGGTTGAACTGGCCCATCAGGTGGAGGTTCTCTTTCTCTTCTATCAAAATCTTGTTCCAGAAAAATTATATAATAACATCAGCATTTCCCAAGTAAGATTGTGTGGAACGTTAGTTCTGTGGGGTATTAGAATGTGTTAATGTGCATGAGAGTTTTTAGGATCAAAAAAAGGGAAGGTTACTATGTGTAAATAAGGCTTTTTTTTTTTTTTCCTGTCTTCCTGCAGGACCCCTACAGAGCCTTTAATGTGCATTATGAATCTCCAAGATCCAAGAGAGGAATACTAGAGTTTATATATCTCAAGCTGATTTAAATGTGGAAAGCTTGTCTTTTACAGAGCATCTTATGGAATTCATATTCTGTGGAAGATACTTGGGAAATGCTGTATCAAAGAAAAAAACTTTTCTTATTTTGGGGGGCATCATTTACATGTCAACCACGTTTTCTGAGTTACACCTTCACATAAGTGTCTGAAGGAGAATTGAAAAGCATCCTTGCTTCATTGAAATATATTAACAAACCACCTCTTTGGGTAGGTTAATTTAACTAATGTTTTACCATACCTTTTTTATTCTTTAGATCATTATGTGGATTCTCAGTGTCAATGTCTTCTAGCAAAGGCCATTGGGAACATACCCGTAGTTGAAAAAAGTTGGGTCTACTGGTCTATTGAAAAAAGTTGGGTCAAGGGGGAAGGCACATGAAGGGAAACTGAGGCATTTCAGAAAGAAGATATTAGGAATTATAATAGGATTTATGCTTGCATTAGATATTTGGGGATAAGATTCAAGGAAGCAGGACTTTGCAGGAACAAAAATGGTTAGTTCGTATAACAGACTCTGAAAAACAGGGACCCATACTATCATACTCTGATAATGAAACCATGTCCCCTGATCCTCCTGTTCTTTTCTAGACATCCAGCAAGGTTCCCTCTACCCATACCTCAAGTCATAGGCTGTTATGTAATATTTATACAGGTGCAGTAGTAAGTGTTTACTCTAGCAGAAAATTCTCTTTGGTTAGTTAAGGAGAAATTAAGGGCTATGTTATTATCTATGACAACTCTGCCTAATGAATTTACATTTAAATCCGGGCTTTGTCAAAGATAAACAAAGCCAAATGCTAGTTAAAGGAAGGACAGATTTTAATTGATAATATACTATTGCAGTAGAGAAAAGAGTCCAACGTGAACTGAACTCAACTTCATTTTTTACAGAGGTGAGTGGATGTTTTTAAGGAAGAATGAAGGAATAGAGGGGGGTAAACAGGTGCTCAGCAGAGTCAAGGAAGTGAAAAATTACAAAAAATGGGAAAGTGAGGTTGGCACATGCGAACTGCATCTGGGTTTACTAACTGACGCTTTTGAAGCTTAGGATCCTACCCTCCCTAAGGGAGGGAGACGGGAGCCCTATCTTCAGGTGTTGGCTGGAACAAACAGTAATTCCTTTGACAGCCTTGAGTTTTTTCAGGCTCTACAAGAAGGGGAGGTTAAGGTCATTGCAGAGATGTAGCCTTGAACTGTTCAAAAAAAACCTCTTAGTCCTTCATTAAAGGAGGGCATGTGATATAATGAGCATTAGGTATAAGACTGATGAATCACAGGCCCGTACCTCTGAAACCAATAATATATCATATGTTAATTGAATTTAAATAAAAAATATTTTAAAGAAAGAAAGTGTGGCAAACACAGGTTGAGAAGCCCTCATAAACTGTATGAACAGTTGTTGCATATTTCTGTGTTTAGGTTAGGCCGTCCGCCCCTTCAGAAATGTTTTCTCCTCCATCCTACCACTAATTCTTACGTGTTTGGGCATGAGGCAAAGTTCTCTGGCTTAGAGTCATGTCACCTCCTTACCGTTCACACAAGCAAATATTTTTTTATGTTGTAGTAGAAAATCTATCAAATGGGAAAAACGATCGTGACATTTTGTTTATAAGAAAACTGTTTACAGACTACAAAACAGCATTTACAATCTACTATCATTTTTGTAATTTAAAAAAATGTTAACACAGACAAAACAAAAAACAAAAAACTGTTAGTCCTTTATTCAAGTTGGAAGCCTAGCAAGAAGAGGGCTCCGAGGAGCCCGGCTAGCGTTTGATCAAGGAGCGAGTCTTTGTCAGGTTCCAGAGCAGAAATTGTATACTTTAAATACATAAGGATCTCGCCAGGGTCAGAGACAAGTTATGAGTGATTCTTTCCAGTTGCATTATTCCAACTCATTATGGTTGTTGTTGCTTGCTCATTATGGTTGTTGCTTGCTCATTATGCACACTGGGCAGTCTGTTCTCTCTACTGAAAGAGACTTCCCTCAACTGGCCTGTGCCTGCCCTTCTCTCAGATGACTCTATGTATTCTTTTTAGGGAAACATGATTCCTGGAGGGGTGATGTCCTCTAACAATGATCTTGAATACACAGGGTAAGTTAGTGTGTGGCAGGTGGGTGTAAGCCCAATGTCCCCATAAGAAGTACACAAGTGGTAACTGAGAATTTAAGAATCATTTCTTACAATAGAAATGAGCCTTTTTCTTGGAGTATCTGTGGTAGAGAGTCATTGGAGGTGGACAGATGCCTTCAGTGGAGTCAAACAGGTCCTGCAAAGCAGGCTGGAGGGTTGTTGAAGAAAATAAAGTAATGATTTCTATCTGGGTTAGACCCAATCTTTGTTCCCACTCCCAAAGGGTTAGGTTTTGCTGATAGGGTTGTAAGGACTTCAGCAGAAGCATTTTGTTGATATGGGGTCAATATACAATTTTGATAAGACTGAAATTAGGGTTAATTATGTGAGGGGAAACTTACTTATCAGAAGGGATACAGAGAAGAAAATTTACATCTTGAAGTATTTTTTATTTGTTTTTTGTTTGGTTGGTTTTAGTTATTAAATTTTGTCAGCAATCAGTTAAATTCAGAACAGTAGCTATGATCTAAGAAAAACACAACCCAGAGGGGTGCCTGGGTGGCTTAGTCAGTTTAAGTGTCCCTAACTCTTGAGCTCAGGTCTTGGTCTCAGGGTTGTGAGTTCAAGAACCACATTGGGCTCCATGCTGGCTGTGAATTCTACTTAAAAAAAAAGAAGAAGGGCGCCTGGGTGGCTCAGTGGGTTAAAGCCTCTGCCTTCGGCTCAGGTCATGATCTCAGGGTCCTGGGATCAAGCCCCGCATCAGGCTCTCTACTCAGCAGGGAGCCTGCTTCCTCCTCTCTCTCTGCCTGCCTCTCTGCCTACTTGTGATCTCTTTCTCTCTGTCAAATAAATAAATAAAATCTTTAAAAAAAAAAAAAAAAAGAAGAAAAGAAAAGAAAAAAAAAAACCAGAGAATTTTGTTTTCTCTTAAGTGGCAAAGAATGTAATGAGTCACAGGATGAAGATAAGGGAGATCATATTAGTTAGTAGACAGGGTAAAAGTACAATGATGAATGAAATGAGTAGTAAAGGGAAAGAAAGGGGTACTAAAGAATCAGAAAATTAATTTTGTTCTGTCTTGGTGTGAAAGCTGTCTGCTTCTGTAGTCAATAATCTGCCCTTCTATGCCTGGGTGGCTCAGTCAGTAAGCTTCTGCGTTCAGCTCAGGTCATGATCCCGGGGTCCTGGGATCGAGCCCTGCAATAGGCTCCAGGAAGCCTGCTTCTCCCTCTCCCTCTCCCACTCCTCCCTCTCTCGCTGTGTCTCTCTCTGTCAAATAAATAAATAAAATCTTTAAAAAAAAATAATAATCTGCCTTCTGTAAATCAACAGCTTCTGGAGAATTTCTAAAAATCTTCAGCTTGAGGTCTTTCAAAGGCATGGACATCCAGTAGTTGGAGGGAAGTTCTGTACGTCTTTTTAGTTGGGAGACATGAATCCAAAAATTAAAATATTGGAGTGTTAATACAGCTTCAATTGTTAAAGATAGCAATAAGTTCCTCTCCATCTAGGGTCAAAAGAAGTTTTTCTCTGATGTCTTTTCCAGAAGACCAAATATGTAGGTTTCAGATCACACTGAGACTGCTTTGGAGAATATTTTGGAAATGCAACTTTCCTGTGGTTATCACATTAGATCACGATAGGATAGGATCAAGGATTGGAAGTAATTCCCAAATGCACAGGACAGCTTGTTATATACTGGGGAGGAGATAGTTTGTGGGTTCCAAGGGGGATTGATCTCATTGCCTGCAATCAAGGCCAATGGAAATACTTCAATCATTAGAAGCTTGTGGGTGTTAGAATTCTATTTAGTTTTTGTTACTTTCCCTGTTGTCTATGGATAAGGTCAGTGACGTTTCTAAGTAAAAGTTAAAGCTTTCTGATTCTTTGATCACTCTACCAGTGAAATGTATGTCTCTTACAGAAGAGACAAGTTGGGATTCCCAAATTAAGTTTTTTTTTTTTTTTTTTTTTTTTTTTCCCTACAGAGCTCTGTAGCAAAGAAAAGCCTTAACACACTCTTAGAATGAACAATAACCAGAACACGTTCATGGACCTTCTGGAGATGTTCGAAGGAGCCTGGAAACTGTGGCTGTCCATGTTCTACCTTTACAGACTTGCTAGAATTGTGTTGATGGCAGATAGGGCATGCATGGGAACGTCCTTAGCAATAACCTTCAGATTACCCTGCCAGTGTTGGTTTAATACCTTCGCCAGTTTAGCTCTGCTGTTGTAGGTAATATCATGAAGCAGCCTTGTTAAACTCTACTTTTATTGTGGCTCTCTCTTTGAGTAATAGCAAAGCATCTCAGGGTTCTTTGATCCATTGTTTACTTTACAGGAAGTCTTGTAGTATCAGGAAATCTCTATTTCTAAAGTATTTTTAATTCATGGATGAATCCAAAAATCATATTCTGTGTATCAGTATAAATATTTGTTCTTTTATCCTTTTGTCAGCAAGTCTGAATAAAGGCAATTAACTTAGTCATCTGAATATTTTATTTCAAGGTAAAGCTTATATTTCAAGGGTAAATTCAAGTCAGTGATAGCATAGCCTGCTTGGCAATTTTACTTTTCTTTCTAAGTATGAACCAACCAATTTAACAAAATTAAATCAGGGATATGCAAGGGAGAATCTAGAAGGTCCATGCAAGGTATGGACACCTTGGTTACTAAGATAACATATATATATATATATATATATATATATATATATATATATATATATAGAAAGGAGGGTAGTTTGGCTTAATGTTACAGCAACGGATGATGATGTATTAAGGGAAACTAACAAAGTTGTATAGGAGGTTATGTGATTGGCTGAGAAGTCTCAAGTCATTTCTATCAATAGGAAGGTCTGTACAACAGGGAAACTATTTATTTATTTTAAGTAATCCCTTCATCCAACGTGGGGCTTGAACTCAGGACCCAGAGATCAAGAGTTCCATGCCCTGCCTACTGAGCCATCCAGGTGCCCCCAACAGGGAGACTGTTTAGTGGAGACCATAGAACTAAGTGACAAAGTTGACCTAAGGCTTCTAGAAACCTTGCTGGAGCTGCTCTAGCTCTTAAACAAGGTAGGTACAGTGGCTGCTAGTTAAAACATTAAATTCTTATGATTTGTCCCAAAGTAAGAATGTCATAAAATTAAACCTTTAAAAAGGATTCATTGTCATCACTCCTTTTAGTTAAATACAATTTTATATGTATAATTTTAAACAACTTGTGGAAATAGTATAAAATTGCTTAATTCATAAATCCTATGGAGGAAATTCAGTTTAATCAATGGAAGTTTAACCCTGGCCTTGTTCAAATCAAAATATTGTGCTGACACTAGTTGTCATATACTAAATTAATTTTTCAAAGACTCTGAAACGTGCCAAAATTGGTATCTTCTTTTAACTTGTAAATAATGCCCTTTCTTTTTTTCCTTACAACTGTAATAATAAAAACTATTAATCTAAATACACGTTTGGTGTCCACAAAATGAAATACATCTTAATAAATTTGTCTTCCTTTATTTCAGACATTTTGCCTATTTATCTAGACCATGCATTCCTAGAAATGTACACATAAAGAGTGAGGGACTCTTTTGATCAGGTAATCATTCATTTCCTAAGAGAGGGAAAAAGAAAGAGGAATTGAAAGAAGAAAAAAAGGCAATGAATCATGGAACACTACATCAAAAACTGATGTACTGTATGGTGACTAACATAATAAAAAAAAAGAAAAAAAGGAAGAGGAACCTGCTTTAGATGAATATGACATTAACACTAAAAAAAGACAATTTTTACATGAATTATATTGAATATTGAACAAGACTTGAATGCATGAAATAAACCCTACTTGGTTGTGGTACATAATTCTTTTTGTAATATTGCTAAATTTTATTTGCTAATATTTTGCTAAAAGATATTGTGTCTGTATTCATAAGGAATATTGACTTGTAGTCTTTTGTTATATGCTGTACCTGGTTTTGATATCAAGGTAGTAGTAGCTTCATAAAATAAATTGGGAAGTGTATCCTCCTCTCCTATTTCCTGGAAGAGATTGTATGGAATTGGTATTAATTCTTATTTAAATATGGTAGAATTTGGTAGAATTCTCCACTCATACCACCTAGACTTGGAGATTCCTTTTTAGAGTTTTAAATTGTTATTTTTTCAGTAGTTCTAATTATCATTTTGTATTTGGTGAGTTGGGGTAGTTTTTTTTTTTTAAGGAATTAGTCCATTTCACCTAAGTTATCAAATTTATGCATGTAGAGGTATTCATAGTATTCCCTTATACTTTTGATGTCTGTAGTGTCTATAATTATGTCCCCTGTTTCATTCTTGATAATGGCAATTTGTGTCTGCTCTAATTTTACTTTTGTCTATCTTGCTGCAAGTTTGTCAATTGTATTGATCTTTTCAAAGAACCATTTGTTTCTTTCATTGATTTTTCTCTATTTTTTCTGTTTTTAATTTCCTTGATTTCTGCTTTTACCTTTATTATTTCCCTTATTTTGCTTGCTTTGGGCTTGTTTCGTTTTTTTTTTTGTTTTGTTTTGGTTTTTTTTTGTTTTTTTTTTAAGTAGGCTCCAAGCTCAGCCTGGAGCCCAATGCAGGGCTTGAATTCATGACCCTGAGATCAAGACCTGAGCTGAGATCAAGAGTCAGACACCTAAACAACTGAACCACCCAGGTTCCCTGAGTTTATTTCACTTTTAAAGGATTTATTTTTAGCTTCTTGAGATGGTAGTTTAGATTACTGATTTAAAATTTTTTCTTTGGTCATATATGCATTAAGTGTTATACAGTTTCCTCTCAGCACTGCTTTTTCTATATCCTACAAATTCTGATATGGTACATTTTCACTTTTATTCAGTTCAATATATTATTTGGTGTCCCTTGAGATGTCCTCTTTGACCCATGGAATATTTAAAAGTGTGTTGTTTAGTTTCCAAGCATTTGGGGATTTTCTGTATTTCTGCTATTGACTTCTAGTTTGATTCCATAGTAGTTATAGAGCACACTCTGTATGATTTCAATTCTTTTAAATCTGTTGAGGTTTGTTTTATGGCCCAGGATGTGGTTTATTTGGGTATATGTTCTGTGGGCATTTGAAAAGATATGTCTTCTGCTGTTGTTGAATAGAGTATTTTATAAATGTCAGTTGGTTCCTGTTGGTTGATGTTGTATTTGAGGTTTTCCATATTCTTGTTGAGTTTTTGTCTATTTGCTCTATATGTTATTGAACAGGGTTTTGAAATTACCAACTATAACTGGATTTGTGTATTTCTCCTTTCAATTATATCAGTTTTTCCTTCACATAGTTTGCAACTCTGTTGTTTGGTGCATACACATTTAGAATCGGTGTGTCTTTTTGGCAGCTAAACTCTTTTATCATTATATAATGTCCCTCTCTTAGAATTTTCTCTGTTCTGAAGTTTACTTTATCTGATATTAAGAGCCAACCCCTATTTCCTTTGATTAATGTTTGCATGCCATATGTTTTTCATCCTTTTACTTTCAAACTGCCAATACTGTTATTTGAAGTGAATTTCTTATATACAGCATATAATTTTTATATAGATATATATAATCTGTATTTTAATTGGTATGTTTAGACTGTATTTAATGTAAGTATTTTTTTGTTAGGGATAAGTCTGCCATTTTATTGTATTTTTCTATTTGCATTATTTATTTTCTTTTCTCTATCTTCCCCGTGGTTATTTGAACACTTTTCAGAATTCCATTTTGATTTATCTCTAGTGTTTTTGAGCATATCTCTTTGTATAGC
Organism: Potos flavus; assembly: GCA_028534135.1. Classification (NCBI taxonomy): domain Eukaryota; kingdom Metazoa; phylum Chordata; class Mammalia; order Carnivora; family Procyonidae; genus Potos; species Potos flavus. The sequence continues at coordinate 52,375,867 of CM052883.1, forward strand.
TTTTTAATGGCTGCTCTAGGTGTTACATTACACACATGTCACTAACCACAGTCTATTGGCATCATCATTTTATCAACTCAAGTGAAGTGTGGAAACCTTACCTCCTTTGTGTCACTTTATCCTCCCCCAATTAAAATTCTCCAACATCATTTTAAATCACATCAAACAATGTTAGAGTTTTTGTTTCAATCATCAAACATAACTTAGACTCAAAAAGAGAAGAAAATCCTATTGTACTTACCTATATTTTTGCTTTTCATGTTTTACGTCATTTTTGATATTCCTAGGTTCCTTCTTCTATTGATTCCTTTCTGTCTAGAGGACTTTTTTTAGCCACTCATTTAGGGTAGGTCTGCTGGCAACAAATTCTGTTAGTTTTCCATCATCTGAGAATGTCTTGATTTCTCCATATTTGAAGGGTATTTTTGCTGGATATGGACTTCTGGGTTGGTAGACTTTTGTTTTAGCACTTGCAAATGTTGTGCCACTTCCTTTTGTCTTCCATCCATTCTGATGAGACATCTGCTGTCTGGTAGATTTAGACTGCAGTATTAGCATAAGCACTGGGCCAAAGGTCTTCCAACTTTGAGGCTTCGGCTTCAACCAAATAAATTAATGTTTATTTTGCATTCTAGAAATTTATCATGAAATATAATGGAGCATACAATAAAGACTTTTCGGATATTTCTTGACTCAAGTAGCAAAGAAAAGCTAGTATTTCTCCATTTCATTAAAATCTGGAAAGACGTAAGTTGTGAGCAAGAGGTAACTTTTTTGTCTGTTTCTTTTTAATCTAGCATGGAGAGAAAACTTATGTCCTTGCCTCCCTCCACCTCTATACCAGAAATGGAACCCAATGGCACCTTCAGCAGTAACGACAGCAACGGGAACTGTACAATTGAAAACTTCAGAAGGAATTTTTACCCCACCGTGTACCTGATAATATTTGTCTGGGGAACCTTGGGAAATGGCTTTTCCATATATGTTTTCCTGCAGTCTTATAAGAAGTCCACATCTGTGAATGTTTTCATGCTAAACCTGGCCATTTCAGATTTCCTATTCACAAGTACGCTACCCTTCAGAGCCGACTATTACCTCAGAGGCACCAATTGGATATTTGGGGATGTGGCCTGCAGGATTATGTCTTATTCTATGTATGTCAACATGTACAGCAGCATTTATTTCCTGACTGTGCTGAGCATTGTGCGTTTCCTGGCAACCGTTCATCCTTTCCGGCACCTCCATGTCACCAGCATCAGGAGTGCCTGGACTCTGTGTGGGATCATATGGATCCTTATCATGGCTTCCTCAGTAGTGCTTCTGAACAATGGCTCTGAGCAGAAGAGCAGTGTCATATTATGCTTAGAGCTGAATATCCATAAAATTTTTAGAATGCAGACTATGAACTACATTGCTTTGGTGATAGGCTTCCTGCTGCCATTCTGCATGCTCAACATTTGTTACCTGCTGATCATTCGAGCTCTGTTAAAGGTGAAGATCTCAGAATTAGGTCTGCGGGTTTCTCACAAGAAGGCTCTTATCACCATCGTCATTGCCTTGATCATCTTCCTCCTGTGTTTCCTGCCCTATCACATACTGAGAACCCTCCATCTGCTTGTGTGGAAAGTGGATACATGCGAAGAAAAGCTGCATAAAGCTGTGGTCATCACACTGGCCTTGGCAGCAGCCAATAGCTGCCTCAATCCTTTCCTCTATTACTTCGCTGGGGAAAATTTTAAGGACAGACTAAGGTCTACACTCAGAAAAGATCACCCACAGAAGACAAAGTGCAGCATTCCTGTCTGCATGTGGTTGAAAAAGGAAACACAAGTTTAAGGGATTAATAGGTGAGGCCTGTTCTCGTATCCTTTGCTGACCTTCATTCACACATAGTCTCAAAAAACTTGTATTTACACCATTTCCAACAAAGGTCAATCAAGTTCTACTTCAAACATTTTATTAGGTATGTTTTCAGTGGTTGCGTCTAGATGAGAAATGTAGCAGGCAAAATCTCTACTCGTCTCGCAACCTAAAATGTCAGACTGGGAAAAAAGTGCTTAGCACATTGTGTGCTTCTTTTCTTCAGATTCTGTACCAGATCTTGGTCCTACCAGGCATTCTAGATTAACTTTAAGATAACCTCAACTTCCCCAGCTTCTCCAGCCCCTCTTACATCTTCAATTCCTCAAGATATATCCAGTTAACGAAGCTAAAGGAGGTTCCAGAGCAGATAAGAAAAGCATTCTAAGAATTCACTGAAAAGACTTTGTGAAGAAGGTTGCCCTTTAACAAGGCAGAGTCAAGGTACCAAACAAGAACAGTGAGAGAGAAAGGGAGAGGAGGACTGGGGCAAGAATGAGCTGGTGAAAAGTAGGGAGAAGGAGAAATTTCATTTTGAGATAGAGGCTCTAGCACGCTGAAGGCAAGAAGGTTCTCTTTGCCTCTCTCTTACCAGGAGCCTAGAAAGGATAGGAAGAGGAGGAGGAGGAACTAGGCCATTGCCTGGGGGTGGAGTGATTATGTGTGAAATAACAGAGAAGAGGGGGTCAATTTTACTCTTGGGATTTGGGTTTGGACTGACTTCACTTCAGTTCTCAGTCTTGCACATTAATCTTTTGGGCTGGGAGCCAGAACACAGGAGGTCGCTCTAAGTGTTTGGGTGGGCACTGAGAGAGAGGGTGGGGTAGAGGATAAGTTGCAAAGGTTGTTGTACCCCTGAAATTCTATTAATATTTTAGTGAAACATGAATAGGGTGACTTTTCTTTTGAGGGAGTATAGAAAAGAACTGGATAGTGGGAAGGGGTTCTCTTGTCCACTGAAACAAACCTAGGGAGACTACCAACTACTGCCTCCCAGACCACTGTACCACCAATTGAATTCCTCTCCATGCTGGGCAGACAGTGCCACACACTCTGCATTCAGTAACCCATTTAACCCTCACACCAAAGCCTTGTGTTTCACCTTTACCAATGAAGAAACTGAAGCTCAGAGAAATTAAGAAGCTTGTTCAAGTTCACACAGCTTGTAAAAGTTTAAAAAATATCTGTGGAGAAGGGTTAGCTGGGCACTTACTCCACTATTCTCCCTACAAACCTCCAGGAAGATTGGTTGAAAGTCTGAATAAAAGTTCCCTTTCCCCACCGGGCACCTACTCCTCCTCATTTTCACAAGATATTCTCTTTGGAGTTATTGACCTCAGGCAGAAGTAGAGTGTGGGAGGGAAGTGACGATCTCAAGCTAAGGAGAAAGGGAATGTCTTCATAGTAAACAAGAGCCCCAGGGCCCTTCCCTTACTCAGCTGTCAGAATGCTGACAGACCGTCAAAACAGGAGCCCGCAGGATCCCATTGTGGGGAAACTGTCCAACCCAAGAAAAAGACTAACAGATACAGACTGTTGAGGATTTCCCAACACAAAAGCCAGCACCTGCCTTATTACCTACCTGACAGGGAAGCCCACACTGCAAATAATCCCTTCCATTCAGAGAGCATCTAGTCAGCCTGTTAGAACCTCACTCTTAATTATGAACAGTCAATGACCACTACACTTTGGGGGCCAGCGGGGGCTGGGGGGGGTGCGGGGCATGAAGGCCCAAACATGAAAAACACCTGCAAATAAATGAGAGGGTAGATAGCGACATTTTCAGTATGAAAGGTGTCAACATTTTTATCACCCTTGCACTTTTTATCAGAAAACCACTGGAGGCAGTGCTCCTCCAAAATTAGTGATTAACCCAAGATAGAGGGAAACGTGGCATCTAGGAAACAAGGAATCCGACACAGGAGAAAGCTGAACAAAATAAGATGTTGGTGGTAGTAGAAAAAAAAAAAAAAAGAAAAAGAAACTAATTGATTTGCACACATTGGAGGGATTTTTTTTTTTCTTGAAGAACTTAGGATGAACTAGTGAAAATACATAGAAAAATAAGCAAGGGAAAAGACACTGTGATCATTGAATGCTAACAGAAAGAAACAGTTTAAGAACAGAAATATAATCTTAGTACACTACACGGCTCAGCTGTGAATAATGTTTACACAGAGAATAACAAATAACAAAATACTGTGATACAACTTTTTTAAGAAATGAGAGGATATATATGAGGGGGAGGGGTGTAAGAAGTCTAGGTCTCCATTTTCCATCACAGAAAATGTATAATAACTAAAGCTAGAGAATGATAAAAGCTGTAGAAAAATGTTATTTAGCAATAGGAGCTACAGTCCAGAAGAAACAGTGTAAAGGATAGATAGGTATGGCCTCTGGGGAGTTTTGGGTGGGATAATAGGGTGGAGATTTCTCTTTTCCTTTTAAGAACTTTTTAGCCATCTAACTTGTAAATACGTATTGTTGAAATAAAAATTAAGTTTGAATTAAACTTTAAAACTCTAATTCTGTGAGTTTTGTTTGTTTGTTTTTAAAGAAATGAAACAGAAAAGAAAGGTCACCAGAAATGGGCACTGAACATTGACAAGGAGAAAGGAAAGCAGGAAATGGCTAGACTTGGACTTGGATCTCTGAGGGAGTCCCACCCAGCCTTGCCATGGGAGGGGAGACCCCTCTTGGGATGATTGGAAACACTTCCTAGGATCAGAGATGATTTAGTACATCAGGATATTTTTTAGACACAAACAGCAGAAAACCCAACTCCAAGTGACTTAAACAATCACTATCTCACATAACTTAACATCCAGGGAGAAGTTGGACTTCAGGCACTATTGAGCAGGGGCTTCTGTGAGCCTTTTTCTCCAGGTATCGGCTTGGTCTGATGGCTGAATCACCTCCTGGGAACAAGCTGATGGCAAGCAGCCTGAGGCTACATGTTTCCTTACTTATATCCAGGAGAAGAAACAGGGTATCTCCTGTTCCAAGCATTTAACCAAAGTCATTGGGCTTCCTTTTGATCAGAACTACTCAGATCACACCCCGGCTCCTAAACGAGACCATGGAAGGGATTGCTCTGATGCAGCAAGGGTGGTCAGCATCTACACCTACAGGAGGGTTAAATCCACTGAAATCTCAGCTGGGAGAAGGGTGAAAGGGGACTTGCACAGGCCACATATCCTGCACTGCAAGTGAGGTGGAAAAGAACTGACAGCCAGCCAGGCATCCAAGCCAACGTGGCTGGTACCTACGTAGCAGCCCAAGCAGCTCAGGAGTATCAAGGAATGATGTGTTAGAAGGAGAAGGACGAAAGATAAAATAAGAGTTTATAGTGAAAAGTCATAAGGATTTTCAAAGGGTGATTAGAAATGTCAGCAACTCTCCAAGGGTAAGATAGCCCAGATAAAGCTGGGATACCTGAGAGCAACCAATGTCCTTGGGGTCAACAGTAACGGAGGGGTTGTGAGTTATTGTGTCTTTAAATGTATGGTGCCTGGGCGTGTGTGTATGCCTGTGTGAGAGAGAGTGCACTCCTAATGGCTTACTTTTTCTTTTTCCAAGACTTTCCCTTTCTCCAGTCAGGGTGAAGCATCTCATCTGGTAAAGAATGTTGTCCTTGAGGAAGAAAACAAAATGGAATTCTTTATTTACCAAAGTGAAAGTCAAGAGTGTCCTGATGTTTTAGATACAGTTCTTTTTGTTTGAGAGATTAGATAGCCCCTCAAGCAAGTGCATAAATTGTTCAACTGGGAGAAGGATGTTTGTTGTGTCAGCGTTAGAGGAATTATGACACTGCAACCCTGTTTCTTCAGTGGGGACCTAAGAAGCAAATGCCATTAAGTTTTGTAACTATTTTGAATGACCGATTCTCTGTGTTGGATTTAATGATGACTTACAATTTATTCTGCAGCAAAAATGATGTCAAACTGGCCAAAAACAGGTTTGGGAGGGGAGATGGACAAGGGAGATGGCTTTCTATAGACCTTTCATTTTTCTTTCTGGAAAAGGGCTTGAAAATAGAGACCCTGTCAGGGAGAATTGGGGGTAGGTGGGGAGGGGGTAATCCAGAGGATATGGTGATAGGAGATCCTTCCTCCAAGATATTTTTGTCCCCAAGAAGATAGGGGCAGCTACTCAAGGCTAATAAAAGCCACAAGGAGAGTTTTAACAATAGAGAACTTGTTAAAAAGTTAGTGTGCATTTGAAAGCTCTAATAAGCAAAGAGTATAGCACTGACATGAGAATCCACAGAGAGTTCAAAGATATACAGCCAGGAATGGAGGCTAATTTACATGGGGGAGTTGGAAAGGTCTCAGAAGTTTTAGCTGCATGAAAATTCTAAGCCCAGGGACCCCTGGTCCCTCCCCTGCTCCCTTGTCCCCAAAGATCCTTGCATGCCAAGCACGGGGCAGACATAGCAGGGCCTTTGGGACATGGAAGGAAGCTACTACAGCCTGTGTTGGCTCATGTAGAACATCAGGACCTTTGCATAACCCTCAAGTGAGGGAAAAACAAACTGTTGTATACCTCTCAAATTGGGGAATCCGTATAATGGCTAAGATGGAATTTCCTATTAGCCTTGCGGGATGGGTGCTTCAAGTCTGATGTAAATTAATTTTCTTAAAATGAAGCATGATGCTTTCATTATTCACAAGATCTTTCATACAAACAAAAATGTTTGAATTAAGGAAGAATAAAACTGTTGCCTCTGTTCTTACTCCCTAGCCTAAGAATTAGAATTTTTTTTAAAGATTTTATTTTTAAGTAATCTGTATACCCAATGTGGGGCTCAAACTCACAACCCTGAGATCAAGAGTCACCCAGGCACCCTAGAGATAGAATCTTATTAGTACCACCACACTTATTTATGTATCCATGATCCTGGAGGTAACCATTATTCTGAATTTTGTGTTAATAATTCCCTTACCACATAAATGTATCTCCAAGCAACCCTTAAACAACATAGGTTTGAACCACGTGGGTCCACTTATATGTGGAGTTTTTTTCTATAAATACAGTACAGTACTATAAATGCATTTTTCTGTTATGATTTTCTTAATAAGATTTTCTTTTCTCTTGCTTATTTTACTGTGAGATTTCAGTACGTAATACCTATAATATACAAAATATGTATTACATACTATTTATATTTTATCAGTAAGACTTCTGGTCAAGAGTAGGCTATTAGTTAAGTTTTGAGGGAGTCAAAACTTATACGTGGATTTTCAGTTGTGCGAAAGGTCAGCGCCTCCAATACTCACATTGTTCAAGGGGCAACTGAATTTAGTTTTGCATGTTTTTGCACTTTCTAGAAATGGAATCATATTGTAACAATTTTTTTCCATTCAGCTTTATCTTTTTGAGGTTCAATCATGATACTGCTGCTGGTACAAGCATACATTTAATTATCCATACTTCTGTTAATGGAGACAGATTATTGTCAGTTTTTTTCTATTAGAAACAATGCTTCTACGAATATTCCCATACATGTCTTTCAGTGCACACATGTAAAAACTTGTCTAGATTATATATTTAGGAATGTGTTCATCATCAACAATTCTATGTAATACTCAACTCTTTTCCAAACTGGCTTTACCAATTTGAACCCCTGGCAGCAGTGTATGAGAATTTCCACATGTGTGTCTCTTTGGAAGCATTTGAGATGATTAGACTTTTAACCTGTTGAAACCTGGGGAGTTTCAAGTGACTTTCACTGTGGTGTTCATGTTTCACTGTGATTTTCATATATTATTTACACTTAGGGAGTTAACGACCAATAAACTCTCACAAAAGGAAATTTAAAGATTGTACTTTTGGCCAAAAAAAAAAAAAAAAGGTAACAGATGGGCATTCTGAAATGCAAGAAGAAATAGTGAACAAAGATATAGATAAATATATGGGTAAATCAAGGGGTGCCTGGGTAGCTCAGTCGTTAAGCATCAACCTTCAGCTCAGAAAAAAGAAGAAAAGAAAAGAAAAAAGACTTTCATCCCCTGTGTAAGAAGTGAGGTCATGGAAGCCAAATTCCATCGTGACTCAAAGCAACTCTGGATCTCCTTCACCTCTCGAAGGCAGACATCTATAAACAGCTTCTTACATAAATGTATTTCGTTACTTCCAGAAATATGGGAACAAAGCCAGAATCTCGAAAGATAAAGGTTAGATGGTCAGAGATGTGTGCTAGAAATCAAGAATAACCCAAAACCTGGTTGAACTCAGTCCTGACCACCTGTTCTTTAGGGAGCATTGACATTCACAAGCTTAAACTAAAGGTGAGGGGTTTTACCTAACCTTTGTGGTGGTTTGTTTCATTTTGCCACAAGGCCGCAAGAAAGAGAAAGCCACAGAATGGTGGGGACTAGGTTATGGGTTAGAAACAAGACTCAAGGCTAAGGTTTTGGGAAGCAGTTTAGTGCCACAGGGAGGCTGGGGGCTCACAGTCTGGGAGGCCTGTGACACAGTTCAGTCTGTAGAAGAATGTAGCAGTACATCTGAGGCAACCTGATCCTCCTCGGCCCAGTGGTTCCAGGCTCTCCTCGTGGCAGAGTCCTCTCTTCTTGTGGGCTATGTGAACTCAGAACCTGGGGAAACTCTACGGGTAGAATAAGGGAGATGTCAGGAAGCTTTGTCCTTTGTATTCTTTTTTTTTTTTTTAAGATTTTATTTATTTATTTGACAGATTAAGAGAGAGATTACAAGTAGGCAGAGAGAGAGGGGGAAGCAGGCTCCCTGCTGAGCAGAGAGCCCGATGCAGGACTCGATCCCAGGATCCTGAGATCATGACCTGAGCCGAAGGCAGAGGCTTTAACCCACTGAGCCACCCAGGTGCCCCTGTCCTTTGTATTCTTGATCTTGTACACGATCTTCCCTCTGGTTGTTGGTTGGCTTGCGAGTGAACTGAAGGGAAGCAAACGTCAAGACAGTTCAAACGATTACTTTCGCTGACCTTCAAAACTGGGCTATCTCTAAGGAAAACTTCTCCAAGAAGCAGTGTGGTGCAACGTAAAGAGCTCTATATCTGGAATCAGAAGTCCTGGGTTCAAACCCCAACAGCTTATCATGGCCTATGAGCTCCCTTATGACTGAAGCTCTGGCTCTCCCCACCTCACCCCTTACACTCTTCCTCTCTTACTCCCTCCAGCAATGCTGGCTTCCTGCTTCCACTCAAAACCCACGAGCACACGCCCACCTTAGGGCCTTTGCAAAGCTGTTTCCTCTGTCTGGAAATCTCTCCCTCAGGTATTCTCTTGGACCATTCTCTTACTTCATTTATTACTTTACTTAAACGCTGCCCCTCGCAGAAAGCTCTTCTCTGACCGTACCATCTAAAATGGCGCCCACTCCTGCCTCCCATCTGGCCCATCCCCTGACACTGCTTGATTCCTCTTTCCAATATTTATCACCATCTGATGTTTTCATATACATTTATTTGTTTGTGGCTTGTCTTTTTCGATATATTGCCAACTCCACTAGGGCAAGTTCATTAGTTTCATTCAGGGCTGCAGCCCATGCCAAGAACAGCCCTGGAAGCAAAGAAGCCATTCAATACATATTTTGAATGAATGACCGGGAGTGAATGTGGCACCTAACCTTAGTTTCTGCTTCCCTAACTTGGTTCTTCCTTACTCAGGGGTAAGGAGTACCTTACCCCTGGTAAGCTAGGTACTTACCTAGTAAGTAGTAAGCTAGGTAAGCTAGGTAAGCTAGGTACTTCCTAGCTCTCAGGGGCCCTCTGGCCTGTCCTTGGCCTCACGGGCGAGGGCCTCTCCGTGGGCACTAGGGTGCCATCGCCCTGCAGCCCCTTAGAGCCATCCCCGCTGTGGCAGCTTCCAGCTTGCGGCAGACAGTGGGGGGCCAGGCTGTCGTGCCCACATGGGAGGTTCCAGAAAGGACGTCTGCCCCGAAATGGTACAGAGAGTAGGAGTGAGGAAAAGCAAAGTGGCTCAGGGACAGCTAACATCTTAAAGACTGGGAACCAAATAGGGCATTGCATGCAGAGCGACCTTTGCAAGAAGAAAGGCTGGGAGAGGTTTGCTAAACTTTGTGCCTAAGATAAAAGTGTTTCTGGGCTAAAGGCAGAAGACAGGTGAAGCAAAGGAGCCTGAAGGAGCCCCACTGTCAGTGCAGAAAGGAGAGAGAGCGACAGCTCCATGAGATAAGGCTTATCCACTGCCCTCTCCCTGGGGACAAGAGCAGTTCCTGGCACATCACAGGTACCCAGTGAATTTGCAGTCTCCTTGAAGATGCGTCCAGAGGGCACATGGTAGGGGTGTGTGTGTTGAGACCTAGCAAAGGTGGCACATGGGAAAGACAGTGAACACGGATGGCATCAAATGAAGAATCTACTTAGAAGAGGCATCAGTGATGTGATGGGAAGCTGGGTAGCCACAGGGTGACTCCCTGGTCCCAGCCGTAACTGGCTAAGGCAAGCTGCTTACTTCTTCTCTGCCTTATTTTTCTCATCTGGAAAGTGAGTCCAAATGCCACTGACTTTGTAGATTGTTTCTGAATCATATGCTGAGAGTCCAGCATGGCCCCGGCACAGGAAGCTGCACTTTTGCAATGCATGAAGGAGAGAGGAGAGAAGGAGAAGGGTCTAGATGGAGAGGTGGGGCTGGACGGGGAGAGAGTGGTGGGTCAGTATGGAGGATTTGGGTAGGGCAGACAGAGGAAACTCCGGAGAAATGAAGGTCATAAATAGAGCTGAGCCTCCAAAGGCTCAAGAAAAGGGGCTCTGTAAAGGGATGGCCAGGAGGGAGCAGCCAAGGAGGAGGAGAGCGGAAGGGGAGGAAGAAGGAATCAGGCAGAGACCCCCCCCAACACTGCCGCAGCGCGAGCCCCTCTGGCTGGTGTCACCCCCCGCCCCTGCTGCCCCACAGAGGCTCTGGAGGAAGCCTCGCGCCCACCTGGGCAGACACGGGGCAATTAAGGCCCAGGGAAGTCTCACAGGTCTCTGCAGGAGGCAGGAGTTCGTTAACAAGGATTCATCAGGCTTGAATGCCTGCTGGGGAGGAGATGGAAACACAGTTAATGCGTCTCATCATCAAAAGCAGGAAGGAAACGAAACATTTTGGAAGTCACTGCAAGACAGACTTTATGTAAACTTGAAATAAAGGGTTTGGTTAACCAGGTGCTCTCAGAGGGACTTCTTGATTTTGTATGTTCAAGATAGATAATCACCTTGGCATGCATTAGAAGGCTGGCGAGCTCAGGCTTGTCACAGGCAACATCCGACCCATCTCATGCATTAGTCCACCTCTCATCGGGTTCTTTGCAATGTGAGTGATAAGCCTCATAACCCTCTTGTCAGACCCTTTCTCCAAGGACCAGGTCACCTCCTACAGCATCCCATGTTACAGGCTGGAGTCGCTACCCAGAAACTTGGAATGAACTCGCTCAGAGAACAATATAATCACTACCACTTACTGAGTTCGAGATGGAAACGATTTTCATAGAACACTAAGATGTTATTTGCATTTTTCACTCTCATTCTTTCATGACTGTATGGAAGAGCTTTCTAGAAGCTACATAATGTGTGATATCACAACAGTCCGAATGAGGACATATAAGCGAATGCCAGATATTAAAGAGATTTGCAAAAATGGAAAACACTGTCACTCTTCTAGGTTTTTTTTATTTTGAAATACAGCTTTTTTCATAAAAACATGTTTTTAAAGTTAGCATGTGACGGGCTTATTATTTTCTAATGAAGTGAATATTTTAATGAGAAATTTAATTGAAAAGTAAATTTTAGTTTTTAATATGGTAAATATTGATTGATAGAATCTGCATAAACGAAGATTTTTGAGTCTTCAATAACTTGTAAGAGTGTAAAAGGACTGTGAGGCCAAAATGAATGCAAAGGGCATAAGATCATGGACTTACCTTTTCTGTACATTATCTTTAGTCTTCAGAACAGACCGCTAAGAGAAAGCCTTTGAGTTCCAGGATACAGAAAACAAAAAGGAGCCTCAGAAGAAACAAAACACACACCTCTAATAAGAGACAGATCTGGGATTGCCCATGCTCACTTTTCCACCCCGCCTCCTGACATCTGCTGTAGGGAAAGGACATTTTAAGTCAGAGCAAGAAAACCACAATTAGTGATTTGCAAAAGGCAAACTTCACTCTCCACTGCTTTCTGAAAAATACTCCCTGCGTTACTTTGTCTCAAGAGAAGGAAACCAATTGAGTTCAAAAAGACGTTTCTCCATCCCTTCGCTCCATCCAGGTGCTCCATCGCTTCGCTCTGAGCACCTGCTCTGGGTATTGCTGGGTCTGTGCCTGGGCCAGTCCATGGAGAGACCTGGGCCACCACATCTGCACAGTGCCCTCTGCTGGCCGCTCGCGGCTCCAGCACAGCTGGGGTCACACTGCAAAAGGACTCACTGTCACTGAGCGGGCGGGGGAGGCGCAAAGCTTCACCATGAGCTCACCCTTTGGTCCTCACTCATGGGTTTAGCTCCCACCCCGGGCAGGCACTGTGCGGCTCCCGGGATATAAAGTCCAATTGTCAGGTCTCCTCTCTCAAGGAGCTAGCAATTAAATGCAAATAAACCCTTAAAGGAACATTGCTCGGATCATTCTTTCCTTAAAAGACTTAATTTATTTATTTTTATTTCTTTAAAGCAGCTTTAGGTTCACAGCAAAATTGGGCAGAAAATACAGAGAGTTCCCATTTATTCCCTTCGCTCAGATATGCACGGCTTCCCCGACTACCAACACCCTGCCCCAGGGTGGTACATGTTTTACCATTGATGAAGCTACATGGGCAGGTCATAATCTCCCACAGTCCATACTTCACCCTCGGGTTTGCTCCTACTGTTGTATTTTCTATGGATTTGGGCAGATATGTGTACACTAGATGGGTGTGGACTAAACTGGAAGCAGGGGTCAGAGTGAGAGAGAGATTTGAAGCTGTTATGTTGCTGGCTTTGAAGACGGAGGAGGGGGGCACGAGCCAGAAATGTAGATGGCTTCTAGAAGCTGGAAGAGGCCGGGAAATGAGTCTCCCCTTGAGTCTCCAAAAGAAGCCCAGCTTTGCCTTGATTTTAGCCCGGTGAGACTCGTATCGGGACTTCTGATCTCAGAAACAAAAGGGAGCAAAAATCGGTGTGGTTAATAGGTTTATGGTAATTTGTTACAGCTGCAACAGGAATTGCCTACTCAGAGAAGGTATATACCTCTGGGGAGCAGAACACCCCAGCTGGCTGGAATGTGAGAACAAGCCCAGTGTCCAGAAGCAGGAGTCTCACCGACGGGGCCTTCAGCGCAGCACTTCATTTTCATTAACACCATTAGCATCATAAACTTTTTTTTTTTTTTTGCATTTCAGCTTTCCTCAAAATAAGGCATCTGCAGCACTGAAATTATTCCTCTCCTTCTGTAAGGGGTTATTTATCACATTATCCTATTTGAAATGATTAGTCATTCGTCAAATTGATTTAATTAATTTTCATTTTTCAAGGATCCGATAACTGCTAACTATATCCACTCGGCCAGTGACTCGGTAAAACAATCTGGGTTTTTCCCTCTTGCATTTATTTGCATTCTAAAAGGCTATATTGACTTCTCTCGGGTAAAACTGCTCTGTATGCCAGGCCATATTGACAAATTCTCTGGTGGGGAGAGAATCTTCTAGTAAAACACGGATCAAGAATGTGTGGCAAACAGAAGAACAGTAAGAACGCTGCGTTAGCTGATGGAAGAGGGTGGAAGGGCGCAGGTGTTTCGTGAAGGGAACAGACGCTGCGAGGTCCCCGCAGGTGGAGCGGGGCTGCCGGACCGCCGAGCAGAGACCGTGGCCACCAGCAGCTGCCAATAACCTCAGAGGTGCTTTCCATTCTGTGGGGATTTGTCTGGGGAAATTTGCAAATGGCTTTTTCATATTTGTTTTCCAGTTACCTCAGAGGGAGCTCGTGTCTGTGAATGCCTTCCTACCAATCGTGGCCACTCGAGGTCTCCCGTTCAGGGGCACACTGCCTTCCCAGCTAGCTGTGACCTCGGGGCTCCATCTGGGTGTCTAGTGACTCAGCTTACAGTGTCATGGTTTATTTTTGTGAATCAGCATAGACAGCAGGACTTTTTCCCATATTGGCCTGAGGGTAGTGTTGGAAAGGGCTTCAAAACAAAAGAACAAGCCTATTGCTGGATTTACATGATGTATAATTAGACTGTTATCATCATAGAACATATTATTACACTTACCTAGAAAATTTACATGTCTAGTTACATATATACACATGACTAGATATAGAATTTAAGGCTAAATTTCTTTACAGCTTCAGCAAGATTCTGCCATCCGCCTTCTAGAACCTGTGATTAGTACTCTGATCAATAGTGTTGGAACTATAAACTGCTACCGGCTCCCGACTGACCCTGCACTTCCAAATATTCCCCACAGTTGCACACTGATGCAGGCTTTCCCACGTGACAAGGCACTCTCACGTGCATTTTCTCATCGATCCTCACAGAACAGTCTAGTTTTAAAGTGAGGAACCTAAGGCTAAGCGGGTAAGTGATGTGGTGGAGATTAAAGACTTCCCAAACGCTGGGGCTGAGGTCAGCAAATAAGATTTGCTGTTTCTTCCGTATGGTTACACCTTTTGGGAACTCAAAAATATCAAGAGGTTGTGATGGTCATAAAAAGAGTGCTTACCATTGACTCAGCGTATTACTGTCGCCCAGGCTTTGCATTGGGCCCTTCTGTGCACTTCTCAAGTGATCTTCCTGCTCACTTTATAGATGAGGCATCTCAGGCTCAGAGAGGTGAACCAACGAGCCTGAGGTCACACAGCTCACATCTGGTAGAGCCAAGGGTGAATTCTGTTCTGACTCCAAAGCCCATGCTCTTCTCTTTTGACTGTGTAACCCATTTGCATGTTCTTGCAAATTTAAATGACGTTGCTACTTTCTGTATCAGTATTTGCATTTCGCAACATGTCTGGTTATGGAATAAAGGGACTTGTTCCTTATTAGGAAAAAAAATCCAAGCCTCGGGAAATAGGTGGGATGGAGAGTCTAAGGCTCCCTTAGTGTCTCAATCACGTCAGATCGCTGGCTAGCCTGAGGCTGCTGGGGCTGCAACTTCAACTCCGGGAGGATGAAGAGGGTCTTCTGGAAAGTGTCCCATCTTCCCCACAGCAGAGAGATGGTGAGCTCTAGAGGCGGAACACCTGAGTGTGAGTGGCCCTGCTCTTTAGGAGCCGTGTGGCCTTGATGCCCTCCTCAACTTCTCAGGGACTCTGCGGAAAACAGGGATTAAACTAGATAACGTTGGGGGGGCGGGAGGGGGAAGAGTTGCAAGGCAAAAAGGGAGACTATTCTTATGACTCCCGTCTGGTGAGTCAAGACTCCCTTGGCCGTCTCTGAGCGAGCACTCGGAGCTGCTTTCTCATGCGGCCATCTGGAGGGCTTGTGCTCTGCTGGGACGTGTCCTTTCCTGCAGGAGTTTCCAACCCTCTTCACCAAGAAGCTACCTTACATGAAATAGCTGTTGTCTGTGTTAAGAAACAACTTGGCTCATCTCAGGAGCAGCTCCTGTCCTACGGGCCCCAAGGGCATGGAGAAGGAAGGCTGCGTGCAGATTTTCAGGACCTGAGGGACACGAGGCCACACAGTGTGAGCTTCCGAGGTGGGTGGAGTCCAGCTCTGTAGTTTCCCAGCCGGAATATCAGCCCAGCGGTTCTCGCCTCTCTAAGCCTCAGTGTCATTCTTTACATAATGAACTTAACAGTTGGCCACCTTTCAGAACACCTGTAGGAACCACAGATAACGTGAATGAACTGCCTAACAAAAAGTCCAGAATATAGTAGGTAGTTAGTAAGAGTTGTCTGGGGGCCCCTGAATGGCTCAGTCGGTTAAACGTGCAACTCTGGATTTGGGCTCAGGTCATGATCTCAGGGTTGTGAGATGGAGCTCCCCATGGCGCGGGGGAGGGCTCCACGTCCCGTGGGGAGTCAACTTAGGATTCTCTTTCCCTCTCCTTCTGTCTCCCCCGCCCCCACCCCTGCGTGGTCTCTTCCTCATGCCCACATTTAGAGATAGGCAACTATAACAGACACAAGAGCAAAAGTGCAGCTGATAAAGAAAGGCTGTGTGAGAGGCTCCTTACTGGGCTCTGTCCATTCCGGAAGAGTCGCCTAGGTCCACCCTGTTCAGATATTCCACCTAGACTGGAGAATTTATGAAGGTGACAAAGGGATTGGCCAAAGATGGCCAAACCTACCTGTATTAATGAGAACAATATTCAGACACCGCTGTGTGGCGACCCCTACTGGATTCTGGCATCAAACTCCTATGTATCCTCAGGACCGGGGGACTGACCTGGTGTGTCAGAGGCCAGCGAGAGGCCCTCACCCTAGCGTTTCTCTGCCACATCCTAGGGACCCTCTTGTGTGCGATGTCGGATTTTCCCTGATTGCCTCTACTGAAGTGTCTACTTCCTGCTTCAGAGCTGGTAATGCTGACTTAGCCTTTGTTTACTCAACTTCTGAAAGTGCAATTTTTAAGCCCTACGTCTTCATCAAACTGATTCCTATAAAAGGCTTTGCTTCCCTTGCCAATGCTGTGCAGATGCCGGTTGCCATTGCGCAGGCCGGACACAGGTAGACCCCATTTGGCCGAACCATGGAGCTTCTTGAGAAGCAGAGTTTAAATAATTTCTGGGAAGCGAACTCGTCAGCATCGGTGTTCATCACTTCACATCCAGTTTTCTGTAGTTTCATTAGAGTCCATGACTTTGGCCTCAAGTTTAAGGAAAAAATGAAACAGGATGCAGCCATGTGGCCTGGGTAATGTCTATCATTCAGGCACATAAGGGAGTGAGAGCTATGTCCTGAGCCCTGGTTACACGCAGAGGGCTGTGCTAGGCAGGCTGGGGACTACGTGTCTGCACAGTGTGGTCCCTGAGCTCAGGAACCTGGGACAGGGTCTGGACGCAGATGTGACATGCTGAAGTGGAGAAGGCAAACCTGATCAGTGTTTGCAGTGTGCGAACCGAGAGATAAATCGACACACGTGCAGGTTCGGGGACGGTATCTGGAAACTAAGAATTAAATGAGGGGTATTCAAAGATCTACAGGAATCGAGGAAACCAATGTCAACATGGGGAAGCATTCTGGGTGGAAGAAACAGCTCCAGTGAAGGCACCCAAGTGAGAACTTGCCCATTGGGTTTAGGGCGTGGAGAGTGTGCCTGTGTATTTGCTTCATTTCTTCTAGAAGAGAGGGAATCAAGTTGGTAAAGATAAATTGGGTTTAGTGAAAGGGAGGTTGAGTTCTATGCTAGGAGTTTGGGTTTATTCCTTTAGGTAGTGAAGTCACTGCACATTTTCAAGCAGAATGGCATACTCCAAGTGGTGTTTTAGGAGAGTGATTTCGGCGGGGTGTGGAGGGGTGTCCTCAAGGAGCATGAGAGGAGACTGGGGGTGGAGGAATAATTTGAGGTCTACTGCCAGGAGCCGATAAAAAATCGTAAGAACCTGAGCTAGGATACCCGTGGAGGGAAAGAGGAATAAGGGGCAGGATAAATACAAGTTGGAGGGCCAAAAGGTATGGACTTAGAGAGACAGCAGGAGAAGCAATGGCATCATGGTGTGAAGGTGGAAAATCGGAGCTTGTCTGCAGGCAAAGTATCATGCGCTTTACCAAGTCTGAGGTCTGCTGACACGACCAGCACGTAAAGGTGAAGATGGCCAGCAAGAGACAGGGATCGAGAATGAATTCTGGGCTGTAAACATGATTTGGATGGCATTTGCATGGAATGGATGGTGACGTTATGTTGGCTTTTCTCCAGATTGTGTGTGCCTGTGTGAGATTTAAGGCAGAGGAGAAGACTGAGGAGATACTGAAAGTCTTCAGAGAGATCAGGGCATGAAAGGAGCAGGAAGGAAAAGCCAGGAGGCTGGGATGAAGAGAATCGGTCAGGGCATTCACCTTGAAAAGGAGGGCTCCACGGCAAGGCACGCTGGGCCCTTGGCAGCAGGATGGGGTACGGATGGGGAGAGAGAGGGCAGTAAGCCAGGAAAAGAAAGGCAGGTTACAGAACTATTTTGGTTGCAAGGTTGGCCTCCTAAGGAGGGCAGCCCAAGAGTTGTGGCAAAGGGAGGACTAGCTCGGGCTGATGATGGTACGAGGGTGTCCCAGCAGGTCGGGTGGAGGAGGGACTCATGGAAACAGAAGCTGGACCTAAAGCATCTGGGCTTCAGAGGGTCCGTCCAAGAAAACAGGACCCCAGAAAGAAGTGGGAATATAGACAGGATCAGAATTCAGGTCGGAGAAGAGCAGGTGACGGTCCAGGAATCACAAGGCGTAAGACTATGGTTTTCTGTTTTTGTTTCCCAAGCATCAGAGATGCTTCAGGGGCTCCAAGCTCCCCACCCCCATTAACCCCGAGCAGGTCTTTGTGTTTTATTTATCGAGTTTTATGGCAAGATTTAATTTGAAAAAACGTTCCACTACTCAAATAAAATTTGAAAATCACTGGTGGGGGATCTGGCCTTCCAGAAATAAAAGCAGAGGCATTACTATTGCTAGAGACAAAAACCTCGAGACAACCTCAAAGTCACTCATTAAAAGAACAATCGCATAAACAGTGGCATAGCTATTGTGCCCAAAACACTGCAGCCATTAAACATAATCAGCTAGACCTACGTTTGTAAGTTGACCTAACATCAGAGCGCTGTCCAGGGAATATTCTCAAGGGCTAGAAACAAGTTTCAGAATAATGCATGCGGTATGTATGCTTGTAAACAAATAACCAAAAAGCAACAAGACAGCTTTCCCCTCCAATCCAAAGAAACAGAAACCCATACGTTTTTGTTTGTGTTGCTAGGAAAGATAAGGAAGCTTTACACAGTAGAGTTCGGCTTCTTCAGAGACTGGAACTGAAAGGATGTAGGGAATTATCCCACTTTAAGAGATACTTTTATAGTATATAAGTGGTTACTCTCTGCTAGTGTTTTTCTTTTTATACGTCCTTGAAAATAACTATAGATTCACCAGAAGTTGCAAAAATAGTACAGAGAATCCCGTGTTCCCTTCATCTACTTTCCTCCAATAGTAACGTCTTACATAATGATAGTATGATATCAAAGCCAAGAAATTTACATGGGCACAATCCATAGACAATATTCAGTTCTCACTAGTTTTATATGCACTTGGTGTATGCGTGTGTGTATGTATATAGTTCTATACAATTTTATCACGTGTAGATTTGTGTAATCACCATCACAATCAAGATACAGCATGGTTCCATCACCACAAAGATCCCTCGTGCTACCCCTCTCTAGCCATACCCATTTTCTGCCTTTCCTCCCACTGCCTGATCCCGGGCAACCAGTAATCTGTTCTATAATTTTGTCATCTCAAGAATGTTATATAAATGGAACCACATGGTATGTAACCTCTTGAGACTGGCTTTTTGTTGTTGTTGTTTGGCATAACATCCTTGAGATTCATTCAAGTTGTTGCCTATAGGTAGTTAATTCCTTTTTATTGCTGAGTAGTAGTCCTTGGTATGAATGAACCACCATTCGCCCACCAAAGGATATATGGGTTGTTTCCAATGTGGGACTATTACAAATAAAGTTTTTATGAACATTTGTGTACACATTTTTGTGTGGACATAATTTCTCATTTCTCTGGAATAAATGTCTAGGTTTGTCTTTGCTGGGTTATTAGGTAAGTATGTGTGTAGTTTTATAAGAAACTGTCAAACTATTTTCCAGAGTGACTGTATCATTTGCATTCCTACCAGCAATGTTCAAGTAATCCAGCTGCTAGGCATCCTTGCCAACATTTGATATCACTATTTTTTTCTGTTTAGCTGTTCTAATAGGTGTGTAGTGATATTTAATTTGTATTTCCCTAATGGTTAATTATAGTGAACAGATTTTCATGTTCTTATTTGCCATCTGCATATATTCTTTGGTGAACTGTCTATTCATGTCTTTTGCTCATTTTCTAATTGCATTTTTTGTATTTTTTTTAATTCCTCAGTTTTGAGATTATTTATTCTAGATGTAAATCTTTTGCCAGATATGTGGTTTGCAAATATTTCCTTCCAGAAGGGATCTTCAATTTTCATCATTTTGATGAAGTCTAATTTATTGATTTTTTTCTTTTATGAATTGTGCTTTTTGGTATCATATCTGAGAACTTCGCATCTAGCTCTAGGTCCCAAAGATTTTCTCCTGTTTTCTTCTAAACGTTTTATAGTTTTATGTTTCATATTTAAATCTATGATCTATTTTAAGCTAATTTTCATTTAACGTATGAGGTTTGGGTCAAAGTTCCTCCTTTCCTTCTTCCTCACTTCCTTCCTTTCTCCCTCCCTTCCTCCCTTCCTTCCTTCCTTCCTTCCTACCTTCCTTCCTTCCTTTCTTCATTCCTACCTGTCTTTCTGGGGGTTTTTTGCTGGTAGATGTCTGATTGTTCCAGAACCATTTGCTGAAAAGACTCTCCTTCATCCATTGAATTGCTTTTGCATCTTTGTAAAAATCAGATAAGCATATGTGTAGGTCTCCTTCTTGATTCTCTGTTCTGTTCCATTGATGTGTTTCTGCCTTTTCACCAACACCACAGTCTCAATTACTATAGTATGTAATAAGTCTTAAAATTGAGTAGACTGACTTCCACTTTATTCTTCTGCAAAATTGTTCTAGCTATCCTAATTCTTTTGTCTTTCCATATAAATTTTAGAATAAACTTGTCTATATCTATGAAAAATTTCTTGCTGTGATTTTGATAGGAATTATGTTAATAAATCAGTTTGGGCAGAACTGACGTCTTTATTATGTCGAGTCTTCCAATCCATGAACATGATGTGTCTTTCCACTTGTTTAAATATTCTTTGATTTCATTCATTAGTATTATATAGTTTTCAGCATACATGTCCTATACATATTTTATTTTACTGGAAAAATCCAATAAAGTAATTTTTAAATCATTGATAAAGATGATAAGTATTGTGAAAAAGGGTTTTGTAATGGAACTGGTGTCAAAAGCAAATGTTTCATATTTATCTTTTCTCCCCAAGGCAGCAAGAAAGAAGGGAAAGAAGTAAGAGTTGCCAAGGGTGAGGCCCAATAACAAAGGGCTCTGGGCAGCCCCCAACTCCACAGGAGTAGGGAGCCCAGAGCGGGGCGAAGCGCCCCTGAGAGGGATGTGGAGGAGTACGAAGTCTGGAATGTTAAACTGAGAAAGTCCAAAGGGTCTCCGCGGCCCCATGTGAAGTGACCTAATGAGACAAGTAGCAAACAGAAGAGACCAAAATGACCAGGCAACAGCCCAGTCACTGTGTGAAGCCAAATCCCATGGACGAAACACTTTGCATGCCTGTAAATTACCTTCCGCACAGTTTACTAAAATTTTGGCAAAATGGCTTTGCCCAATAAGCACCCAACTAACACAGTTGTTCTGAAGACCATGAGGAGGGCAGTCCCATGGAGAAACAAAGTGAAAGGTGGCTTTCCCAAAGTTTCACCCTTTAGAGAAGAGCCCATGCCTCCTCCGCACCATCTGGGGAAGGTACTAGCAGCAAACAACTGGGAACGTTCTCTCCGGTTGTTCGGTTGCAAGGATTTCCTTCTTCTCTGCAGTCATGTTTAACAGGAAAACAAGGTTCATCTTCCCCAATTCTGGTTTTGAGATTGCATCCGGGTGTATATAATGTCTGGACCACACGACATTGGCCAGCCCACCGGGTCTTCCAAAGCTGAGCCTGGAGCTTTGCAACAGAGCATCCTTACCAGGTTCTCAGAACTTCCCAGAGAGCCCAGGACAGCTTTCATACATCCATTTCAGGCCACGGGGTAGGGGTTGGGGAGTGGAGCTTTCTTCTCACCTCTCTCAGAGCTCCTTTGCAAGCCAGTGTACTTTTCAGAATGAGGGAGCCAGCACCTTGCTGGACACAGACGACAAAAGTCACCCCCCACCCAAATGAGCCAATTCTTTGGTCCCCCCCTGAAACTCTCCAGTCATGAGAGTGTTTCCCACTCCTCAGCACCCACTCGGGACCTCTGGTTCCTCACCTGTTGCTTATTCTGCCTGAAATGTCCTTCTCTAATCTCCTCCTTCCTTAGCAACTGCCTAATTCCCACCTATTTTATAGGAATTACCTTGGTCACCTTCTCCAGGAATTCTACCCTGACTGCCCCAAGGCTATATCATAAACCACTTATATATATGGCCCCCTACACCCTGCGCTCCCTATAGCGTTTATCAAGCTATACTGCACTTTCTTATTTACTTTTACTTTCCTCCCAATAGACTATAATCTCCATGAAGGAAGGGTCCATGTCTGGATCATGGCTCAACCAGTACTCAACAGAGTGCACATTCTGGGCTTTGACAGACATTTGCAGGACGAGCTAATGTTGGGATCCAGCAGGTAGAGAAAAACAAAGCTATTATTCCAGGGTAGAGTGGACATAACACAGTTAATGATGTCAGACAAGCGTGGGTTAGAATATCAGTCACCAGAATACGACTTACTAAGTGATACTAGAATTCCCTGAACCTTAATTCCCTCATTTACAAAATAACAACCACAACAATGGAAATAAATCACAATTATTGGTCTTGTTTTTGTTACAGTACCTACCTCAGTTTAAGGGAGATATTCCTAGTGCTTTCAACAGAACGTGGCACATTCTAAAGTCTTGGAAAATATTAGCAGCAGGCCCTCGTCTCCCCTGACAGTCCTTTCTCTGCCAGAGTGGGTTTAAAAAAAAAAAAGTCATTAATATGTTTAGACAACCCTGAAATTTATACTTGAAGAAAACAAAATGGAATTGTTTTCCAAAGAGTCCTCTAATCGGTCAGAAACACTTAGTCATCTCTTACAAAGACCAGTAAATATCTATCACACTCTCATCCGGGATGACTCACAGCAGCTGAGGGTCTCATCTTGGAGGATGCGTTTCCAGGGTTTCTCAAGAGCTGTTTTTTACTCACAAAATTCGCCATTAGGTGGCATCTGAGCCGGGGTCGCTCAGCGAAAAGAGCGGCCTGACCCTTAAAGGCAGGGCTGTCTGCAGAGGCGGCCCTTAGAAGCGAGTCTCTGACTCATCCACAGAGTGTTAGCCCAGAAAATGACAAGGGCTTATTTCAACAGTGTGTAAAATAGAATGTCTTTGGGCCGAGAGTAGTACAAAAGACATGGTAAGCCTGAATGTAATCTCCCCGGAAATAAAAAATTAAGGTGGTTGACAAATGAAGACGTCAGAGCTCACAAACTATCTTGGACCCATGTTATAAGTTTGATCCCAAGATAATGAAATCATATTGCAAACAGCGTCATCTAGTCCTGCGTCTCCTCTGTTTAAAAGCCTGCAATGATCCCATGGAGTTTCTGAACCACTGGGGCAGGGCGGGTGGTGGGTGGGGGAGGGAGACGGATGTCAGGATTTCCAGGGGGGCAGACATGCTTTGAGAAAGAACATTTAATATATCTATTCTTTTCATAATACAAACTCAGGGAGGGAAGCTTGATGAAATCTATCTGGTAGCTGTATACAGAAGATAGAATTTTTGAAAAAGCATTGCAAGGGCATGAATGTTTTAAAAACCCATCAGACTTAAATATAATGACAACGAGCATCTATTAGGTACTTGATGGGCACAGTGTAACCTGCCTTAATACTTTATTTCATTTAGCTCTTACAAGCACCCCATGAGTTGGGAATGACTAACATTCTCACTTGACAAATAAGAAAATTAAGGCTCAGAGAGTTTACACCATTTGTCTCAGGGAACACAGCTGGAATCCAGAGACGGGGTGCCTAGCTCAGCATTTTGAATCCATAAGGTACAGGAAGTCTGAGGTGGTGGGCGGGTCTCCTGGATGCTCCGGAGTGTTTTTTCCTGCCTTCTCTCCTCCCAAGTGCACCCAGACCGCTTAGGGAACTACACCTCCTGGGTTGGCTGGACGTTCCAGGATATGAGATGTCATTTAAGATTACACTGAAGGGGGTGCCTGGGTGGCTCAGTGGGTTAAAGCCTCTGCCTTCAGCTCAGGTCTTGATCTCAGGGTCCTTGGTCCTCAGCAGAGAGCCTGCTTCCCCCTCTCTCTCTGCCTGCCTCTCTGCCTACTTGTGATCTCTCTGTCAAATAAATAAAATCTTAAAAAAAAAAAAAAAGGATTACACTGAAGTGGGGGAGGGACTAAGGGATAAACAGTTCCTTCAAATAGGTGTTTGTTGTTGGGTCCTCTGCGGCTCGGTGCAAATCAAGGCACCAAGATGGAAGCCTCCAAATTTAGAAATCTCCAGCCCAAACAGTCTTCAACTAGTGGTTGTTAAAATACAAGTACTGCTTGCCTTGAAAGCATTGGGAATCTCTCTTTTCCATCTTTCTTGGTTTAAGGGCAGAACCTCGAGCTCACCGTGCTCTCTCACACGCCAGGCTTCACACGTGCTCTCTCGGCCACTTGTCATGGGCTCAGACCCCGCTTCCTCTGCAGAAGCGCACCGGTCTCCCCCACCTTCCATGCGCCCGCCTCTCTGCTCCCGCTCCCCGGGCGTCTGTAACCCCCAGCACCAGAACACTTCTCTCACTGCGTCCTACCCACTCGTCTGCCTCCCACACTAGACTGCGAGCTCCCGGAGGGCACAGACTTGGCCTGGCACAAAAGAGACACTCTCCATTCTGAGTGTTTACCAAATGAATGAATTCTTGAATACCCTGTTTGTTCTCAGGTTAGAGGGTGGGACACCTTAAGCCGTGAAACTGGTTTGTATTTAAAAGCAGGAACAAGCTTTATGCACTCACAGTTCTTGGCTCCAAAATCCGTTCCAAGATAGGACACACTGGATATTGCTGAGGCTTTTATTTTATTATTATTATTATTTCAAATTTTAATTTAAATTCTAGTTAGTTAATGTAACAGTGCAATATTGGTTTCAGGGGAATTCAGTGATTCATCACTTACGTACAACAGCCAGTGCTCATCACAGCAAGTGCCCTCCTTAATACCCATCGCCCATCTAGTCCATCCCCCACCCACCTCCCTCCATCACCCTTCAGTTTGTTCTCTATCATTAAGAGTCCCTCACAATTTGTTTTCCTCTCTCTTTTTCCCCATCTTCCATATATTCATGTTTTGTTTCTTAAATTCCACATATGAATGAAATCATATGGTATTTGTCTTTCTCTGACTGATTTATTTTGCTTAGCATAATACACTCTAGCTCCATCCATGTCATTGCAAATGGTCAGATTTCATTCTTTTGATGGCCCGGTAATATGCCGTCGTATATAGATACCACAGCTTCTTTATCCATTTGTCAGTCGATGGACATTTGGGCTCTCTCCACAGTTTGGCTGTTGTTGATAATGCTGCTATAAACATCGAGGTGCCTGTACCACTTCAAATCTGTATTTTTGTATCCTTTGAGTAAATATCTAGTAGTGTAATTGCTGGGTCATAGGGTGGTTCTATGTTTAACATTTTGAGGAACCTCCATACTGTTCACCAGAGTGGCTGCACCAGTTTGCATTCCCACCAACAGTGCATGAGGGTTCCCCTTCCCCTTTCTCCGTGTCCTTGCCAACACCTATTGTTTCTTGTGTTGTTAATTTTAGCCATTCTGACAGGTATGAGGTGGTATCTCATCATGGTTTTGATTTGTATTTCCCTGATGATAAGTGATGTTGAGCATCTTTTCATGTGTCCGTTAGCCATCTGGATGTTTTCTTTGGAGAAGTGTCTATTCACATCTTCTGCCCATTTCTTAACTGAGTTAATTTGTTTTGGGGATGTTGCGTTTGATCAGTTCTTTATAGATATTGGATACCAAGCCTTCATCAGATATGTCATTTGCAAATATCTTCCCCCATTCTATAGGCTGTCTTTTCATTTTGTTGTTTCCTTCCTGTGCAGAAGCTTTTTATCTTGATGAAGTCCCAATAGTTCATGTTGCTTTTGTTTCCCTTGCCTCCGGCAACATGTCTGTTAGAAAGTTGCTACAGCCGAGGTCAAAGAGGTTGTTGCCTGTGTTCTCCTTTAGGATTTTGATGGTTTTCTGTCTCACATTTTTGGTCTTGCTGAGGTTTTTAAAGGGAAATCTGGTACATCACCCATAAGGCTTCCTCAAGAGCCTGTGGGTGCTTGACTAGAGCTCCTTGATTGTAGCAAGGTGTTGGGAGGTAGTCCCACTGGCCCCCATCTTGATGCTCTCCCTGATTCTCAGTTATAGCTGGGGGTTCTTTCTGAGGAAAACCCAGCTGTAAGCAAGTCTGTTTTATTCACAATTAACTTTCAGGCCATTTGTCTTTCTTTAACCATGTGGTTCTACAGGGCTGTAGCTCACACCCACTGTTCTTAGTCTCTGGCAGATACAGATGCACACATTTTTAAACTATAGAGATGTTGCATTTTAGTTTCAACTCATTGCTTATAGTGTCAATTTAATGCTTTTCATGGGTGCAAAACCACCCCAGCAATCTTGCTGCCTTGAAAGAAATACCTTCTGAAATTAACCTCTCCTGAGAGCTCCATCTCCTGAGTTTAAAGCAAGTTTCTAGCATGCCTCCTATAGAAGCAAAATAAAATACATATTTTCCAGTCCTATTTTGCCAAAGATTTCAAAAATACATTGTGACTATTTTATGCTTACAGTGAAGAAGAAAGAGTAAAATAACAAACATCTGTTCTCTACCACCCAGATTTGTGAGGTGTTAACATTTTGCTATATTACCCCCAAATTATTTTTTAAGAATTACAGATACAGTGGAAGATTCTCATTTGGGGAGGGAGGGCAGCCACAAGCACATTTCCTCTCTTTCTCTCTCTCTACTATCTTGAATTTCAATGTTTATCATCCAATCCTAATATTTTTAAATGTTGACTACATATGTATGGATCCATAAATAAGATTTAGTATTGTTTTGAATTATTTTAACAGTATGGAAATGATATACTACTGCACTGATCCTTCCATAAATTGCTTTCTTCATTCAATATTATTTTTGAGACTTTTAAAATATTGATACACATAGGATGAGTTCATTCACGTTTCTAAATACTGAATTGTAGGAATTGATGCTTTATTCTGTGGTTGGTGAACATTTAATTCTTCTGCACTATTTTTTTCTATAAAAACAGTACCATAGTGAACTGTCTTATACACATCTATTTGTGCAATTTGAGAAACTATCTCAAGAGTAGAATTGATGGGTCATAGGATGAGGTATCTTTAACTTTACTAGATTTTGTCAAATTGTTCTTTAAAAGTGGTTATATCAATTTACATGGATAATAACAATGACAAAGTTTCCAGTTTTTCATGTCCTTGCCTCCTCTTTATGGGAAAAATTTCAAATTTACAGAAAAGTTGCCAAGATGATACAATGAACACATGTATATACTTTATCTCAGTTCAACAGTTACTAACATTTTGCTCTATTTGCCTTTTCTTTCCCTCACTTCAAAATTTCTCCACCTTTTGTTTTCCATATTTCAACATGTATACATATATTGAATATATGTATAGTAGAATGAGGACATGCTCCTCTGTAACATAGTGTAATTATTACAATTAAAAAATCAAACATTGATACAATTCTATTATGTAGTCCTGATTCTAATTTCCCATTGATGTCATAATACTCTTAAAAATTCTTCCCCCAGTCCAAACTCTAATCAGGGATTGAATATTATATTTAATT
Organism: Potos flavus; assembly: GCA_028534135.1. Classification (NCBI taxonomy): domain Eukaryota; kingdom Metazoa; phylum Chordata; class Mammalia; order Carnivora; family Procyonidae; genus Potos; species Potos flavus. Next base: position 52,403,415 of record CM052883.1, read on the forward strand.
GTCATGAATCTTCAGTCTTCTTTAATCCTCTCTAATTTAGAAAAATTTTCCAGCCTTTTTTTTAAATTTCATGACATTGACATTTTTTTAACTTTGACAACTCTTGATAACGTCAGACTTTTTATTCTTTACCAAATTGATGGGGTGAAACAATATCTCATTGTGATTTCAATTTGTTTTTCCTTGATTCCTAGCGAAATTGAGGACTTTTTCATATGCATATTGGCAATTTAAACATCTTTTTTATTTGCTTCTTAATATACTTTACCTGTTTCAGTACTATGTTGTTTACCATTTTTTAAAGACATAGAAAAAAAATTTTTTTTACCATTTTTTCCAGATATATTCTGGATACTCAGTGACTGTCAGTTAAAGGCAATGTTAGCTATGAGGCTGGCCTATGTTGTCAGAGGTTTTAAATTTTAATATTTAAATATATCTATCCTTCTTTTAATGATTTGTGACTTCACAATAAATCATTCTCTATCCCAATGTCATAAGACATTCTCATAAAGATACAGATGATTTTAGATATTTTATCCACTTGAAATTTATTTTTGTTTTAGTGTATGATGCAGATCTAACTTCAACTTTCTATGTGTAATGTATTAGTGCCATTTCTTGAAGAGTCTGCCCTTTCCCCACTGATCCATATGCCACCTCATGTATCAAGTTTCCGTATATTGCATTCCGCTCTTTCCACTCAAGGGTGGAATTGATGGGTCATAGGTTATGGACAACTTTAACTTTACTAGATTTTGCCGAACTGTTCTTTAAAACGGTTGTATTGGTATATGCGGCCAATAGCAAAGACAAAGTTTCCATTTCTTTATTCCTCACCAAATATTTTTTGGAAAAAAATTCCATTTGTTTATTTTTCTATCCATAAATCAATATTACGCTATCTTAGATTAAATACAGCTTGGCAATAAGTGTTCTTATCTGCTAAGGAAGTTCTTTTTCACCTGCTGGTTGCAAGATGAGAGACACGTGGGACAGAGTCAGACTTTCTCACTTGTGCCTTAGCTCACCTCCGTTCCCCACTCACAGACACACATTGGCTAAATAAAGGTTTATCAGTGAGTGCTACTGAGATTTTGTGGTCGTCAGTCTTGTAGTATTATAAGGACATTGTGAAGATTGAATGAAAGTGGAAGTGCTTGGTACAAAGTAAGCACTTCTATAAATGTAAGCTATTATTACAATTACAGTTAATGGCATTGTATTAGCTGAGTCATTCAAATTGGAGACCTGGGGCTCATCATTGATTCCGATATTGTCCGTCCACACAGTCACCAAGTCCACTGATTCTACTTCCGTGATATTTCTCACACCAGTTACTACTCCCTTTCCCTGCTGCCCACGCCCTCATTCAGGTCCTCACAGCAGCTTATCTGGACGACCAACCTCCCTGCAGCCACTCTTATTATTCTAATCCTTTCTCCATGCTACTGCCAGAATGACATTTCTAAAATAAATTGGATCGTGACAGTCCTCACGGCCTTCAGAATGATATATTTACTTACTACCTGTGTGATTTTGAGTAAGCTACTTAACATCTCATGCCTCTGTTTCCTGATCTGTAAAATGGGGATCATTATAGTACCTCTTATAGCTGCTGCGAATATAAAATTTAATTTACGTGTAATGCATGGTGCGTGATGAATACTCAGGAAATATTACTACCAGTTATTAGTTCCTCATTTTCGTTATTTGATGATACCTGTAGTGGTTCTGTGTGCTGGTTGTATCTCCAGCATCCTCATCATTTTCTTTTCTTTTTATCTTAAGTCTCAGCCATGTGGTTTGGGTTGGATTGACTCCATCTCGACTCTAAGGTCAGTCTCAGCTGACTTAAACCAATCAGAGTATCCCATTGCCTGAAGCCAAGTCGGGCCAATGAGAACCAAAAAATGTTTAATTCTAGGGCTTCAGGTTGCATCATTGAAAAGTGGACTCTCGAGAATATTTGCAGCCCCAGGAGCTACATGCTACCCTTGTAGGACCACAAGTGAAGCCAGCTTTATGAGGAAACAACTCTATGAAGGGCAAAATGGAGGCTTGGAAAGAAACATGAGTGAGCTACTGGTTCAAGCCTCACTGGAGGTAGCCCTATATCTTGACTTTTCATGAATCCATTCATTTGCTTTACTGTTTAGGCCAGTTTCAGATGGGTTTTCTGCTATTTGCAATATAGGGTCTAATATATAGTACCCAAAAATGAATTGTTGAACACCTCCTCTTCTTCAGACCATGCTATTCTAAGTGAAGCTGACTCTAAGTTCCTTGCCTACTATAGTGGGTTGAATGGTGGCTTCCCAAAAGATATGTCTACCTGGGACCTGTGAATGTGACCTTATTTGGAAAAAGGGTCTTTGCAGATGCTGTTAGGTTGAAAAACTCAAAATGGGATACAGTGAATTAACTGGATGGGCCCCAAATCCTAGGACTACTGTCCTCATAAGAAACAGAAGAGGATAAGACACAGACAGAAAAGAAGGCCATGTAAAGGCAGAAACAAATGTTGGAGTTATGTATCCATAGCCAAGGAATGCCTGGAGTTAGCAGAAGCTGCAAGAGGGGAAGGATCCTCCCTTACAGTCTTCAACACTAGAGCCTAAGGACACTGTAATTTTGGACTTCTAGCCTCCAAAACTGTGACAGAATTCGCTTCTATTGTTTTAAGCCGTCAGGTTTGTGGTGATTTATTATGGCAGCCCTAGGAAATTAATACACTTGTCTTAGGCAGGCAATTTGTGTATTGTGTACCTAGAACTGCCAAGAGGGGATGTGCATCTCCATGAGTTTCCACCTTACCTAGGAGAAGTTGCCAGAGCGTATTCTTCACAGCCCCTTCTTCACTCTGGTGCTTCCGTATGTGTCTGTGACACATGGTTGTTTTCCAGATCCATATCCTGAAATTCTATCTAGGTCCTTTTATTCTCCTCATAGCACAATTTAAGCTAAACGAGGATGGCCGTATGTGAAAATCCAGCTAGTTTACACTTTCTGTGCCAATGTTATTCTTAATAGCACCCTTTCACTCTCAGAAATGTCTCATTTTGTCAGTTAATGCTATGGTCACCCAAGGTTCAAGCCTTGTTAATGAAATCTGTCAGCCTCTGCTAAACTCCTTGTGTTTAAGATATCAGGTTTTTTTGTGTTGTTGTTTTTTTTTTTTTTTCAAAAAAGAAAGAAGTTATTACCTTCCTACTCATACTTCCTGAGGAAAGGTGCCTGTGCCCATAGCTCTAGTCCAGCGCCACGTGTTTCCACACCCATGATGGACTGAGCCTGCCACCTGGCTCCAGGGTACTTCATCCATAGACTGGTCAGAAGCAGGCGACTTTTGCCATCTGCTTCAAAAAAAATGAGCTGGGTATGTTAAATTTCTCTCTCAGGAACTTGAAATTGGGAAATTGAGAGACTTGGGTGATTAGGAACATAGCTGTAGTGAAAGGACATGAGGCAGCATTCAAAACTTGAGTAACAATCTGTTGGTCTCCCCATGAAAGGGATGAGGCCTATCAATTATCAATACCGCCACCGTATCGCATGTCTGGAGCTGCACTCTAGGGGGCGCCATTCACATAGAACGCTTAACGATTGGCGTTTCCTGAAGCTGTGTAGTGAGGGAGCCCTGATTGTTCCACATCCTGGCACCCTTCTGTTCCACTTCCAGTTGTTACGGATCTCTATTGGTGGTTCGCATACTCCGATGTACATTAGAATTGCCTGGCGAGTTGAAAAACCTCCTGATTCCCCAAGTCACATGCCAAACTGAATAAATGGGAATTTCTGGAGAATCTCTATAGTTTCTAAAACTCCTCAGGGAGGCGAATATGTAGTCAAGTTTGAAAATCACTGATAACTCCCTGGGTCCCCTTTTCTGAGGTCATTTGAGTGGGTCTCTGTTGCAGCCTAAAGACTTGTATACATTACTTCCCCCAGTCTCTTTGAGGGGTTTTGACATTTCCCTGGTGTTCTGGAGGGAAGAGCAGGGTCTATGACGGTTTTCTTACTGACCAGCCATCATCATCCTTATCTGGAAAAATCTCATGCACTTTGCCTGACACTCTAAATAGTGAGGTAGTTAAATTGCCGGCTAATTTTGTGAGCTGTTTGAATAGCTCTTTGCATGAAAATGAGAATTATGTAAAACAGAATCTTGTTTTTTTGTTCATTCCTCTTGGTGCTTCTATACACAGGATGAATCATCTCTCAGCTACAACAGGACTGGAATTTCTCTTAAAATACCCAGCAAAAGTAGATTGTGCATTTTTTCTTCCGGTATTTCTTCTTATTGGTTTCAGCCCGCTCATTTTCTACCATGTTTCTGTCTCTCTGCCTGGATATAAACATTTTTCTCTCAGCAGCAGCAGCTGGCAGATGCCTGTGGTTTATAAAAGAATATAGAGACATAAGAACTATATATGGGAATGGCCCCTCTTAATAACAAACTGATTTATGTTCTAGAATTTTCTTTATTAAATGGACATGGAGGAACAGACTTTTCTGCCCACTATGTGACTTACTCCTGTATTTGCCAGAAAATCATTGGCAATTTGTTGTTATTAACAGCATTCACCCACCCAGCACCTGAGCATGGCTGTTAGGAATGAGGTTAAATGATCTGATTCCAGAAAGAAAAATCTCTTATGACCAATGGTGACAGGCAGGACTCAGATACCATCACTGTGATTTGCTTAATTCTTCCCATGAAGAAGTAACAGAGAAAAGTAGAAGCTAAGCATTTTCCAGGTAGACTTATAGGTCTAGGCTCATTTATGCAATAGTCATTAAGAATTCTTGGTTTCTCTATTGATAACAATGCCCAGAGATTTGACATGGATGCCAGCCAAAGGAGAGACTGTGAGACTTCTGGGAAAGACATTCTAGAGAATAAAGAGAAACGCTCATCGGCTTTAGAGCACTCTATGCTTGTTTTCTTTGCTTTTGCACCTATTTTTTTTGGCTGCCTGGTGAGCTCCTTCTCATCCTTGAAGACCTAACTCAAGCGACATCTCTGTAAAGGTCTCTCTTATATTTCCTATGCTAAGATATGGGGACCCTGGACATAATGCTATTATTGTACTCACTCTCTTGAGTTCACTTAGCCCTGGCCTGTCTTTCTCACTAGTTAAAAAAACCCCTGAAGTTGGGACTGTCTCTCTGATGCCTCCCTTTATCCCACAGCCTGTAAAAGTGTCTGCTGGCACATAAATGATACTCAATACAGAGGTGGCAAATTCAGAAGGCTGTGTAAATGACACTAGAAGGGTAGATGGGTTTAAACATTATTTAAGGATGTCCTAGGTACCCAGCACTTACATTATCTCATCAAATCATCTTAGCAAGCTTATTAGGTAAATACAAATATAAGAATATTGAGGTTCAGAAATATTAAGGATCTTTCACTGCTAATAAGGGACGAGGATAGAAGTCAACCCTGGGACTCCCTGACTCTGTCACATTCTCTCTCCACTCCATGAGAGCCTGAGATCCCCTCAAAGCCCTTTTTAAAATGGAACCATGTATTTCTTTTCCTTAAGTAGAAAACGCTAATGAGCACAATTCACCTCGTTTGAAAATTATCATTCTAAAGATATTAATTTTAGCCTCTCACAGGCAAAACCTTCAAAAAGTAGGTGTCCTCGAGTGCACAAGGAAGTAGTTCTTTCAGGAAAAATGTGAGTGTGACTCATACCCATATTTGGTATATTAAATTCAAAGCATCACGTGGTTTCATGAGATAGGAGTTCACAACATGGTGGGTTTCTTTCAAAGGGTGAGTTTAGAAATAGAGCACAGTGTGTTAGCACCTCTCAAGAGCAAACATACTCTGCAGTAATAAAAGGTGATCTCCATCCCACAAAGACTGTAATAAAATAATACTGTCTACAAATGAGCTTAGAGAAGCATAGCAATAGTAGTAAGCGCCACAGGTTATCATCACTTGTGTGTCACTGATACTCTGCAAGCAGAGTCTTGAAGAGATTATTTGTACACCCATGTTCAGAGCAACATTATTCACAGTCGCTAAGACATGGAAGCCACCATGTGTCCATTGGTGGATGAACGGACAAGCAAAATGTGGTCTATGCATAAGATGGACTCTTCTTCAGCCCTAAAGGGAAGGAAGTTCTGATACATGCTACCACGTGGATGAATCCTGAAGACATTGTGCTGCGTGAAATAAGCCAGTCACGAAAAGGCAAAGACTGAATGGATTCCACTTACGTGATGTACTTAGAGTCGTTGGATTTGTAGAGGCAGGAAGTAGAATGGTGGTGGCTAGAGGCTGTGGGGAGTGGGGGATGGGGAGTTAATGTTTAATAGGTATGGAGTTTCAGCTGGGGAAGATGAAAAGAGTCGTATGTGTGGATGGTGGTGACCGCTGCACAACATTATGAACAGACCTAATACCACGGAGTTGTACACGTAAATGGCGAAGGTGGTATATTTTATGTTATATGTATTTTACCGCCATAAAAAAGTTGGAGAAAATAAACAAAAGTAGAATATATGTTTCTAGGTATATTCAGAAAATGGAGGGAAAAGGGAATGGGAGCATACACACCAATCTGACAAGAGTGGTTCCCTTCGGGGCTGGGGTAGGGAAGGGACCAAGCCTGGGGAAGTGGGCAGATAGAACTTGAGCCTTATTGGTCATGCCACACAGATGCCTGCTTCCTCCCTCGCTCCCCTTCTTCCTTCTGGTTCGGTTCTAAACCCCGTTCCACATGAGCACATCTGATTGGCAGCCTCTAAACCACATCCTGAAGCCTACTACAAGGAAGGTTGGCAAATGTCGATTGTAGCTTCTGGCCTCCCCAGGCTCTGATAGGAAAGGGCTGGGCCGCATGTCGAGCTTGTCAGTACACATAAGAATATCCTGGGCCATGAAGGCTGTGGTCAAATTGCCAAATAAAATTAAGCTATCCTGAAGAGGATGGGAGTGTGAATCACAGGGATTTTTATAGGACTTCTTACTCCACAAGGCCAACTACAGTCTGAAACTGCCATAGTACAGTAAGCACACAAGGGAAAGAAGCTGCACAAAAGATCATGACCTCCGTGAACCCTGACGTTTCTGTCATCCTCACAGGGTACCCCTCCTCTACCCCACCTGCTGGAAGACAGCTGCTCTTTTTTTTTTTTAAGATTTTATTTATTTATTTGACAGAGAGAGAGATCACAAGTAGGCAGAGAGGCAGGCAGAGAGAGAGGGGGAAGCAGGCTCTCCGCTGAGCAGAGAGCCCGATAAGGGGCTCGATCCCAGGACCCTGAGATCATAACCTGAGCCGAAGGCAGAGGTTTTAACTCACTGAGCCACCCAGGAGCCCCGAAGACAGCCACTCTTACCTCCTCTTGAGATGCTTTCGTTCTGTCACGAAGAAAGACACCACCAGTATGAAATAATTTAGAGAAGGATTTGAGGCCAAAGATGTTCATCACCGAGTTAATTATCATTGTAAATTCGAAAATATTTTAAATATTCCAAAACAGGAGGCGAGTTTTATTTATGTAGTTACAGAGAAGAAAGTCAAAAGTGACCTTTCAAGTTACCTACAATTCTTGTGGGTATTTTCTTCGTTGCTTCTTTTCGCATTTTCCAAATACTCCGCAGTAAGTTTGTATCATTTTTATCATCAGAAATACAGTAATTTGCATTTTTTTTTAAAAAGAAACACACACAACTTCCCTTTCTCACCATCCCCATCTTCTACCACTCTTGCCGCCTGTCGTTGGGAGTTTCATTTCTTCACGACACTCCTTTTCCAAGGGCTAATTGCAGCCAGCAAGCATTTCTAATTACCCTGGCAGAGGCTGAGGAAAATGAGAAAAAGCATACACCAGCTCTTAAGGGTTTCACCTGAAAAATGGCACAAGTTTTATCTGCTTACATTTCATTGGCCAAAATGAGTCTCACCTGAGTTAAAAAGGACACGAAAGAGCAATCCTACCATCTTCCCGAGAGGAGAGAGAACCAAACATATGAGAACAGCCCTAATCAAAGCACATGGTCAGGAAAGGCCTCTCCGGTAAAGGGATACTTAAACAGAAACCTCAAGAAAGTGAGCAAGTAAGGAGCTAGCTGGTAGATATTGGGGGTGGGAGACATCGTCCTTCCGGCTTCTCAGGCCACACAGCTGAGAGCCATGCTTGACTCTCGCCTCTTTCTTTCCCAGCCCACATCAGACCTATCAGCAAATCTCGTCAGCCTTACCTTCAGAACACATCGAGATTTGACCACTGCTGACTGCCTCCTCCTCTGGTTTCAGCCTCATCATCTCTCTGGATTACTGAGGTAACTCTCACTGCTTCTGCCTGTGGCCCCCGCAGTCTGTTCTCCCAGCAGCGGCCCTCTGCCCGAAGTCGTCTTCTTTTTTTTAAGATTTATTTATTTATTTGAGAGAGAGAGAGAGAGAAAGAGAGAGAGAGAGAGAAAGAGTATTAATTGGGGGAAGGGCAAAGGGAAAGAATCCCAGGCAGGCTCCGAGCTCCGGGCTCCAACTGGGCTCAACGCAGGGCTCAGTCCCATGAGCCATGAGATCGTGGCCTGAGCAGAAACTAAGAGTTGGATGCTCAACCGAATGAGCCACCCAGGGGCACCTTCTCTACCCAAAGTCTTCTATGACTTCTTTCTTGGAATAAAAGCAAAGTCCTTACAGGGCCTCACACTGCCCAGACCCCACCCTGGATGCTCTACCCTCATCCATGGCTTGCCTGCTCACTCACTCTGCTCCAGCCACACTAGCTAACCTCTGTGATTTATTCATCCAATTTGGTCAATGAGGATTGGAGTGCCTTGTCTGTGCTAGGCACCATTCTTAGTACCATAAATGTAAGGGCGAAAACATTTAAAAACACAGGCCTCCTCTGTATTGTAATGAGTCTGGTTACCTGTCCATCTCTTCGATTATACTATTACCTCTGTTTCTGTGTTATTCTTCTATGTAGCTTTGTGCCCAACACTACGCTTGGCAAGCTTTGGTGAATGATCAAAACTTATTTGAGTGGAGGATGGAAAGATGGGTGGACAAACAAAAGTAGATAGATGATAGACAGATAGACACAGACAGACTTGAACTTTATTGGAACTGTGGCATGTGCTAGGTGGACTATACCAGCCTCTCACAGCTGAGGTCATCTGCAAGAAAAGCCTGACAGTGGAGGGCCCTGTCTGAATTTGATCAGCATTTTTAGGGAAACCATAAAATGAACAGATTTTCTCATATGAAAAAACAGGCCCCAGATCTGAAACAATTTAGTCTTGCTAGATGAGTCAACCCCAGGAAAGAAACACAGGCTCACGTGGTAAACCACAGCCCATTTACATATCCATGGTTTGACTTGAACTTTAAGGATAAAGATGGCTTGATGAGGTCAGAAATAAAAGTAATTTATTACCCATAATATTGGAGGAGACTATATTAGGGTCCTTCAGGCTCTGTTTAAACTAATAAGTTTTTTTTTTTAATCTAAAGCTTGTAGTTAAAATCTTCAAACATGAACATATAATCTTTCCATTTCTACTCATGTTAATTTCAGAGAGCTCAAAGTATTAGTGTGTACCAGCAGCAAGTTTATCCAAACTGCAGGTTGAAACTTTTGTGTTAGAGGGAAGCACTATTTAATGTACATGTAGAAAAAAAAAATTTATCCAGAAGATACCAAAAAAGATTCTTAATGGATTCCCCTACAAAGATGAGTCCTTTCCTTTTTATTTTTTTATTTTGATTTTTTATATTTTTTATATTTTTTATTTTTTTATTTTTATTTATTTGAGAAAGAGAGAGAGAGAGAGAGACAGAAATAGTGACAGAGAGCATGAGTAGGGAGGTGAGGGAGAAGCAGGCTCTCCGCTGAGCAGGGAGCCTGATGTGGGGCTCGATCCCAGGACCCTGGGATCATGACCTGAGCCAAAGGCAGACGCTAACCGATTGAGCCACCCAGGCGCCCCAAGTCCTTTCTTTTTGAGAAGGAAGAAAGTGACTCCCCTTGGACTGGAAAAAAGACAACAGTGTGGTTCTGCTGCACTCAATGCTGATGAGGTTCAATGGTGTGCTCTCCTCTCCTGTCTCCTTCTGCCAAATGATTGGGAGTCCACTCTCCTAGTGCCGGGTGAAAGGGAGAGTCAGGACAGTTTGCAGGAATATGGGGGGGACCAGAGGCTGAGTTAGACAGGCCTGGGCCCCCCAGGCCTGTTAACAGAGAACTTGCGGCTAACGCATGATAACAACTGTTGTTAGCGGTTAGTAAGTAGTTCAAACCACTGAGCCTGTTCTAGGTCTTCAAGAATTCAGTCAAGTGAGGAAATTCTGCATCTTTCTCAAAAATTAAAAGGATGTGCCCTTTGGGACACCTGGGCGGCTCAGTTGGTTAAGCGGCTGCCTTCGGCTCGGGTCATGATCCCAGGGTCCTGGGATCAAGTCCCACATTGGGCTCCTTGCTCAGCGGGGAGCCTGCTTCTCCCTCTGCCTCTGCCTGTTTGTGCTCTCTCTCTCTCTCTCTCTCTCTCTCTGACAAATAAATAAATAAAATCTTTAAAAAAAAAAAAAAGAATGAGGTGGGCCCTAGAACAAAGTCATATGGTGGGAGTTGAAAGCAAACTTAAAAGAGATGAAACCGTGGATATGTACAGGATGTAACTGAACAGCCTAGAAGGTTTAGACCCCTTTCCTGCAGTCTCAGAAAAGGGTCCTTTCCATGAGAAGTTTATATTCATGAAAATTTTGTTCCTGTGGTGATCTGTATAACTTGCTAATATCTACTTGGCATTAAATCATTTGTGAAGAGATGAAAACGTCTCTCACTAGCCGACACAGAACCCCTTTGGACCATCTTGCCTCTGCTTCCCTGTCCACCTTCTGGAAAGAGCGAAATCTCCCACATTACACACGGGCTCGGTGTGCATGACAGTCCCGGAGGCTGGTGAACACTACATTCACATTTCTGTAGCAACTGTGAAGTTACACGAGAATGAGAGGCAAAGACACGGGACCCCACAGCAAGACAACTTAGGAGCTCAAAATAACACATATACAAACAAAGCAAAACAAGCAGAAAGCACAAGGTGTAGAAACGCTTCAATCACCTAGAAATGAATTGCACTCCCTTGGGTCTCTCCCACGATCTCCATGGGTGTTTGTTGATGGGCGTGGATGGCATTAGCTGTTACGAGGGTGTCTGTCCTCTATCTCGTGGCTCCTCTAGATAAGGTAAAAGGGTCAGAGCACTCTGCAGTAGGCTGGTCTAGGAGTCTAAAGACCTGAGTTCTGGTTCTTACTGGCTAGTTCAATGTATCTTCTCTTAACTTTGGGTTTTTTGTTTTTGTTTTTTTTTTTAATCTCTAGCTGGTTAAATTTTCCCCTTAACTTTAATTTTTTTTTAACTCTAGACTAAAGATAAAAATGTATGCCCGCCCTGTTGAGGGGGAATAAACGAGGACATGCGTGTGAACATACTATGGAGATGTGAGCTCTAGGAGGTAGATAGTTGCAGAATTTCTGAGTTGAGGGGGAAAGATAGCGATCAGAGGGGATCCATGGTAACTGCTAAGACAGAACCTCATGGTTGGCTGCCACAAAGTCATTGGATCTTATCAGTGTGTCTGGAGGAGACGAGGCTCAGCAGGGATGGACTCATGCTAACCAAACTGACAAGGGACCAATGTTTAAATCAGAATGTCAATTATTAAATATACAAAGGAGACTATTCCTTTACAGTGACAGGAATATTCCTATCCACTACCTAGGGGATCCTCTTGCTTTACTATGGTGGCTAGAAGGACATTTTATTGAGAGTACTGGTTAGGGTTCTCAGATGCAGTAGAAAATGATTACGGTGGATTTGAGTAGAAAAGGTATTTATAAAATTATATGGGATAACATTAGGAATCATGAATGGCTATAGAATCAAATGTGAGTACACAGCCAAGTGCAAGGCCCCAGGTCATGCCTCAAAATAGGTGTGGTAAGGACACTCCACTTCAGCCACTGGATAGTAGGTGTTGTACTTTGCACAGAGAAGCACTAAGGAGTCTGAGCTACTGTGAATAGGAGTAACAAATGCCCACCACAGTCCACCACTTAGACTGTCTCACATTAACAGTCTTCTTCACCCTGAATGCTCCTACCTAGCAAAATGAAACCATCCTTCCTGTAGTTATACTATTTCTCACTCCTTTCCTCAAAACTCATCAGCTACTGCACCCAGCTCCTGCCCTGGATCTCTGACTGAGGGCTTTCCTCTTTTTATTTATTTTATTCCTCCTTTATTTCTAGAAAAGAAATATCTGTATTGATATTCTTTGATATCCGTATATTCTATGGACTTGACTGTAAAGGAAACTACTACCAACTCATCCCATACAAAACAATGGGAGGAAGAGAGAGAGAAGAGGAAAAATGGATAAAATATAAACATGATACTGTACAGAAGGCAGTAGAACCCGGAAGCACCATATGGTTTCCCACGGTCCCACCACTGGTCTCTGATAGGGCCTACGAGCAAGCCCACAGATATTACTCAAAGGTGAATAGCTCCTTTACTTGCTCTAAAACCTTAGGGATCACCTCCTTGAGAATCCCTTTGGGACTTTCTACAGGCTTCATTCGACATCACAATCTGTCACGAATGCTTTGAGTATTGTTGCTCTGTCACTATAACCTTGACCGGCTGGAGACAATTCTCTTCCTCTGGGTTCCACACAAAGCTGCTTGCCTTTCAACTGGTAGAAGCAGAATACCCCAAAGTGGTGTGTGTGTATACATACACACACACACACACACACACACATATACATATAAAATATATACATTATATATATTTTTATATTAAAAAATATATATTAAATATATATTTTTTTCTATAAAATCCAAACACTTCCACTGAACATTTTCTTCTTCCTTAGCAGTAGGGGTTACAAGATGCCACAACAAGTCTTTGGTTTGTGTATATATATATATATATATATATATATATATATACACACACACATATATATTTATTTATTTTATATAAAAATATATAATTTATATATATAAATATACACAATATATAAATATATAAAATATATATTTAATATATTTATTGGTTATTCCAACGTACCTCAGACTACTGGACCCTCAAAAAACTTCCCTGAGATACCAAGCCTAGTATTTTCATGGTGTTTATCTGCTGATATCTGGCATGCTCAGGCACAGAAATACATATCAAATTCCAGCAACACTTTGCTCCCAGGTATTTACCTCATGAGCATGCTCTTCTGTGAGATGATGAGATAATCAAGATCCCTGCATACTGTCTCGTAGCACAAGGACAGCGAGATGATGCAAACCTGAGGCAGCATACTGAAGGTATACCACTCTTCCTGCTAGGTGAAAGCAAACTACTTCAGGCATTTTCTGTATTGGGGGATAAAGATCAACAGCTGTGTGCCAATGCCAAGGGTTGTGTATTATTTGCTCTCATTAAAAAAAAAACCACATCTAGTTGCCATTATAATTACTCCCCAATTAAGCTTACAACAAATTACTGTCATGATCCAAAATCCATCCATTTTTAATACTGGCCAAAATGGCACTCACACGGGGATGTGAAAGTAATCCTATCCCTATATCTTTTGGGGTCCATAATGATCGTATTTATGTCTTCAGTTTTACCAAGGATGAAGCATTGCTTTCAATTTATTGTTTTAGTAGGCAAGTGGAGAACCCAGGGTTTCTAAATTGATACTTCCAACTAGAATAAAAGTTGTTCCGTGAGTCAAGGACCCAACGGGGGAATTCTGAAGATTGCTGAGTAAATCTATACCAATGATATACTAATAAACTAGGGAAATAACTACGGGGTCTCACTGAGCCTTCTATGAGGTAGAACTTAGTTCAAATCTCCAAAATCACTCTCTCCCACCCTATTCTCAAGTTGAGTCAATGTAAACACTGGAGCCCCTTGGATGGACATAGGCTGGGACTACTTATGGAAGGATCATGGAATCGTCTGACATATACTTTATTGTATCTCATCCTGTAGTTTCTCCAAAGTGTCCTGTGGTCACTTGCTGGAAGAAGAGATACCTAGTCTATTCAGGATGTTAAACACTGTCTCTGAGCAACACTGATTTCCAGGGACCCAGATGCCACTCTAATGCATGTTCCCAGATCTCACCAGCCTGTGGGCTCACAAGGAATCACATTAACTGTGTAACTGCCGATGGGGCCCTCATCTCCCCCGCCCCCTCCAAAACACAGCCTTCTCATGTCTTTGGGATTCTTCATGAGTATCTTCTTCACGCCCAGCCACATGCTCAGGAACATGAAGTACCTCCATGCTTTTTCACCCTAGCCTGCTCGGGAGGGTGTGCTGCCTGCATTGGGGCCCCTTTACCCAGTCACAGCTGCTGGGCCCCCGGTGGTTCCCACTGCCAACCCCCCCAGCAGGTGCTGCCCCACTCACGGTGGCTGCACTGAGCTTCAGGATAACAGAATTTGGGGCCATGGGTGCCCCTCTTCCCTACTCTGTTGTGCTTTGTCACCTGGACTCTGAAGCAGAACTGCTTGGGCCCTAAGTCTCATGAAATTCCTTCCTCTAAGTCTCCTGGTTTCTGCCTAAAGACCCTCTTTCAGAGGATTAAACATGGTCCCCGGTGCGGGCTGGGCTGGGAACTGGGCACCGACTCTCCTTTTATGGTCTCTTCTCTCCATCTCTCTCTGACATCCCTGCCCATACCCTGGCCTCTCCTTTCTTCCTTCATTAAAAAGGAGGTCTTCATCCTTATCAGCTGGCTAGGAGTCCAGGGGGAGGCACTATGTTTCCCAAGGTCCAGCTTCTACATAAGTATAGCCAAGATCACCCTGCTACATTTGATTTAGTAAAGTTATAGATAAAGGATCTGCAGAGATTTTCAATTTTGGAACCATCATAGCCAACAGTGACTTTGAGTATGGGAGGGTGAGTGTTTCAATATATCTTGTTACAGTGGTTTGTCATCATGACTCACACTTAGAAAGCCTCCATTTAGCGCTGCGTCAGCATAATATTTTAATCCAACAAGCAAGTGGACTTTAGTCATTGTCCCAATGCTACGTAAATAGTTCTCACTAGCTCGGAGATCAGCTTTTCCTGCTGTCATCAATCTTGGGAGTTCATCTCAAGGATGACACGTGGCCCTCCCCCAGTGCACACATTCCTTGCCCCATCACTGTCTCCTTCCCTCCAGAAAGTTCGGTTCAGGGACCTGGCTCCAGAGTCTCATATCTGGCTTGATGCAAGGACATGCCTCCTAATTATCCCTGAGAATGAGTCCCAGGTTAGGCCTGAGTCCCCGCAACAACGTCATGACCCACTTCTCCACACTGAACTTATGCTTCCTTTCCAGGACCTCGTGGTCTCTTGAAGGACACTCAGTGGCACTTCTGTTAATGAGAGATACATTCTGACATGCACTTTGTGATCAGGAACTTTATTTCCAGAAATAAAATTGGACACATAAGGATGTACCCTCGAAATCAGTAAGGGTCCCAATAACCTCCTAATATTTGGTGGATGCTTTTAATCATCCTGCCTGATCTCTCTTCTACCCCTGACAGAACTGAATCAGAGAAGCAGGAGACAATAGTAGAAGTGCACAAACCGGGTTGAAATCCTTGCTCTTGCCTTACTAGTCATGGGACTGCAGATGGGCCACTTGACTTCTCTGAGGTTACTTTTCCTTTATCTGTAAAATAAGTAAGGTGATACATGAGGGAATTTCTGAGGGAGAGTATAATGCACGTAAAGTTATTGGAATCCTCCTATGGACCAATTTTCATTCTTATTTTCTATCCTTGTATATGGTGATAACTCTCTATATCATGGTTCTCCTACCTCATTTTCCTTTCCCCATCCACTCACTTAACAATATTTGTTAAATGTCTACTAAGTGCCAATAATGAATAATACACAGTCTCTATCATGGAGAAACTCACAGTCTAATGGGGGGAGAGACCTACAGATAATTATGACTCAATGACTATAACTGCTATCCTAGACGTCCACCCACAGTGGTCTGGATACGGTGATCTGATGTGCAGACAGGAGCCCAGGAAGGCTTCAGGCTTGAGCTGCCTTGAAGGATGGGTCTAAATTTACCAGGCAAATAAAGAAGGGAAGTGCGTCCTGATCAGAAGGAACAGTATTCATAGCATCAGTGAAAATCACCTAGCTAGTAGTAAAATCGAAAGCCTCAAACGGAAGAAAAAGAAAAAATGCTGGACAATACCATTTATTTGAGATGTAGGCCAAACATGATGTGGTAATTTTTGCACACAAACTTTTGGCTATTTAAGCAGTCTCACACATGTTCAAAGTTATCTGTGTGAACATCACTTGATAATACTGGTACATTCTCAAAATGGTGAACAGAGTTGTCGTGGGTCTAGGAGGTACATGGGGTGAAAAACGCTCTAAAACTCTAGAATCACAATCCACAGGAGCAAAATGTTCACTCTGAAAGAGGCACATTAAAATTCAGACCAACTGAGGAAAAGTGGGTCCAAATTTCCATTTCAAAACCGTGCGCATTCATTAAGTGGAATGGTCAGAAAGAATCACTGTAGGCTTAAATATAGTTTTTCTTTCTCTCTTTCCCTCCTCCTTCCCCTTCTCACCTTCTAGAGGGTATAACTGATTTTGCTCAAGTTGAATTCAGGTATGATAAGACTTTACCCACTTTGAAACCCTTATATCGGAATTTGCTAATAATTTGCAATGATCTTCCTTTTATAGCCTGGAACATTAGCAATGTAGTCCTATCGTCCATGTTTTTATTACAAAAACTATAGAGAATTCATTAAAGTGTTGTTTAAGAGACTTTTTAAAAAGCGACTGAGTTTGACTGGCAAAGAGGTGTTTACATGGCATCCTTGTATGTTGTTGATGGTGTTTAAATTGATCCCCTCTTGAAAAGCAACCTGGCAACTTATCAAGAGTCAGACAATAATAATGATGATGGTAGTAAGGATATTTATTGACTGTATTAACATGTATCAATCACTGTGTAAGTAATTGGCATGTGTTAATAGACCCCATTCTCCTTGGTAATACTACTATTATTACCCCTATTTGACAGATGAGGAAACTAGAACACAGAGAGTTTAAGAAACTTGCCCAAGGTCACACAGCACAGGGGTCCAAATGAAAGCACTCTGATGCATACTCCAGAGACTTCTCTGAGCCATTCACCATACTGCCTTTATTGTATCAAATGCTAATATCTCTTAACCCAGTTATTGAATTTCTGGGAATCAATCCAGAGCAAAAAACCCTAATCATGGACAATGTTATATGCAAAAAGATTTATAGCGTAGTATTATATGTCATTGGAAGCAGCCCAAATGTCCAAATATTGTGGAACAGTTAAGTAAATGATGTATATCCGAACAGTTGACAACTTCACACCATTAAAAATGGTGGTCATGACTTCCAGGCAAAGAAGATAGATTGGACACATGCATCTACTATTACTCCTTCCCTAAATGGCTGTCAAAGGATCTCTTTAAAAGGCTTAAGTCCACAAGGAGTAGAGTAAAAGAAGAGGAGACAATAGCAACTTTATTTGCAAAGCTTGAAAGTAGTAAATTATTCAGTAGTAAATGACTTAGCACATCTGAGAAGGTTGGCTTCGAAACAGGCAGTGGAGGAAAGGTATGAATCAATGTAATTGATATCTTTAAAGTCTCAGAAATTGGTGGCATCAATTTAAAAGTGGAGTGAAGGAAGGGAGTGCTAGGATAAGGCAGAGTGGTTGCAAGTCTAAGAAGCAATTATCTAAATCTAAGAAGCATTATCTCCTCTCCTGTTCCACACAATCGGGAGACTCTCTCTCCTCCAACCTCAGCAAAAGGCTGGTTTGCTCTTGGAGGTTGTGACACAAGCTCTCTGGACCAGATGATCAAAAGACCTCTGAACCACAGTGCTCTTTTAGCAGGGCTTGACACAAATGACTACTCTCTTTCTTGAAACATCGCATCCATTGACTTCTGGATAATTCTCTCTCTTGATTCTCTGTCTTTCTTGCTGTCCCCTCCTTCTCATCTCCCTGACCTTGAATGTGAAGTGCTGCAGGTTCTATCCTTGATCCACTTGTCAGTCTACCATACTCTCTAGGCAAGCTCACTCAATCTCATGACCTTAAGTACCATCTCCTGCATTTATATCTCCAACATCTCTCCTGAACACCAGACTCATATATCTACCTACTCTGGGATACATTCCATAGGTGTCTCAAACCCGTGTAAAATCAAACTCATGTTTCTCCAACCTGCTTCCCCATAATCTCCCCCTTCTCAGTAAATAGCAATTCCATTCTTCCAGGTGTTCAGACCAAGAGCCTTGGGGTCATCTCACTTCTCTTTCTTTGTCACCTCACAATGAACCCATTAATAAAAACAAAAAACATATCCAGAATCTAACCACTTCTCCTAACAAGTTGGCCACCACCTTGGTCCAAGACACCGCCATGACTTGACTGGGTTGGTACAACAGGCTCCTAACTGTGCTTCCTGCTTCTGCCCTTGACCCCCTACAGTGTATTTTCCATATAGCGTTAGCATGGCTATTCTCCCCTTTACTCACTAGCTCACTATGCTACAGCCATAGCTTTTTGCTCTTCTCCAGAGATATCAGGCACATTCCTGCCTTAGGGACTATGCCTGTTTCCTTTGCCTGAAAAACTCTTCTTCACTATCTACCCCATATTCTTCAGGTCTCTGCTCAATGGATCTTCTCAGAAAGGTCTTCTCTGACCACTCTATTTAAAGTAGTCTTAAAATAGGCTATTTACCCTTGCTCTGTCTTTCCTTTTCCTCCATTTTCTTTTTACTTATAGCATTTATCACTCTTTGACAAATTCTATTTTTTAAATTAATTGATTGATTGTCTGCCTTCCTACATGCATTACAGAGGAAGAAAATTTTATGTTTTATTCACTGCTGCTCACCCAGTGCTTAACACAGTACCTGATGCATGGCAGGAACTCAGTAAATAAGGAATGGGAAAAACCAGATGCAGCTGAAGTGAGAGCTGGAGGATACTTTCCTGTGGGAAGCTGAGAATCCCTGCTGCATTCCCTCAACCAGAGCCCAAGAATGTTCGCAAGCAGGGCTTTGACCTGCATGCAGGAAATGGAAATTGCATTCACTGGGGAATCTGCCAGCTTGAGAGAAAACAACTAATGGCATTGGACTCCCAGTGAACATTTCCAGACAGTTCACCCCATAAAGATGGTCCCCACTAGGGGGACCTCAGCCAGAAGTGAAGAGTTTCCTGGCACATGGAACTCTCAGTGCTAACACTGGGGCAGTCCCTGGCAAACCAATGTAGTTGGTCACGCTACTGTAATCAGTGAGTCTCACCCACATGCTCAGACTTCCCAATCCCCCAGTTATGATCAAACTTACTAAAATATTATCCAGATTACCAGACATCTGAGCATTCATTTGCTTGGAAGATTGGGACAAAAATAAATGACAAGTTAAAAAAGTAAGCTGGAGAAAATAAAGACTATGCATGGAGAGGGAAAAAAAAAATCATTGATATCCTTAGAGAAGAAACTATTCTAAACATGAAAAGGGACAGTAAATTGGAAATTATACATAAGAAAATTCAGGAATTAATCCAGGAGACCTAATAGTAGGATTCTAGTAAGAGAGAAAAGAGAAGAGAGGAATCCTTAACAACATAGTTCAAGAACATTTCCCAGAACATAAAGATCTAAATTTTCAGATTAAAATGGGTCCACTCCTGGGGTGCCTGGGTGGCTCAGTCGGTTAACCATCTGACTCTTGATTTTGGCTCGGATCATGATCTGAGGGTTGTAAGATCGAACCCTACCTCAGGCTCTGTGCTGGGCATGGAGTCTGGTTAAGACCCTCTCTTTATCTCTCTCTCCCCCTCTCGCTATTCTTCTCTAAAAAAAAAAAAATTCCACTCTGTGACCAGAATATTAGGTGAAATTACATCCATACATAGCAAGATACAACAATAAGAAATTTCAGATCATTAAGTACAAAGAGACGCTCCTGCAAAAGAGGAAAAACAGGAAACATACACAAACAAAAGGAAGAATGGCCATAGACTTCTGAATATAAACACAGAAAGTTAAAAGCCAATGGAGCGATGTCTTCAAAATTCTGGAAGAAAATTTTTTTAAACATAGACTTCTATACAAAACCAAATCATCAATCAAGTGGGAGAGTAGAAGAAAAACATTTTCATATATGTAAGGCCTTAACATTTTTATGTCCCACGTACCATTTTCTCAAAAAGCTACTGATGGATACTTTCAATTAAAACCAAAGATAAAAACTTTCAACTAAAAACAAAGAAAAGGAAGGCAACATGGAATACAAGAAACAGAAGATCAACCCAGAGGAGGGTAAGTAAATACCCAGAATAATTTTGGAGGCATGTTTCAGGATAGGATTGTAAACCAGGTGTAGAGGGCAACTAGTCCAAGGTGGAACAAATCTTAAGAATCTGGGGGATTTGCTTCAAAATGAAATTGATATTTTAACAAATAAGTCTGATTGTCTTAAAGGAAGATTTAAGCAACTGGTAGAGCATTAATTAGGGATTGAAATTCTCTGAATACTAACAGCAAGCAAAGCAGAGAAAACAAGAAATGCAGCAAAAGGCAAGTGATCATAATTTATTACATGGCTCAGCTGAAATAGCATTTACACAGAAAATATTATATAAACATTGAATATTAATCGAACCAAAATTATAAATCACCCACATTGGAAGGACGTAGATGTGGGAAAGATGTCCCAATGCACAAGAAAGGATAAGAAAAAGAACTATGTCTCCATCTTCCACCTAGGGAAGTCAATAGATAATGCTTAAGACCGAAACAATCAAATTTGTTATTTAGATCCATGGAGGTCAAAAGCAAAAGAATCAATTAGAAAAAGTTGAAAGAGGTTATCTGTGGGGAAATGAACATTGCAGGGCGAGGAAGTGGGAAGCAAAGAAATGCTATTTTTAAGCCTTGTAGAACTATTCGACTCTTTAAAAGATGTGTGTGTAAAATTTATTAATTTTTTATTTTTATATAAGCATTTTGTTCAAGTATTATGTAAGTAAAGTATACAAATCATAAGTTCAGTGCACTTTTTAACTGGAAGAAAATACATGAAAATAATTATTATCCCACCAAGGATAACCAGTATCCTTACCTGGGACATCACAAATCGGTATTTTCTGCTTTTGAAATTTGTATGAATGAAATCATATATGTGTCCCCTTTTGTTTCTGGCTTCATTCTCTAGTCTGTAGGATTCATCTACATGTCCTGTGTAGCAAGATGTACAATATTGCTATGTAATATTCCATTTCATGAAAACACCAGTTTATTTATCCATTATCCTGTTGATGGACGTCTGGGTTATTTCCATTTTGAACATTCTTATACATGTGTGCGGCTGTCATTTTGATGAAAGTAAAAATTATAATGCAACAACATGGAGGTGTGGATTTGGTATGAAAAATTAGGGTATAAAATTTTATGTAGATCCATGACTGCAACTATTCCTAAGCCACTCACCCACAACAAAAATTCTTAGCATCTACTATGTGCCAGGCAATGATCTAGGTGCTGAGGTTTTATTGGGGGAAGACAAGTATGGCTTCTGCCTTTCCAGGAACTTAGAGGGTGAGGGGGGGGGGGAGGGGAATCCCATAATTACATGTCTGTTGACTATTTTGAAGTGGATATTCAATGATTTAATTTAACTTTGTGACCTTTATGTTGCGATCTGAAAGAAGAGAAGAGGTTAAGTGGGTAAAGGAGAAACTGGGAGGAAGAGCCTTCCAAGGAGGAAGTACAGGACATGCTTAAGCCCAGGGAGGGAAAGAACACGGTGTGTACAATAAATGAGTCAAGCCCAGAGCGTCTGGAACAAAAAGAGTGAGGAGGCCTCAGCTGTGTTGAGTGTCACTGATGGGCCAAGCAGGCTAAGGACTGAAGAGAATCCATTGGGTTCCTTGGTGACTTTAACAAGAGCAATTTCAGTGGCATGGTGGGGGCAGAATCCAGACTAGCGTGGGTTTGGAAGGAGTAGAAGGTAAGAGCATGAATATAAAAATAATTGGAAGGAAATATATGAGAAGAAAATGTTGTGTATTAAGTTAGGATGAGATTATGTATGTCTTTTTTCTTCAAACTTTCTTAGATCTATCATCTATCTATCCTTTTTTTTTTTTAAGGAAAATTGAACATATTCACATTTAAAGATCTATTTTATTTATTTTTAAGTATTTTATTTGACTATAGTTGACACTGTTTTCCATGACTTTCAGGTGGACAACACAGTGATTCGACTTCTCTTTATTATGCTGTGCTCACCAGCATAGCTGCTGTCATCACACAACGCGATTACAATATCATTGGCTCTGTTCCCTATACTGTGCCTTTATTCCTGTGATTTATTCCCTCCATAGCTAGAAGCCCCTAACTCCCACTGCCCTTCACCCATTTTGCTTACTCCCCACCCCCTTTCTCTCTGGCAACCTTCAGTTTGTTCTCTGTATTTATTTTTAAATTTAAATTTAAAGATTTACATGAAGATCAAAAGTTACTGTTGTTTTTAGGTGGTTATACAGACCAACTGTGTACTTAGTCTTTCTGGATTATAGTATTATTCTACATTGTAAAAATGAGGTACTTTAACTATATCAGAAATACATTATTTTCAAGGTATTGTAAAAACATTGGTAAAAGTAGGAATAATAAAGAATGTAGGGCCTGGGGAGTCCTCACTTTCATTTGCTACACACACACATACACACGCACACACACACAATTTTAATACAAAACACATGGCGTGGTGAGGTTAGCAATCTAATGATTCAACTTCGGCCCAGAATCAGAGACAGCTCTGCAACTTCAAGTGCCTTCATGTCATGGGACAGAAACAAAATGGAACTGACTGCCACAGTCCAGGAGACATTTACGTTTATGCAAATGGATTCCTTCTTTAGGGAATGCATACCTTTGCCGGAAGCACTCTCTACGTATTTATTTATGCTAAAGGCTCTGTTGAGAAGATGAAAGGTTTCATTTCATTCGAAAACCAAGGCATAAGTAATCCCAGGAATTAGCAATATTTAGGGAAAGGTTATTCTCTTCCTCCATGAATTCTGATACTACTTGAACACTATTTCTCTGGGCCCCTTTATGCTTTCTTTGTTATATGTATATGTCCTGTCTCCCCTGATTCAGTAACCCATCTCTAATTTCCTTTAGCACCAGACCTTGCACAGAAAAGCAACTTGGTAAGTTCCGCTGCATTTTTCATCCCTACATTTATCCAGCATGGCAGTAGATGAGGGGTAGAAACCTTCACCTTTTACGTTGGCGTTTGCTTTTCCTCTTCAAACTTGCCTTGATTTTCAATGTCTCCTACTAGGTCATTGCTGTGACTAAATCTACAGAAATCCAACATCCTCTATTTGCATCAAACTTTGGTCTCAATCCTCTAAGTAATGAGTAATAGTTTTGTCTACCAGAGAATTGGCCCAAGATTTGAACCAACTGCTCATATTTCATCCCTTTTCTGGGCTGGTTTCATCAACAGCAGCTATGTCTTATAATTAACATTATAATTATAATAACATAAGCCTTTGTAATTAATTTGCTCGTGCACCCTCTAGTCCCAAGAAACAGTGGTGACTCATTATCCTTAATTTGCAAAACACACTCTATTTTTTAATTTTATATTTAACGTAATGAGATACAAAATTAATTTATTCAGGATCTTACAAAAACAGAATCGCTGAGACAGGATTAGAACATAATTACCAAGTCTCAGGTCTTAGTGTCGCGTCAGTCATTCTTCTAATAGTCAAATTCATCCATCCATCCATCCGTTCATCCATTTATTCATTTGGCATAACTCTATCAAGCTAGGCATTGTGCTAAACCCAATAGAGACAAAAATAATTGTTACTGCTCTTAAGAAGTTCACAACTTAGTTGACAAATGCACATAAGAAAACAGACGGTTAAAAAAAGGGGGGGAGGAATAAATACAATGATTAGAAGTGTGCCATGTGTTTTGCAAACAGATCCGTAGCCTTTTGATGTTTGAGCTGATAAAGTTTTCGTACTTTCCCAAAAACAGCTAGAGTGCCACCACCAGCTCTCGGGTAGGGATTTTACATGTAGGGATATTAGTTATTTGAGAGCAGTTTTAGGATTGTTATGTGACGCTAATTTCTGAAGTTTTTTCTGTTTTCTTTCAAGCCATGGAACTTGTCCTCCAAAGAAAATTTTACGGACTTGTAAACAAATCAAATACAAACAAGAGTCCCTGGATGAAGGCAAAATAACCCCATCCAATTGGCTTGCTTGAGATTTCCATGAAATCCCAAAGGTTCCTTGGAACACTGTTGAAAACTAATGAAGAAAAGTCACCATACTTTCAAGTTTGAGTATCAATGTGTCAGATTAGTCCAATTTTGGTTAATTGTGAAAATAAATTAAGGGTCTAATACTTGTACCAAACTTGGCTAATCTAAAAGTGGTCAGCTTATAGGTAAGAATGTTCCACTCTATTCGCAAGCCTCAGCAATACTTCCTGAGGCTCTTCAGGTTTATCAGTGGCAAATTTTTTCCCCTTACTTATATAATCTGCTGAGTGCTTTCCGAAATTTTGAATAACATTGCTCTCCTTTTCACAAAAACTGAACAATTACTTTTGAAATGTAACCACGTATCAGGATTGGAGATGTCATGGTTGGCAAGACAGACTCACTCCTGCCCTAAAAGGAGCCATACATAGAAATAAATACTTCCAGGAAAGACCTCATGAAGTCTAGGCAAGAATCAGATAACACAGGACGCCTGGGTGGTTCCATCGGTTAAGCATCTGACTTCAGCTCAGGTCATGATCTCAGGGTCCTGGGATCGAGTCCTGCATTGGGCTCTTTGCTCAGCAGGGAGTCTGCTTCTCCCTCTCCTTCTGCCTGCTGCTCCCTCTGCTTGTGCTCTCTCTCTCTGACAAAAAAAAAAAAAGAGATAACGCAAGTTCATCGTAGCCAGATTATACAGCTGTCTTATAATTCAATTCAATATAAATTATTGTTACCTACTAAATGTCATGCACTACATTAGACTGAGGGAGACAATAGATAAGTGCTACCTTCACCCCCAGGAAGCTCACAGTACAATGTAGAACAAGGAAAAGACAAGCGTACAAATGGAAGGTCATTAAATGTTGATGTGGTACCATCGTGGTTCCTAAATAGGGTGACATTAGAACGTCCATTACAATCATGTGTGGAAAAGCCTGCACCACAGACTTTTTCTGAACCCATCTGCATGGCTCATAAAATAGTAACTTTCTTTGGGGGAACCAAAAGACTTTCAGAAATTCACTTTTCTTTGGGAGGTGGGGAAGAGACACAGCAGGGAGAGGGAGGAGAAAGAGAGAGGGAGGGAGAGAAAGATCAATTTATGGTATCTTCACTTGGATGTTTCCCTCGGATTTCGCTTTCTAACCTGTTCCTCCCTTGTCTTCCCCCTCCTGATAGGTTACCAGCCGCCAGCCAACTAATTATCCAGTCGTTTCCTTGACTCCTTGCTCACCTTCACTACTGCTCACACCCTCATCTAATAAACTGCCAGGCCCATTGATCTTATCCATTTCCGTCTTCCATACTCAATCACCCTATATTTCTACATAGCACTAGTAAACATAATTAACTGTCTGCATAATTAGTGGTTTGCTATTTCAAATCCCTCCGTCCACCACACTCTGCCCATCTCAACTATAAACACTCTGAGACCAGGAGCTACATCTGCAATAGTCACTACTATATTCCCAATATCTACAGCAGGCTCACACAGCACATGTGCTCGATGAGGGGAGGGAGGGAGGAAATCAATCAGTCAAAATTCAGTAATAATCGGCTCTTCCATTAAACTCCCTCGTGATTATGTGAAAACAAAATGTAGATAGAAATCTAGGTATAGGGGACGCCTGGGTGGCTCAGTCGGTTACACGGCTGCCTTCGGCTCAGGTCGTGATTCTAGGGTCCTGGGATTGAGTCCTGCCTCAGACTCCTTGCTCAGTGGGGAGCCTGCTTCCCCCTCTGCCTGCCGCTCCCCCTGCTTGTGCTCTCTCTCTCTCTGACTTAAAAATAAAATATTAAAAAAGAAAAAAGAAAGATATCTAGGTGTATTGACTCTAAGACAGTATCATTATTTCACAGAAATAGTCAACTCCTGACAATGTCAAGTATTCAAGCTTACTCCATTTTATAATACATAAAGATTATGAAACAGTACAATATATGTGTATACCAAATCACCACTATGTACACTTTAATTATCTTACAGTTTGATTTATCAATTACACCTCAATAAAGCCGATTTTTTTTTTTTTAAAGAAAAGAAACAGAACCGCGTATCCCGTTAGGAGTCGATACAGTGCAGCACTGTAACCCAGTTGTTCACAATGTGAGTCTTTTAATTAATCTGCTGGTCTGTAAATATTGTGTGCCTTGTGCAATTGAATTTGCTATGCTCCTACAGCAGCCCTGCCAAATCCTCAGCCCCTGACCAAGAGTACATCCTAGAAGCGTGTGTGAGTGAACCTAAACTTGACATCTGTGATATGCATTATGCCCTTGGTTTATTCTCCTGTTTGTCTCATTCACCAGGAAATACAATAGGCTCTTGTGTCCACTGTGGATTTGGGAACACGTCCTCTGCTTGTCAAGGTTGTCTCATAACATAGTCACAAGGTCTATGTGACTAGAGCCCACGTTTCCCAGATCAACACACTTTGAAGTAGAACTCATTTTCAACAAGCTTTTTCAAAGAGGGTGGGAGGAGTCTCCGTCTCACCTTTCAGAGAGTAGAACGTTTGCTTTGATTTGGTAAACAGTCATGTTTCATCCCGTCTGCCTGCTGCAGGGGCCGCGTATCACAAAACCCGAAATGCCACTGGAGGATTCAGCCTCCAGGCTGGATGCTCTTTATCCAGTCCAACCCTGCAATTCCTACCCAGCAAAGTCAGCCTCATTATGGCCTATTCCATCTGCCTCTAGTCTTGGAAAAGGTTAAAACTTTGCAGAGGCTTAATGAACCATGTCCTGCCTGGGAAACATAGATTTGTTACTGCTTTGCAAGAACTGAAACAAATGGAATAAAAACAGGAGTGGATCCTCTGAGTCACAGGATGTGGGTGAAGAGCTCTTACAAAATTGAGAACTTAAATACTAATTCACTGAAGTGACAGCAAGGATATTTGAGGTCAAGGTTCTGTTCTGCACCAATGAACTATGTGACCTTGAGTAAATTATTGAACTCTTCTGGGCCTCTGTTTCCATACCTTCAAAATCAGAATAATAATTCTTATTCTCACTTCCTTTCAAGACTGATAAAAGGATGAGACGACAGGTGGGAAAGCACTTCATAACTCTAAAGAAAACCAAAAGATACTTCAAAATAGAGGCAACCCTCCCCCCAAAGTACTCGTACTGAGAACTTGAAACAAGTAGATAGGTTCCTTTGCAACAACCTGTTTTTCTAGATGAACATTAAATTTAACATTTCCTGAGTGTGCTTCTGTGTTTCAAGAGCAAGTTTCTAGAACTGAAAAAAAAACAGTGAAGGAAAGGCAGCTCATGATTCAAATTTTCCAACAAACACTCCAAAAAAGCAGATAATTGGGTTCGTTCATTCATACACTCATGCATTCATTCTAGAAGCAGCCATTCAATTCCACAACTGTTTATCAAACACCTACTATGCTCTAAGTACTGTGCCAGCCACTGTGAACACAATAAGGATAAATGTTGTCCTGATCCCTGTCCCTGTGGATCTTACATCAAAGCATTTTTTGAAATGCAAGAATGAATCAGACATGATTTCCACCCTGAAGCAGTTATAAACTAGTAGAAAGGAAAGTGGCCATAAAACAAAATTGAATCATTCTCAGAGGACTCTGCTTTTAGGGACAAGAGGAGATGAATGGGTCACATCAATTCTCTCTTTTTCCTGGATAAGCAAACAGCATTACTACCAGCATACAGACAAGGTTTAGTTGCTTCTGTCATAAACCCTCCCTTGACCCCACTCCCTTTCACAGCACAACGTCTCACAAGACTTGCCTATGGTCAGAGTTCCCTTTTCTTTTCTTTACTTACTCTTCTTGAACCAGCTCATTGGGGATTTTTCTCCCCACCACTCTATTGAGACCACTCTTGCCAAGACCACCAATGGCCTCCAACTTGGCAAGTTAGGGGGTCACTGAATTCAGTGGTCGATATATTGCACTGAGATTTTTGTCACATTTACTTCCAGATTTTGAAGTCTATAATCGAATCTTAAAAACATCTCTTTTCTCATGGAGAGTCAATCTCACTCTATTTATTGAGCATTATCTCCAACACAGTATAGAGAATGTCATCGGTAAGAGAAGGGCAGGAACACTACCTGCAAGGGGGGGTGGGGAGGAGGGTGGAGAATAATTTGGAGATGAAACAACACAGGGAAATGCTGCCTTCTGTACGAGTGAGGGATGGGCACATGCTGTTCTCAGTCCACTCTAGTAAAATGGTTCTGTGAATCATAAATGGGATGACGGGAGGTGGGTGATAATTTTAGATTCTGTTTTGTTCATTTTATCCAAAGCCATGGGGAATGGTGAGCCCGAACCTCTCCTCCAAGCTGGAGGGTGTGGAAGCGCCAGAGTTTGCTGTCCCCACCATTTCCACCTCCTGGACCCCCCACCCCCCACCCACCGGGACACCATTTAAAGGTAGACCTCGCTTCCCAGGGAGCCAGAGGGAGAGCACTCTGACGAAAGACAAAATAGCAGTGTTCTCTGCCTTCTAGAACTGCCCAGAGAAGCTGTTGTGGTGGGAGGGGAGATCTCAGGGTGATAATGAAAGAGTCGCTTGCGTCATTTAGAGCCACGAGGCCCCTGTCAGTCCGATGTAGCTATTATGGAAAAACACATTGGCTCCTGCCCAGAATGCCCCAGTCCCAGCCTTGGCTTTCCCCATCTGTAGGGACCAAAGCTAGCTTGCATTCTCGGCAGCAACATGTTTGTAACGGAAATATTAAGTAAGCCGAGATGATAAGAGACTTTTACTCACTTTTCCAGAAACACACTGGGAAATCTGCTACAGGAACAATTCTTGCTTGTGTGTGACAGATACCAACAAATCTCAGAGGCTGTGATTTAGAAAGGACATCCTTCCCTGTGGAAAGAAAGCTCGTGAGATTCAGTGGATGATCTGGGTTGCAAATGGAGACTTCTCTGCCACCACAGAAGCCCCCTCTCGCTCTTTATAATAGGCCGCACACAGCCCAGAGTGACTACACCGAAGAACACATTCAGAACGAGGATCCCTGGACTTTGATCCCGTCAACCGATGGCAAGGACTTTACGAGTTAGTGGGAGTATTGCGGGCCAGCGCCGAGTCCAAAGAAGCAGCCACATACGAGAATGTGCACCGTATTTCTCCCTGTAGTTCTCACGGCTCTGAGCAGGGAGGTCTATCATTTTTCTGAGGGTTACATTCACCAGCTTGACCTAAGAATGTAAAAATGAAAAGCTAAATGGGAAAGCCCTGTACGGGCATTGATTTTTCACAAGCAGCCATGACCCTGGACTTAAAAAAATATTTTTCAAATCATGAAGCCATAGATCTGGTGGGAACATGGCGTAAAGGTTATCTATCCTACAGAGAATACACAGCCTGATCTATATTTCCTTCACCTGTAGAGGTTCTATGCCAGCCTTCAGAGCATATTCTAGGGCTTAACAGCTTCTCAATCAAAAGGCACCAAATCCTGTCTAATTTCCCACACACAGTCAGAACCTACTGGCTCAGGTTCATACAAAGCAAATGCAAAAGGACTGCTTGCTGTCCTCCATAGAAATGTATCTTACCTATTAGAAGACATTTATTTTCTTTTACTTTTTTTTAGAGATTTTTATTTTTTTAAGATTTTATTTATTTATTTGACAGAGAGAGAGATCACAAGTAGGCAGAGAGGCAGGCAGAGAGAGAGGGGGAAGCAGGCTCCCTGCTGAGCAGGGAGCCTCATGTGGGGCTCCATCCCAGGACCCTGGGATCATGACCTGAGCCGAAGGCAGACGCTTAACCGACTGAGCCACCCAGGCACCCCTTATTTTTCATTTATGATTTGTAGCTCCCACTTATTAATATGATTAAGGTGTTTGCAGAAAATTAGTAACCATACTTTCTCTCCTTCCTTTTCAGTAATTCCTCCATGGTGTTACAGAGACAAATCGGTTCTGAGCTGCCGGCCCTGACTCGTGGGACGCACCACCGCTCGGCTCCAGCGTACCTGTGCAAACCCACCACCTGCCCCTCCTGCTCTTCCCCCTCCTACCAGCTCACGAGCAGACTATCTTCAGTTCCCCTTTTACTCCTGTTAATGGTCTCATCTGTAATGAGCTCATTTTCCCAGCCGACGTCCCAGGGCGTTTCTCACCTCAGCCCTTACCCGTGTCTGTTGCCCTGGCCTCCTGGGGGTGCTCGGCGCGCACCCCACAACTTAACACATCATCATCCCATCACCATCCGCCAGTGCTCCCCTTGTGATTCCGCCCCCCATGCCCCATTTTTTAAATAAACTTTTTACGTTAGAGCAATATCAGATTTGTAAGAAAGTTACAAAAATAGTAATGAGAGTTCCCATGTACCCCTCACCCATTTCTTTTCCCCTAATGTTACCAGCAAACACTACCATAGTACCTAGATCGGTCCAAATTAAGAAACCACTACTGATACATTACTATTCACTGAACTCTACATCTTATTTGAATTTTACCAGGTTTTCTTTTCTTTTTATTTTATTATTTTTTTTCTTTTATTATTTTTATTTTTTAATACCAGGTTTTCCTTAAAGTTCTTTCCCTGGTCCAGGATCCAGACTGGAACAATGTTGCATTTAGTTGCCATGTTTCCTTAGTATCTTCTTGTCTTCCAGTGAGAGTGTCTGTTTCTCCTTGTTTTTCATCACCTTGATCTTAACAGTTTTGAGAAATACTGGTCAGGTATCTTGTAGCATTTCCCACAATCTGGGTTAGTCTGTTGCTTTTCTTATGAAAAAACTGTGTTTATAGGTT
This sequence comes from Potos flavus, assembly GCA_028534135.1. Classification (NCBI taxonomy): domain Eukaryota; kingdom Metazoa; phylum Chordata; class Mammalia; order Carnivora; family Procyonidae; genus Potos; species Potos flavus. The sequence goes on from CM052883.1 coordinate 52,434,577, forward strand.
TTTGGAAAGAATGCCACAGAGGTGAAGTACCTTTTTCATTATCTCATAACTGGGATGACAGTGACAGGACACCACTGGGAATGTTAGCCTTGGTCATCCGGTTAAGGTAATGTTTGTGCGTTTTCTCCTCTATGAAGTTTCTATTTTTCCCTTTCCGTACTCTGTTCTCTGGAAACACGTATAGCTCAGACTCAAAGCACCCTCGCACTCCTTTTTAACCCCCTAATTATTTTGGCTGCCATCTGGGGGTAACTTTCTGAATTCTCCATACGTCTTCCCAGCGTTCATCCCTAAAAGGAATATCATATTTTAATATGGATTCGATCAACAGGATAAACATTTTTATAACTTCTGCACATTACACATGGGTCAATTGTTTTTATTCTTGTTACACCGCTTTACCCCGTTCTTTTGCAGCTACTAGAAATTCACATAGTAAAGATTTCTTTAATCTGTCTCTTTCAAAGTATATCTAAAAATAGAAAGGAAATGATCTTAGATCCTTTAAGAAACAGTTTCAGAAAAACAACAACAACAAAAAATACAACAGCCAGGCTGTGAAATACAAAGCTTATCAATGGAGTATTTTCAGCAACACAGCAGCCGTGGAAAAATAAAAATGGAATTTAGAGTTTCGAGTGAGTGGGTTCGGGCAGGAGAACAAATACGCTGCAGTCTGAGGGAAGGTGGTGGAAGCGCCACAAGGGAGACAAATTCAAATCTGGGGCTGCTTCCAGAAGCGATGCCCACCCCCTATAGTAGCGCAAATGAAGCAGAAAGTCAGATATTCTGATTGATTGGAATAACACTTGGGTAGAAGGTTGGGACTGAATGACCAATAAAACCAATTAAATATTTAATAATTTTATGATTTATATGATTTTATGATTTTATAGCATTCAAATTATTTGGAAAAAAATTTTTAAGATTTTATTTATTTATTTGAGAGAGAAAGTGAGAGAGAGAGAGCACAAGCCAGGGGAGCAGCAGGCAGAGGGAGAGGGAGAAGCAGGATCCCTGCCAAACAGGGAGCCGGAAGCGGGACTCCGTCCCAGGACCCTGAGATCATGACCTGAGCTGAAGGCAGATGCTTAACTGACTGAGCCAGCACCCAGGTACCCCCAAATTATTTGGAAAATTGCCAGACTTTTTGGTTTTGTTCATACCGTGTTGATCAAACCCAGGTCAGTGTTTCCTGGTATTTGTGAGGTGGGATGCTAATGCCAGGAGATTGTCCTCTACCAAAGGGTTCTGGAATCAGCATATTTTGGATACTTTGCATAATATAGGTTAGGGATTAGCAAACTTTTTCTGTAGAGGGCCAGATAATAAATAGTTTAGGATTCGTGTGCCCCATTGGGTCCCAGTTATTCCTCTTCCTCGCCTTCCTCCTCCTCCATCTCCTTCTGCTTCTTCTCCTTCTTCTTCACAACCCTCTAAAAATGTAAGGAACATTCTTAGCTTGCAGGCCGCACCAAAAGAGGCTATGGGCCACATTTGATCCATGGACTCCTGTGGACCCTTCCTGAGGATTCAAAATGTATATTAGCCCACTGAAGACTCTGTAGGATGGAAATGTGTTTATTATTGTTTAACCAGATTTATCCCAAATTTATTTAACCATGGAACTCTTTTTTTTTTTTTTTTTTCCTGTTACCCACTTAATGGCTCACATAATTTCTAATCTGCTATGGAAAATGCTTTGGGAAATTCTGGCCTTTTTCACATATGGGGAATAATAAAGCTTATCCTTACCTCCCCCCCCCCCCATACACAAAGAAACACTCCAGATGGCTTAAAAACATAAATAGAAAAAGTGTCAGAGACTGCATCTGTGACCTTGGAGTATAAGTAGATTCCCAGGCAAGACTTCAAAAGTATTAAGCATAAAGTAAAAATTATGCATTTGACTACATCGAAATTAAGGATTTCTGCTCAACAAATAGCACAGTAGAAGACCTTAACAATTGAATAAAACATTGGGTGAAAATATTTGCAATGTCAGAGACCACAAGACTAGTATTCCAAGAAACTCTTACCAATTAATAAGAAAAAGATTGGGATCCCAATAGAAAAAAAAAATGGGCAAATCATGTGAATGAGCATTGTATAACAGGGAACATGAGAATGGTTAACCCATATGTGAATACGATGTTCAGCTTCAATAGTAATTAGAGGAATGCAAATTGAAAGACTAAAATACTCCTTTATCCTATGCATAGTTTGGCAAAATTTTAAAAATTGGATAGTAGTCAATGTTGGTAAGAATGTGGGGAAACGGATTTTCTCACGCATCGCTGGGGTGGCATCAGACCGCTGCAGCCATTCTGGAGAAAAAATTGGCAGAACTTAACCAATTCAGTATGTGCGTACTTACTGTTGGGTGTAAAACCAGAGAAAAGTACCCACAGGTCCTAGGGTGACAGAAACAAAGAAGCTCATCACAGCATTTTATTTTGTGGTAGGGAGCAAAGGAGGGAGCAAAGTAGCTGCCCATTCCTAGGGAAATGGATAAATAAGATGGTAGAAGCTCATTCTGGAATGCTGTAGAGGAGTCAGAACCAATAAGCTGAAGGTACCTAAAACAACATGGATAGAGCTTTTTCAAAATAGCGTTAAATAAAAGAAGTAAATAGAGAGAGAGTTATAGCATAAGGTCAATCATGTAAACTTAAAGCACATATATATATTTAAATATATGACATATATTTGGTGCATGTAAGACACACACACACACATATATATATATTTCAAAGATGCTTATCAAAGTACATACACCAAACACAGAGGTGGGGTATCAAGGCTGAAGGGGAAAAAGAATAAGAAAATAAAACTAGAGAGACCTTTGCACAGATAAATGATGTTATTATATGGTAAACGGAAAAGTGCAATCAACTCAACTCTTGGCAATTAACATTAAACTAGAAGTCTCAGTTACAGAAATGTAAATGCCCATTACCATTCTGTTTTCCCCATGATTCGTTCTCTACCAAAGAGAAAAATCAAATCGATCTTACGTTCTTTTTCCCCACACTGATCTGTGGATTGATACTCAGTAGAAAACAACCTAGCTTGAGCGTATTAAGAAGATTTGACTTTTTACAGGGTAAAATGTGCCATTTTAATCATTTGTAAGTGTACATTTCAGGGACATTAAGTACATTCACATTCTTTGCAGCCATCACCACCATACATAACTCTTTTTATCTTCACAAACCGCAACTCCATCCTCATTAAACAGTTAACTCCCCATTCTTTCCCACTCGCAGCTCCCCTCCCGCCCCCCCACAACTACCATTGTATTTTCTGTCTACGAATTTCACTACACTAGGTATCTCGTATAAGTAGAATCCTACAATATTCGTCCTTTTGTGACTGGCTTATTTCACTTAGAATAATGTCTTCAAGATTCATCCATGGTGTAGCACATGTCAGAATTTCCTTCCTTCTAATCTTCCACTGTATGTACATGTCACATTTTGTCAATCCATTCATCCACTGAGGGACACTTGGATCGTTTCCACCTTTCGCTATTCTGAACAATGCTGCTATAAACATTGGTGTACAAATACCGCTTTGAGTCTCTGCTTTCAATTCTTTTGAGCGTATACCCAAAAATGGAATTGATGGATCATGTGGTATTTCTACGTTTCATTTTTTGAGGAGCTACCCACAGTGGCTGTCCCATTTTACATTCCTACCAGCAATGCACAAGGGTTCCAATATCACCACATCCTCCCCAACATTTATTTTCTGTTTCATTTTGTTTTTTATAACAAGGATGCCTAGAATTGGCAGCCAGTTAATTGGCATTCCCAATCACTTTTTTGGGAGCAAGTATTCATGCTTATCCAATGTTTTAACCAGGGGAGGTTAACTGCAGTAAGGACCCCAAAGTCTTAGTGGCTTAATACAATAGATGTTTTCATTGTTCACATCACACCCAGTAAGTGTTAACAGGGAGCTATGTTCCACCCAGTGATTCAGGCTCCCATGCTCTTTCAAACTAGTGTTTTTGCATCTTAGGAGAGCCCTGGAGTCGACCACTAGATCCTCTACGATCCCTCTGCTGTTGAAGAAAAGAGAGTATACAGCAAAGACACCCCAAATCTTTTTTTTAAGTGAACTCTCTGTCCGACACGGAGCTCGAACTCACGACCCTGAGATTAAGAGTCAAATGCTCTACCGAAAAGGTACCCCAACTCTTAACTGCTCATCTGGGGGCGACAGCCATTACTTCCCCGCAATCGCCACGAGTCCTATGAGCCCACCCAGATACAAAGGGACTAGGAAATGTAGCCAAGGAAGAAGAGAATGTGAGTTTTATTGAAAAGTTACCCAGTCTTTGCCATGGCTGATAACAAGAGGTTAGAGGAAAATTTTAGGTTTGAGAAGAATTTTTTAAAATACAGATTTCCTTTACTGTCTGCAAATTATTTTTAAGACTGCAAATTATTTACTTGTTGAAATTCTTAAATTTCATATTGAAAGTATATGGCTTTCCCAAAGAATACATTATCCTAATTACTTGGAGTGATAATTTTGTTAGTGTGGCTCTTGAACTATTCAAGTCCCATAGGAAAACACAAAAACTCTTTTTGAAAAAGCAGTTCATTTTCAGATGTACTATAATATATGTGAGAGTGTGTGGAAATAATGTGGTTTAATTTTCCCAGATGGAGAAAGGATGAAGCAAATGCACCTAAGACCTAATCATTCATTCTCCATTTGCATATTTTCTATCAATTTCAAGTGAGATAGCAAACTACAGCCTGCCTATCACAGGACCCTAAAGTCACAGTAAATTCTCCACCGCAAAATAATCAAGGCAAAATGAGATAAGACAAAGGCACACATGAGGAACTAAGCAAAATAGGCTGAATTAGAGCTTTTCAGCACACACTCTGAAAACATAAGCACAAAGCGACCATAGATGGGCAACAAATTGTCCTGAGTTCCACAATGGACTGATCAGACAGGTGACTGGGAAAATGGGGTTGGCGGGGCTGAGATTGATTAGTTCACTGCCCTAATGCTCAGGTAATAGGATGCCTTTCAGCTCCATTCTGCCTATTTTAGTCCAGATTCGTTTTCCCTGCTACCTCAAAAATGAGAAAAGATCCTGTCACTTCAGCCCTGCCCTCCTGTGGAAACCCACTCCCCTAGCCGTCCTCCAAAATACACAAACGCAATCCTTGTTTGCTCTGCAACACAAAATGCAGTTTGTGTTCACCTAATGTCATCAACACACAATCTCAGAAAGTACTTCCCAAGAGACTGATTCCACAACAAAGCAAAATGCAGGGAATTGGACAGAAGGGAGGAGGGTAGGGCAGACAATCTCATAAATGCAAAGAGGGCAGCCACGAGCAAACTATAGGACTGAAGAAATAGATGCGAAAGCGAAAGTACGGTACAGAAAGTCCATCTCTGTACTGCAGTCTTCATGGGAAACCTGAAATGCAAACAGTCATTCCAAACCCACAAAGTGGAGGCACAACAAGGTCTGTGGGAGGGGAAGTGGTGGTGGGGGGCGGGTTCTGCACCAAGTTTGGAAGTAGCCCGAAAACCAGTGAAACAAAAGGTTTGGAGGGATAGGTCTGGAACAACTTGGGGGGGGAGGTGGTGGCGGGGGTGACAGTGCTAAGGATGAAGGACGAGCTTAGGAGTAGATATATGATTTGCAGCGTGTCAAAAATCTCCAACGTGAAAAGGTATGCGTTAGGCAGCCTTCTCAGAACCTCCATCTATGTAATCCTAGCTAAATTGCTTTCTGCTGGGGAGAACTCCAGCCTAATCCAGCCTGGAGCTTTCACACACAGCTCTGTCAGGATTCTGCTCTCCAAGGGGGAGAGTTGTGCACAGAAAATACTATTTATAGTTATCAAGTTTAAAATTAAACTGGTTGATCCGATAACAAATTTGAAATATTGTTTACTTTAAGGCTTGAGGTTTCACTTAAAAACTTTACCAGGCTATTTATAAATCTGATAAATTTTATACATTAAAAACAAGGAGGTCTTTGATTGCTACCTGATCTGCTCATATTGAACACACTATGCGTCTATAACACTGAAACCCAGGCACCTGGGTGTCTCAGTTGGTTGAGCGACTGCCTTCAGTTCAGGCTACGATCCTGGAGTCCGGAGATCGAGTCCCGCTCTCTGCTCAGCAGGGGATCTTGTCCTTCCTCTGACCTTCCCCCTCTCATGCTCATGTTCTCTCTCTGTCTAATAAATAAATAAAATCTCAAAAAAAAAAAAAACACAAACAAACACGGAGGGGCACCTGGGTAGCTCGGTCATTAAGTGTCTGCCTTTGGCTCAGGTCATGATCCCAGGTTCCTGGGATCGAGCCCCACATTGGGCTCCCTGCTCGGCAGGAAGCCCACTTCTCCCACTCCCTCTGCCTATGTTCCCTCTCTCTCTGTGTCTCTCTCTGTCAAATAAATAAATAAAATATTAAAAAAAACACCAAATCCCATTTACAAACTTAATCAGATCCTTTTTTAAACTTTTAAACTTCATTAATAAAAATAATGTATTCAGGTTCTTTCTAAACCCTCCAAATGCCCTAGTGGGAGGCTTACAATCAGAAGAAGTAATACTTCCTTTAGGCACTTAGGTACTTTAGTAAATCTAATGAATTAAAATTTTAAGTTCTTCTGAACAGCACAATATAGTTTACAGGCTAAGTCCATTTTTCTTATGCTCTTTTTGCTTACATGACAAGCCTAAAATCAATGACACACTTTAAAGTGCATGCATGAGACTAATCTGTCAGTTTCTGTAACATACTAAATTCTGTAAGACACGACATACACCTTTAACTATCAAGCGTCCATGAAATATTCGTATATTCAACGCACATGCATTAACCCTGTGACTTTGTTATCCTTCATCATCTCCATATTCAATTCTTCTTACTTACAGTTTCCTATCTTAGGTGAGTTGTGGTTGTTGCCTTGACAGTGACCACAATAGGATCATTATCTCAGGCAGCCTGAGATTGCTTATTGATCAGAGATCTGAGGCCAGCATGCAGGCCTAGGGGATGAATAAATTTGAAGGGATTCTTTCTGAGTCATTAAAGGACATTCTGAGCCTTTTGGAGATAATCTCTATGACAATAAAGAATACCAAATCCCACATCCTTCAGATAGGGTGAGGTGCTCCTGGTTTAAAGTTATGCTTTATGTAATTCTTTCATCTTATAATCTCGAGTTTTCAACCCTTTATCCAGGCTAAGCTATTTATTTTGTACCTCACTGAATTTTAGATTCTTTTGTTATCCTTCAGGTCTGTAGACCACCACACTTTCTGGCTTTTTAGTGAAATCCACTTGCATTCTGCCTTCCTCTCACACCTTTTCCATGTTGTGTCTCAACAACTCTCAGCTCAGCTAGAGACAAGAGGGAAGGCAGAAAAGGGTGTGGGCTTGCAGGTGGATTCTGTCACCGATGCTGGATGGGATGACTCTGTTTACAGGCACCAATGGGAATGTTTTCTCCATAATACCTCCCTCTGCGAGTCCCATTCAAATTGCCTTCTCTTCTGTGACGCCGATCCCACAGCAGCGTGGCACACATGCAATGGGCAACGCATCCTATTTCACTAGGAGAAAATAGGATAGGATCACGGGACACAAGGCATAAATTACCTGCCCATTCCCAGTCCCACGAAACACCTGGCACTTTGACTCAACTCCACCTGTTTCCATGCAGTAGGCTGAATAATGGCTCCTGAAGATGTTCACGTCCTAATCCCCAGGACCTGTGAAAGTGTTGCCTTATATGGCAAGAGGGACTGGGCGGATGGGATTACATTAAGGATTTTAAAGTGGAGAGATTATCCTGGATTATCCAGATGGGCTCACTGTCATTACAAGGAGTCTCTCTAACAGGGAGGCAGAAGTTAAGAGAGGGATGAGATGTGATCATGGAAGAAGAGGCTGAAGTGATTTGAGGGTGGGGCCACAAGCCAAGGAATGCGGGTAGCCTCTAGAAGCTGAAAAGAGCAAGGAAATGGGTTCTGCCTCGAAGCCTCCAGAACAAACCAGCCCTGATGACATCCTGCCTTTAGCCCAGTAAGACTAATTTTATACTCCCGACCCCCAGAACTGGACTGTTGTTTTCAGACAATACCTGTGTGATAATTTGTTACAGCAGCATTAGGACCTAATAGAACCAGTGTCCTCCAGACGGTTCTGGTTATGTTCATGCCGTTTGATGCCTCCTCAGATCTGACCTTTGACTATCACAGTGTCTCTCCTGGCTAGGCTGCCCCACCTCTGCTCAGTGGGGTCATTGCCTATTTGCTCTTATATGCATTCCTCTGAAAGCTGCACTTTCCAGATTCCCACTACCTGGTTTCCAGTAGGGTCCAGCCAATGGGTAGAGACTGGAGGGCAGGAGTGATGGAGAAGCCAATGTATGTCTTCCCCTCTCTCTGTGTCATGGAGTCCATACCTCCAGGAGTCACTGTGTCTCCTCTGTGATTCCTGCTCTCACCAGTCCTAGCCTCTGCAGTGCAGAAACCCCCTCCCCAAACACCACTATCTCTCTACCACCTCCTCCCTCCATCCCTCCAGCCAGGGGTGAGAGGTAGTGCTTTCTGTGTTGGCTTCTCTCTGTGGTGCCTCAACTTCCCTTGCTTGCTTTTTCTTCTAAACAAAATGTATCTCATCTTTCATATTAAATTTCCACTATGAAAACGCTGAAGTCATTTCTGAATCGCAGCCAGGGTGGTGCTCTTTTTCTCAGTGTCCTTGATCATCGCAGTAGGGGGAGGTAATGATTCTGGTTCTCGGGTCTGCCTCCAAACCTGGAAAGTCCCACACCTCGAATTTCTCTCAGCCTCCCGGAATCCTGCCCCAGAGACATTCTCTGACTCTGGCCCAGAATTTCCCAAGCCCTGCCTTTTCCTGAGGGTATGCCCTTGACTGCTTTTTAATTTCATACCATCTCAACTGTCTTCTTCATATCAATTTACCATTTGTATATTAGTCACCAACTCTGGCTATCTTAAGCCAAAGGCATTTGCTGGAAGGACATGAGGGCTCAGAGAATACACTGGGGCCTGGAGGCATTCAACCATTAAAACCCACAGGAACCAAGGGAACCCAGAAGACTGGATGCAGTAACAAACACAGCCACACAGCGCGGTGGGTTGGTCAGCCAGCGCGGTGGGTTGGTCAGCCAGCGCTAATGGCCCACTTCTCAAGTTCTTTTAGTACTTGCCCAGGATTGCGGTCCCTGACACAGTGAGTCTGATTGGTTGAGCCCAGATCACATGCTATCCCCCAGGAGATGGAGGATGGATTCCTTTCAGTCTCCTTAGAGGAAGGCAGGTGCTCCGTGTGCCATCAAGATGACGTACATGGGGGAAGGACAAGTCCCTCCAAGGAAATCAGGATGCTGTGAAGGGGCTCAAGATTGGACAGCCAAAAGCAACAAATGACGATTTTCTATTTATTATCTTATATGTCAAAATCCACAAATGATTCTTTTGAGATGAAAATTCTCCCACTTCCACATTTCTACTGTATCTCACAAACCCCCGCTTACCTTGGCCTACATTTCAATCCACCTCTTTTGAAAGGGCATTAATCTTGGGCTGAATCCTTGTTGATTTGGGATTTTTTTTAAGTGTTTTTTTAAGTAGGCTCCACACCCAGCATGGAGTTTGAACAAACGATGGATTTGGGATTTTTTTAAACTCTTTTTAAAGTGAATTTCACAATCTGAAAAATATTTAATGAGTGGGAAGTGTAAGGACACATTCTATTACCATGCCCTGTAAAGCGAGTCCAAACGAGACATTCCTTGTCCAGGCACTGAATAGGCTCCCCAGTTTAGGTCATTGGGTTTCCAGTGGACATCTGGGATAAATAAGAGTGTTTTTTCTTCTTAAGCTTCTGGTTTAACAGTCGACAAAACAACAGCACGTTCTCCACAAAAATGTTCTTAAGATGCATAATATTTCTCCAGTGAGGCACACATACCATACAACAACCATCAAATATTTATAAAGCAAGTCCTCATTTCACTATTGCTCCATTGCCCATCAGGAAAGGCCTCCAGGCTCAGCCTTCATGCCTGGCTCTTCTGCACCAGCCAGACCTCCCTCCCAGGAGCCCTTCCCAAGGTCCCTCTGCACACTGCCTGCTGGGACAGACAAAACTCTGTTGTTGCACATGGCACACATCCGTGATTTGGTGTTCGGACCAAAGTTAACATTTGGTAAACAAGCCTGCTGCCTAATTCCCCTTGAATCACTTTTCCTGTTGCACAACCACTTGGTAAATGAAATGCAGTCCGCAGAGCTGAGTGATGAAATCAAGGGCATCTCTCTAAACCAGTATCAGTCTACAGGACAGGAGTGAGATGCTGGCTTTTTCTGTTTTCTGCTACAGGCCTGCAGAGGCCGACCCTCCCCAGGACCCTGCTGGAGAGCGGCTTCGCTCCCTCTCTCCTGGAGACAGAAACTGACACCAGCTCGCGCCGGCTGCCTGCAATGTATTATGTAATGCTGACTCAGAACTACCTGGGGTGAGTCACCAGGTCCGATTGCACTTGTCTAGAACAGAGGAATCCTTCAAAATGCACAAAGTCGCTGAAGGAAGAGGAAGCCGTCGATATGCTTCCATCATTCGGAGCTACATCACTAACTTGTCTTCTGTGTTATTTTTTGGAAGTGGTTTATTCCTTGCGTGTTGGTCTCTAGTTACTTATTTTTAACATGTTCCATAAAGAAAGTGAAAAAGATCAGCCCCTCTTTGTTATGCCTTATTTTTCTTCCTTGAAATCACAGCACAGCATTCACATACCATACACTGTGGGACTATTAAAATATATAAAGACAGACAACAGTACTCTCCGCCTCCTACACGTTCAATAAATACTGTTGACAAGCTGGCCAGCTCCATCCAAAAAGAGGCAAGATGTCAGTTATACAATGATTCCTCTTTGTAACAAATACAAGGGCTTTCGTTAATTCGTTCATTACATTTGTCGAGCACCAACTACCATCAAGCGCCAGGCTAGGCACAGGGGAAACAATGATAAGCAAAACAAGGCATTGTCCTGGCTCTCGCGGGACACAGTGTGTAATCAAATATTTACACAGATATGAAACTACAATGATGACCCATGTTAGGAAGAAATACAAAATGCCATTAAAACCTACACTAATGGGAGTCGATTCACTAGACAGGTCAGGAAAGTCTTCTCTGAAGAAATCGTGCTTGAGCTGAGATCAGGGAGATGAGTAGAAGTTACTAAGCTGAGCAGATGAGGGAAGAGCGTCCTGGGCTAAGAGAACAGCTTTGGGGCAGGAGGGAGTTTTGGTGGCAAATACGAAGAGCTAGCAAGTCCTTGTGTCTGCACAGAGAGAGTGAGGGGAAGCCGAGCAGGACGGGGGCCACGCTAAGGAGTTTGTCTTATTTTAAGAACTATGGGAAATCACTGAAAGAGAACCCTGGAACAGGGAGACCAGGATCGGGCTTGAGGATGGGGAAAACGAAACCTGTGAGCGCCAATCGGTTTTGCTCACAAGCTTTTTGAAGCATCAAAGTGAGTATAAGAACAGCATGGAAGAAAGATACCTCTCAAGTCTTCATGTTTCTCAAGGTGTCAGTTGTGGCCAGGAGCTGGTCAGAGTAGCTCGTCTCCTAAATGTGAAAGGTCTGGACCCTGGGGTTTCCAGTATTTATTTAACCACCATTGTAAGGCAACAATTCTGCCTACTCAGCCAACCACATTACACAGGCCTAAAATCCCAGCTCTGAGTGATGAAATTCTTGCTGGACTGCCTTTAGCAATTTTCTGTTGTTTTTTTTTTTTTTTTTTTTGCAGAACCTGGGAAATTTCTGTTTATGTCTGTTTAGGGGCTTTCCATTGGCAAAGGCCTGGCTCTTGTTGACCACAGCATTTCGAAAGAGGATTAGTAATATAGAGATTTTTGTTCTGAAATTTTGTTCAGGGTGTGGAACGGTCACAGGGGGCCCTCAGTGGGGGACAGTGGAAGAGGTGGGAGGTGACAGTGGCTTGGGCCAGCCTGGAGACCACAGAGGAGATAAAGTGAACAAAGTCATGGGATATTTAGGAGATAAATGTCAACAAGGCTCGGTAGTTGGTGTAGGAATGAGATTCTAGGTGTATGAGTCACACAACTAGATGGACTCCCAAACTCATTAAAAACTCATAACAAGAGGACTTTGTGTTTCAAGTTCTGCATGTAAAGAACTTGGAAGTCACCACTCAGTTCTAACAACAAGTAAAAAGCTGAACGGACTGAAAAATCAAAACCGTCCTTGGATCCGTAAGAAAGGGGAAGACACAGGGCCAACTGTGCAGAATACAGAGAAACTAAAATTATGGGAGCAGAGATTCATGAGAAGAAACCACCATTGGAGCCAAGGCCAGAGTAGGAAAACCTGGACCCTAATCAGGGACCCTAATCCTGAGAGTTAAAAATGCCCAGGGGACCCAGTCATGAGCAATCTCATCCCTACATCAACCACCGTGGGACAGCAAATATTGTGAGATTTACCTCCAGGAGCTTAACCAGGTACCCACAGTACATACTAGAGGGGGAAAAAAAATCCCCTGTGTTTCAGGCAGGGGGAGGGGAAAAAAACCATTTTGAACTCTTTTTAACTAGGCCTGCCTTCATGGGGAACTAGTTAACCAGAGCCTATCCTACTAGGGTCTTAGCAGAGCCTAACTGACCAGAGGAAAGGAGACAATCAACTCCAGTTCACTCTGGCCATCCCGTTCCACCTAAGAGGGGAGAAAAAACCCTGAGAAACACTTGGAAAGCTCCCAGTCCAGAGGTGTAGGCTCACTGAAAGACTGAGACTTGATCACAGGCCGTAGAACGCTTCCCATCCCCCATACCTCACGACCACATTACTAACGGCCTATTTACAGCAGTTCCTTTTACCCTGTACATCATGTCCACCCACCAAGAAAAAATTTCAAGGAGTGCTAAAAAGCAAAAAAACACAGTTTGAACAGATAGAGCAAGTATCAGAACCAGACATGCCAGGGATGCTGGAATTATCAGATAGGAAGTTTCGAACAACTATGATTATTAGCTTATAAGATGTTACAATATCTTACAACGGTCTCATGGATAAAGTAGACAGCTGGTAAGAACAGATTGGCAATGTAAGCAGAGGGACAGAAAGCCCAGAAAGAACCAAAAAGAAGTGCTAGAGATAAAAACGCTGTAACATAAGTGAAGAATGCCTCTGATGGGCTTATTAGAAGACTGGACGTGGCTGAAGAAATCATCTGTGAGCTAAAAGCTCCTAGTAGTGCCATCAGCTAAGATAGGGAACATGAAAAGAGGACCAGATTCGATATGTACATCATCAAAAGGAAAAACTTCTCAAGATGAAATGTTTTTCTTCCATGCTAAGAAGGGACTGTGGTAGTTTTCTCCATGAGAAAGTGTAGGGACTGTGTGGGTAAGCAAGTTGGGGAAAAGCTGGGCCAATATGAAAAGACATAGCTTCGATGGAAAGTGCAGGGAGCTGTTATTTTCCACACAATTTTATTAAGACTACAGAAAAAAGTGCATAAAAAAGCTTTGCAGATAAACATGGGAGAGGTCCTGTGGTGCCTGGGTAGCTCAGTCGGTTAAGCCTCTGCCTTCGGCTCAGGTCATGATCTCAGGGTCCTGGGATCGAGTCCGGCATCGGGCTCTCTGCTCAGAGGGAGTCTGCTTCTCCCTCTTCCTCTGCCTCTCTCCCCAGCTTATGCGTTCTTGCTCTCTCTCAAATAGATAAATAAAATATTTTTTAAAATAAAATAAAATAAAATAAAATAAATAAAAAAAGAAACATGGGAGAGGTGCTAAGATGGAAAGGACTTTCCAAGTATTCATCACTGATCAATGAAAAATTTTCTTTTCTGAAGCCAAGTAAGGCTGAGAAGCTAGAAGACTCTAACGGGATGATAGTTGGCATTCAGAGGTCAGGCTCTGTGGAACGTCAGCTCTGCTCCAGGCATGGTTGATTAAGTTCTTCTTCTGCAGGAACGTACCAAATCCCTGCAGTATCTCTGGGGTTTAGCCCATCTTTAAACTTTGGTGATGCTGAATACACTCCAAACAGGACTCAAAACACAGGCCACTGATGGTTTGGTATGCTTTTGATCTAGCAAGTGTGTATCACGTCTTCCTGCTTAAAGCTACAAGCTTAAGTTGACATAGAATTCTAATACCGGGCGCATCCAGCTGGAAATTTCCTAATAAGCCTGGGAATTCAGGAACTAATGATGGAGCCCAAGGACGGGAGAAGCCAGGGATGCTGCAGAAGCACAGAACACAGCAGGTCCACTGAACATGTCCCAGTCCAAGACTGTTCCCCGACCCAGTCGTTCAGTCAGCACTGCTACTATGTTTGGCAGCAGAAACATACAGAAATGTAAGGTAATTTGGAGTGCTAATTTCAGCTATATCTAGCAAGTATTATCAGCCCCCTCATTTCTACTGAAATCAATCAGAGTTGAACTATTTTTATTCAGTAGTTGTATTCTGATCCTAAATAGTTACTAGAAGCTAAAACTTGGCTTTCAGTTTCACAGTGATGTTGCATTGTTAATTTTTAATTAGCCTGCTACATTACTGTATTCATTTACGGATGACAGATAAGTAAAACAGTAACACATTTGTTTATATATTCCTATCTGCAGATGTATATCTACAAATGAGAAGGAACAAAGGGAACTCATTCACTGAGAAGCAGAATAGCTGGGCCTTTTTCCATTTAGAGACAAGCAGTACAATCCTGTGGGTGGACAAGGTTTTGACACCTGCTGCAAGATAGAGAAGACAGACATCGGGCTAAGTACAGTTCCGGGCATGTTAGTGCTAACCGCCATTTTCGCTTTATTCATTGCAATGCACCGATGTGAGGGGCAAGCCTGTAAGTGTTAGTTGCACCGTAGGGAAGCATAACCATACTGTTAAGCAGCAGACTGAGGACTCTAGGTTCTTTTTAGCAGAAAAAATATATATATAAGGTGTTTTATTCCTTAACACCGGTATCAAAATATGAAATCACACTGAACTAAAGCCACAGCTGGTATGGTGCTCAAAAATATGGATCACTGGACGTTGACAGGAGCAAGCAAGAGAGTGGATGACAAACCAGAAAACAAAAGGATCTTGGCAAACTGGAAAGATAGATTATACCTATCAAATTGATGTTGAATAAGGATAAGTATAAAGAATTTCCCTTGTATCCAGAAACCAATTCTACAAGGATAGGTTGGGGGACATGCGGTTTAGCAACAACACAGGAAAAAAGTTTTAAGGTTTTAGCTTATTTTAATCAATGTGATTAATTATTTTTAATCAAAGTGACTCCACAGGAATACTGCATGTTAAATTCCACTCATAAAATATGATAGTCTCTGACAAAAGAGAGTTAAGCGTTCTGCTCTAGTGAAACCACGACACAACCTGACCGCTGGACCCATTTCTCAGGAACATCAGTGTAAGCCCAGGCTTCCGACACCATGGGATCCATTGAAACGGTGGCTTAAAAAACAAAGAAGCTTGCTTCTATTTTATAGAACAGTCCCAGCTGAATATTCTGGGATGTTACGTGGCTCTGTTCCATGTGGTCATACAAGGAACCAGGGTCCTTCATCTTCCACTGGGGCATTATCATCTACCACAGGGTTGAAAGGGTCACCACTCTGACCAGGTTGCAGTTGAAGGGATAGAGGAAGGGCATGCCGAAGACATAGGGACTATTCTAAGGTGCTGGCCAAGAATTGGCACTCACCATTTCTGCTCGGCTTCCACTGCCACCCAGTCTGCCCACACGTAACTGCATGAAAGGCCGGGAAAGGTAGTTCATCTAGACATCCCATTTGCCCCACTATAATTTGGTAGTAACAAAGGACAGGCAGAATGGATTTTGGTGGCCGGACCCCAGTCTCTACTACAAACTCTTGATGGAGAAACAGCCATCTGAATAATGAAGGAAAGTTGCATATCATGTTAGGAAGATAACACATCAGAAGAAAACAAGTACTGTGTTTCCTGTGGGAATGATTAGACTAGTTTATCCCGTGTGGTTCTAGAGGCTCAATCTAAGATAAATAGGTAAAGGACTTCCTAAAATATTTATCAGAAGATTAGAGGACTTCCTTCTAGAGGTGGAAAGTCCCTCTAACTGGAGGTGTTTAAGCGCAAGCTGGAATAAGACCTTTGGACGTCTTTAGAGGGGATGAAATTTCTTCACACATTCTGAGTGTCCAAGTGAGATCATTAATGCTTCTTTCCAGTGTGGAGATTCTAGGCTTCTATCTAAACTTGTGTTTCTAGGGCATCGGATAAGGGAATGGAATTCCAGAATTTCTCAGGGGCTTGCTACGTGTGTGTCCTCACAACAACCTTGTGAGGTAGGCGTTGTTCACAGATTACAGATGTTCACAAAGGTTAAGGACCCAGAGCTATTGGGTGGTATTACAGGGATTGCGATCAACACCCATCTGATTGCTAAACCCATGATATTTCCATTACGCGGCTGCCTCCCAGAATGACCATCAAAACTAAACAGTGTTCCTCTTGTCTCCCCCATCCAACCCAAATCCTTTACCTTATCAGGGTCGACTGCATGGGTGGGACTGGCTGTCCTATAGGATTTAGCACAAGATAGTAGCACTTGAACATCCGGTCCTTTCTCCGGCTCCTCTTACTGGGCTGAATGATTGGTTTGTCACCCACGCTTTTCCTCAGCCCAGAGGCAAGCTGAGCTTCCTCTTCATTCAGAAGCTTCTGCCTCCTTCCTTCCCTAAGAAGACTGCAGGGATTCTCCTGTAACCCCAGACCAAGCCACAGTGAATCATTTTCTGCTTTCACCTGCCAGCGTTGTGGAAAAAGCAAGGTTTAATTTGAAGTTAATTCTTTAGCCCTTGTGCATTGAAATGGATGTCAAAAGTGAATTAATCACCACTGCAGCTTCTACCATAGAAAATTTACCCAGATTCCCTCCAAAGAGAGGCTGACTCATGCGAGCACCTGTTTTGTCTCCTTAGTAACTGGTCTTAGATTTCCCTCTTGCATTTGCATGCAGGCAAGCACAGCAAATTGGAGGAAGGGAAGAGGTTCGCAGCATACAGAGTGTGCTCTGGGCAGAATGTCACCTGTAACGCTGTTTGCAGATCATCTTGAACTTTCTGTGTTCATTTTGCGTCTCTGTTATAACCCCAGCATTGATTCAACCTCAGACTCAGTGTGGACATAAGTCTGGAAAATTACTAATGGCCACAAGGAAGGTTTGGTGACACACAATGAAATTGGTACTGGCACAATCTCTGGATCGGGAAACGGATTCATCTCCGTATTAGAAATGTACTTTTCTTGCCTTTAACCTTTGCTGTAATTAGAATTAGGCACATAACCCTCTCAAGAAAGAGGTGGGGCAGAGGAAGGGAGAGGTTCCATCAAACCACTTTTCTGTCTTAACCGCAAGAAATAATATCTCAGAATTGGTTTTATGTAGTTCTGTGGTTTTGTCTCTCTCTTTCACAGAGCCCTCTCTCGCTGGCACTGTGGTAAAATAAAAAGAATATTTGGATCAAGAGCTGGACACCTATGTCCCAGTGTGTTCTCGGCCACTACTGAGCTGGTCTCTGTTACAAATCACTTGGCTTCTCTGGATTTCCTCTTTGGAAACTGAGGAATCCAGTGAAACACCATTATCCCTTCTAATTCTAAAATTTGGACTCCATTTCCTGGGATCTTATTGAGTCTTAAAGTTAAAACTAAGTAGTTTAACACTTAAATTTTGGGGACCAGAGATCATCTGAAATTGAAGATTATCTGTCCTATCCATTTATTTCACCTATCATGTCCAGAGAGGTTAAGTTACTTGTCCAAGGTTGCATAAAATTCAAATCTTTTCATAGTTTGACTTTTTAGTTTCTATGCTTATCATAATTCAATATGCTTATTTTTACAGTCTAATGATTCCACAAAACTTGTTATAAAACACAGTCATCCTCTCGCCCTTTCTTTCCCTACTCCCCAAAGGCAGTTACTTTAAAAGTATTTTTTTTTTAAAGATTTTATTTATTTATTTGTCAGAGAGAGATCACAAGTAGGCAGAGAGGCAGGCAGAGAGAGAGGGGGAAGCAGGCTCCCCGTTGAGCAGAAAGCCCGATGCGGGGCTTGATCCCAGGACCCTGAGATCATGACCTGAGCCGAAGGCAGAGGCTTAACCCACTGAGTCACCCAGGCGCCCCTAAAAATGTTTTTAACTGTTGCTTTTGGTTATTTACTTCAATATCTCTAAATATTATGTTTCAGCTTTAGATACTGCTTCAATCACAAGACACAAATTTCTCATCCCTCTCTTCTCCCTGTGTAGTTATACCATAATTTTGTTCAGATCAGTGATCAGTATTAATTTGATGACATAAACATTATTCTCAGTTAAGCTATAATGCATGTTATAATTACTTTTTCTTTCTGTTTTCTTTCCCCTGAATTTAATAATGATGTTTTTGTTTTGCTTAATTTTCTATGAATAATCTCACATTCAGTCCAAAATCCCTATAGTTGTATCAAGCTTATATTTTAAGTCATTCAGGCGTTGTACAAAATTCGTGTTCTTGAAAATGTATGTCCCCGAACTTTCAGATCTGCTTCAGTTTGGACCAGTCACTCTCAAGCCCGACTGCACAGTGCTCTCAACATATGCTCTCCATTGCCATCTTGCTGCAAATACTCTTTACCTCCCTCTTGTGTGAGATCTTCAGTTTTCTGGATTCTATGTCTTCCTCTTTTGGGGTTTACCTTCCAATTTTAGCAGAGCATTTCCTCTAGGAAATTCCCAAGGAAAGTTACATGGGAGGTAAAGTTTTTGAGACCTTGCCTGTTGAAAATATTTTTATTCTACCCTCACAGATGATTGATAGTTTTTCTGGGTATAGAATCCTAGATAGAAAATCATTTCTGCCTACAGAATTTTGAAGGCATTTGTGCGTGTTAATATGATCCAGTGTTACTCTTGAGATGGGTAGGGCTCTTTATTTGTGAAGGAATGCTCTCTGGTTTTCATGAAGAGGTTATAGGATCTCTGAGAGATCACTAGGCTTCTCTGCATTTGTCACCCTGACTCATCTCCATCTTTCTTTGTACCTGCCACTAACTACTTGTTTGCTGTAGGGCTTGGTCCATAAATCCTTTTTTTTTTCCTTCAACTTCATTTACAATAAAAATATGACTGATGCATGGACTTAATATTTTCATAGCAATATGAGTTTGGATGAAACAGCAAGCATGCCCTGTGAAACTATTTGCTTGAAAAATAGTATCTATCTGGATGCTCAAAAAACCTCAGAGGAATTTTCTCTTTCCCTAATGTCCACTAGTTTTCTGTACGTAAGCATTAATAATAAAATAGTAAATAATCAATGGTAACTCTTTCCAAAGAGAGATTTTATTGAGGGTATATTAATAGTACTAAACTACTATTGTTTGTAGCCTTATACATTGTCTTAAAATATGTAAATAGGAGATACCCCCCAAAAAGATGTTTATTGAGGGAAAATTGGATAAAAAAGGGAAATGTCTATGTTCCTTTCTTCCCCAAATCTCTTGATATGGCAAAAAATACTTTTAGGGGAATAAAAGAGGAATAAATTTATAATGTCACTGGAAGACAGGAGGGGGAGTACCATCAATGGCTCAGAGTATTGAGGAACTTTTGGAGGAGAAAAATCAGATGGAAATTTCAGCTATAATAGCAACTTTAAAAGCCTTAAGAGGTTACTATAATTAATTTTATGCCAATAAAGTTGAAAATATAAATAATTTTTAAGAAACATATAAATTATCAAAATTTATAGAAGAAATACTAAGCCTGAATAAATCAGCCATTTTAAAGAAATGTCACTTAACAGTAATTCCCCCTAACTCTTCTATTTCTGGCTTTTTTTTTGCTTGACGTTATGTTTATAAGACTTATCCATGTTGCCCGTAGGAGTAAATTGTTATTTTCACTGCTGTGTAATATTTGTTTCATAAATATACCAAAAATTTTTTGTCCATTATGTTATTGAGAGCATTGGGGTTGTTCCCAGCTTGGGACTACTGTAAATATCTCTGAATGAACAATTTTGTACCAATATCCAACATCTTAAAGGGCATATGTATGCATTTCTGTTAGATAGCTAGCCAGTAGTGAGATTGCTAATGCCGGTACTGAAATTAAAGTATACATATGTTTAATTTTAGTAGATATTGCTTAACACTTTTCTAAAGGGGTATACCAAATTATATTTTTACTAGCAGTGTATGTGAATCCATTGCTCCGCATCTTTATCAGCACTTGGTATTATCAGTTGTTAAAATTTTAGCCATTCTAATGAGTACATAGTGCTATCTTACCACGATTTTACTTTGCATTTATCTCATAACCAGTGATGTTGAGCACAATTTCATATGTCTATTGACCATTTCCATATCCTCTTTGGTGAAATGTCTGCTCAAAATTTTTGCTCATGTTTTGGGAGGGGAGTGTGAGTAGTATGTATTTTTTCTTGCCTGATTTATAAGAGTTACTATATATACATATATATCTGATACCTGGATATACCAGATACATGTAATCCACATATCCCTATCTTCACTTGCATCTCTTTTGATAAAGAAAAGTTCTTAATTTTAATCAAGTCCAATTTCTCAATTTTTTTCGTTATGTTTAATGCTTTTGGTATCCCATGAAAGATATCTTTGCATATTCCAATGTTACATTTCTATGTTATCTTCATATTTAAGTGCACAACTAATTTGAAATTGATTTTAACAAATGGTACAAAGTAGGAATCAATATATATATATATTTTTTGTATGAATATACAACTGACAAAATCACTTATCAAAAAGACTATGCCTTTTCAATGCTTTGCAGGAGTATCTTTGTCATGAATTAAATGACATCACATGTGTTGGTCTATTTCTGAATTCTGTTTTTCTCCGTTGATCTATTTGTCTCTTTCTGCACAATATCACACTGTCTTTATTACTGTAGCATTGTATAAGTCCTGATATTTGGCAGAGTGAGTCTCCGACTTTGTTTTTCAAGATTGTCTTATTCTTGGCCCTTAGTTGTTCCATATAAAATTTAGAAGCAGGCTGTCAATTTATACACATGCAGTCACATGCATACACACACAAACGTCATATGCATGTGCACACACACATATACACACACACAAACTCTGTGGGATTTTAATTGGAAATGCATTCCATTTATAAATCAATTTGGCGGAAGTTGACAACTTTTCAGTACTGAGTCTTCCAATCCATAATTATGGTGTATTATTCCATTATTTAAGATTTTGTTAATTTCTCTCCATAATGTTTTGTTGTTTTCAGTATAGAGGTCTACACGTATTTTAATAAGTAACTATTTAATGTCTTATGCTATTCTAAATAGTGTCATTATAAAAATTTATTTCAGTTGTTTGTTTCTAGTATATAAATATACAGCTGAATTTTGTGTATTGATCTTGTATCCAGAGACCCTGTGAAAATCACCTTTTAATTTTAATAGTTTATGGGTTTTCCATGTACCTGATCATATGGTCTACAAATTATGATGGTTTTATGCTTTCCTTTCCAATTTTTATGACATTGTTTTGTGGTTCTTTTTTTTTTTTTTTTTGGTCTTATTTTATTGCCTGAGACCTCCAATGCAATGTCTTATTACTGCTCTCAGGAGAAAAGCTTTTAATATTTCCCATTAAGTACAATGTTTGCTATAAATTTTTCCAAAAATATTTTTAATTTTAGATTAAAGAAGTCCCCTTCTACTTTCAGCTTTCTACAAGTCCATAGGTACCAAACTTTATCAAGTAATTGTCCTGTATCTATTGAGATGATCATATAATTTTTCCCCTGCATTCTGTTAAGGTAGAAAATTGCATTGATTGGAGTTGCTAATGTTAAATAACCACATATTCCTGGAATCAACTCAATTTGGTCATGATGACTTATTCACTTTACATGTAATACTGAATTCTGTTTGTAAATATTTCATATATAATTTTGGCAACTATGCTAAGACAAGTGACTAGCCTATAATATTCCGTCTTGTTCTATTCTTATCAGGTTATTATATCAAGGGCTATCTCTGGAATCTTGGCCCCTAAAGTTTTGGCTGAATTGGTTGTTATTTGAGATCTTCAAATAACTGGATGCTTTGAAAAATACTATTCAGCTTTCATAATTGTTTGTCTGGTACAAGCTACTCATGGATAGCCACAAACAAAAGTTTTGCCTTTTACAAATGAGGTAAACCAACAAAACTTCAAACAAATTTCTAACCTTTAGTTAACCTTTTGATTTGTTTCAGTTCCTGAAAAATTCTTTGGTTCCCAAAAGTGTAGTTTTGACTTACAGTGTCATTTAGTGCCCTCCTCTGTTAAAACAGAGTTGTAGGAAAATAAATGAAATTTAAGTGTAGTCATAATATTTTGCTCCATCAAGGAGGAAAAAAAAACCCAATTTAGTTGGAAAATGTTCATGTGGCTAACTGTGATATTTTTCAAATATTAATCATTATAGTAAGGGGTGTTATAACACCCTCAGTGATGGAACTCAATAATTTCATGGACAAAGAGAAGGAAGCCTTCATGATTCATATTCTATAACAGCTATTAACAAGAGAAAGCCATTATCTGGGCAGCAAGGTAAACAAATTAGATCCTTCCATTTTAAATGGATATTAAGTAGAGTTCTTGGATCTGGGTAAGGAATATAGGATGCATCCTATAGCAATGAGATATATGGTAAGGTCAGTCCGAAATAGATGTAGACATTTAAAAAGAGGTGGGTGAGGGGAGAGTGGAGATGTGAAGATAACTCTACCATCGCTTGAACTCCTACTATGTGCTAGGTGTTTTGCTGGCATTATCGCACTTAATCCCTGCAAACATAGTAACAGATTTTTATCTCCACTTTATCAAAAAGGAAATTGAAACTCAGTTCGAATAAATAACTTTCCAAAAGTCATACAGATAGTAAGTGGGATTCAAATCTAGATCTCTTTGGCTCTGGTGCCAAACACTTTCTACTAAAATAGGCTGAGATTGTACAGGAGGGAAACCAGGTGTCCTTATCAGTAAAGACTAGATTCTCTGTTAGTAAGCCCTATAAATGGTACTGCAAAGGAAGAATTTAGTTACTTGTTTATAGCTTGTTGGGCGAAGATTTTATTTTGGGTGTGTATTTCCTTTGTGTCTGGAGTTCTTGGTATATTCTCAAATAAAAACATTTCCTGTTTATTACAGACTGGGCTAACATCCAATAATCAAGCAATATAAACAAATTCCAACATTTTTCTATCCTATGTGGAGCTGCATCCTGTGTATCCATGGTTGACTGGCTCAGGGGTCTAGGAAATGGTGCCAACTGAGTCCAGGTCATGGGTTAAATCTACATTTCCCAAATGTGTTTTATAGAACATACCAGTTCTACATGATGTTGACAGATATTATTCAGGGAAAAAAGTAAACGTCTAGGAATGGTTTGTGGCCATTAATAAAGTCTGGATTAAACCAAGTTAAACAAATTTATTTCAGACTTTTCTAAACCTTAAAATATTTATATATAATATACGGTATATGTAATCTTCAAGGGGAGGTATAGTATACGTGTTTTCAAAATGTATTTGGCTCCACACTGCTTGATATGAGGAACATCTTCTATAATGGGTGTTATGAAGACCATATTATGGGGAAGGATGAGTTAGATGCCTTATAGGCCAATTAGTTTTATAGCAACACATTACATTGTTGGTCATGAGAGGGATGGTATAAAAGTATAGACAAAGTAACCCATGGTCTGGCCATCCTAGTGAGTGGCACAGAAGCATTGGTACAGAGCTTCTGAAGGGACACTGTAGAGGGGATTTCTGCATGGGAGGGAACTTGAACAAAATGGTCTTTAGCTTTTTACATTCTAAGATATTTTGTTTCCATGAAAATCACAATCTCTTTTAGAAAAACCAATAAAAAGTCACATCTGTAATTACGTGTATTAATTAGGTAAAGTCTCAACAGCCATAACAAAGAGACCCACAATACAATGCTTTAAATAAAGTAGATATTTATTTCTTTTGTAAAAGTCCCAAGGTGAGGGGTCACTGAGTGGTACAGTTGGTTAAGTGTCCAACTCTTGGTTTCAGCTCAGGTCTGATCTCAGGGTTGTGAAATCAAGCCCGCATCAGGCTCCATGCTCAGGGTGGAGTCTTCTTGAGTTTCTCTCTCTCTCTCCCCCTCTACCCCTCCCCACTGCGTGCACTCTCTCTCTCTCTCTCACTGAAATAAAGAAACAAATCTTAAAAAAAAAAGTCCCAAGGTGAGTACTCCAGGTTGGCAGGTTGGCTTGACTCCAGAAGATGCCTCAGAGTCCCAGTTTCCTTCCTTCTCATTGCTCTGCTCCCCTGAGGCACTAGCCTCTTCCACGTGGCTGCAGCTGACTCCCTGGCCTGCATACTTTCCACTTCACAAGAAAAGAGAGTCCTGGGGAAGCGATTTTCTTTCATTTAGATTAGGCTGAAGTTACCTACATTGATTTGTTCACATTTCACTGGGACAGTCTAATCACTTGGCCATGCCTCGCTGCAAAGCTGGCTGGGAAATCCAGTTTCTAAGTAGGCAGGCCCAAGAAGAAGGGAAGAAGAGATTTGGGCAGGACAACTAAGGCTCTCCTCCACGATAGTTGAGATAAACACTAATTGGTTTACTAATTGGTAATCACTTCTTAGGCATTACTACTAATGATTAGTAATGACAATCATTACTAATGAACAGCCAGTTTAGACTGACCAAATCCTTCCGAGAAAAATATTGAGTTCCTGTCAATGTGATACTCAAGTACTCCAATTTATGAAGCAAGGAATTTCTCAAAAGAGTTTTGATGATCTGTCAAGGCTGGAGGATCAGTCCAGCAAGTCTGAAGGAGCTTTAAGGGTCAGTAAACAATTTATCATCAATTTCCTTGCAGGGTCATTCCTCATTGTCCTTTTAGGTTCCTTAGCTGGTTTTTTAAAAATGGCTCAAGAGGGGAGAAGAACTGGCAAATCTTCTAGATTTTCTAGACTTTACACACCCTCAGCAATGTACAACACTATAGGGATGAGCCCGCAGGATATAGTAAATAATAATAATAATAATAATAATAATAATAGTAATAATGCCCCTCCAATAGGAAACCAGTTATATTGTAAACATTTTAAATTTTCTGTATTTATGCTGTTTTGACATTAAACAAACAAACAAACAGAACAAAACCAAAAAACCTTTCTGGTTGGGGATAGATTGCCCTTCCCTGGGCTAGCTAATTCTTAGAGATATAAAAAAGGACACCACCAAGAACATACCCTTGGTATGCAAACGAACCAATCCAGAGCATTACTTCCTCTATATGGCCAACATACCTCAGGGGGCAATATTCTTCTGCCTTAGTTATCCCAAGGCCAGGTGCCAGGCAACTAGGGACCACCCCTACAGCCTGCAGAAATTATCCAAAGTCACCAATCCCAAATTGGTTACCCTGCCATGCCTTGCTTTTCCCAGGGAAACCCCAATAAAAGGCTCTGGTCTAAGCCTTCCCCTCACTCCTGTCTTTTGCTGCCTAACCACCCTACTGACTTTCCCACGGGTGGAAAGTGTAGGCTGCATGGCATGCCATACCCTCGTGGACCTGTGAGTCTAATAAACTTAATTTTTTTCCTGAACCTCTCCACTGTCTCTTGTGGCTGCACCTGACTGACCATCTCATAAAAGAATGCGAAACACCTGTCAAAAGCCGGTTTTACAGCCAACCAGAGAGCCCAGAAAGTGGATCTGCTGGTCTTCCTGCCTTGTGTTTCACTTCACCCCTCCTAAGGACACTGCCATGCATCCTTAGGTATTTGAGGTTCTACTCCTGTCCTTAGAGTCACTCCCATGCAATAGTGACAGTTTCCTTTGCAAAACCAGGGTCACTATCAAGTCTGTAGAGTAGGTGGATTCCATATGGAACAACTCAGGGGAGAAAATGCCCCAAATTACTTCTCTGACCACGTGCATCAGAAATTTCACCATCTCTTGGGGCCCCTGGGTGGCTCCGTTGGTTAAGTGACCGACTCTTGATTTCAGCGCAGGTCATGATCTTGGGGTCATGGGATCAAGCCCTGCATCAGGCTCTGTGTTCAGCAGGGAGTCTGCTTAAGATTCTCTCTCTCCCTCTCCTGCTTCCCCTCCCCCCAATAAATATATCTTTAAAAAAAAAAAAGAAAGAAAGAAAAAAATTTCACCATCTCAGATTCGCTGGGGATTTGAAAATTTCAGAGGTCTTCAAAAGGTCCCTGTTAAAGGGAAAATACCTCTGAGAGAGAAAAATATCACAAGTGAATTGTCCTCAAACCTGGACATTGGGATTATCTGGAGAATTTTCAAAATTACAAATACGTAGGTCCCACTTTCACCCCACTAACTCAGAATCTCTAGAATGGGACCTGGGCTTTTCTATTTTGTTTTCAACTTTCCAGATGATTCTATACTCAGTTTTTGAAACCAGGAACTTATGCCAATCTCAGGTAATAAGTTAGAGATTCATCAATACCTGAGTATTGTTTTGAGGGATAATAATTTGGGAGGGAAAGGAAAGAGTAGAAATGGGAAGGCTCTGGAAATTCTACAGAAAGTCTTGTGAACATGCATGCACATATTTCCTTCTCAATCTCTTGCCTGAAAAATAGCCATTTGTCAATTATACTTCATTAGCTTTTTCAGTTCTGAAATTCTCACATCTTATGGAAATGTCTGATTCCATTCTCTTTCTAATTGCCAGGAAATATCATGTCACATTTTATTTTTATCTTTTTGTTTTCTCCTAATCCATAAGATCAATCCAGCGTGAGTATTAGGGTTGAGAGGAATCCTGAAAAGGTCTTTCACTCCGTTCCAGGCAGATCTAAGGCACTTCTGGGAAAAGCGTTGGTTCGCAGGTATAAAAATTGAAAGGGAAAAGCAATCCACGGCGTTCCGCAGTATCCTGTCTGTGTGCATCAGAACCTTCAGATCAGGGGCCTTTTCCTCACATAGGACTTCTTTTCTGCTTGATATTCAAGTCTATTTCCTCTAGTTTTCTTCCTTCTGGAGCAATGGAGAACAGCTGGTTGGGGACCTCCTACTCCCTGAAGGCCAAAGAATTCCCCACTAACATTCTTTTTTTCAGACTAAATAACTCTGATTTTCATAACCTTCCTTATGGACTCATTTCCTATTCCTTTATTTTCATCACTCTCCTTTGGATGTAGTTTCTTATACCCAGAAATGAATCAGTGCCGAATATAACCGAAGAGTTCATTCCCATCTTTTTGAAGACAGTCTGCAATTTATATGGTCATCTTAATTTTTAAAAATGATTTTGTTGACTATTGCTCATTGAGTTTCAATTTGTAGTCCACGTGTTCTTGGGTTATTGGGGAAGGCTATTTGGTAGAGATAAAATAGCTCCAGGCTAGAAATCCAGACACTTGTGCTCTAGACCCAATTTTGTCACAATTAAACTATGTATCTTCTTGTTTACTTTTTAAAATGCATTTGGGTCTGTTTATTTCATCTACAAAGCGAATCAGATGGACTAGTTGACCTTTTTATTCCCTCCCCCTGTAAGTTCTTATTCCTGCTTTTATTTTGATTCATTTCTGATTTCTCAGTAACCAAGTAATCTGAACTCCCATGGCACTTTCTTTGTACTTTTCTTAGAGATGTAACATTCTCTGCCCAGAATGTAATCTTTTATATCATGTAAGGCATGCCACAGCTTTCCTACCAAACTGAAAAAACCCTTAAAGGCAGGACCCAAATAACTCTATGACTGGCTTGAGCACAGTGCTTTACCAATAAACATTTGTTAAATGAGTCTATGCATAAATATTTAATGTTCTTCTATCAAGTCCGAAGTAACAGTTTTTGGAGCAGGAAAATTGTGCCGGCAAATTTGTCCTCTGTATCTGGTAGCTCTACCTCTGCCTCCACTGTGGTGAGATGCCTCCGCTATCTGTGGGGCCCCTTGCAGATCGTCTCTTGCCCGTAGAACGTCAAAGACAGGACAGATAAGCAGGGATAAACAAGGCTGTTTTCCCCAGAAGAAACTCAGAGACTTTAAAACATTTGCAGAACAAAAAGAACGAAGACTCCAGACTCCAGGTTAGAAAGAAAAAATGACTAGAAAAGTATAGAAGAGTTTGAGTTGAAAAGAAGTACCCAAAGTAGAAGGTGAATGGGCTTTCCTGAGTGGCCCTAAACCAAGAGATTAAGCTCTGCCCAGAAGGCTGGAGGTAGAAGTGCAATATTTGGGCTCAGGGGAATTGGCAAGAATAGTCTCAAAAACTGGACCCTTATCAGCTCTGGCCACCTGTGATTTCTGAACTTATAAATACTTTGAACTTCTATTGACTCACCTGCTAGAGAGAGCCCAAATTATCGCAGGCCAGAGACCCAAAAGGTGTGGAGTGTTGCCATGGTGACAGCTTACCACGAAAAGTGACACAAAGTGGAGCCGGAGGTCAGCGGGAGAGATTGGAGGGTTTCGAGGCTGAAAGCACAACAGAGAGAGCCCAAGCTTTAGGGAACAGACTAATGATGATCTGACTATAGCTCACCTCCTTCCCGGAATGCAAGCTTTAGGCATAGCTAATCTACTATTGACTATTCCTATGTTCTTTTCTTAGAAGGAAGCCAGTAGGCCTAATAAAAGGTAGCTTGCAGTTTACTTTTCTCTTCCTTAGGTCTTTGACTAAGCGGAATAGAATCTGATGGGGGCCACGTCACCAGAATTCAATAGAGACACCGTAGACATTTCTGTTCAGGCAGAGATTGCTCCCTAGTACCTTCCATGACCCAGGGACTCCGGAGTGCCCTGGCTAATCCAATAAAATGCTGTGTATAGAATACGGATATGTTCTGAGCACCAGAGTCACACTCCACTCCCCATCCCCCTTGCTTTTAGCTCGTATTGAAAAAATTTGACACCGCTCGTGGATGAGCTGGAGGACAGGACTGGAGAATAGAACAAGAAGCACCCTTTTATCTGAAGATGATATGATTTTATTATTCCAGCCCAAAAATGACCTTCTAAGAAAATTGTTCTTGTGATCTGGTTACTTGCAGAAAGAGTGGCTACAAATTTACTAGCCTAAGATTAGGGCACCATCCCTAGCACCATCCCCTAACTTCTTCCAGGCTCATAGCTAGGTAAGGAGACAGCGACGTGTCTGCTGGAAGTATGGTCTCTAAGGTTGCTCTGCCAGAGCTTGAAGCTTGGCTCCACCTTTTAGTAGTTGGAGGATATCTATTTAACACTCTTGGCCTCAGTTTGTTCATTGATAAAATGGGGATATAGCTATTATTATTATTATTATTATTATTATTATTATCTTGTAAGGTTGTTGTGAGGATTGGATGTATTTATATGTAAGATGCTTAGAACAGTGCTCAAAAAACATTAACTACTTATATATGGCTACTAATCCCTTTCACCAGATGACATCATCTATCACCAATATGGAGTTGTTAATCTTTCAAGAAATCCAAAAAAGCTCAATTACTCAAAGCTAAGCATTCTGCAGTTTTATTACCGTGTAGTGTTTGTTTAGTTTTTGGTTGTTGTTTAATGGTCCAGATGAACCTTGGTTATATCCATTTTCCAGTGCTCCTGGGTCGGAATTATTGTGGCAGTCGTCAGTTGTGTAAAACTTGGAAATCTCTCTCACACGTTTATCTGTGAGTTAGTGAGTGGTCCAAAAATAACTTCCTAAGGACACTCTTGGCCCTGGCCTCCCTTGGCTCAACTCAGAGGGACAGTGGGGTGGCTTCCCATTTAGGCATGGTTCTTGTCTGATTCCTATATTTTTATAATAGTATATCAATTCTTCCCCCAGATTGACTGATTTTTAAAACATATGGTTTTGTATTAAACTTGTAACATTGGAGAGCTGCATTCCAGACATTTGTCAGAGGAAATAATTTCCAGCATACTGCTGCAAGTTATAAAGATATCAAAAGTCCTGCTGAGAAAAATAATATTCATAGAGGATTGTGTGTCTTTCCATACTCTGAGGTCAATGGTTTCCCAGATTTTTATATTTCACAGACCAGTTTGAAAAAATATGATGATGGTTACTGACATAGGTCCCTAACTTCCTTTACCAAGTAAGGATGTAACAAAAGGATAGTCTTTTAAATCGAGCTTTTATAGTAATTTAGTGCTATGGAAAATTCACAACTCACTGCACTGTTTTTCATTTTCATCAGGAACCCATGGAAATTTCATCACTGACTGCCAGACTGGTACCTGAGAACAACTAGATAATTTATAACTTATCCCTCGATGAAACCAGATCACCAGTGACTTCACACCTGGGATGCATCCTTGTGGGTATCTGCAAAAGCGCCTCTACTGAAGTACGTGCTTTAATATAATGCCCTTGGCTAAACAAAGAGTATTATTAAAAGGGTTCCTTTGAAGCATTTCACTTCATTTAGTTCAAAGATGTTGCAAAGACATGACTGTTGACATTATTCAATGATTTCTTTTGGAAGACCTACTGAAGAAACCTCACTCTGGTCTCAATGACAGAAGTACTTGGACTTGTCGAAGCAATGGATTGCTTCTACATTATTGGACTTATTTTACTCCACTTCACACATCCTGCCAGAAGTTTTTAATTCAAATACAAGGCTCACCTCTATAAGCACACAGAATTTCAAGAAATGTAATTTGCACGTTCACCTTGTTCCTGGCTCTGGCTATTCTCTTACTATCATTTTCCTTTTGCCACATATTTTTTTTTACCCCTTTGACATTACTGTACTATATATTTGTTAGTACGCCATTCTAAATCCTTCCAGAGCTAGAAGGGATATACTTAAGTACATAAATTAGTCACTGGAGGCCCACCTGCGACCTAGAGCTTCATGAGGACCCCTAGCTGCCCAGCGGCCCCAATAACATATCCAGAACTTTTCTGCAGATTTCTCAGTGCTGATTGGATAGAAAGTCTGTATATGTAGCCCATTAAGATGCCAATAGCTGGGGCGCCTGGGTGGCTCAGTTGGTTAAGCGTCTGCCTTCGGCTCAGGTCACGAGCCCAGGGTCCTGCGATGAAGCCCCGTGTCAGGGCTCCCTGCTCCATTTGCCTCTGCCCCTCCCCCATGCTCATGCTCTGTCTTTCACTCTCTCTTGAATAAATAAATAAAATCTTTTTTAAAAAATGCCAACAGCTGACACTGGCCTGATCGTTGTCTTGCTCTGTATTTTTACAGGAACCATCAAGGACTTACCTTATGTGAGTGATGTGGGGATTTCAAGCGCTGTAGAAAAGCCAGCAGGGAGATGCTTGGGAAAATAGGGACCTCACATTAGTGTTTGTCCAACTGCAGAGCTTGATATATGAAAGGGTTATAAAATTAGGGTTATGACTAACAGTTTTTTAAATAAAAATTTTAGTTTTATGGTAACTTAGTTTTATGGAAAATAAACAAAACCAACGGAGTGTGCGTGTGTGTGCACACACACGGAGGTGTAGGGAGAGAGAGAGAGGGATTTATTTTAAGGATTTGACTCACATGATTGTGGAGGCTTGGTAAGTCCAAAATTTGCAGGAAGCTGGGCATGCTGGAGACCCAGGGAAAAGGTGATGTTGCAGTTTGAGTCCAAAGGCAGACTGCCGGCAGAATTTCCTTTCCCTGGTAGAAAGTCATTTTTCCTTCCGTTAACGTCTTCATCTGATTGGATGAGGCCCACCCAAAGGGGAGAGCAGTCGGTTTTACTTAAAGTCCACCAACTTAAATGTTAATCTCATCCAAAAATATTTTCACTGAAAATGCCTAGAATAATGTTGGAACAAATGTCTGGTCCCTGTGGCCCAATCAAGTTGACACATAAAATTAACCATTGCTTGTACCTTAGTTCAGATTCACAGATCCAAAAGAAAATAGCAGGTTTTGCCTAAACTATGCAAGTGATTGCCGCCCTTAAGACCGGATTCTAGGGGCACCTGGGTGGCTCAGTGGGTTAAGCCTCTGCCTTCGGCTCAGGTCATGATCTCAGGGTCCTGGGATCGAGCCCTGCATCGGAGTTGATATCAACTGCTTCCCTCCCCCCCCTCTCTGGCTGCCTCTCTGCCTACGTGTGATCTCTCTCTCTGTCAAATAAATAAATAAAATATTAAAAAAAAAAAGATCTTCTAAATGAGCCATACCAATGGTCTGCTGGAGCCAGCTCCTACTGGCTCTTCTTTTTTTGTTTTTGTTTTATTTAAATTCAATTTAATTAACATATACTTTTATTATGAGTTCCAGAGGTAAAATTCAGTGATTCACCATTTGCATACAACACCCAGTGCTCATTACTTCAAATGCCCTCCTTAATGCCCATCACCCAGTTACCCCATCCCCCCATCACCTCCCCTCCGGCAACCCTCAGTTTCTTCCCTGTAGTTAAGAGCCTACTGGCTCTTAACTGCTGATTGTGCCCTTGTCTTCCCAAGTCACAGTTTGGTAGCCTGAAGTCAGTCATGGGGGAGGGTTTACACCACAAAGATACTATAAACCGGGGAAGGGGTCCCCCCCTAAATTGCTGGCTTACTCTCATGCCACTGGAAGTGTCAGCTTTTTTTTTTTTTTAAGATTTTTATTTATTTATTTGACAGAGAGAGAGAGAGAGAGAGAGATCACAAGTAGGCAGAGAGGCAGGCAGAGAGAGAGGAGAAAGCAGGCTCCCTGCTGAGCAGAGAGCCCGATGAGGGGCTCGATCCCAGGATCCTGAGATCATGACCTGAGCCGAAGGCAGAGGCTTTAACCCACTGAGCCACCCAGATGCCCCCGGAAGTGTCAGCTTTTTAATGATGTGTTAAGAAGGCTGTGATTTGGTTTAGCAGGTATGATATCAAGTCCAAACATGCAATATTTTGTATTTTAATAAAAAAATAAAGAATACTTCTAAAATATACACAGGTTTTTCCTAGTCACACTTTCAAACCGACAGAACAAATAGTAATCCAATACTGTCAATTGATAGTGGCTTATAGTGCTGACTTTCCAACACCTAAATAAGCTGATTCATATAAAGTAAGCATATGTACCACTTTTGTTTAAAAAAGAATTGTTAGATTACTGTAAGAATGTAATCATCAAGAAACAATCTACGGGGAACTGTAGAGGATATGCAATCAGTTTCTTAAGCAAATATATTAAGAAGCAGAGAGAGAGAACCTAAAGGTGAGAGCAGAGCTTCTCGAATTTCAGTATATATCAGAATCGCCTAGAAGGCAGCTTGTGAAGTCCCACCCCTAAGGTTTCTGATCCAAGGAGGCTTGACAATGCCGGAGAAATTGCATTTCTAAGAAGATCCCAGGTGATACTGATGCTGCTGGTCTAGGGACCATACTTTGAGAACCACTAGATTAGAGACTTATGACACAAACTTACCAACTGCAATATATGGACCTTAACTGAACCCTAAATCAACTGTGAAAAAAAAGTTAGATAATTAAAAACATTTGACTGCTGTCTATTTGCTGATATTAAGGAATTATTCTCTTTTTTTGAGGTGTGATAATTGTATTCTGGCTCAATTTTTTAAAAAGGTATTTACATTCAGAAATACACAGTAAAACATTACAAATGAAAGGATACGATGTCTGTGATTTGTTGCAAAATAGTCTGTGGGGCGGTGGTGAATAGTGGGGATCCTGCAGAGGAAATAAGACTGGCCAGAGCGATCACTGTTAGACACGGGCGATGGGCACATGGGACCTTATTGTGCTGTTCTCCCTGCTTTTGTGTACTCCATAATAAAGCGTTTTAAAAAGAAAGAATTGGACTTGTGTCCTTTTAAATGTCCCTTTCACTTCTGTAAAAACAAGTTATTTTTTTAAATCATTTCTCATTATAAAAAGAGAGGCAGGGGTGTCATTCATAAACAGGGCAAAGATTTCATTAATTATTTTTTAACCAGGAAAGACTAAATTCAGTGGAATCCCATGACAACTGAAGGCTGCAGAATGGTTTCAGCACTTCCGTCTGCTGGGATGCATGTGGGGGCGTCGTCGGCCCGGGGCAGACTTTGCCCTTTCCCTGCTCACCTCTTCTCTTCGCTTCACGGCAACTCGGTCCTCCACGATAACACCCAGGAGCCAAACAGAGCCAAGAGGTTGCTACCCATCAATTTTCAAAGGCTAGGAGAAGGGAGGGCCCCAATTCTAATGCTTCCTCCTGCTATGAGATCACTGCTCGGATTTGGTCAGTTATAATACCTACCAGTTTTATTACAAATGCTCAGAAGAAAAAAAAGGAATTGAAAGACATACTGAGAAGAAATTCTATCTGAACAGACAGTGGCTTTTCTTTGTATGGGTGTGTTTCTTCTTTCCCCAGAGGTAACCACTGAGAGCTGCACTTTAGAAGTGGAAGAAACCCTTAGAATCTCTGTCATCTATCCTCTCCATTTAATACATGAGGACACTGATACCCAGTTAAGTCACATAAATTAGCCAGAGTGAAAAAACTAGCCATTGGCAGAAACCTACCTGCATTTAAAGAACTTTTTGGTTAAGTGAAAGTAAAGAAGGAAGGAAAATTGGACTCACAGAATAGCTGTGTGTCAGCCAAGCATCCACAGAGTGAAATTTTGAAATGAAATTCTATGTAGCTGTTGATTTTTGTTCCAAAATTGGAGATCGAGTTGGGGGTGTAGTCTATGAATGAATTCAGTTGAACATGTTTGATAGTTTAAGCATTTAAAGAGAGAGTGTTGCTGCTACTATATACAGTGCTGAAAACAATGGTGCTCAGGACACTTTTCAGCCAACAGGTGCCCACATCTCGGAGGCCCGTGCACTAGAGGCCTTAAATGCCCCATTCCTCATGTGACACTTGGTCCCCATGCCAACTCCGCAAGGTCAGTCTTACTATTCTCACAGTGCAGACATGGAAACGGAGGCTCAGAGAAGTTAGGAAGTTGCCCAAGCTCATCTAGAGGGGTGGATCTAAGCTATCCTTCCCAGACCTCATCGCCAGTCCCTTTCCTAAGACTGCTGTTCTTAGGAAAGTTCCGCAGGTTGTGTCTGCAAAGGAGCCCCAGGCTAGGGGTGGGAGTGGTGACAGAACGTGAAGACGGAAATGCAACCCAGGCTCTGTTTGAAGGAGGCAAGCTTTTTAAAATCCACACAAAGGGCACCTGGGTGTCTCAGTCGGTTAAGCATCTGCCTTAGGCTCAGTTCATGATCTCCTGCTCAGTGAGGAGTCTGCCTCTCTCTCTACCCCACCCCCCTGTTTGTGCTCTCCCTTTCATGCTCTCTCTCCCTCAAATAAATAAATAAAATCTTAAATAAAATAAAATCCACACAAAGGCCAATCCTTTTCCAGCCAGTTCCCATGCTTTGGGAATCCTTACTCCAAAGAGCCACAGTTCCTGGAATTTCTCCCTTGTGTCTAATGGAACCAGAACCATCGCAGTGCATTTTGTCCATTACAAGGTGCTGCATAAATGTCATGACCAGCGGCGTAGCCTGGGTTGGAGCGGGAATATGAACGACTGCAAGTGGGCACCGGGGAACTTTACGGGGTGACGGAGTGCTCTAAAACTGGATTGTGGTGATGGGTGCATAACTATAGACATTTACTAAAAATAATCAAACTGTTCATTTGTGGTGAGTGAATTTTATGTATGTAAATTGTACTTCAAAGATGCTGATCTTTTTTTTTTTAATGTCATGATCTGATTGGAAATTCCTTAAGCTGGAGTCACTCTAAAAAGTCACTCAATAAAGATTAAAAAAAAAAATGCCCAAGAATGAATAATGTCTTGCTACAGTTAGATCATTCCATGGGATCTAGAAATTTAAAGATCAGGGAAAGCTTCGTGGACCGAGGACACCTGTGCTGTCCCACAGAGCCCTGTCCTCCGATGAACGCCACCCCAGGGTTAATGATACGCGGTTGCCATCCATCTTGAAACATTTAATGACTTTATCTTTGAACTTGTGTTTTGTATGTGGAGGGGATAAGGCGACATGCGTGTGAGCAGAGAAGAGGCATGCACCGTGCGTGTCCAGAGTTCCTTGCCCCCCGTTGGCTTATAGCATGTCGCACATCCGTGAGCATAGAATTCCAGAGTGTGGGAGTTCACTGCCATGCGTGGGAGCTCAGCAAGGCTCCAAGGAAGCAAGAGGCAAGCCTGTTACTTGTACAAGGAATAGATGGAGGGACAGGAAATCGCAGCCGCCAAGAGGCCTGTTGAAATAGAACTTGCTTCCAGAGCAGAAAGAAGGCAATCGCATTCTAAGAAGTGGGAACAACCAAGAAACCCTGTCATATCCTTTCGGACTTGTCTTAGTTCCTTCCCTGTGCGAGCTAAGCACTTCTGCTGGAGAAAGGGAAAGAGAGCGATCCCTAGGACCTCTTCCTTGCAGTCCTTTCTCGCCCATCAGGAACTGAAGGTAAGGAGTGTTGACCGAATGTACACGTACCAGCAAGTGAAACGAAAACAGTGGGGTTAGTCCTGGGCAGTGTTTCCACTAGTCTAAGGAAATACATACGCATGTAAGAGCTACAAAATATTAATTGTGTTTCAGTGATTCCCCGCAAGGTAAACTCTCTTACATTCGCACTTAGAGCTGGCATTGCAAAATATAAAGATGAATGGTAAAATTCATACTGATAATTTCCCATTTTAATGTTTCTTTACTTAGAAGGGCATTAAATTAAGTGGCAAATTAAAAACCATCATGACAAGCTGAAACACCGTGGAGGAAAGAAACACCTGTGATGTTAGAGCACCTTACAGCACTCTTCTCCCAGTTTTTTGGAACAAGGGGTCCCCATTTTCATTTCACCTGGGGCCTCACAAATTCTGAAGCCAGCCATATGAAAAATAACTGTTCGACCTCACCATTTTATGTATGAAAAAGCTGAGGCTGGAAGAGATTGTGTGACTGCGCCAAGGTCACAGAGCAGACCTGGTTCTACAGCCCAGGGCCACGACTTCCAGGCCTGGGTGCTTTCTATCATTCTTGCAGCTGTCAGGAGAAAAAAAAAAAGTTGGCTTAAAACTGGGGATTTCTATACAGTATTTCAATCCAGCAAGTTCAAAGAATGCCCAAATTAGACACATTTTCTTCGAATGGATCTCAGAGGCTTTGAAGATGGCATTGTGGCATTTTGTTTAAAGCAAGTAAGCGTATTTTCTGAGCCTTGAATTTCTCCCTGTCACTAAAGAGCTTAGATAGATTATAAGTACAGCATAGAGAGTATTCGTGGCAAACCATTAAGGCTAAACGTCTATTTGTAAAGACGGCTGGTTTCCAGTTAAAAGTTTTTTAGAAGAGAAAAATGCATATGCTGCATTTAAATGTGGACAGAGGAGGGCCTAGGCCATGCCCCCTGGAGTATTTAAAGGTGGGTACCCACCGGGAAAACAAAGATCAGATGACCACACTGGACAGCAAGAGACAGACTTGCTTCTCCTTTGATGTGAGTCAGAGATAGAGAAGAAAATAAGACCTGCCCTCTACTTTTTGAATTCAAAAGTAGTAATTATAGGAAGCAAGCTCTTAACCATCTTCAGACTAACCTTTATTTAGAATCACTAGATGAGGGACGCCTGGGTGGCTCAGTTGGTTAAGCGGCTGCCTTCGGCTCAGGTCATGATCTCAGGGTCCTGGGATCGAGTCCCACATCAGGCTCCCTGCTCAGCGGGGAGCCTGCTTCTCCCTCTGCCTCTGTCTGCCTCTCTGCCTACTTGTGATCTCTCACTCTCTCTCTCTGACAAATAAATAAAATCTTAAAAAAAAAAATCACTAGATGTGATATGCAAAAATAAAGAAAAGAAAAACCCAAGTCCATCTATTTAGTTTGACTTAAAAAGACTCTCCTTGGCTCAAGGTGTGCTGCTGATCAAATCTTCATGTAGCCTTTAACGCTTCGAGTCCCATCCTGATGTGATTTGTTCGTTCCTCATCCTCTAGTTTCCCTTCTTCCTCTCTCTCCTTTCCCTCTCAGTGTCACAGAACTCATTTTCAGCTCCTACAAAGTGGCAGGGAAAGTAAACACTGAGGGTCACAGTCTGGGACTGGAAGAGGGAAATGACGATCATCGTGACCATAGCTAATATTTACTGAGGGCCTGCTATTTGCTGGGGCACTGCACCAAGAGCTCCACAGTCATTATCTCAGTGAATCTACACAACAGTTCTACGGGGTGGGAATATATAATTTTAAGATGAGGATACAAAACCACAGAGAGATAAGTAACTTGCCCTCTAGTTCACACCAAATCTGGACTCCAAAGCCAAGTTGACATCAGTTAAAATACTGAGATGTCTGTGCATCTATTTTCCCTTGGGCCCCCAGCTTCTATCTTCTTATTTGTTTCCCCCAACACTGCGCATCACGATAGCTGTTCGTCCAGGTGCACAAGTACGGATAGTGATATCCGGAAAACAATTTACCCACGGTCACTCGAGGCCAGGGTCTTTGTGGGCATTAGAAAAAAGGAACCCTACTCTGAGCTGACACAGAATGGGCTGAATTGACTTGTTCTGCCGGACCTCCTTAGTCAGGGCACGACTTCCACAGTGTACACGGAGTTTGCCCCCCCGTCATTCTGAAGGTGGTCATTCGAATGTCCGGTCATTTTAAAGGACAGGGACATGATTACACTTCATGTGATTACACATGGACTCTCCTATGTTCCAGGGACGACAAACACACTCTTAAAAGGAAATAGAAGGTTATTCAACAAATTCGTAGGCTTCTTTCTGCAGTCCTTTCTGAGCTCTAACTCCCAGGAGATTTTCTGAATAAAGACTGGGGAGTTGGGTGCTGTTGAAAAGACTCATTAACCTCAATAGCACTTAATAGGCAGACATGCAGGGGAAAGCTCCACGTGTCTTCTACACTAGAGCTCCTGAGTGGGCACAGAACACAACCATTAGGGGAATAAATCAAATCAATAACAGTTTGTCTGAACACAACTCAAGCCAGTGGGTAAAGATAAGAACTGGGTCTCCTTTCAAAACAATGGCCTCATGATGACTTTCCTTCCATCTAACCACAAACCATGATGCATTCATATTGTCTGCATCTCCACGTAGCCATTAATGTAGAAAACTGAGTCACTACCTTTGTTGTGGGAGAAGTCCTCATTACTGAGTCTCTAGAAATTACAGTAGGGAATCAAACCCTCTGTTTCATTGACAGGACAAAAAAAGAAAAAGAAAAAGGAAAAAGAACCTAGTCATTTGGTATGGCTCAGAATTCTAACATTTCCAAACAGGTACAATACACATTTTCATCTCAAAGGCAGATTGTCAAGAGTCATTATATTAAATTATATTAGACTCTTGATTTTTCAAGAAATATTAAATCAAGGTAAGTTATCACGCCATGAAAATTTGGCTGAGTGTAAAATCAGCACTCCAGATCCACCGTGGGCTTTAGAAAGTTTCCTACCAGAATTATCTTTATCAAACCATCTCTAGGAGGCTGAGTTTTAGGGGCCCACCTGATGACAATGGCTGCCATTTTGAATGACATGAACTTGGACTGTGGGCCTCAAATCAGGAAAGACTCCAGTGAATTCTCAGTCTTGCTAGTCTTCAATAACAGGATACTAGAGCTATAATTTAGTTTGAAGTGTGTATGGGGAGAATCCACGGCGGGAATCCGAGCCTCAGAGAATGCAAAGTCAACCCTGCTACTAAAACGGAGTCACCTTAGTGGCAGCAAATCCCCTAAAGTAGCAAGTTTCTTTGAGGAGATACTGTGCTAAGATTAGAGAAAAAAAACACGTTTGTAAGAAAAGGAAGCAAATGTCAAACAGATAGCAGATTTATTTTCAGGATTATGTAAAGCACAAAAATGAAAGGACTTCCACTGTGCAGTGTTGTCATGGTTACCTGATCTCTTATCAAAAAGAAGAATCGAGCAGAGGAGGGAAACCTAGAAGGGGCAGTAACCAGAGAGGCCTGGGCGGCCACAAGCCCTTTTCATCCAATTGAGCTTGTTTATGAGGGTATGAAATAGGGGATGACATTTTGCTGCTCTAGATAATTTTTAAAGGATCTTATTTTGCTACGCAGAAGGTCTGTGTTCTGCTGTGCTTTCACAAACATGAAAACACGAGAGTTAAAACATCATCGTTCACGAGGATTTCTAAATGAACAGGGAAAAAAAACACGTATCTTTAAAATTTCCTCTCAACGCACCTCCCCCCAAAGAATCCTTTCCCAAACTGCAACGTGAGAGTGTAGGTTGAGTCATTTTGTTGAGAAAGCTGCCTTCTTCTCCTCCAAAATATTTTAGAGGATTTTATTTAGAGGTCATCAGTTTAAATAAGAAACGGGCAAATTATTTTTAGAGATTAAAAGGAAAATCCCTTTGGTGTCTGCTTCATAGTTAGCATAAAATGCTAATAGTATAAATAGCATAGAGGGCTAGAACAATTTCCCACCAGCTCCTCCTGCTTCTATAAATGCCTAACCCTCCCAGACCCTTGTCCTGGAAAAACAGAGACTGCAGATTGCTTTCCAAATCACAGTCCAGTCCTCGACACACCTAGCGACAGCTTGCAAAGTGCCCTTACCTGCAATGGCAGGTAGTTGGAATGTGCAATAAAGCCATGAGGCTGAAGAGATTCAGCTGAGAAGAACAAGAAATTTGACACATATTTATTCCATCTACCTGAAGAAGGCGCGCAAAGCAGTAAAAGTCAGCGTTTCTTTAACAGCTCGATCTTTGAACTACTCCCATTTGTCTCTTCCCCCAGTAGAAAGACACTAAGCCCAACGGATTGAACCTTGCACAGGGGGCAAAGAAACCTTGGACCCACGGTCACTTTGACTTCTCTGGCAAAGAAATGACAGGAATCAACCTTCATTAAGGTCCTATTGTGAGCTGGCTATTGTACCAGGGGCTACATATGTAATACGGTATGAAATGCAAAGAGCATTCCTGCGGAATCGCGTCCTCCTTTAAATGAGGGCACTAAGGCTCAGCAGAAATAGGGAACTTGCTCTAAGTCACAGAGAGCTTACTTCTAAACTCGCTTATTACAACACCCAACACCAGACAGGGCAGGGCACGAGAGCTTCTCCCCCAGATTAGTTCCACTTCCTGTGAAATGTTTTGGAAATTTGTGCCATTTATTTTGCACTCTGGCCATTTACATATGGACATACAGATTGTTTTAAGTTATATTATTTATATTTCTCTTTCATATTATAGTTTGGATCTCAAATTAATTTTTTACTCTGTTGTGTAGTCAGGTTACGCTACCTGAAAATTTCATTTTACAATAGGAAAGAAGCATCTCAAGGTATGTGTTCTATGAAGGGAGGCTTCGAGTCTGAGAAGCCTGGAAAGCACAACACTACCTCCTTACGCCCAGGTTAATGGAGAGTCGAGTCTCATTTTTCTCTAAAATTTGGGACACAGAAGCATTTCTCGAATCTAAAGCGAAGTTACTCTTATTGGAGCACAACTGTAAAGTTTCTTAAAACAAACTAAACGTATTTCTAAACAGTAACAGGGGAGAGGAAAGGAAAATCCAAATTCATGTGTAAGGATAAGTTTCCTTTTCACTGGAAAGTCCATTGTTTTTACACTAACTACTCACACTTCAAATGCTTCTTTGGGGTCAGGCAGCAAGCACAGGAGTGAGAGGGCAGACTGCTCAGGGAAGTGGCCATTACAGTGCTGGTGCTATGCCTGAGCTGGAGAGGGGAGGATTTCCAGGGCTTACTTATTTTATAACTGGAAGTTTGTACCTCTTCATCCCCTTTATCTATTTCGCCCACCCTCCCCATCCCACATCCCTGCTGGGAACCACAAGTTTGCTCTCTATATTTAAGGATTTGTTTGTTTGTTTGTTTGTTTCGCTTTTAGATTCCATATATAAGTGAAACCATATAGTATTTGTTTTTCTCTGTCTGACTTATTTCACTTAGCATCATACCTTCTAGGTCTTTCCATGTTGTGGCAAATGGCAAGATTTCATTCTTTTTTAATGACTGAGTAATAGTCCATTATATATATATATATATATATATATATTAATATAATATAACAATAATGTAATAATATAATATATTATTAATAATATAATAAATAATATATAATATAATTATATTTATATATATACACACACACACACATACACATACACACACACATATATTCCACCTCTTTATCATGGATATGAAAATACAGCATTGGGAATATAGTCAGTATTTTTGTAATAATATTGTATGGTGACTTATTGTGATGGGCATGGTGCAATGTATGGGACTATCCAATCACTATGTTGTACACCTGAAACTAATATAATATTCTATGTCAACTATACTACAGTAATTAAAAAAGAGAAATCCTTAAGGCTTCATATAGTCACTGGAAAAATGGGACAAAAGGCAGCTGCTCATTCTTGTTTCTAAGTTTTATGTGACTGAAGCCATGAGAAGGCAATTTCCAGGTTATTTTACTTGAAAAGTCTCCAGAATTCTAGCATATTCTCTGGGATACACCTCCTCCTGGAAAATGCAGACTTTGGGCTACTTTCAAGGAGCAAGTGGGGCAGTTGGCTCAGTTGATTAAGCATCTGACTCTTGGTTTCAGTTCAGGTCATGATCTCGCAGTCAAGAGATGGGGCCCCACGTCGAGCTCCAGGCTCAACTCGGAGTCTGCCTCAGATTTTCCCTCCCTCTCCCTCTGCATCTCCCTTCGCTCATGCGCATTCTCTCTCTCTAAAATAAATAAATAAAAGCTTAAAAAAAAAAGGAGCAAGTATGTCAGACTAACTCACCTATTTGATACTGCCCCTGCCTCCCACTCTTGCAAAGAAGAATAGCAGAAATAATAAATTCTCTTCTTCTGTCATTTTGCATCTAATACCTTTCAACATGTATACAATATAAAAAGAAACCGCAGGATTTCTCTAGAACCAATTGACTT
Source organism: Potos flavus (assembly GCA_028534135.1). Lineage (NCBI taxonomy): Eukaryota > Metazoa > Chordata > Mammalia > Carnivora > Procyonidae > Potos > Potos flavus. Next base: position 52,477,615 of record CM052883.1, read on the forward strand.
CTCAAAGTTTATTTCTTTTGATAAGAAACCATGTTTTAATGGAGAGAAGAAACTTTATGGTAGGAAGCTGAGGTTTCAAATTTTATTCAGGCTGTATTTTTACTAAAAACATTTTTTTCTTTATAGAATACTAAAAGATTAAATTTCGTATTTCAAATCCTATGTAGACTCTAAGATCCAAGTCCAACATTAAATGTGTGTTTGACCCCATATCCTCCTTACATTAATAATACAGCTTATACATAAATATGAGGGGACCAAGAGCAGCTACACAGAGGCACCCAGAAGCAGTAGGAATGCATGGAACTTACAGCCACATGCTGCCGAATGAATTCTAGTGTTTTGAGCACATATAAATAAGAAAGAATATTAGAAATAAAACATGGACCACAATTAGTCATGCAAATGACATTAATCTTCAGTATGTCTCCTTTTTATAAAATTACAGATGCCAAACCATTGTTCCAGGTTCTATCCTTACAGAGTAAAATCTAAGTACTTAAAACTGAAATATGCAGTTGTATAATCCTTTATACTGAGGAGTTTTTAAAATAAACTTCTCATTTTCCATAAGAGAAGCAGTAAGAAAATGTAGGTTACATAAAAACCCTGACCTGCTACATTTTTAAGGAATTTAATTAGGATAGCCACATTTTACTATCAGTAGAAAAATCTTCTTAGGTCCCGCAGGCAGATTTTGGATAAGTAAGTAGCAATTGTAGGGTGCTCTGGTGACATTACTGGAATCTAAAGAAGATCTGCATAACCAAAGTTGTCTTATCTAAATGACCCTTATGAAGGTGCTTCTTCTACTAAGAATTCTCTTCTCTGAAAGTGAGAGGCCTAAAGGTCAAATCTATTCGGCCTCAAAAACTACTACAGTGGACCCCAAACCAGGTCTATGAAAAAGTCCTTTAACCATAGATCCCTGTGGTGCATGAATAAAGTACAATGAAGATTGTAGAACTTTGATGTTGCATAATTCAGTTCTCTCCAACCTAAACCTGGGTAACTATCAGTATCTGTTGTTTTATTTTACCACCATTCCTTTTCCCATCCATATCATCCTTATTTGTTACTCCTGTGTTCAAACAAACTGAGGCATAAAGTGGTCAAAATGATCTACCCTAAATGACAAAACAAGCCATTCACTGCAGAAAACCGCCAAATAGTAATTTACTGATTAATTAAGGAGGATCCCTTGAACTTCATGAACCCCTTGAACTTCATGAATTCACAACCATGAAAAATCATGCTTGTCTTTGCTTTCCTGCAAATGTTCCCTCTATTTTCTGGTTGTAAAACCTATGCAGATTCAAGAATATGAAGATGGAGGTACAAAATAATGAAACCAAGTATCATATGTGGCTCATACACACTTAGTTCTTATAGAAGGTTCATGTTACACTTAGATAAAACTTAATAAACAAGACTAATCTGACAACCAGCATTATGACCTATACCCCTGTCCCCGAGTACAGCCAAGCTTCTCCGCGTTCTTACCTATTCCCCTCAGTATCCAGTCTCCTTCATGGTCTTTTCTTTTTCCATCTTTGCCACAACCCACCCCTGCACTTGTCCTTGAGCAGTTAATGAAATTGCCCACTTCACCGCAGGTTAAGCATTAAGGATGTAAAGTTGAGGAAAATCTGGGATTTGGGGTCCGAGATTATTTGCTGGGATGATTAGCAGAATTTTCATGCTGAAGAGGAAGAAAGGGACCTCAAGAAAGAAGACTTCAGCAACATTGGCTTTGGATACTTAGGATATGATGAGTGTTGTGTCCAAGGGATGGAAGAAGACACAATGGAACCAGCATCACAACCAAGCAAGCCAATATTTCTACTACTACTACTATTACAGCTACTAATAGAATTATTGCTAACAATAATTTTGTTTGATGCTTCAGAAATCATATGCCTTCAAGAGTAAAGCATAATTATCTCAGGTGTAAGACACTTTCAAGATCGGTGCTTTCTGAGTAAAATCCACCAGTGTTCTTGATATCACAGGCAATTCCTTTAACACAGGGACAAAGTTTATTTTACCCCACCATGATTAGAGATAAAAGCCCTGAAAATGTAAATGTGTAGGAAAGGTGACATACTGGTATTGATTTGCTTCAGTCAACACGCAAATGATGGTATCAGGAGCTTTCTTGGTTCCCTACTTTGCCCTGCTTACTAAAATAAGGATTTAGTGTTTTTTACATCTGTCCTTCCACATGCTCCCTTCTGAACCTTGATCCATCAATAACCCCTCTGCTTTCTGGTATTGTCAACCTTATTCATTCAATATCCTGAGTGTCAAGCACTGTCCTAGGCACTGGGGATATCACAGTGGATGAAACAGACAGAAGTCCTTGCCCCAATAAGAGAGAGAAAGCACAGAATCAGAAGTGATGCATCAAGCAGAAAATGCTGCAATTTTATATAGAATGGTTGGTGTCACCCTTAGAAAGTGACATTTAAACAGAAACTTGAAGGAGACAAGGGTATGAGCATTCCAGGCAGAAAAGGCAAGTGCAAAGGCCCTGAGGTGTGACATGCCTGGAACAGCATGTGTGTGCTCAAGGTGTATCAAGGAGACAATGAAAGGAGATCAGTGAGGTCTTATAGGTCATGGCAACGGGCTTTTATTCTGAGTGAGCTGGGAAGCCATTGGGGGATTTTGACCAGAGGAGTGATGTGATCTGGATTGCATCCAGCATCTTGGCTGCTGTTCTGAGAATAGATTAAGGGCACAAGGGTTGAAGCAGAGAGTGGCTAGGAGGCTGATGTAGCAAATCCAGGTAAAAGATGATTGTGGTCTGGAAAGGCCCTGGGCTCTAGAGAGTTAGCAGTGGAGGTGGTAGGAAGTAACCAGATTCTGGTTCTATTTTGAAGGTGGAGCCAATAGTTGTTGCTAAGAAATCAGATGTAGGGTAAGAGAACAAGAGAAGAGTTGAGGATGATTCTGAAGCACTGGGCCTTGGCAACTATAAACACGGGGTTGTTATTTGTTGGGATGAGGAAGATTTTTGGAAGGATCAGGTACTGGAGTGCAATATTAGGAGCTTGGTTTTGAATGCTAACTAGACATCCAAGCGGAGATGTTGAATGTGCAGTTGGATATACAGTCTGTAGTTCTGGGGAGAGGTCCAAGTCATGAAACAGGGTGCAAGCTATACATAAAAAAGACAGGAGGACTGATGACAGGAGATCAAGTGAGGAAAATACGTCAAGAGATAGGGGTGATCACATGTGTCAAATGTTGCATTTATGTCACAGAAAATGAGGACTCTTCATTGACCTTAGTTTAGCCATCTGAGGTCTTTGAAAACTTTGACAGGGAACTTTCAATAGAACAGGTAAGCATAGCCCTCCATCCTGCCACTCCTCACAGGAATTAATCAAGGAGAAAATGAGAGATGAGAAATTACAGACAACTAATACGGAAACCTCTTTCAAGGTGTTTTGTTGGGCATGGAAGGGGGAAACCAGGCAATGGTTCGAATGGGGAAAATGAGTTCAGAAGATTTTGTCTGGTTAGTATTTTGTCCGTTTTCAAGATGAGAGAAATCTTAGTGGGTTTGTGTGCTGACAGAAAAGACCCAGTAGAAAGGAAAAACTAATCAGATTAGAGAGAAAGAGAAAATTACTAGAGCAATGTCCTTGAGGAGACAGTGACAGGATTGAATGGAAGTAAATGAATTAACTTTAGCCAGGAGTATGGACAACAGCCCACATTTTCCACTGGCTCCTTCCCCTCAGCCTCCTTTGGCATCTATCGTTTCCCCAATTATAAAACTAAACAAACTCCAGTTGCATCTAGCTGTGCCCTCCATCTCTCCTTCTGTCCTTTAACAGTCTAGTGTTTTTAAAACATTGTCTACACTTGCTCTCTTCCCTTAGCTCCCTCAATTCCCATTGAATTGCCTATTTCAATGGACTATTTTCTATTTTACTGAACCCCTCTCACCACCAACTTCTTCCCTTTTGAAAATCCTTACTCTCTACTATATGGTGTACCTCTATCCTTTGCCTACCATGCAGGCCCTCTCCCCAGGCTCCTGTTCCTCTAGCAGATACTTCAAGTGCTAGTGTTCTATTGGGTTTTCTTGGCCATCTACTCATTTGAGAAGGGAATATCACTTATCCAAATTCAGAATTTCTACACAAGGAGAGCTAGGAGATTTGTCTTGAAGCTGAGTAGGCTAGCTACTTTTATTTGCTGTCTGTATTTAGAACAGCTTGTTGAGTGCAGATGTAGGTTCTCGGAGGGCTTAATCCCACCTCCAGCCATCCCTTGCTTTTCTGGGGTCAGGGCTTCAATTGCTTCAATTGCCCAAGGGATATTCTACCCAACAAGTACTAAAGTTCACTATCTTTTCAAAGGTCGAAGAAATATTTGAGAAGGAAAGGAAAGGAGGAAGAAAAAGAATAAGAAAGAAAGGGAAACTGAACAAGGAAATGTTTGATCAACTGCATGCAAATCATGCCAAATAGTCATCTGCGATTTAACTCATATGATTATCTATGTAATAATATATCGCACACAAAATATTTTGATATATTTTTATATGATGTGGAGAGGAGCCTCTAAGAGTGTTTAGAGACTACCAAACAGAATTATTTACTGAAAATCCAACCCAAAACTTCCTGAGCTCTGTACTCTCCTTTCTAATTGCCTACTATACACAGTCACCTCAGTGACCATAGGAATCTCAAATACAACACATCCCAAAATAAAATCCTCTTTCTTCCCAAATGTGCAGTAGAAATAGTATGGGTTTGGGTATCAGCCAATTTTCTAGGTTCAAATTTCAACTCTGAGTTGGTCATGTTGTGGAAAATAAGAATTTAAAATAGGACTTTGTCATTTACTAAGAATTGCATTGCAGGAAGGCAAAGAAAAGAGTGCTCACCAGCCGGAAGTGTAAGCACATGAGTGCAACAAAGTCTGGGAAGGGGCTGTGATAGAATGATGTCAGGATTCAGTGAGGAACCAGGAAAGGAGAGGTCAAGGTTGTCTTTGGTGAGGGAACAGGAGAGAATTCTCAGAAAGGATTAACATTGGAGCTGCGTCTGGAACGGGAGATGCTGTGCATCCCAGGGAGTGGCTAGGACAGGCCAAGCGAGAGAGGATTACCATGAACTAACAGGGTCACCTGGGGCCTCCAGCACATTTCTGGGCACAACAGAGGAGGTAAGGAGAGGAACTTGCTTTGGATCAAGGATCCTTGTTTACCAGAAGCTACTGTTGCACTTTTGGGCTGAGGACGATGGAAAGTCACAGAGGGAATTTAAACAGGGGACAAGTATGACCCAATTTGCATTTGAGAAAAATAACTTTGGTAGCCATGAGGGGGATAAATTAGAACCAGACTGGAACGGAGACAATCCTAATAGAGGATGGCAAACATGCAGGCCTGAGATGATGAAGTTGAATTAAGGCAAAGCAGTGTGAAGGAAAGGGAGGAGGAGTTAGGAAGGTGTGAAAGGGTAAACTCATGATCATCAATGGATGCTGGGCATCAGGGGTGTGGGGAATGTCCCTGGCATTGTCAGGGACAGAGATCTCTCCCTTAGAGGCTCATTTGATTACTGAGAGGACTAAACTAAATCATGTATGAGTGGCACACAGTAGAAGTGCAAGAAATACTATTTCCCCTCATTTTTCTCCCTTGTTACTGGCACCATCACCTACCCAGTGGCTGAAGCCAGAAATATGAGAATAATTCTAGTTTCCTCTGTCTTTTGCCCTTCACAACCAGCCACCCAAAGCAGATGACACTGAGTGAGGAAAGGGGAAGGTCAAAAGACCAAAAGTCAGGAAGCAATCCTGTAGAGTTTACAGTTTGCCTCTGACCTGGCATGGAACTGTACGTTGAAAAGCATAAATTTGACCATATGTAAAGTATACCTCAATAAACCCAACTTTAAGTAAACAGACAAATGAACAAATGAATAAACAAACAAATAAATATGTAGGCGGTAAGGGCTCAGTAAATGCTTGACACAGTGATAGTAAGGGATGGTGGTGAGGTATTAGCTGAAAAATGCTGCAGATATTATTCCTTCCTTGAATGTTTGCATTTTAATAGAGGACTCTAAAGTTACAAAAAAAAAAAAAAAAAAGGAAAGAAAGAAAAACGAAAGGCCTTCACAGCCCAAAGAAGTTAGTCTCCGGTAGGACACGTTTTTTTCAAATGCACAGTATTTTATTACAATCTGGAGAGTTCTAGATGAAAGGAAGAGCCAGTAAGAGAGCCAGGAGGCAGGGCGCCTGGGTGGCTCAGTGGGTTAAAGCCTCTGCCTTCGGCTCAGGTCATGATCTCAGGGTCCTGGGATTGAGCCCCACATTGGGCTCTCTGCTCAGCGGGGAGCCTGCTTCCCCCTCTCCCTCTGCCTACCTCTCTGCCTACTTGGGATCTCTTTCTCTATTGAATAAATAAATACAATCTTAAAAAAAGGAGAGGCAGGAATGGGGAGACTATGACTGTCTCAAAATTTACAGACCACAGAAAGGTGATATTTTCTCTAAGTAAAGGCACCTTCCCTTCTCTTCCATTTATCCATCATTTCCATCAGAGGCCTGACTTCTCCTGGGTGATTATCCTGACCCCAAGATGTCTGATTCTTACTGAAAACAAAATTCATATTTACTAGAAGTAGCAAGATACTACATCTAAATGCAGATTGGACAACGAGCATCGGTCCCTGGCAACTGCAAGAGAAGCTTTTGCGAGTCAGCCCAGGCTGCCCCACCCCTCATGGGCCAAGCCAAATGGCGGCTTTGAACTAACCAACTTTCTCCTCTCCGGTGAGCTGCCAGTCAGGTGGCGGAGGACTGGAACTGATTTTAGCCTCATTCTGCCACTCAAGTCTTCTGAGAACCAGGGGAACCACCCGGAGGTCTTTGAAAGGGAAATTCTGTGTTTCTCTAGGAATCACTCACCAATCTGGTAATACCAAAGCACCTTGCTTTTCTTTTTAATTCAAATTTCCTCATCTGACAGGACAAGGATCCTCTCTTGGAAACCATTTACAAAACTAACTTCTTTCTAAGTAATTCGAAGCCCCAAATGTCAAATTCTTGATTTTTCTGCCACCCGGACAGTTCTCCCTGCCTCATTTTCCCTGAGTACATGTGAGTCGCTGTTTGAACCAACGCAATGGTTTCTGTCACCCTTGGCAGCCAAAAATGGAGGAGTCAGAAGAGGGAGAAGTCTCACTTTCCACTGGTTGCCCTGACACTCCACCCTGGTGACTGGTGGGGAAGGCGAGTACTGATTGTTCATCATAGTGGTTCTTGAGTTGTTCATCAATGTGTCCGGAACTATGTATTCTTCATCCTCCCTGGGTTGCAGGTTCAGGGGAAAGAGGTATTTGACCACTGTGCTGGAAGGGAGGTGACAGTGACAGGAGCCATCGCAGCCTCCTCTCCTCGTCCTTTGGGCTGAGGTGTCTGGGAGGTCCAGGAGCAATGGCAGCTCTCACGCACCCCAGTCGGCTACTCCGGAGACAGTTATTAGCCAGGTCACTCCACTTCTGCCCCCAACCTACTCCCTTACCCTTAGATCTGCTGCCTCCGACTCTGTTTCCCTGATACAGCCCTTTTGCGGTTTTTTGAATCCTCCCCTCCTCCCCACAGCCAACAACAACAAAACACAAGACTCAGCCTGTTAATCGTTTCCTTCCTACCAAGAAGGCAGCCAGTTGGCTACACCTGCTGAGGTTGTTCTAACTTATGCCTGCAGAGTGGATGAAAGTGTTCTACTTCGTTTGAAGTTCAGTGAGAGCTAATTTTTACTGAGTGCTAACTATGGGGCCAGGCATCATGCTAACCTCAGTAATGTCAGTTAATCCATGTAAGGGAGCTAGCAGCTATTGATAGACCTGGCTGGGATCAAAATCCACGACCTACTCATAACCATAACCACACTAAACTTTGCAGTAAATGGGGTCATCAGTTTTATTTGTTCTATACATCTGTTCTATACATCTGGTCATCTGTTTATCTGTTCTATTTGTGATTAAGCAGGACCCAATGAAGGAGAACATCAAAAATACTTTATAGTCTGAAGGATTTCAGAAACTCTTCCAGAAAGTTCTGTTGTCTGCCCAGTCAAACGGACCTACAAAATCAAGAAAATAAACATGTGTGGGAGGGTTAAAGGCAGGTTAAAGACTATTGAACTCTGCAGCCCAAGTTCTTTATTTTTATTCTTTGAAGTCATTAGAAACATAATGCTTTCAATGTTTTATCGTAATGTAAAAATTTGGCAGAGTAATAACTGTAAATGTTGTGTTAGGCATATTTAAAGTAATACTTTTTCTGAATATAAAATTTAAATGTTCCCATTGTAGAACCTTTGGAAAATGCAAAAGAATTAAAATAAAAATGAATCTTACATATATTTCCATCGCCTATAGGTAACCTGGTTAATATATTGGTGAGTTTCCTCTCTATATAAATATGAATATATTTTCTAAGTGGGACGCCTGGGATATTAAAATATGTATACCTGAGTGTTCACTGAATATTATGCTAGCCAACATTTTCCCATATGTTTTTTAAATTACCGTCTTTAATGGCTGCAAATTATTCAATAAGTAATAATTTATTTAACCATCTCCCTAAAGTTGGAACTTTGAGTTTTTCCCAGTTTTTCACTAATATAAGAAGTGTCGTCTCTCACATTACTTTCCCAAGATTGTTTACTGGAAATGGAATTACTGGTGAAGAGAACTTTTTAAAGCTCTTAAAACATTTCTCCTATATACAATTTAATGATTCTAAGTAGTTCTTTATATAGTTGGCTGGAAGGAAATTGAAAATTGAAATGAAATTATATGAAATATGTCCTTGTTGCGTTGTATGGCTAAAACCCTTTTGGTAAAATTGTCACCTTATCTTGAATGAATAAATCTTTAAAAAAGAAGAAGAAGAAGAAAAGAAAACAGCTGGAAATCACATCTACTTTTGTGGAGTAGTAGATGTTTAAAGGCTTCTGAAAGTCTTGAGAGAATTTGTTATGACTGAAGATAAAGTATATAAGAATTAAAAAAAGAGATCTTTCTCTAAAATTAGGAATTTGATAATAAGAAAAAATAAAAGCAAGAGAATGTTGAATTTGAAGTGCATGTTAAATTTGAAGAGATTCTTGAATCTTTGATTCACTAATTTCTAAAAGCTTTTTAAGATGTCAGCGTCGTGAGGTCTTTATGTTCTCTGCTGCATAGAGCAAACCAGGTTAAATGTGGATGATAAATACCCTTAGGAAGAACATTGTGCTTTGATGAGTCACCATACTTAACCTTCAATGGCTAGGGAGCCAATTACCTACAACCTCAGCTGTGTAGACCCTTACTTTCCTTCCTCTTCCTAATAGTCACCCAGATTTATGTTCGTTTAACATCTCCTTAGGACCTGGAGCAAACGTGGGCAGAAGACGTGAAAGAATATAAACCTCAAATCCATCAATTTTGTTACAGTCAACTCTAAATGAAGCGGATTATCTTTTCGACATGGGCAATACTGATTAGTAGCACCTTCTACCCTGAGGGAACACTGCTGGGTGCTGGGGAGACAAATGAGCTAAGGCAACTGTCAACCAGCCCAGGATCCTGCAAGGCTGAGTCAGAACTTACAGCAGAAACAGTAGATACTCACAATATACCTCACCGAGGCGGTGAGTTTTACAAATTTCAAAGGCTCTTCACATGCCTGTGTCATTTAGACCATCTAACACTATAAAGAAATAATCACCTGTATTCCAGAAGTGGGGCACAGACCCTCAGAGAGGTTAAGTGCCTTGCCCAGTATCACAAAGCCTGTAGGCAGCAAGATTAAATATCAAAGCCAGATGTTCTTATTGCAACACTTATGAACTCCCACACTGCCCTCTTACAACAAAATTTTACTGACTACTACTGGGTGCCAGATCTCCTACTAGATAATAAAGATTTTTAAGAATGTAGGTCTTTCCTTCAAGGAGCTTAAGACATTCAGAAGGGATAGACACAAACTGAAGCTGTAATACTAAAACGATATAAGTCATAATTGAGATTCAAGATAGAAAAGTTCTCTAAATTTCCAGTGTAGTCAAACTGTCTCATGAAGAAGCAGCCACTAATGCAATGAGAAAGGACTTCAGACATAGCACATGTCTCCTGCCTTCCAGCTCTTGCCTTAAACTCCAAAACTCTAGACCAATTCTTTTGACAATACATAGTGGATGAAGAACTTGGGCTTTGGGTCAGACAGTCCTGGGTTTAAAACTTGGCTCTGACACTTACTGGCTCTTGAGCAAGTTGGCCTTGAAAAAACTGTTGACCATTCTAAGCCTCAGTATCCTCCTCAGTCCAGCAATGATAGCAATGGGATCTGCTATTCAAGGTGGTTGTGAGAGCTAAATAAGATAATGCATTAGAAGTTCTTAATACCTTGCCAGGTGTACAGCAAGACCTTAATAAATATTAGGATGTTGATGGTGATGGTGGTGATGATGATGATGATGATGATGATGATGATAATTAGATACTTGGATTGGAGAGGAGGAAGGAGATTGGAAAGGAAGGATGATGAGGGATTAAAAGAATTTTTATCTGGGGTGCCTGGGTGGCTCAGTGGGTTAAAGCCTCTGCCTTCGGCTCAGGTCATGATCTCAGGGTCCTGGGATCGAGCCCCGCATCGGGCTCTCTGCTCAGCAGGGAGCCTGCTTCCCCCTCTCTCTCTGCCTGCCTCTCTGCCTACTTGTGATCTCTCGCTCTGTGTCAAATAAATAAATAAAATCTTTACCAAAAAAAGAAAAAAAGAGAATTTTTATCTAATTCATGACTCCAGCTAGAAGTCAAGGAATCTGTGATAAGCCGGGGACCCACAGGCTGGGAGAAGAGGGTGGAGCTTCAGCGTTCCTTAGAAGGCAGTGAAACTGTATTCCTGAAGTGTAGTGGTTCCCAAGAGAAGTTGATGTCTCCTCATTGGGCAGTATTGACATAACCAAGCTGCCCAGTCACCCTGACTGTCCCTGGGAACAGACCAACATTCTCTGAGCTCCTCTCAGACACATTAACCCTTCTCTGACTCACCAATGTCCCCTTAGGGAGTCCTGCCACAGACCGAAGTGCTTACTTGAGTCTCAGGCCACGTCTCCTTCCCCAGAGGACCCAATCCTCGACGTGAATTTCCAACTCTTGAACTCTAATTTTATTCCTAACATTCTGCTGTAATATAATATATGTTATTAAAGAGGACTGCCCCAAGTTCAAATTCTGGCTTTGTCACTGACTAGTATTTAACCACGGGCAAGTTACTTATCCTCTGTACATCAGTTGCCCCATCTGTAAAATGGGGACAAAAATATTATCGATAACATAGGGTTTTGTGAAGATTAACTAGGAGCTTGTAACTGGCTGGCACAGAATTTAAGTGTTCAAAACATATTAACTGTTATTAAGATTTTTCCCCTTTCGAAAATGACAATTCTGGTAAATGTTAAGTGGGAGAAATATGTTACAACTATTATATGAATTGTAAGATTATTTGTATATTTCAATTTTCAGTTTTCATTCCATATTCTCTCAAGCATGGGATAATTGAGAGTTCTGTTTGGGAATTTTTTTTGTTTGGATTGGTTCCCAAAGATGAATCAAATGATGCCAGAATACCCATTAATAAAGAAAGGACACAATACCTATTAATGACATTTTAAATCTTATTGTCAGCCATCCTAAACATCTCCGAAAGCCTAAAAACTAAAATTTTCAGGATGAGGTGTATGTGTGTGCCCACGCCCACCCTTCATATCTGTCAGAGTTTCATATATGAGCATCTAGATGAAATAAACACAGAGAGGATTTTCCCTGGAGGAGCAGAACTGGAATTGCTGAGATTTAAACAAGGAATTCCTGCTGTATGTGCTCTTGCCCAAACAGCCTCGTGAGTAATTGCTTATGTGCAGTAGAAATCTAACGCTACTGTCTGCTATTGTGTTTTGTAAAGTACCTTCCATATTGCTTACGATTATAAAAGTTACCCTTGCTCACTGTAAGAAATGGGAAAACTAAAAATATGGTCAAAGAAGAAAATAATCATCTACAGTTAGGACTCCCACAGCAATCCAGGTTTAACATATTTTTTAATCATCTAGTCTTTTTTGTTGCCTGTACTTTAAACATATGAGAACTTTTCAGAAAACAAACATGATGGCAAGAAGCAATTCTAGAGTTACAGAGGGATATTTTATAGCGATCAAGTCGTCAGTCCACCAGAAAGGCAACACAATTCTAAATCTGTATGCACTCAACGACATAGCTTCCAAATACGGAAAGTAGAAATCAACAAAATTACAAGAGAGACTTTAAAATGCCTGTCTCGGGGCACCTGGGTGGCTCAGTGGGTTAAAGCCTCTGCCTTCAGCTCAGGTCATGATCTCAGGGTCCTGGGATCGAGCCCCGCATCGGGCTCTCCGCTCAGCGGGGAGCTTGCTTCCCCCTCTCTCTCTGCCTGCCTCTCTGCCTACTTGTGATCTCTCTCTCTCTGTCAAATAAATAAAATCTTTAAAAAATAAATAAATAAATAAATAAATAAATAAAGTAAAATACCTGTCTCGATGGCTAGATAGTTTTTTAAGACAAAAATTAGTAAGGGTATAGAATATCTAAACAACACAGTTAAAAATGTTGGCCTAATTGCCCTATATAGGACACCACATCCAAGAGTGACAGAATACACATTCATTCCAAGCACACAGAGAGCATGTCAAAACTTGGTCACAAAAAACGTCAACAAATTTCAAAGGATTGGAATAATGAAGCATATGGTCTCTGACTAACATCAAATCAAGATAAAAATTAATAACAAAATTAACTAGACAATCTCAATTGCTTGGGAAGTAAGCCATACACTTCTAAATAAGAGCAAATGAGAAATCCCACAAATTAGAATCCTAAAAGTTAGAAAATATTTTAACTGAATGAGAACTTGTATGACATTCTAAACATATCAAAACTTGTAAGAAGTAACTAAAGCAGTGGTAGAGGGAAATATATTGCCATACTTAACACGTTTCATACATATGTCAGAAAAGAAGAAAGACTTGAAGTCAGTGTTCCTGTTTCTGTCTCAAAGAGCTAGGAAAACACACTAATCAAATGCAAACAAATGAGAAGGTAGAAAATAAAATAATAATGATAAGAACAGAAATCAGAAATAGAAACAAATGTGCAATAGAGAAAATCAGCCAGCAAAATTAGTTCTTTGAAAAGATTAATATAGTAAATGAACCTCTAGCAAACTGAGGGGGGGAAAAGAGTGAAAATACAAATTACCAAAATCAAGAATGAAAAAGGGTACGTCATTATAGACTTGATAGATGTCAAAAGGCATTAAAAATACATTATATATATTATGAAACACTCAATGTCAATTAATTTGACAATTTGGGGACATACAGAAAAATCCTTTAAAAACATGTTACTGAAACTGACAAAAGAACTAGAAAATCTTAACTAAATCTTTAAATACCTTCTGATAACAATAAAAATAAAGGAATTCTAGGTCTCAATGACTTTGCCTGTGAATTCTTCTAAGCATTTTAGGAAGAAATAACACCAATTCTGTACTAACTTTTCTAGAAAATAGAAAAGGAGATTTTTATGAGGCCAGCATAACTTGATTCTAAAACCTGATGAATCGTTGAACACTACAACAAAAATGTATGATGTACTGTATGCTGGCTAACTGAACATAATAAATAAATAAATAAATAAATAAATAAATAAATAAATAAAACCTGACAGGACTGTAAAACCACTTACTCTCATGAATATAGATCCAAAAATCCTAAACAAAATATTAGCTAAGAGAATCTAGTGATACAAAAAAGTACTATATCACAAACAAATAGAGTTTATTCCTAGAATGCCAGGGTTGTTTAATATTTTAAAATTAATGTGGTTCATAATATTTACAGATTAAAATAAACAAAATTAAGATCATCTTGATAGATGTGGAAAGGGCATTTGATACTATCAATGCCTGTTTGGGATGAAAGTGTTAACAAACTAGGAATAAAACAAACTTTCTTTAATCTGATAAAGAATATCTACAAAAATCCTACATCAACCATAAAATTAAACAATAGATTATAGAAAGTTTTCCTCCTCTATTTGGGAATGAAAGAAAGGTAATTCAACATTTTTCTTGAGGTCCTAGCCAGTAAAATACAAAAAAATAAATATAAGGCAAAAATTATGTAAAGATAGAAACACAACATTACTGTTAGATGACATGAGTGTGCACATAAAAAATCCAAGAGAATCTACAAACTATTAGAAACAATACATGAATTTAACAAAGTTACATATTAAAAGTTAGTATGTAAAAATCAGTTGTATTTCTATATATCACCAAAAAAGGAAAAATATTATTAAAACATAAAACTTTTTACAGTAACATCAAATATATATCAAATGCTTGGAATCCATCTAAAGATGCATATAATGTATATGACTGAAAATTAAAAAACATTATTGAGAGAAATTTTTTAAAAGTCTAAGTCAAAATGGTAAGATATCTCATTGAAATATGATATATTAAGTTGAATTCAGTTCAATGCAATTATGAATTGAAATTGTTACTATGCCAACTCTCCTCAAAATTTATCTATATATTTAAGATAATCCCAGTCTCAATTCCTGTAGGGGCTGTGTGTGTGTGGGTATGTGTGTGCACATGTAAATTAACAAGCTGATTCTAAAATTGATATGGAAATGTAAAAAAAATAAGAACACCAAAGTAATCTTGAAAATGAAGAACAAAAGCTAGAGGATTTATACTAACAAATATCAAGACTTATTTTTAAAGTTTTAGTAATTGAAATCATGAAATATTGGTCCAAGGATAGGCAAATAGCCAATGGAAGAATAGAATCCAGAAATATAGGTTACCTAATAAAGATGATTCTGCACTGCAGTGCAGTGCAAAAAAGGACATTTCATTTTTTTTTAAAAATGGTACTTGGACAATTGGATATCCATATGGGAGAAAAAATGAATCTTGACTACTATCTACTATGTTGTATCACACAATACAAAAAAATCAATTCCAGATGGGTTCTAGATCTAAGTGTCAAACAATTTAGCTTTTACAAGAAAATATAGAAAGATCTTGTCTTGATAGGCAAAAAGTTCTCAAGTAGGACACAAGAAGCATTAGCCATAAATGGAAAAATATTGAAAAGTTGGGGTAGTCGCAAACACCACATGATTTCACTCATATGTGGAATTTAAGAAAAAAACAAATGAGCAAAGAAAAAAGAGACAAACAAGCATGTTCTTAAATACAGAGAAGAAACTGGTGGTTGCCAGTAGGGGGAGGTAGGTAGGGGGACGGGTGAAATAGGTGAGGGAGATTAAGAGTACACTTGTCATGAAGAGCACCGAGTAATGCAGAGAATTGTTGAATCAGTATATTGTACACCTGAAACTAATATAACACTGTATGATAATTATACAGGCATTTAAAAAATAAATAAGTAAATTTAAAAAATAAAATAAAAATTTTAACATTAAGAAAAAGTTGGAATAGTTACAAGAAAAATGGGCCATTGAGATCTGGCGTGTTGGATCAGAGTGAGAACATTTGTGGCTTGATCAGTGGGAGATTCACCAGAAAGCTCAGCTTTAGGACCTCTCCTTTGCACAGACCCCTTCCAAAGCCCTGGCAACCTATTTGTGTGGTCATATATTTTCATAACCCATGGAGTTCTGTCCTACCAAGCCCAGACCCAGACTGTTTGCTCAGAGCTACTGGTGGCCACTGCTCGTCAAGCAGAGAAGGTACCTCTGAAATTAATCTACCATCCTCCAGATTCCTTTTGCCTGGAGTTGGGATCGATGCAGGGACTGGGGACTGTCGGCAGGTATGGGGTAAGTGGCTTAGAGAGAAGATAACTGGGACAGGGGAAAGATGATGGGATAGAGGAGGTAACAAAGAGGATCTTCTTCACCAAATTTGGTCAGGCTCCCCATACCCTCATCTCAGCTGGGCCCCAACCATTGGACTTCTGTGTCTATCTGTGCATAACTCAGTTTCAGCAAAAATCCTGCTAGGTCCATTTAGCAATATCTGGTCAAATTCCTCATCCCCCATCCTTAGTATCTGATCACCCTGGCCTGCCTTCAGCAAGAATCTTATCAAGTGGGTCTAGCCAGAATGAGGCTTCCTCCTAGTGATTTTCCATTCTGACCCCTGACCTCAGCCCACCCCTTGGCTGTAAATCCCCACTTGTCCCCGCCGTACTCAGCACTGAGCTCAGTTCTATATTGAAAGATCTTTCCCCCCCATTGCAATGGTTTGGGGTTTTTTTTGTTGTTGTTGTTGTTGTTTTTTTCCCAAATAAAATTTTATCTTCACTGCTTAATGAGTGTCCAGCTCCGGTTCTCTTTGACAGGGGTCCAAGGACCTGACGCCCACCAGAATTCTAGAAATGTTTGCTTTGACAATGACAAAACAGACCCGGTATGGGACTGAGCACCATTCACTACAATTACAATCATATGTTGTTTTTAAACAGGTGTCCGATGAACTCTGACGACAACCCCAAACTCGGCTGAGGTATAAGCCCTGTTCATAGGCTTTGCTCTCTCAAGTTGGTGATCCAACTGTAACCCAGAGAACTCAGGGGATGTTGCTGTCGAGCTACAGTCAAGGAGGCTGTGTTACTGTAGTGTCGCAGTCCCCACGCAGAGCTGGAAGTGACTCATCTTCTCGTTAATTTGTGCTATATATACTTCAGAAAAATGAACTGGCATTTCTAAGAATTCCTCATAGAAAAGAACAGAAGCTTTTCTTTCCCTTCCTGTCATCTGAGACTCTTAAATCATAGACAGCGCCATGAGTAGGGAGCTCAAATGCGCACTCCTCAGAAGGAGCGAGTACCAGCAGGCTTCCCCATCCCCTGGGATCAAACAGTTCCCCCAACTCTTTAGAGATTTTCTTTATAAATATATAACAATGGTTAGACATCTTTCATTGTGCAAACCAACAAAGAACGATTAAATACTTAAAACAAACACGGCTCATTTCTTCTTTTCCCCAAGCTTGTTTTTCGACCCTGTGATGTATGGAACACTTGGGCCAGATTAAAAGGAAGGAGAGAACTACAAGTCATCACCCACAAAACATTTCATTTTCACACCTCACAGCTCTAGGCGCAGCTGGGGAAGATGAAGACGAACAGATGAAAGTGTATTTGCAGAATCCATTCTTTTAAGTAATCCGAGATGAATAAAAAGAGTCACCATTGTGAAAATGCAATTAGCATCTGCAAGTGTTCCCTGTTTGGAAATTGGAATTATGGAAGAATCAATGGTAAGAGCTGTTGGAGGTGAGGTTGGTTGACTTAAGTCTAGAGTACAGCTAGGTTACTGCGGTAACTGGTTACTGGATCTATTGAGCGGGTGAGAACAGTATTACTTGCTTCAGCTTCTCAGGACACTTCTTTCTAGAATAGAGGCAAAAAAACAGGAAGTAAGGAGGAAACATCAAAACAACAAAAACAGACTTTACAAAATATATTGACTTAAGCCCCTTAACATACACAAAAGAAATACATCCCCAGTCACTGAAGGCTCTCTTAGAAGTTTGTGTTTTAAACTGGATAAATTTGACATGTAACACTGTAAATTCAAGGGGTACATCTTGTTACTTTCCTACATGTATATATTGTAATATGGTTGCCATTATAACCATATTTATCATAATACATACTTATAGTACAATATTATTGTCTATGTGCAAAAACTGTGCATTAATAGAAGTTTATCTTTAATATATTCGGGCGAGCTTGATGACTGTCTTCTCAGCCCACAGACGATTCGAAGAAGTCAAGGAGAGGGCCACGATGGGAGAAACACAGAGGAACACTAGCTGTGTAAAAGGAAGGGCCTAATAACCCAACATAGAAGCAGTAGAAACACAAACACAAATTTAAAAAAGACAGACAAGCTCAAACCTATAATCGTCCAGGTCATTTGGGTGTGGGGGGAAAGGACCTACCTACATTAATAGTTTCTCAACTGTATCAAAGCAGAAGACAATCACTGACAATAATGATGACTCTGGATCCACAGGATATCAATGCATGTTGCTAAAACAAGGTGCTCTATGTAAGGTAAGTGTGAAAAATGCTGAATTAAATTAAAATAATTTCTTAACAACTTTTCATACCCCTTAGGATGCTATGGTTTTCTAAAACTTACCATGGTTTTCTAAACTTTCTGACCACAAAACTTTTGTCTTGTTTATTTTTTAAAGATTTTATTTATTTATTTGTCAGAGAGAGAGACCACACGCACCCATGCACAAGCAAGGAGAGCAGCAGGCAGAGGGAGAGGGAGAAGCAGGCTCCCCACTGATCAGGGAGCCTGATTCGGGACTTGATCCCAGGGCCCTGGGATCATGACCTGAGCCGAAGGCAAACGTTTAACCGACTGAGCTTCCCAGGAGTCCCTTGTTTATTTTTGTTCTAAGAACACCTCACAGAATTAGGTTAACCAGGAATAAGCCCTAGGAGACATTGCACTAAATTTTCAAGAAGAGATTGTCTCAGGAACAGGAATCACAAATTTTAAGATTTCCATTTGTGTCAACATAGATGTCTGTATACCGAGCGTCCGTGCTCTTCTTTTCCAGTGTGTAAACTTATCACTGACAAGTGACTGTCCAGCTAAAGACTATATTTCTGATCCACTTTTGCAGTTAGATGCAGCCGGGTAATTAAATCCTCAGCTAAAGGAAGGCGAGTGGAAGTAATGTTCACCAACTTGAGATTCCCAGTCACAATCCTTCATGGTCTTCACTCCTCTGCTGCTTGAATGTTGACATTCAGGGTGACCTTGGAAAGCTAGCATTGAAGATGACAGAGCCTCCGTCCGAATGAGTACCTCCTGTTTCCTACTCCCAACACACACACACACACACACACACACACACACACACACTGTCACCCCCTCCTCCTGACCTACAACTGCACTGGATTATTATGAAGCATAAAGTAAACTTCTATTATATTTGGCCCTGAAAGGGCTAAAGTAAAATGAGACTAATGTTTTAAATGGTAAATTCCAGTTAGACCCATCCCTCAGGCAGAACAATGGACACAGCTGTCCCAGACTCCACGATGTTGCTGCAACTCGCTCCTATTTTGGAACACTATTAAAATTCAATTTTAAATTTTCCTTCTTGAATAAAGATAACCCAAGGGGCCTCTGAAAGATGCTGACAGTGTTTCCTTTCAAATGCGACTGATTATCCTTGGAACCCACACTGACTGGGTGCCCAAGGCTTGTCACCCTGTAGAAAGGCCCAGGCTTTAGTTATTTCATAAACCCATCTCATTATCTGGAGGAGCCAGACAAATTAACTTTTCAGTAGATATGCCTATTAATTTCGTATTTGTGCAGATTCCTTAATCTCTGGGAATTCTGTTTGAGCAACACTTGATTCAACAAATGTTGACTGGTCACCCACTATGCGGGCAGCTAAGAGAGGTTTTGCTCCAGAGCTACAATAATCAAACACTAAATAAGACATGAGACTGGAAAGCCACTTTGCCAGGCTAAGCTAGGAAGTGGGCCACATTCATCATTAGCGCTAGTCCTGATGCATAGCACCTTTATCCTGCCCCACAGCTATCTCTTCACTCACAAAACTGTGGCCTTTCAAAACAGTGCCCAATGCCCCAGATTGGTGGTTCTCAAAGTGTTGTCCCCAAGCCAACAGCATCAACATCACCTGGGAACTCATTAGAAATGAAAGTTCTCAGGCTTCATCCCCGGCCTACTGAATCAGAAGCTTGGGGTGGGGTCCAGTAACCTGTGTTTTCCCAAGGTGTGCCAAACACCATGCTAAATGCACTAAGTTACTCAGTCTACTATGGGAATCTTCCCCCACTGTAATATATAAACCATCCTGGCATACTATTTGGCGTGGATAATTCTGGCTGCCACAGGTAAATAGAGTAGTAGATGAAAAATAGAGCAGAGGGAAGCTTAGGACAAACTACTCAGACCCATGTTCCAGGGTACACCAACCTAGGGTCTCCTAACTTTCGCAAGGCTTGAAGTTATCTACACATAGAGGCCTACTTAACATATGTCTAAATATTTTTAAGTTATAAATCAAACTAGTAAACTATTAAAGTCTCCTCCTACTTTGGCAAATACACGTTCATAACAACTTGGAAGGTCAGGTTCAAATTTAAGGTTCTTAGACTACACAGCATTCTGCATTGGAACTTAATCATGGAGGGTGAAAGTGGTCCCTCATCCCCCCTCTCTTTCCGTCCTTGGCTCCAGACCACACCAAGGCCTCATGTGTGGATACAGTAGTCCACACATTGAAAGCTGCCACTTGGCCATCCCCAGGCTTGGGTATAAGGGGAGTCCACTTGCAGGAGGATAAGCCAGAATAGAAAGTCATGCAGGCCCAGAGTGTGGTGTGTAGGGATGAACTGTGATTCTAGGTGCAAAGAGCCCCATGTCTCTGCAGGAAGAGGCACAGCCAGAAGAGGGCTATCCTGGGGTCTCCAAAGCATAGAGCCAGGGCAGGGGCTTTCTTGCCTTGTCTAAGGACAATTCTTCCCACACCTTCTGCCAGATACCCTGGAGAAAAAATAATCCCTATTCTAATAAGTTTGAAAAACACTAAATATCACACACTTCTCTTGGAAACTTACAGCGAACATTAGTATCACATATAGTGTCTTAGGTCAGGTTGCCATAACAAAACACCATAGACTGCATGGCTTAAACAACAGTACGTTATTCTCAGAATTCTAGAAGCTAGGAAGTCCAAGATCAAAGTACAGCTAACTCAGTTCCCTTGTTAGGGCTCTCTTCCTGGTCTACCAGAGGGGCAGACAGCTCCCTTTTCACTGCGTCCACACATGGCAGAAAGAAAGAGCTCTAATATTCCTTCCTTCGCTTACAGGAAACTGATCTCCTCTGGGGTCCCCATGTTTATGGTCTCATCTAAACCTCATTACCTCACAAAGGTCTCACCTACAAAGACCATCATACTGGGAGTTAGGGCTTCAGTGTATGAATTTGGGGAGGGGAGCCCAAACATTCTGTAACACATAGTAAAGACCCTGAGAAGGTCTGATGCAAAGAAATCTGTGTGACTTTAACTTAGTATTACTTGTACATGTTTATGAAAAAAGTTTTACAGCTCGATGGATTGATTACCCCAGGGAAAAACCTAATATTTGCTTTAAATTCCATGTACCTTAAAACATGCACCACATTTGCTCTACTCCCTTGGCCATAGTCTATTTCACCAAGATGGCACCTCAACTTCAGCCCATGACCTTATATCTGCATGTGATGAACAGGTCAAGAAACCTTGTCTCATAAATAGATAGATAGATAGATAGATAGATAAATAAGAAACGTTGTCTTTCATTTCAAACCTGCCCTCCTTTAAATTGTCTTAACAATTCAAATAACTCCTAGAGAAGCCAAGTATATTTGACTTACATTTACTAGAGGAATACTAACATCACCGCGCCCCTACGACCAGGCAGGTAATGTGACTGACTTCTAAATGGAATCAATAAGCAAGTGGTTAAAAGTCTGACCTCATTTCTAGGGTTCTGATGTATAACATGGTGACTGCAGTTGATAAATATACTATTGTATACTTGAAATTTGCTGAGAGTAGATCTTTCATGTTCCCACTACACACACAAAAATGGTGACTATGTGAAGTCTTGGATATGTTGATTAGCTTGATTGGGGCAGTCACTTCACAATATATACATGTATCAAAACACCACACCGTACAACTGAAATAAATACAGTTTTCATTTGCTAATTTTACCTCAAGAAAGCTACTGGGGAAAAAAAGGTTATTTTCTCTTGAGTCAAATAATAACTAGATTATGATTTACTTCACACATATTAAAAATTTTTAATATTGCTCTTTGTCATATAATTCTGCATTCACCACTCCCAGACCATTTTCGCAATCCTATCTTGTTTATCTGCCTTTATCTCAGTAATGGGCCATTATGGAAAGCTGGAAATACATGGCTGAATTATGTGCTGAACATTCTACACAGGGTTTTTTCCCCAGTCTTTGGTTCCTAACATGAACTTATCATATTGACTTTTGCATTGGTACATTCATAGTGTGAGAAAAAAAAAAAGACTGACTTTATAATCAATCAAAACGACTCAAGTCCATTATTCTTTTCCCCTTAGCATCTTACTTTGCCTTTTTTTCAATTGGGAGAGACGTTCAGCCTGGTAGATAATAAAAGAAAAATTCAGAATGCGGAAATGAAAATTACATAAAACCTATGTTTTTCCGCAGCCTAAAATAACTTCTTCACTTTTTTCCTTTCTCCCACTCTTTATCTTATTTTTTAAAGATTTTATTTTTTAAGTAATCTCTATACCCATCATGGGGGCTCAAACTCACAACCCAGGATCAAGAGTCACTCGCTCCACTGACTGAGTCAGCCAGGTGCCCCTCCCGCTCTTTAAATTGGGGGCAAGTATGAAGATTTACTCAGCATTTATAAAATCCAGAAGAGGAAAAAGAGTGGAAGTACAGCATAGGAGTCAAGAGAAGTGTTTCACGTTGAAGAACAATCACAGTGCATGTTTACTGGGAAAAACATAAAGGATTCCCAGCAGGCTAATCCTAAAAGTTAGTCACTATTAATTCCAAAATGAAGCCGTCCTCACAGCTGCCCTTACTCCTCAGCTGAAAGCTCCCAAGGGTTCCAGCTATACCGTTGCTGTGGTGACTGTTGCAATTGCTTGCTCATTTCAGCTGAAAAACATATTCCTAGTGTCAGCCTGCACCACCAGATGATTTTGGCTCGAGCGTTAAGGTCACTGACACTGCTTTCTCAGAGCATGTTATCAGTCCAACATGCTGCAGTAAGAGAAAGCTAAGACAGCTTTTGTCTAGGCTGGGAGCCACTCAGGGTCTCAGAGGATGACAGTGCCCTTGGTCATCACATTTAGAGTGTAGTCCTCGACTTTATGGCTAGAGGGTCGGTTCCATTGGTATGTCTAGAGACAGTTTGACTCTAGGATGCTGATCAACCTCCATCAATTTTACAAAATAATAATACATAAACTGGAATGTGTATTATTTCTCACTGAGAAATACAATCGTCAAGAACACTGGAATTCCTTATGCCCCTTGGTCGGAAAATTCTGTGTGATATCTAGAAAACCAAATTCAAGTGAAGAATGCTCTGTTATCTGGAAATCGAAGCCAGGAAAACAAACAGGAAGACACTACAGAATAAAGATTTGGCTCAACTTTGATATTTGATCCCTGGCATGAGCTTTTATTTATTTTTTTAATTCCCATATCTTCATGTTCTGAAAGATGAAAGTCACCATTTGTGGTAGGCAGAATTCTAAAATGGCCCCCCAAATCCCTCCCCCCCCGGCATAGGGGTCTTTATAATCCTCTCCCCTTGGGCATGGCAGGAGCAGTGAGTATGTTGGGATAGCACTACTGTGACTAGGTCCTAATCAGTTGGCGCTGAGTTAGTTAAAAGAGAAAATATCCTTGTTTTTTTTTTAAAAAAATTCTATTTATTTATTTGACAGAGAGAGAGAGATCACAAGCAGGGTGAGTGGCAGGGGAGAGGGATAAGCAGGCTCCCCACTGAGCAGGGAGCCAGATGTGAGACTCAATTCCAGGACCCTGAGATCATGACCTGAGCTGAAGGCAGACGCTTAACCGACTGAGCCACCCAGGTGCCCCTCTTTGCAAGCCTTTTACGAGAAGGTGAAGTAGCACACAGATATTCTTCTGGCCTGAAAGAAACAGCCATGGAGTTAGATGCCTAGGGATAGGGCCATGTAATACTCCACTACTCCAACAAACATACCTCCTCATATTTCGTCTGTGTGCGTTCTTCCATAGAACTTACACTCTATATGACACAAGAAAAATAATAAGACTTTCCTACACCACTGGAAAGGGAACACTGAATATATGGCTCTTCTGAAAACATGTTTACTTGTTTTTTAAGTGCTGTACTTCATCATATTCCTCTGGATGCAAAGAAAGTTCAGGCCTTATTATTGGGTCATGTCTTTATAAATAAGCCTAGTTAACTGGGTGTTATATGCAACTGATCAATTATTGAACACTACATCTGAAATTAATGATGTACTATATGTTGGCTAGCTGAATTTAAATTTTTTTTAAAAGTAAACAAATAAGCCTAGTTAAGACAGTATTCTGTACAGGATGCTGCTACCTGATATTGCTCTTCTTGACAGGTGAGACCTATAAAAAGACAAGTGATTTTCTGAAGACATGCAGAGTACTTGTTGAAAATGAAAGCACAGGGGCGCCTGGGTGGCTCAGTGGGTTAAGCCTCTGCCTTTGGCTCAGGTCATGATCTCGGAGTGTGGGATCGAGCCCCACATCGGGCTCTTTGCTCAGAAGGGAGCCTGCTTCCCCCTCTCTCTCTGCCTGCCTCTCTGCCTACTTGTGATCCCTCTCTGTCAAATAAATAAAATCTTTAAAAAAAGAAAATGAAAGCACAGTGAGAATGAGATACAGTTCACTCAATACTTATATGTGTATGTCTATGAATAACAAAGACTAGGGAGAAGATTGTGACATTGATCTCATTTCCCCACGGCTTGGCCGAAGGAATAATTTTGGTCCAATGTGGATCCTTCTTGTTCTGGCCCCAGAGATCCCCTGTGTGTGTCTCACTCCTGCCATCTTGTCCTGAGCCATGTATTGCTTGCTAAAATGCCCACTTTTTATTTCAGAGATCATGACGCTGCATTTGTTGTCTTTGCTTATGAAATTGGCCAAGACACCTTCTTTAAGTGCTGAATCTTTGCTGATGGATTTCTGGGGAATCTCTTAGTTTCCTATCAGTGTGCTTCGCAAAAGGCTGACTGCCTTTGTCCTTGTGGAGTAAAAAACGAAAAAACGCTCCGTTTTCCCAGAGGCACCGAGGTGGCATAATCATCCCACAGGGAAGATAAATTCCTACCTTCCTACTTCCTTCCGTGTACAGAGACCCATGAGAAAGGAAACCACACCTAAGTCTTTGATCTTATTCAAGAAGAGTCCAATAGTGCTTTGAGTACCGGGACAGATGAGTTTGATGATTTCCTTCTCTGTACAAAAGCTTTTTAGTTTGCTTAATGAATTTCTCTCAGCTCTCTGATGTGAGGCCCAGAGCTGAGTTTTGGGATGGGGACAAGAAAGAACCAAGTTACTTAGAATAATAGTGTGAGAGGGAAGCCAAGCTTTAGGGACAAGTTTAGCAAAGTGGGGAAAACTTGAGGCCTGTGGAGGACAAAGCCACTGAAAAATTTACTTGAGAAGGAATGACCCAAGGACTTCTAAGCTCAGGATTAAATAATACCGGTTTTAAGTTGTTTGCCTTGAGGCACTGTCCCTCCCTGCCCAGGATCAGTGGTTTTTCAGTGCGTAGAGGAATCTGGCATTTCCTAATATGATATAACACTGAGGAGGTGGACAACATATGCAGAGAGTAGTAGGAGTGATGATTAAACAGACACATAGATCAACAGGACAGACTTGAGCCCAGAAGTAAACAGATGCATATTCAATCAATTACTCTACAGCAAAGGAGGCAAGAATACACACCAGGGAAAGCATGGTCTCTGAAATAAATGGTGTTGGGAAAACTGGACAGCTACATGCAAAAGAATGAAACTGGACCACTTTCTTACACCATACACAAAAATAAAATCAAAATGGATTAAAGACTTAAATGTAAGACCTGAAACCAAAACTCCTGGAGGAAAATAGACTCAGTAAACTCTTCGACATCAGTCTAGCAATAAATATTTTTGGGGTCTAGCTCCTTAGGCTAGCACAACAAAAGCAAAAATAAACAAATGGGTCTACATTAAACTAAAAAGCTTTTGCACAGAGAAGGAAATCATCGACAAAACAAAGCAGCAACCTACTGAATGGGAGAAGATATTTACAAACAGTATGCCCAATAAGGGTTTAACATCCAAAATCTATAAAGAACTCATACAACTTAATGTAAAAACATCTGATTAAAAATGGGCAGAAGATATGAACAGATATTTTTCTAAAGACATGCAGATGGCCAACAAGCACATGAAAAGATGCTCGATGTCACTAAATATTAGGGAAATGCAAATCAAAACCACAATGAGATATCACCTCACACCTGTCAGAATGGCTAGTACCAAAAAGACAAGCCATAACAAACATTGGCAAGAATAAGGAGAAAAGGGAACCCTCGTGAACTCTTGGTAGGAATATAAATTGGTGCAGAAAAAGTATGGCGGTTCCTCAAAAAATTAAAAATAGAACTACTATACAATCCGGCAAATCCACCTCTAGATATTTTACCTGAAGAAAATGAAAACACTCATTCAAAAAATATATGTACCCCTATCTTTATTGCAGCATTATTTACAATAGCCAAGATATGGAAGTGACCTAAACATCTATCAATAGATGACTAGATGAAGATATGGTATATATGCAATGGAATTTTACTCAGCCATTAAAAGACTGAAAATCTTGCCATTTGTGACAACATGGGTGGACCTAGAGGGTATGATGCTAAGTGAAATAAGTCAGACAGAGAAAGACAAAGATTGTATCATTTCACTTACATGTGGAATCTAAAAAACAAAACAAAACAGACTTGCAGATACAGAGAATGAACTGATGGTTGCCAGAGGGGAGGAGGCTGGGAGATGGATGAAATAGGTGAAGGAGATTAAATGTATAATCTTCCAGTTATAAAAAAAATAAGACATGGGAATGGAATGTTCAGCATAGGGAACATTGTCCATAATATTGTACAACCTCGTATGGTGACAGATTTCATACTTTATATAAATATCAAATCACTTTGTTGTACACCTGAAATGAACACAATATTGTATATCAGTTATTCTTCATTTTTAAAAAAGTCATAATGAAGAATTCAATTGAATGAGAAACTGATTCAGAAATGACTTGAAGAAATGTAGAAGTCCAATGCGCTATCCATTGCGCCACAGAGCCACCTTGACTTGAAGAAATGTAAACCCATAGGAATCATGAGAGATATTTCAAGACTGCTAGGACACCACCCCATCCATAAGTAGGATAGGAACTTACACCATTTTAATTTAAGGATTGACATCTGCTAAAAGGAACCCCCATACAATGCTGCAGCACCCTCTCCACTCCTCAT
Organism: Potos flavus; assembly: GCA_028534135.1. Classification (NCBI taxonomy): domain Eukaryota; kingdom Metazoa; phylum Chordata; class Mammalia; order Carnivora; family Procyonidae; genus Potos; species Potos flavus. The sequence continues at coordinate 52,504,865 of CM052883.1, forward strand.
CTTGGCACCAGCAGCTGCAGTCCCCCTACAGGGGTAATATTCACAATGGCAAGAGGAGGGACATTTCCAACGTTTTGTGGTAGGAACAACCATTACTTTGTGAGAATGTGAGCTGAAAACAAAACATTGGTGCAAGACCAAGGATGCCCTTTCACTGACTAAACGTTACCATTGGACGTGCCGCTGTCCACAGAAGATCAGGAGCAGCTCATATGTTCAGAATCCATTGCTCAGTTTCCATAGACCATCAATCATCATCCAAGTCGGACACCATTGGATTGGTGAGAAGCCCCTCTAGGAGCAGTGGGAAGGAGGAAAGTCATGCGAGATATTTTAAAATTTTCCCCACACTTTCATCTCAAGTAATGGACTGCCAATATGAATCTATCGCTCTCCTCTGACTTTGTGGGTCAAGCTCTGTCTTAACAAGGCCTGTTTTAACAATACTTACTATCTCAGACTCCTCTTTCATAAGACTCTTATGATCACATTTTCTGAGCAGTAATCCTGCATGATCCCATATTTCAAACAAACAAACAAACAAAACAAAACTCAGATCCAGATAGCAAAATCATAGAACCCCTCTTTGAATAATTGCAAACATGCAGAAAGTGGACTCAACAGTATACTTCATAAGGGCAGAAACTTTGGGGCGTGTCTAGTTCACCGTTGTCTCCCAAGATCTAGCACAGTGCCTGGCAAATAGCAGGCCCTCCGTGACTCCGTCTCTTTTCTGTTTCTAAATGTCAGGCTTCATTTGTGTGGTCTGGTCTCCAGTCTTCAAGCGCCACACTTTAATCCATCCAGGCAGCTGGCCGCCTGTGTCAGGACAAGAGATTATACAACCTCCCTGGGCCGCTGAGTCACCTTCCTATCAGGAAATTGTTTCTGCCTTAGCTAAATAGGTAAGCAATTTTCTTTCTATTTCAGACAGAATTTAAGTTTAAAAAAAGATTAAGTGAATAGCTCAAGGTTATACACAAACTCTGGCCCAGTTAGGAATAGAACCCAAGTGGTTCCTAACATTCAATCCTATAGTTTCAGTCCTGTTCCTTTTGCCACAGAACCTATCTTTATAATTTATAGATATTGTTCCCAAATTGCTCGCTGGAAATTCTGCCTAAATATTAAAGGTAAAATGGCTGCATGTATCCAATAGAGAGAATATATATAAGAAGAAATTTTTCCCATGTGAGGAATGAATCACTGTAAAGAACATTTGTTCAGTCGTTTCATTATAAAATAAGAGCATTCCTCCCGGCTGCCACAAAATTCAAATGCTCTATTCTGTTACTAAACAATCCTTTTAACACCAAGCCAAAAATAAGTCACAATGTTAATGCAAACATCTTGCAAGCCAAATAAAAGAACTTGTGCCAAATTTGTCAGTTAGAGGGAAATTGTGTTGGATCTGTCTGCCTCTGAGAAACTTTCTATTAGATCACCAGTCAATAGGGTACCAGCATCTGCTGATGCCGAGTGAAAGACATGAGTAATAACAGACAGCTTTAGAAAATACATTTTTCTTCCATAGTTAGCAATGCATGACTCACTAGAACTCTCCAGACACTATACTGCATGAATGACTCAAAATTCTACCAAGGACAGAGCACAGTCAGTTCTCTCTTCCTACACTAGGATTTCTTGTCTCAATTATCACTCATTTGTTAGCTTACTTCAAAGGCATAGAGTCTTTGGTTCACTCTCCTTCCTTTTTTAAAAACAGTGGTACATATAAAAATAAATATTGAAGTGCTGCAGGAAAACAGAGACTAAACATCATAATGAATACTGAAAGCAAACTTCAACTGGCCTAACTCCCACCATTTGCAAGGCCACATTGGGGGAAGTGACCATGCTTAATTTCCTTCTTGAACACTGACCAATGACTAGAGATTATTGCCCTATGAGAAGTACTTTATGGTTACAGGCCAATGACCTGCCCATCCAAATCTTCAGTGGCCAACAGTAGTATCAAAGATATTTTGAGAAATAGTTTAGTCTCCATGGCAGAGGTTTTGATTTCCCTCAAACAACTATTCTCTTTGGCTCTTTCCGTTCCATCCTGTCTGGGATTCCAACTCCAGACTGATTTCCCTAAAAGTTTTTTCGGATTATGACAATAGGTTAGCACGATGACAGTGACCACAGGTCTTGGAATTAGACCATTTGACTTCAAATCCTGGATCCATCAAGTAACTTTTAACCTCTCTATGCCTCAGTTTCTCATCTGTGACATGGAGTTCATAAGATACTTGCATAACTTTTATTTTAACTTTGTGTTAAAAGTCAGTATGTAAGTATATATAAAAATTTCTTAATTAAAAAATAAATGAGTATATTAGAGCAACACATATACTAAAATTGGAAGCATAAGAGGAGATTAGCATGGTCCCTGCATGAGGATGACATGCAATTCGTGAAGCATTCCATATTTAAAAAATAATAATAATAAGTATGTAAGAAAATAGAGCATTCGTGGCAAGGAGCATAGGCTCTAGAGTCAGACCTGGAATCAGAATCCTGATTCTGCCATTGAACTGCCTACCAATTATACTAGTTATCCAACACCATATAACAAGTCACCCCAAAACTTTCTGGATTATGACAGCAATAATCACTTTTCATCTTCTACAGTTTCTGTAGGTCAGAAATTTGGGAGTTTTATGTTTGGCTAGGTCTCTGCTGAGGTTGCAGTCAGATGTTGGCGAGGGTCGCAGTTGGCTAAAGACTAGACTGGGGCTGGGAAATCTACCTCCAAGACAGCTCCCTCAAATGGCACGTCGGTGCAGGCTATTGGCAGGAATATTCAGTTTCCTTCCATGTGGGCTCCATAAGCTCCTTCAGTGTCCTGATGACTTCGCAAGTGACTTACTCCAGAATGAGTGATCCACGGGAGCAAAGCAGAGGCTGCAAAGCCTTTATGACCTTGCCTTGCAAGTTACATACTATCCCCTCTGCCGTATTCCACTGGTCACACTAGCTGACCCTGACCCAGTGTGAGAGGGGACTGCACGAGGGCACAAACATCAGGAGGTAAGGATTGCTGGCAGTTACCTTGGCAAATAACTACTGCAAAGAACTTAGACAAGGCTTTTTAAGCCCTAGTCTCCGATTTGCCTCCTGCAGACAATATACTCCTCTCATAAGTTTGCATAAGAATTAGATGAGACGATGCACATAAAGTACTTGGTATGAGCACTGAGTAACGTGTAGAACTGTTGAATCACTATATTGTACATCTAAAACTAATATAACACTGTATGATAAGTACACATGAATTAAAAAATAAATTTAAAAAATTTTAAATAAAAAATATATATTTAAGGTACTTGGTACAACATCAATATTCAAAAATATTACTTAGTATTATTAAAAGCCAGTGGTAGTTAAATGAGTCCAGGGATAGTCCTGAGGAAGAAAATGTTATTCTGGGGAGTAGCTAGATGAATATATACACATATATGTATATGTATGTATGAATATATACACATATATGTATATATGCATGTACAATAGATAAATATGTATATAAATATGTGTACATCTATATATATATAGAGAGAGAGATGTAGATAGATAAAATTTCCATATAGATAGCATTACCTAGCTAATAGAGCTATAATGTGACTGGAAAGCAGAGAATATCAAATTGTAAAGCCCATAGGAGACCACCTACTCCAATGTTGAAAACCTTAAGATTGTTAAGCCACTTATTTTCCCCACAGCAATCACATGGAAATGCTGATTTAAGGCTCCCAGATGAAGAGATGGAGTAAACTCCTGCACATCCTGAAGGTTCACCCACTCACCATTGCATTTATTCAAGCATGTATTTTGGGTATGCCCTGTCCTAACTGCTGGGTATAAGCAGTGAACAAGATAGAGTCCCACCTTCTCCCTTTGTGAAGGAGAAACATGGACTAACAAATAAATGAACACCACAATTTCAGGCACCAGTAAGTGCTATGATAGTAACAAAACACAGCAATGTGGTAAAGTGAGGAGTTAGGGGGCTGATTTAACGAGGGTGGTCAAGAGCATCTTCTACAGGGAGATGATATTTGAACTGAGACAGAAGCAATGAGAAGGAAGCAGCCATATCAGGAAATAAGAGAGGAATCTGTAGAAATGTACTAACATGGCACGTTGGGAAGATGGAGCCATCGGACAGCCTCATTCCAATGGAATTCATTAAATTCATTCACTATTCATCAAAGTCTTTGACATTTTTTTGAAGACCTGTGTGCCTTTGATGCTTCATCTGCATAAGGGCATTTGGCTAAAGTTGCTGACCAGAGCCAATATTTCTGGCAAAAAAAAACATTGGAATTGCCAATGATGGTGTGGCTGAAATTGACACCTCCAAGTGAAAAACGAGGCCTGAATTGGGGCCATTCTAAAAATATTTTAGATTATCTGATCTAGATCAGATAATTTGATCTAGATCAAATAAAACCTATGAAAATAGAAGCAGTAGAATGAAGACCGAATTATTCAAAAGATAGCCTATATACTCTTGTCTACTTTCCCCCAAATCTTTCAACCCTTATTTTTCACCACCAGCTGATACATTCAGAATGTTGGGATTTGGGGAGACAAAGGGAAGAAAGAAATAAATGAGATGCATAAGTCTGAAAGAGAAAAGGAGTAGATTACAAGGTAAAATCAAACTATGTTAGAGTTGGAAGAGACCCTAGACGTGGTCCTGTCTAATCCCCTCACGTTATACATGACCAAACTGAGCCTCAAAGAAATTAAGTACATAGTACATAGTCAATGGCTTTTGGCAACTTCCTCACATGCCAGTGGAAGTGGCAGGAGTGTGTTGGGGGGGTGGCGGGAAATCCCTTATTTCCCATACAGCCTCATCTTCATATAGGGTGAGCAAGGACCTCTCTGTCCTGAATTCAGGGAGTGCTCCACCCCCAGATCCCCTTCCCAGCAGGTAAGATGCCCTAATTTACAAGAATCTCCTTCTGGAACCTCTTGTGCCTGGAATAGCAATAATAATAGATTCCTTTTACCAAGGACCTTTCTTACACTATTTTTAGTCAATTCTTGCCTAGCTCATTTCTTTTCTATCTTCTTGTCTTCTTTCCACAGATTGAGAGCCAGGGATATACTAATAAACAAGATGGGTAACAGTCCGTGTTTTAAGGAGCTAAGAGTGCAGGAGGAAAATAAGCAATCAAACCAGTCTCCAAAATAAGTGCTTCACAGTAGTCCCCCCTTATCTGCAGTTTTGCTCTCTGTGGTCTCAGGTCCCTGCAGTTTCAGTTACTGGCAGTCAACGTCAGTCAGGAAGCAGTAGATCCTCCTGCCATACTGTCAGAAAGTCAGTAGTAGCCTAACACTATCACAATGCCTCACATTCACTTCACTTCATCTCAGCACGTAGGTGTTTTACCATCTCACACCATCACAAGAAGGGTAAGTACAGCACAGTAAGATATTTGAGAGAAAGAGACCATACTTACCAGCTTTTGTTATAGTATACTGTTCTAATTATTCTATTTTATTATTAGTTATTGCTGTTAATTTCTTACTCTGCCTAGTTTATAAATTAAACTGTAGCATAGGTGTGTATGTATAGGGGAAAAATAGCATATATGGGGTCTAGTACTATCTGTCGTTTCAGGCATCCACCGGGAGTCTTGACACACATGCCCCGTGAATGGGGGTCAGGGAGACTCCTGAACTTGGGGAAGTACGGGGTATTATGGGACTGCTGGGCAGGAGCAGCTAACCTGGTTCAGAGGAGGGTGGGAAGGAGGGGAGGGTCCCAGTAGAAATGGCATTTAAGTAAAAGTGGGATGAGGTGAAGGTGGGATAAAGGAACCGTCCTTTCAAAGCCTGAGTGGAAAGCAGGTCAATGGCACATCTCAAGCACTTAGAGCAGCTCAGCGAGGTTGTGGTATAAGATACAAGAGGGCAAGTGGCAGGAGGTGAGAGGCCTAGACAGAAAGATATCAGCAGTGTGTTTATAGCGAGGATGGTGAGACAGTTAGAGGATGGCATTCCTAGAACATGGTGATGAACTGAAAATGTAGGGAGGCAGAAGGTAAAGTCAAGATACTGCCCAAGCTTCCAGCTTATGGCTTAGCTGAAAGGGACGCCTGTTATCCAGGAAAACTGCAGGAAGAGTAATGTTTTGTTTTATTGTAGGTAGGGGTGGAGATGGGTTTCGTTTGGGACCAAATGAATCTGAGTTGTCCATAAAACACCTCCATAGCGTCCAAGAACAGTTGAACATAAGGATAGGGATCTCAGGAGAGAGATCTGGGCTGAAAGGTGGATTCATGAGTCATCAACATATTACTTCCTGCTTTTAGATGATGAATGAGACCCAGAGAAGTGAACGTCATACTAGCAGGTGCAGAGCAGAGATTTTAACCCTCGTCTACCCAGTCCCCTCATCTGTGCCCTTCCCATGGAGACCTGCAGCTGTAGTTACATGCTTGATGAGGAGTGCTAGGAAGGTGTTGCAGCAGAACCACGCTCTTTAATTTCCATTTCTAGAATATATAGGGAAATACAAATATATCTCATGTGTGTGGCCGTACACGTTCTTCGGCTGGTGCAGCCACCAAATCGCCTATTGATGAGCAACCAGCCACTCACGCTTGTCCTTTGGATACATTTCCAAGAAATCTCTGTTAAACTGAGAGAAATCAAATCATGTCCTCTGAAAATTCCCTTCCTCACTCCCGTAAGCTACCCAAAAGAGTATAACGTGTCAGGTGTGTCCCCCTTTGACAGCTACCTCGGGCCCCCTGTTTTCTGTGCTCCCCAAGGAATTAGTGTGGGATTCCTTTGACCCTGCTGTCTTGAGTCTAGAACTCATCTCCAATATCTGTCCTTCATAAGAGCCTTCCCTGACTGCCTTCCCCAGTTATCAGTGATACTATGCACGGACTTTCCCTTCATGGTGCTTCTCGCAGTTCATTATTTTACTACACACTTCTATTATTATATTATATTATATTATATTATATTATATTATATATTATTATATTATATATATTATATATATTATTATATATTATATATTATATATTACTATATATTATATATTATATATTATTATTATATTATTATATATTACATATTATATTATATTATAATTATTATAATTAATGGGTACAAAAACTGGCAACGAGAGGGAAAATAAAGGTGAATGTGAGACAGGCTAAAGGAGGTACGTGTTTGACTCCACAGTAGACAAAAGTAATTTATATGTCTTTTCTTCATCCACACGGCATTTGGTTTCAGAAATTGGAGTCAAACTAAGCACTAATAGGTGTGATGTTCACAGGTCGTAATGAAATTTTTAAAAGCGCTTCTCCCCCTCGCCCCAGTCAACGAATTTATTTTAAAGCTCTTACTGAAAAGGACTTATGCTAGATCTTAAAAATTCCCAAATCTTTTTACCTCTGTCATTTCTGCAAAAACCAAAGATGAGAATGAGAGTGATTCTGAGCTGGGAAAAACAGTCAAGCAAATACAAATGCGCTGTCTGTCCTTACATTCGGCTCTAGTGAGGGACGTGATCAAAAAGGGCTTGTCGACATTCCTGCTGAGCTGTATTGAATTCCACTGATAGGAACTGAGGACAAGAGGCGGTATAGAGATCCAGACGTGGAGAAAACATTCGAGTAGGTGACATCGAGTAGGTGACAGAAAACCAGAATTCTAGTTTTCAGCTCCACCGTGTAACAGTCATTTGACAAAGCGTTCACTCCTTCTGTGTCCAAGATTCAGGAACTATAAAAGGACAATATGGCACTTTGGTTCAGGGGAACAGACTGCGCCCGTGGGCTTACCTCACTCCCCTCCAAGACATCCCATCGATCCACAGGAAAGATATATGAGAGGGGACACATCCGTAACAGTACACACAATTGTAGGGTTTGAAATGGCTCGTGTTGAGAAAGGAAGTCACAGTCCAGGACCACGTAGGAGACTGCCACAGTGGCAGTGGATACCAGTGAGAGTAAATTTTTCCTTTTAATTTTATAACCATTGGTATGGTTGGAGTGTTTTCTGTCCTCCACGTGTATTGCTTTGCTTTCATAATACCAACAAAAATAGCAATAAGAATAGTTTCTGGCCCATTCCATCAAGTAATTAAGAGGATTAATTAAAATGACATATAGGAACACTATGAAAACTCTTAAGCTCTAAGATAAATGTGAAGTATTGTTAAGTGGGCAGTCTTAGGCAGTTGAAGATTGGGGAAGGAGCGTAGCGCTTTCCTTGATCAAGCTCTATTTTTAAGGTGCCAAGATCCAAATTAAAAAGGAAGCTGTCTCTAAAACGCTGACTGTAAAGTATCTAAGGGAATAAATGTGCTGAGAGAAAGTATTTGGAAGAATGACAAGAAGAAAATTTAAATAGTGTTGCAATAAAACTATTGGGTTTCCCTTTTTTTTTTTTTTTAAGATTTTACTTATTTATTTGACAGAGAGAGAGAGAGAGAGATCACAAGTAGGCAGGCAGGGAGAAAGGGGGAACAGGCTCCCTTCTAAGCAGAGAGCCCGATGCAGGGCTCGATCTCAGGACCCTGAGATCATGACCTGAGCTGAAGGCAGAGGCTTAACCCACTGAGCCACCCGGGTGTCCCAGAACTATTGGGTTTCCATCAAATTCTTTCTCTAAACCAAAAACTCTGTGATGAACTGAACAGCAACAGAGGTGCTATCATCTTAGAAAATTCCACAGCAAAAACATTTCTTGTGAAAATAGAGCCTTATTGTGTCCTTATGTCTGAAATCATTTCCAGATACTTTTGTAAACAGTCTCATAATTAGCATCCCGAACATTTTAGAGTACTGTGTTTTTGTAACTTCTTAATTAGGCAGATAGATCTGATCAATAGTCCTGTTAGGGTATTGAAATAAAATTGTTGGTTCATGCATCTGTCTCCTTTGCAGGTGTAGGTGCTCAATGAAGATTTGCTAAATGAATAAATGAATGAAAGAACATTTTCCAAAAAGTTTTTTTTATTATCTAAAGCATGCCCTTGGTTTGTCCATGATGAGGAGGACATACTCTTCAGATACTGTTGGGTGCCTGACTTCTCAGAGACTTATCTAGAAAATGAAAATAATGGTATGTACCTAAGAGAGTTGTGATAACAATTTACTGATAGCATGTATGCAAAGCTCTGGGCACATAGTGAATTTTCATTTGTGAAACAAATTTCATTTGTTGTTGTTGTTATTATTATTAGCAACTGCTATTACTGAGAGCCCACTATGTACAGTCACTGCCCACCAAGCTGATCGGTAAAGACAAGCAAGACTAGGACCTCACAGTCTAGTAGGGGAAGTAAACAAGCAGCCGGGTCACCCTCCCTTGCGTCACTCCCTCCCTGTGCCTCATGGACAAGCTCCTCTAAAAAACTATTCCTATTGGGCAAATGTTCCCTCCTGGATACTTACTAGGCTGCTGGCCAATAAGAGAGGATACACATGATAAGGGGCTGAGTTACAGAAGTACTTGCACTGAATTCTTTGCAAAATCCCCTTTTCCCCCTTTAAATGTACTGAGGAACAACAACAACAACAACAAATGCCTTATTTATCTCTGTTCCCCCCAGTCCCTAGCACGTGTGTCCCATAGAGAACTAAATGAATATTGGCTGTGTGGCCCTAAGTTAGTCACGGCCATGGACTAAACAGTGGAGAACAATCTAGAAAGCGGTGGTAAAGGAGGCTTGGGTCTCAGTAATTCACCATGAAAATAGCATGGAGATCCCACAGGCCCAAGGGAGTCCTGGTCTTACCACTGGCACAGAAGTTCTGATTCTATCCGCCCCCAAACTGCCCCCAACAAAGAGGCCAGGAGCAGGTCCTCACTTAAATGATCAGGCTTAGGGTCATGTGGCTCTTCCATCCTGGCCTCCACCCACCAGACCTGAGGGTGGGTGACCAAGTCTGAGGATATGCAAATGAGCAAGGAAGTGACCCCGTAGGTTATGGCCTCTGGTAAAGATACCACTTTCGGGATCTCCAGGAAAAGATGAAGTAAAGACTCCACAGCTCGTCCATTGCCTTCTGTCTGGGAGCCACAGCTTTACATTCTTTGGCATGTGTGATATGGCAGGAACAGTGACATCTTCCTTCTGGAATCTCTTCAGTTCTGCACTTTTGCTGATCGCATGGTAAATATTTTCTCTTTATTCTCTCCCGTCATTTTCTTGAACTCGAATTTTGTTTTTTTAAAGTGGGAGAATAACACACACCAAAAAAATGGCAAGAGGTTGACATTTTATATCTAGATTCAGTTTCTTCTATCACAAATGTTTCAGCTGTAGAATGCTCTTTTGGGTAGGGGAAAGAAAGATTTGAAAGTCTCTGTGAGAAATTGAGTGGGCAAAAAATTTGTGACTCTGTGAAATATAGCGAGTGCAGCAGTATATCCTTTCTCGAGTTCGTTTTGCAGCTGGGCGTGGGATTGAATATGATCACATTCTCCACACTTCTGGTTGGTATATTTCATTCAGACCCTTATCATACAGCACAGTATCAATGTCTGCTGATTTTCCAGCACCCCCACTGATTAAACAGCTAGGATCATTTTTCTTGGCCCTGTAATGATTTTGCAGTAAAGGGCAGAATTGATTTCAGAGCTATGACTCAGGGCCTGGTAAAATATTGGCCAAGAAGTGGGTGTAAGCAGCCACTGGCATTCTGGAGATTTCTGTACCTTGTTAGCAGCTAAAAATACTCATGTAACCAATTATGCTAATTTAAAGAAAACGTCTACGTTATTTGACTACTTACAGCTTTCTTCTTAGGAATCTTTAAAAGATTTTGCTAATTTAGTTTGCTGAAGTAGTTTACTATTTTAATACTCTTCATTCAGCCATTTGGTGAGGAAGAAAGCAGGCTGGCATAATTAATAAGGTTTTTTGTTTTGCAAGCCTACTATGTATCTGTCACAGTATAGGGATAAGCAAAAGAAACATAGTAATTAACTCAGGACTTCCATGATGTATAGTCTAGCTTAAGGGGCTGGAAGCAGCTTGTCCTTTAAGCAAAACCCTCTAAAGAATGGTCAAGGTGGCCAAGGCCACTGGGGCTCAAGAATGAAGGTGACTGTGTGTCCTGTGGTGGAGAAGGGGATAAGGTGGTGGAGAAGAAGCTTCCACACCAGCCGATCACAGGCCATGCTGGGTCCCCCAGACCCCTGGGGCTTCAGCCACAGGCATCAGTTACTGTGACCTCCCTGGATGACAGGGAGGCTGCAGAGAGCTTTTTGTGCCCAGCCCCTGGCTCGTGGCTCCCCTTTCTTCAATCCCATGGATGGAGCAAATGTTTTTCAGCTTTGGGTTCCAACACTGGATATAATTCAGGAGCAATAAGTTGTCCCTCCCCCTCACCTCACTGCCCAAATATAGCACCAAAGAGCCTCAGTGACCTGGCGCAAGCTTGCCTATCCAGCTAGTCTTCCCAAGGACATCCCTCCATATCCTTGCATGCCTCCAAACATCTTCTTGACATCTGTCCCGGGTCTGCTTAACCCTATGCCTTCAGACTCACCGTCCTCTCTACCCAGAAGAGCCTTCCTTACCATCTTGCCCTGTTGGAATCATACCTATCCTCAAAACCCAGCTTCAATAGTCTTCGTTTACAAAAGTTTCCCTGGGCCTCTAAGCCCAGATGTCTAGCTGAAAATAATCTCACTCCAACTATTCCAATAGCATTTTTCTCGTAGCATTTATCACACTCTTCACATTATACCTTGACCTGAATTCTCTGCGAACATCCTTCTCTCCCCACCAAACTCTCTGAGGAGCAAGGAAATGCATTTTTCATCTCTGCCTACCCCCAATTTCCTTGCATGTTTCTCCCATTGAGTACTGAGTAAGTATCTGTTGCATGGCCCATTAAATTGGTCAAGGCAAGAGCCTGAGCAATGGGGAACAATCCAGAAAGAGGTGGTAAAGGAGGCTCTGGCTCTCAGCAACATGTTCAGAAGTGGTCGTGCCAAGGCTTTAATTATTCATTCTAATTTAAGATGTTGCTTGCCAGCATCTTTCCCATTAGCAATGATTCTTTTACACAAACAAATGGTAGTTAAATGTAAACATGGCTTTGAAAATGCTTTAAATTTTCATTTGAAACTAAACATAGAACTATCTGGTTTAATGCGAGCCTTCTTCTTGAATATGACTCCACTGCCCGGCAGCAGACCCCAGCTCAGCAATGTGCCCACCCCAGCCCCAAGGTTGGAGATGGCTCAGATGGGCAGGAATGAGGCTCAGAGCCTATACCTCTCTGGGTCCTGCTGGCTAACTGCTTGGGGAAAGAAGTAAAGATCGTTAAAAGAATTTTTAAAATAATATCTTTTAAAAAGGCAAAATGTAAGTAGTAATGATTTTCAGTAATATTCAATAAAACCATAAAACCTGAATTAATAGAGCTGGATTGCAGCCTATTTGAGGTTACAACAGCACCTTTCAAAAGAAAAAAAAAACTGTAACTACTTTAAGTAGCACTCTTTCTAAAGTTAATTATAAACTGCTTTCTAAGAGCACACAGAACTGAATTTAATCCCCTTTGTAAACAACCTGTTATCATCACTATGAACAGCAATGCAGTTAGTTAACTGTAGAGTTGACCAAGGCATGCCAACTTCTTTGCATTTTCACTCACTGTTCCTGGATAGTTGTGCCTGGAGCTGCTGAGCTCACTGCTGGTTTTTCTGGCTCCTTCCATACTTCCAGCATACTAGAACTTTCTTACTACTCCTAGTAAGCCCGCTTGAAATAGCTCCTCGCTTCACAGCCTTTTCCACTCCTATCCCTCATGATCGTCTCTGAATTGCTTTGTTAGAACGATATCATAATACCCAGAAAGAAGCTCTGACTGAGTGATTCTTCAATAAATAGAGAAACTTTGAGACAACATTTTTGGCTACTCAGATTCCTTTGTTCACTGGTTCTTGGTGTTCAGATGACCGGAATCCAAGCTAACTGGAATCTGGATAGGAAAAGCTTACTTTGACATCATTAGTCAGGTTAATGTATCTCCTGATAAATGAGAAAGGAAATTCTTTCTTTGATAATTCTTGATAATGTTCGTTTAGTACTCGGAAATCTTTTTTAAGAAAAAAAAGTTTACGTGCTGTTCCCTCCGCCTGAAAGGTTTCTCTTTTTCTACCTGGCAAAATTCTACTTATCTTTTAAGACCCAAGCCTGAGCGTCATCTTCTTTCGGATATCTTCCTTGATTCTCCTTGGCAAAATTAACTTTTCTACCCTTCAAACTCCCAAAGAGTGGAAGTATTTGACCAAGCAGACTGTGAGCTATTTGAGATCTGGATGTATGTTTTATTCATCTTTGGACACCCAGGACCTAATACCAGCACCGATACTCAGTGCTTACAATATTTGTGAATAAATGTCTGTATTTTAAATTATCTCATTTTGTGGCCATTTTAAGGTGTGACAAAGATGTATAAATAGTTCAGAAGGGTACCAAGAAAAAATAGACGTGAAAGGGAAATGGGCAAGAAAGTCGAGGAATGGAGAGGAAAAAGAGAATACATGAATAAAGGGCAGGGCTATGCTGAGGAGTACCAGATTTGACAGGTTCTAGAGTGTTAGATTTCCCACTCTGAGTGACTTCTATTTCTTTAAGCCATACATTTCTGACTCTAGTTCCTTTCTTGCCTGTCCTTTGAGATGCTACTTTGCTTTCAAAACATTGTTCATAATCTTTAATTTTTCCTAACCTTAACTCCTAAAGCTTCAAGGCTATTTATCCCTCACTTCTACTCTTGTGACTCAGAGTTCCAAGTCTTTTAACCCAGCCCTTCTATCACCAGAATAATATGTCAGACTGCAGGAAACATTTCTGTACTTAGAATATTTCAGATGGGATGAGATGGAGAAATTGCTTAAGGACTTGTGGCTTATCCTTGATCAGAAGAAATTTGTTGTTACCATCACCAGAGGAAATAAGTCTCACATAATTCTTTGGACTGTATTCAGTATTTAGCGAGTTACCCTTTTGGGGTGCCCAGGTGGTTCAGTCCATTAAGCATCGGACTCTTGATTTCTGCTCAGGTCATGATCTCTGGGTCGTGAGATCGAACCCCACATCAGGCTCTGTGCTGGGCATGGTGCCTGCTTGAGATTCTCTCTCCTTCGCCCTCTGCCCCTCCCCCCACGCTCACGCCCTCTCTCTTTCTCTTAAAAAAAAAAAGAAAAGAAAGCAAATAACATCTAGGAATCTTTAAAAAAAAACACAAAAACAAGTCACCCCTTTGCTTGAGGAGGAGGATAGAAAGGAAGAGAGTGGGGATGAAGTATCAAAGAGCTTACTTCATATGATCTATAAAATCAAAAAGCAAACAGCAGGGAGTCACAGATAGCAATCTGGGATTTAAAGAAAGAAAATATCAAACTTATGAATTCCATGGTTTCAAAACTAATTTATTCACCATGAGCCAATCTTACTATTCATTAGCTTCCCCCAGAGACAAGACTGAATGTCAACTATTTTCCTGACCTATAAATAATAGGTGCCACACACTTGGAAATGAATAACAAAGTGAATCAATATGATTGTTACAAAGCTAAAAAAAAATGAATAAATAACAGGTTAAGTCCTGAATCTTTGGGGAGAGAGAGATTCTCATTCCCTGCTCTTTAGGGAAAACATTTTTTGACAGGAAAATTGAAAATTTATCCTTTAGCAGCATTAAGTTTGAACCAAAGAATAGTCCAAGAATGAACAATAAAAATTCATACTCGGGACGCCTGGGTGGCTCAGTTGGTTAAGCAGCTGCCTTCGGCTCAGGTCATGATCCTAGGGTCCTGGGATCGAGGCCCACATCGGGCTCTTTGCTCAGCGGGGAGCCTGCTTCCCCCTCTCTCTCTCTCTCTCTCTGCCTGCCTCTCTGCCTACTTGTGATCTCTCTCTCTGTGTCAATTAATAAATAAAATCTTTTAAAAAAAATTCATACTCAATCATTTGTGTAGCCTGAATTAATAGCTGGGAGCAATGATATTACCTCATAGGTTAATTAATGATGATGGTGTGCAGGTGGGTATGGCAAGACTGAGTCTTGACTATGGAATGCGAGTAGAATGTGTGCCCTTTCAGGCCCGACCCTGAAAAGCCTGCCGTGCACGTTCCTCCATGTCCTTTCTTCATTTCTACTCATGGGGATGAAGATGACTGGTGACTTGGAAGCCACTTGTTCACAATGGCAGAGCTTCCGTCAGCATGAGCCCCTGAATGACTGCATGGAGTAGAGCCCCTGCCAACCAACCTGGAATCTGCATTCTGAGCTGTTACATGAGCAGCAGCTGACCTTCTAGTTCTCTATGTCATTGCATTTTGGAGTTTTATTTGTTAGAGAAACCTATATTGATTGATGTGTGTATGTGTGTGTGTGTGTGTATTATTTCATCTTTTAAAATTTTTCAAATAAAAATAATACAAACTCATTAAAAAATGTAAATCAATGTAAGTCAAAACAGAGGAAATAAAAATCTGTAATTACTCAACATAATGAGATATACTATAACAAAACAGGGATCATACTTTATTAACCACTTTGTAGGGCACATTTTTCACTTAAAAATATCATGAACGTCTTCCTTCTGTGTCATTAAGTAGCATTCTGTCAAATAATTTTTAATTGATGCATGATAAAAGTTACACAGATCATTGGAAAATAACAGTTGAATAAATAGCATTATTTCCATCCACCAACCATTGAACCTAGAATATCTCTAGGCAACAGTTGTTCTCAAGATGCTTAGATCCTGGATTAATAGGTGACACTTGGAAAATCATATTTGGTTCTGGTACATGACTACTGAACCATTTGGTATTATGGTAGAAGTTAAGGTACTATAACAACAACAAAAATCTTTGTCAGAATGCAGGAAATATTCCTGTCATCAGACTCCTTCAGATCGGGTAGGAGGGAGTAGTTGTTAAAGGACCACAACTTATCCTTGAGCAGAAAAAATTTGGTAGCTCTGTCTGGCAAATCGGTGCCGGCTTGGCAGCTCTGCGCTCCCCCAACAGGAAGAAGGGAAGTCCAGGGTAAGCAATTTTTGATAGAAGTTGCAGACATCCCTTCTGCTCACATGTCCTTGGTTAGAACTCAGTTTCATGGCCGAATCTAGTTTCAAGGGCATCTGGAAAATGAAGTCCAAACAGAGTAGCCTTGGAGTCACCAAAACCTCCATGATAGGGAAGAAAGAGAGAACAAATGGAGGGCGGGGGTAGGTGGGCAGCAATCTGCCACATCCTCCAAGGTTAGCACAGAGCACAAGTTAAGAAGAGAAGCTCCGCCTCAGTGGCTTTCTAATAGCGACTCCCACCTTGGCTAATTATTAAGCTGTCTGACCTAAGACTGTTACTTAACCTCCCTTTGCAAAACGGAGACGTTAAAATTCACACATTGGTTACAGGGATTAAGTGATTTAGTTTATACAAAGTGCTTATAAAATGCTGTCTATAATTACTTTATATCCAGAACCAACAGAAAATGGAAAGCACATGGCCAGAAGAGAAAAGTGAATGTAACACAGCAAGGAAGCAACCCCTGAACCACACTGAATATGGTGTGGCAGTTAGCAGCCTAACTCTGGAGCCAGACACCCCAGATGTGCCACCGTGCCTCAGTTTCTCCATCTGGAAAGTGGGAATTATCATTAGTATCTACCTCCCAGGGCCGTTGTGACAATTACAGGAGTTAGTGTGGGAAGTGTGTCGCGCAGAGCCTCGCATGTAGCAAGCACTACATAACTGAGATTCCACCCATCGTTAGTGTTGCCAAAGAAAAGTGATATTTACATATTCACCTGAGCTCCTGCGGGTGACTTACACCACCACACGTGCTGACAATCACATTACATATCACACCATTTTCAGTGCTCATTTCCGAGTACTAAGGTCTCTGTGCTTTCCAAAACCGGTAGGCTGGTATTTTACAGCCCGAGTGGTGGGAACACATCCATCACCCAAATTGGACAGGAATCACCTCTGCTCCCAACCTCATTTCCTTTAGGAGAGTCACGCATGCTCCCATACATCTTCCTTGGCTCCGTAATACAGGCTTCCGAATGAACGAAAATGTTCTTTCGGGTAATGTGTTTTCCTAAAGAATGTCCCTATTGATTCTGAGACTTTGGGATTGAAAGTTATTTTCAGAATCCAGAATTGAATTAGGCTTTGTCTTTCTTTTCTATTATTTTTATTCACTGCATTCTTGAATGATGCCAAATAGGTGCTGGAAAAATGCTTCAGGATGGTGACTGTATTTTCGCTGTGATTAAACTTACCCATTTAAATTAATGATGATTTGTAATTGGAAAAAAAAAATCAAGATGGCAAGAACACCTCCCTGAAAGTCGGATTCTATCAATCTATTTCATCTCTGATAAATGTGATTAGTTTTGTTCACTTTTGTGGAGGATTGCTTTTCTAGAAAAGGCACCATAAGTCAAAATTATGTAAGCTGAAAATTATTTTTCTACAGATTTAAAGTCGTATTAGGGTACTAAATTCCTAATTAAATGTTCAATGTATACCTTTTTATTAAAACAGACCTAAAAACTATATTTAGTCAATTAGGAATTATATACCAAATACACGCTACAAAATGTCATGTGCCAAATTTTATCTTCTGCATAATTTCTGCCTTCCTTCATTGCATAAATCTGAATTCACAAGGGCTCTGTCTTTTCCACGTTTTATTTTGAAACTATTTTAGACTCACAAAAAAGTTGCAAAAATACTACTTGGAGTTCTAGATCCCTTTCATTCCGTCTCTCCTGACCTTATTTTTTTACATAACCACAGTACAATTGTTAAAACCAGAAAATTAACATTAACACGATGAGACTAAATAACCTCCAGATCTTATTTTAATCTCACCTGTTGTTCTATTACTGTTGTTTCTCTGGTCCAGGATCCAGTCCAGGATCCTACATTGTATTTGGTCATCCTGTGTCCTAGTCTCCTCAGTTTGGAGCAGCCCCTCGGTCTTTTACGAACAGGACAGGCCAGTTATTTTGTGGAGTATCTCTAGGTTAGAATTTGTATAATTTTTTTTCTCATGATTAGTTGAGGTTATGCATTTTTGGCAAAAACCCCACAGAAGTTCAACCACCTCAGTGCATCACAGCAGGAGGTAGGGGATACCTGTGTTATTATGGTGAGGTTGATTTTGATCCCTTGGTCACGGGGATATCCGCCAGGTTTCTATTCTATAAAGTTACTATTTTCCATTTATAATTAAGAATATCTTGAGGGGGATATATTTGAAAACTATACAAATACCTGTTTCTCATGACAGCTTCCACCACTAATTTTGACATCCCTGGATGACACCAGTTACAACTATTATAGTGGTGTTTGAGAAAGAGTGATCTTTCTATTTCCATCATTCATTCTACATTTTTATATTAGTGTTCCACTGTAAGGAAGTACAATCCTTTCTCTCTCACTTATTATGATTCAGTTCTTTATTTACATGAATATAGACCCTTGGATATTTATTTTATGCTATGAGTTCTTTATCTATTATTTTGTTGGTGGTGTCATTATTTATTTTGTTGTTCAAAGTGGCTCAATTTGGCCATAGGGAGCTCTAGAAGGGCTTAAATGTTTCACAACTGTCTCTAAGGAGACTTGCAGAGGAAACCTAAAGCCACCTGAGGGCTTTTGAGAAAACTGCTCAGAGGATATGTTTTGTCATTCTCTTATTCATTGTGAAAATTTCCTGTAGCAAGCACTGTATTAAAGATGAAGCTTTGGACTCTGTTCAAAGCTGCCTGAAGGACATCCACTTACGTGTTTACTGCCATAGATCCAGGAAGTATTAACGTGGGTAAATACCCTTCGGAGTTTCTCCATTCTAACATACAAAATCACTTTCATCCCTTTTGGGAAGTCAAATTCTCCCATAGTTGGAGGAGTATCCAATAACACGTCTTGTTCTTCTCTCCAAGCGATCATTATAAGCTCCTCCCATAGGCAAGGAACACCACCAATCTGATTAGAGCCTGAATACCGATTGGGCTGCGTTTTACTACTGGGCAAGCTCACAGCGTCTCATGAAAGACACAGCTGCACCCTGCTTCTTCCCTTGCTGTTCCCCTGGTGTGAGTAGTCTGCAAGGCTCGCCTCTGGAGTAGCCTAGCCAAGACCTCCCTCGGGTCTATTCTAGTTAACCATAGACTTGGCCTTTCTGTTGTCGAGGAGAAATGAAACAAAAGCTTTGTTGGAGCCTAAACCACGTTCAAAGATACAGCTTTTTACTGGAAACCCTTGTTCTGGAGAGTATTCGGTGCTTGTTCCTCTGTTAATAAGCAGTACTTTGTCTTTGGGCAATTGCCTGGGCAATGCGGGCTCTTGGGGAAGTGTGATGAGTGGGGGAAAAAGCAAGCCCAAATCCCAACATCCTTGGACAGACACGTAATCACCCTGTACCACCCCATTTCTCGTCCCTCCAGTCACTTGCTCATCACAGATCACCATCCTGACAAGCCTCATCGACAGTGCAGATGCACTAGCCAATACGAACAAAGCAGGAAAACTCACTGCGTGGTCTGTGGCCCAGCCACGTGGGAATCATCTGCTAAAAGTGCAGATTTCTGGGCCTCACTCTAAATGGACTAATCAGCATGGTAAGTTACAGGAGTCTACATTTTTAAAAAGATTTTATTTATTTATTCATTTACTTATTTGAGAGAGAGCACACGCACAAGTGAGGGGAGAGGCAGAGAGAGAATCTCAAGCAGACCCCACACACTGAGCAGAGTCTAATGCAGGAATCGATCCCAGGACCCTGAGATCATGGCCTGAGCTGAAATCAAGAGCCAGCCGCTTAAACAACTGAGCCACCCAGGCGCCCCCCAGGAGTTTATATTTTTTAAAAGCAGATGCCCAAATGACTTCCATGTGCATTAACTTTGAGAATCATAGCTCTGTTGGTAGGGCTTGAATTTAAATCATCTTCTTGAGAACAGGTGGTCCGGTCAGTACTGGTCTCCCCAGCCTATCTTCCTTCTTGCTAACCAGTATAGGCTCGTCCCTGTTCTTTATGTAGCTTCCCAATGTGTAATATTCCCTACTACCAGTGTAAATTTGTCTAAAAGACTAGATTTCCTAAGCAAACCCCTTCCCTCTTTACTACCCCTTCTTGCCCTACCTCATACTCTACCCGATTCTAGGTTGAAGGCATGACATTAAAACACAGATCTCTTGGGGACCAGATCCTACCCCCTGTCTGACATGCCGCAGCCTATAAGCAGATCTTTCTGAATCACACCGTGCAAACTGCCTGACTCCCAAGCAGTCCACCATTTCATGAATTTCTCCTATGCTAATGCATACCCATAACTCGGTATTTCAGGACACCACTTTCAGATCTGGAACTAGATCCCCTGAACCTGCCCCAATGTACCTGGCCAATTCAGGTGCTCCCCCTTCTAAAGGCAACTTCCCTGACTTCAGTTGCCCCAACCTTTCTTGTCCCTGCTTCAACCTGCTCCCCACCAGATCCATTTGAAAGAGATCTCAATCTACTCTTTGTTCTCCCCCCAACTATACATAGGAGAAAAAGACCAAACCCTGACACGTGGAATTACTTTCAACCTACTTTTGACCAAGCTTGTTTAGAGCAGGGACCAAGTAACGTTATATTTTTTTAATAATCCCATGATATAATCCCTATAATCCCATAGTATAATCCCTATAATCCCCAAGCATCCTGCCTTGAAATTTATAATGCTAAACTGTATTGAGAGGTTCTAGTTCCAGGTCAGATGGAGTAAACAGCACTCTACCTGTGTTTCCCATGAAATATAGCTATGGAATGCATGGGGTTGCAATTCAAGGATGCTGTAAAGTAAATACTAATAGGCAGATTAGGGAAAAAGACAGATTTGAAAATACCATCAGACCTACAGTGAGTTTACTATATTTTTCCTCCTCCCATCTCCTCTGGCCTGGACTCAAGGCAGTCCCAAACTTGGATGTGGACATTGACGTGGACCAAGAGAGCTCCAGGAGAAGCCCATAGTCCAGGCTCAAGAAAGGGTAGGGGGTCTCCAGACAGTGACAGCCAAGATAGTGGGGGCTCATAATGCCTAGTATATATAGTTGGTACTCAAGTGACTAATAATAATAATGATAATAATAAATTATTTAATGATAATAGCAATAGCTAGTATTTGTTTTGTGTCAAGAACTCTTTCAGCATTCTGTTTATCCTTATAAAAAATGCCATGAAGTAGATATTATTATCCTAGTTCAAGGATCTGCAAACTTTTCCTATAAGGGTAAGATAGTAAATAATTTAGGCTTTGTGTCTGTTGTAACTACTGTACCGTTGAACATGTTACATAGATAATATGTAAGTAAATGGCATGGATGTGTTCCAATTAAACTTGACTTCTAAAAACAGGCAGCAGGACGGGTTTGGCCCAAAGGCCATAAATTGCCAACCCGTTTCGTAATTTGAAGATGGGAGCTTGAATCCCAGGGAGGTTAAGTAACTTGCCCAAGACCACAGAGCTGATAAATGGCAGCATCAAGGTTCACCTCTGGTTCTTGAATCTCATTCTTAATTGCTACGGTACATTGGTAATTTTGAAATGAAATGATGACGGAGATGGACCGAAACAATATCTTTGGTATGAAAATTTTCAGAGTCTATGGGTAGATGCTGAATGTCTGAATGTGCCAAAGAAGATAAAACTATAATTCTGAATGAAACTGTGTTAGTTTGCTATTGCTCCCATAACATATTGCCACAAACTTAGTGGCTCAAAGCAACACAAATTTATTATCTTAAACTTCTGGAGGTCAGAGGTCAAGAATCACTCTCATTAAGCTGAAATCAAGGTGTTGGCAGGGCTGCATTCATTCTAGAGCATTTAGAAGAAAATATCTTTCCTTGCCTTTTTCCTCTTTCTAGAGGCTCCCTGCATCCCTTGGCGGTGGCCCCTTTCTCCATCCCCCAAATCAGCAGCATCTCACCTTCCAATCTCTCTCTCCCTGACTGATCCTCCTGCCTCTCTCTAATAAAATCTTGGCAATTACACTGACCCACCTGGATACTCCAGGATAATCTCCCCAGCCCAGGATCCTTGACTTACTCAAATCTATCTGTAAAGTCTCACCTGAATGTAAGGTAACATTCACAGGTTTCAGGGATTAGGACAGTACCTCTTTGAGGGGCTGTTTTTTTTTTTGTTTTTTTTTTTTTTATTCCTGCCTACCACAAAGACTTTCAGGACAAATAGCACTGACCCAGCAGGTTTTCTCCACTCATGTCTGCTCCTAATTTCTCTTGCAACTGGAGTGGGAAAGCAGAACTGACAGGGCACGGTGCCGTCATGCCTTTTTGCAGAAGTGTGCTCAGCGCAAGCAATAGAGGAAAAATAAACAAAACACTTGGAGACCTGAGATAAACCCTAAATAAAAGAGTGGATCACATTATCCAGGTCTAACCACTAAAATAAATGAAAACTTAAGCCTTTCTTTAAAAAAAAATGGTGATGTTAACACTTTATTTTTCTGAGCAAAAACTCAGCTCTGACATTTTGCTGACATCTGAAGACATCAGTTTGCAGGGAAGCAGATGTTAAGATAGAATTGGAGATGAAGTGTTTATTGGAGGAGATGCTTGCGAAGGCTTGGTGGGGCAAGGGAGAAAGAGGACCCTGGAAGATACTACAAAAGGAGGGGATGAAGGAGGGATTATTGTGTAGACAGAGCATTAGCTTCAGTAAAGCTATGGGAAAGTCTCAGCTGGGCCAGCCAAGGGGAAGCTCCCGAGAAAAGACTGCTCTTGAGAACAATGGCCAGATTCTAATTCCCCGACTGTGCTTAGTCATGGGCTGGGAGCAACCCAGGGAGAATTTGGCCTTGGTAGGAAGGCTGCAGCAGATCCCAAATGGGTGGCAAAGCTGGAGGCTCTCCACTAATTACTTTTTTCCTAATAGGGTCTCTCGCGAAGATAGACCTCAGCGGCATGCCTCCACAACCGCCATAGTACATCACAACCTTTGCGGCTGTGATAACCATGCAAGAAATTTTCCTATCGTCAACTCTAAACAGACTCACTGTAAAATATATAATCATAATGATATTGTAGCCTCTCTCCTTTATTTTTATTTTTTTACCAATATATTGGTTTTTATTTTTTATTTTATTTTTTAACATCTTAATTTTATTTTTTTTATTTTGTTTTTGTCAGTGTTCCAAGAGTCATTGTTTATGCACCACACCCAGTGCTCCTTAATACCCTCTCCTTTAAATAGCTGGGGTTTTTTAAATTCAATAAGCTGGTTCTTTCAGAACCTTCTTTGTGAGTTTCTTTGTGAGTGAATTTATTTCCTTCTTAAATGGTTTTGTCTCAGAATTTTCCTTTGACATTTGTTACGGTAATGAAGAGGAGTGGGGTGGGGAAAGAAACTAAGGGGAAAATATTGCAATAGAAGAAGGAAATTTTCACTTGGAGCTGGGCTGCTTACAGTGTTGCTCCCTTAACGGCATCTGAACCATGAGGCCAATGTGCACCCCTTCCGATCTATGAGCATCACAAACTGTCGCCCTGACTTCGTTTGCGGACTCCACAAGGCAGCAGATCCATAGGGGTTCCTAGTGAATATGTATTTATGCTCCAATTTTTTCTAAGGAGGATTTGAGGAGAGGACAAGATTTCAAGATGTGAATAACTTTTAAATTGAAACTGGCCTACGAATGTAAGGTTTTACTGACGATCAGTTTTAATTGGTGCACTTATGTAATGACCAATTTGGAAAAGTGGCTGGACAGAGGCACAGTCTGGGGGAAGCTGGAGGAGTGGTCCTTCCCACCCCCAAGGTGTTCCCTAAAGTATGACACAGTCCTCACTTTGAACTTGGCAGACTGCCTTGTAGTGGCAGTTGCCCGATACCCATTCACCAAGCTGAGTTCTGTAGGCAAGCTCCTTTTTAAAAATGCTAACCTTAAGATGATGGAAAAATGTCAGATGACACAGTAAAGCACACAGTAAAACATCTGAAGAAAGATCAGGCAACAGAAAAGGGGTCAGAGGGTGGGTCTTTTCTGGGGACTTCTCTGTTGGTCCACAGCGCAGCCTTGTCCCCTTCCCTTCCCTTCCAGGCTCCGGGGGTTACTTTGGAAAATGAGACAAGCCAGAGTCAGGGGAGATCGGCGACAGCAGTGAGAGAAGTGAATGCACAGAGACGAGTTCAGGTGGTCAGAGTAATTGGGAAGGAGGATAATGAAGAAAGATGGAGAAAAAGATGGGGGATAAGGGACAAAAGCAACTGCTGACTTTTCAGTTTTCCTTTGCTTTTATTTGCAACAATCTCCTCTCCCGTTTTAACCTGCTCTTTGAATGTGGTTCTTGACTCACCTGGGCAGCAACACCTAGGCACTTAATCTATATTGGTGAAACCAGAAAAGAGAGAGAGAGAAGAAGAAAACACCATGTCAGTCAGAGCCTAGCTGGGAAACAGAATTTAAAACAAAGGGAACTTAATGGATTAAGTTGGTTAACAGGTAATGAAAGGGGCTGGGAATTCAACCAGGGAAGAGTGAAGCAACCAGTGATTAGCAGCAATGGGAAGCTGCCACCAGCCCCAGCCCAGAGGAACAGAAGGAGGGGGATCCAGTGGGAACCGTGACCACTCCAGGCCTGTCCTGTAGAGGCTGGAGAGATGCGGCCAGTTGTGGAGACGCTGTCAGGATAGAGAATAGAGAAATATCGTGGGTTCTCCTTCCTCCTGCTCGTCCATCTCCCACCACTGCCTCCCACTGGCCAAATCCAACCAGAACCCCGCTGACAAGAAAGCCTGGGAGATGCAGCCTTCAGGGGTCAGCCTCTATGATACAGAGCAAGACAGAGAAAGAGAAGGGCCAGCCAGTCAAGGACACATTCAAGCCATGTGTCCTGGTCAGTTCCTATGAGCCACCTAAATAGCTTCTAAGGGAAGAGACTGTCCTGAAGACAGACAAGGACACATGGATTGGAAGCTTCTTGTGTGATGTAGCATCATTTTTCAATAAACTGGCCTCAGATGGAATTATTAGCCTATAAGAGGACTTTTATAAACAATTTGTCTTCTCTAAATGTACATATTGTCTTTATCATGCTTCTTTGAAAGTCTGTTGTTGATGATTTCATGTTATATAATGGTTCATTTGCCAAATAAATATGCAAGAGCCCTCTGAAACTATAAATTACGATAACCATATTTTCCAAAACATGAGGTCTTTCTTTTTTTTTTTAAGATTTTATTTACTTATTTGAGAGAGAGAGATTGAGAGAATGAGTAGGAGGAGGGGCAGAAGGAGAAACAGACTCCCTGCAGAGCAGGAATCCCCTGACACAGGACTCGATCCTGGGACCCTGGGATCATGACCGGAGCCAAAGGAAGACACTTAACTGACTAGGCCACCCAGGTACCCTGTATGGGGTCTTTCAAAGGAATTTTGCACCTCTTTAGGATTTAAAATCATCTAGAATCAAAATATTAGAATTCTCAAGGACAATGGGACAAAATATTTGAAATCATACAGTTCTTGAAAATTTTAAATTTAAGATCTTGCTCCAATATTACATTTGCTCCCAACTTCTAAACAGAACACATGATTGTAGGAAAATGCATTGCAATCCAGCTCAAACACCAAAACACATCTCTATCCCTTACAAAACTTGCAGTGGGATTGCTTCATCAGTTTACAGATTACTTTTGGAACTGAAGATCCAGGTAGATAAGGAAACATTTACCTTAAACAAACACTATCTTCATCAATGTATGAGGAAATGGGTTAAAAATAGTACCATCATGTGAGTAGCCTTATCCTACAGTGTTGAGTAACACACGGTTCTTAAAAGGATACTCAAAAACCAAGTCAAAGGACTAACACCGGTCAAGTCATAACTTGGAGTACTGTTAGAAGGATTCACTTTTGTGTCAACAGCCACAGATTTTTGGACTTCTGTCTGGATGGCTATTTCCCTCCTTTTCTCCTGGACCTGGATCCAACTCTGAACATTCAGGATCCCCTCAGCCACTGGAAGTTTTAAACTTCTCAGATTCCTGCTTAATTTGTTTCCTCTCGTTCGGCCCCAGTCATGGCTTCATACTTTGGATTCATTGTACTGATTTCATATCCTCCCTCTCATTCCGACAAACCTCTTTGTCCCTGAGTGAGCTTCCAGCCCCCACTCCTCCTGGCTTGGCCCACTCTACCCCACTGTCCCCACAATCAGATGTCTTATATTTGCACAAGTTCAGATAACTTTCCAAATAAGGGATGACAATGGGGGCACTGTCATGTGACAAAGCCAACCACTTAGTAGTGACTGCTCAAAATCTTTTTGGATTTTTTTTTGGAAAGTATTCTGAGACTAAACTGCAATGTCTATAAATTGAGTTCTGGACCCATTTCCACTTGATGATGGGGGAGAGGGTCCCCACACTGCTATCAAGCAATGTTCCAGACACCTACAATTCAATTAAACTCAAACACCATCTCCCCAGGGATAGCATTAGATCCCACGGGTTAAGGGCTCAGTCCTGCAAGACAGCTCTGCCCCCATGCACATCAGATGCCACTTGCAAGCCCAGATTGTTACCAATACTTCTGACTGACCAACTACAGATTGGAAGTTCCCAAGACTCCATTCTCAGGTTCTATTAACTTACCAAAGCAGCTCATAGAACTCAGAAAAACATTTTTCTTACTAGATCACTGGTTTATTATAAAAGGATACAACTCAGGAACAGCCCGAAGGAGCAGATGCACAGGGAAGGCATGGGGAAAGAGGGAGGAGCTTCCACACTCTGGATGCATCATCTCTCAGTACCTCCACTTACATGTTCACCAACCTGGAAGCTCTTCAAACTGTCTTGTTGGGGTTTTATGGAGACTTCATTGCATAGATTTGGTTGATGCAATCATTGGCCATTGGTAGTTGAACGCAGTCTCCCGTCCCTTTCCCCTCCCAGGAGGTTGGAGGTCAGAGAGTGGGACTAAAGTTCCAACCTTCTTATCACATGGTTGCTTCTCCTTGTGATCAGCCCCCATCCTTAGGTGGGGTCCAAAATTCACCTCATTAAAATAACAAATGACATCTTTGTTGCTCTTATCACTTAGGAAATTCCAAGGATTTTAGGAATTCGTGCCAAAACTGGGGAGGAAGACCAAATACATGTTTCTCATTATAAATCACAACATCACAGCATACCAGGGTAGTTTTAGGAATAATGATGATGCCAGCCAGAGCTTCTAAGGTTTGAAGGCTTGCTGTGCAGTAGGCCCTGGGCAGAAGCACTTTGCATGCATTCTTATTTAATCCTCA
This sequence comes from Potos flavus, assembly GCA_028534135.1. Taxonomy (NCBI): domain Eukaryota; kingdom Metazoa; phylum Chordata; class Mammalia; order Carnivora; family Procyonidae; genus Potos; species Potos flavus. The sequence goes on from CM052883.1 coordinate 52,532,233, forward strand.
TGATGAACAAAGCGAGGCTCTAGTTGCCTAACTAAGCAACTTCCGAAAGTCACACAGTTAGTAAGGGGCAAACCTGAGACTTGAATTCAAGTCAAGAACCCTGGCTCTGGGGTGCCTGGGTGGCTCAGTGGGTTAAAGTCTCTGCCTTCAGCTCAGCTCATGATCTCGGGGTCCTGGAATCAAGCCCCACATCGGGCTCTCTGCTCAGCAGGGAGCCTGCTTCCCCTTCTCTCTCTGCCTGCCTCTCTGCCTGCTTGTGATCTCTCTCTGTGTCAAATAAATAAATACAATCTTAAAAAAAAAAAAAGAAAAGAAAAGAACCCTAGCTCTTAGGTCAAATACATCTTTATATTCTGAATAAGACACTGGGGGACACCTCTTCCTATGGATGGGCTTGGGAGGAGCCTTATCACTCATCCGGTATCCAGTCATCGCAAACCATGTGTTTATCAATTGAAATCTGCTTACTCAGAGCTATAAGGAAACTGAAGGGAAGAAAACTATAAAAACTATAAAAAACAGGCTATAACTCTTAACCAATGTGGTGGGGCACTGAATGAAGGAGTCTGATGGAAAGATATTATAAGGGGGCACCTGGATGGCTCAGTGAGTTAAGCATCTGACTCTTGATTTAGGCTCAAGTCATGATCTCAGGGTTGTGAGATTAAGTTCTGCGTGCAGATCCACACTCAGTGCAGAGTCTACTTCACATTCTCTCTCTCCTTCTCCCCCTGCCCGCCCACCCTGCTCATGCTCATTCTCTCTCTCTCCAAAAAGAAAGAAAGAAAGAAAAAGAAAGAACGAACAGAGAGAAGTCATAAGAAAGATTAAGAGAGAGAATAGCTGACATCCTTATTTAAATGCAAGTGCAGAACAATGGAATGGGAAAATATCAGAGAGGGAGTAAAAACCATGACAGACTCTTAACTATGGGAAAGAAACTGAGGGTTGCTGGAAGGGATGTGGGTGGGGGGATGGGGTAACAAGGTGGTGGGCATTAAGGAGGGCACGTGATGTGATGAGCACTGACTGTTATATGCAACTGATGAATTACGGAACTCTACATCTGAAACTAATGATGTACTATAGATCAGCTAATTGAATTTAAATTAAAAATAACTAAATGGAAGTGTTGAGATCAAAGCACTCATTTTACTCCCTCAATCACTATACCATGTGTTGGACACAGTGAGGCCTTAAAACTTGGGAAGTTTCCCCACTTCATGTACAATGTTCTCTGAGAGAGAAGTATGATAAAGGAGCTTCAACTTGCAACTTACTATCTGCTTACCATCCAAAAATTTCTCTAGCTCTACTCAAACACTCCAGCACCACATGATGGCGCCCAGCCAAGGGGATGTCAACAGAACCCAAAAAGGGTATAAAAGAGTACAAAATGCAGATCTGGTTCTACACACTAAGCTGTGTGCTCTAGTGAGGGCTCTGTCAGTCTTGGAGGAAGTGTACCTTTTTTCTAATTGGCTCACCGTGGGGGCATATGTTTTTTGAATTCAGGTGATAGCTAGCAACTGCCCTGCTTCAAGACTCACTTTTTTTCTTTGCCTCACCAGATGAGATTTTTGTCTATCCTATAGCTCCTTAAAGCTTTCTCTGGGAACAGAATGAGCTAGAGATTTGGTTTGCTTATATTGTTACTTTGATTATTTATTAACAGCCTCGGTAAAGAAAGACTTTGGTAGAATCTCTAGAAATCCTATTGATGTGTCTGAAAAATACATTAAATGGTTACCGATAGGTCAAAAAGATAAGTTGGTAGATTCCTAACAAAATTAGGAAGAAACAAGAAAATTTTTGAGTAATGATTTATCGACTCAAGATTACAAAATCCCAGAGAGAAAACCACTTTCTGCTGTAGAGATGCACTTCAATGTCTAACAGCCTTTTTAACAGCAGAGGGTACTAAAAAATTTCACAAATAATTATGGAGTTTCTACCATAGAGAAGTGAGTGGGGACAACTCTGCCAAATAACTGCTGAAAATGGGAGCAGAGTAATGCACTGATAGTTGGAGGGGCTGTGAAGGTTGCAGGAAGATTATTTCGATGGAGGACATTCACATGCTGATGAGAATGATCCAGCCGAAAAGGGAAAATTAATGATGCATGAGGGAAGGGGAAGATTTCTGGAACAATATCCTGGAGTAGGAATGAGGGGATGAGGGCTTTGTGCAGCTGATAGGTTGGCCTAGATAGGAGTTCAAGCTGGGCTGTTATCTCCCCACTCTAAGAATAGATAGGAATCTCTTACTGATATACTTTGACCCTTTCTTCAGCCACCCAAGGCCAACCAGTTTCTTCCTATCTACCCATAGCAACTCAGACATGTAACCTCCCTTCCCCCCATTTCCAGCTGCTGACCTTGTTGATTTTCCTTGATTTCAACCACTTTTCTCCATCATGATTCCCTTGCTTCACTAGTTCATTCACTCAACAAGTATTTAATGTGCCAAGCATTGAGCTGATTGCTAAGAATACAAAGGCAAAAGACCCAGTTTCCACCTTCAAAATTCTCACCACCTAGTTAGTTAGGGAAGAAAAACAGCAAAGCAATAATGATGATCGAGTGTGATGTGTATTAAAATAGAGCCTGAAGCATAGTATAATGGGAGGAACATGGAATAGACTAGAGAAAGCAGCTATGAATTCTATCTTCTTGCAGGAGTCAAGCAAGATCTGACAGAGGAGGTGATATTTGGTGATTTGAGGGACACATAGGTGAATACTGGACCTCAGTCACAAGGAGTTGAATTGATTGTTCCCTTCAGGTTATGACTCCTTTCTTGTTTTGCTTTCCCCCCTTTATTCCCATTAATTACTCCCACATTCTTCTCTCTCATGTGTATTCACTTTGAGGTATTTGACATTTGTTCTTGAACACATACCCATACTTGTAAAATTGGAAGTATAATTTTGTGTCTGTACATGCTTATAATTTATATAAATAGTATTATGCCATTGGTCTATCCTGTTTTGTACTTTTTCTTACTCAACTATATCTTTTTAAGACCTATCAGTAATGCTGTATAGTACATCTAGGTCATTGCTTCTAATTGTTGTATGATATTCAGCCATTGAACTTTCATTTCCTGGAGGACACAGTTTGCTTCCAACTCTTCACTACCTCAAACAATAGTGCCATAAATAGTCCCATACCTGTCCCATACAGACTGCTACACAGATTTCTCTGGACTATACACCAAGAAGTGAACTGCAGTGTCAGAAGATCTATACATACTTAATTTCACTAAAGACTGCCAAGTTGCTCTCCAGAATAGCTGAGTTCAACCCACCAAGAGAGCGTAATGGTTCCCATTTCTCCACATCTTTGTCAACACTCGCTATTACCATGTTTTCAATTTTTGCTAAAACATTGAAAAAAGTGGTATTTCATGATTGTTTCGATTTGTATTTTTGTGATTATTAATGAGATTGAGCCCCTCTTCATATACTTGTCATCCAGTTGCATTTCTATTTCTGTTCATATCCTTTGATCATTTTTCAATTGTCTTTCTTATTGGTTAGCAAATAATAATTCATTGATAGTTTTTGACATTGCAATTGCCTTCTCTTGGTTTGGCATCAGTCTATTAAATCTATCAAAGTGGTCCTGTGTTAGATAATTTTTACATAGTCAAATCTATCATATTTTTGCCTCACGGTTTAGGTGTGTTTGTATCACAAAGATAATCTCTTACATGTTCTTTTATTAAGTTAGCAGATTTGTCTTTTACATCTTTAATCAACCTGGAAGGCACCTTGTCTATTGTGTAAACTCGGGGTCCAAGAAGGTGACAACTGAGCTTGAAGAATATCTAATGTGCATTTGTAGCTCTCCAATTCCCACTATCCTTAAGTCATTGAAAATAATTACCATCCTGGAATTGAAGACCCAGTGAAATTACCTATCAAGAAGGAAGTCAAAGGAAAGACATCTTCATACGAACAAGAACAGAGACAATTTGCCACCAGTTGGCCCTCATGGAAAGAAATACTAAAGGATGTACTTCAGACCAAAAGAAAGTAGATTACAAATGGAAAAAATGAAGGGCCCTGAAAATGGTATATGGTACATATGGGGGTAAATATACATGAGAATCATATAAAACAATAAAAATATTATCATATAATGTTTAAAACAAAGCAAGAATTAAAATATTTAACAACTATATCATATGCCATCCCAAGGAGAAGTTTGGATTTTAATCTGAAAGCAATGGGAAGCCATCGAGTAGTAGTTCTTTGAAAAATAGAATTTATTCAACAGATATTGGAGCAGCTACTATATACCAGGCACTCTGGCTGCCTTAGGACAAGACAGACACAGACCTCACCTTCCTGTTTCAATCAGAATCGGTTGGGCAGGGGGTGGGGGCTGGGGGTAGGGGTGGAGTGGGGGAGGCTGGCGGAATGCAGGTTTTTGGGTAGGGCCTATCAGCAGATCGCAGTGTGGGGGACTGGGGTTACAAAAATGAAGCAGTGTAAGTAAATGAAGTATAAGACCCAACCAGCAGGAGAACTCTACAGCGCATTAATAAGGCCTGAACTACAGTGAGGCAAGCAAGGAACCAGGAGTCAAAGTTTAATGAGACACTTACTCTTAGGTTTATGCAAGTGCAGGGGTCACACCTGAAAATGAATTCTTCCTTAAATTTTTCTTGTAAATAATAGCTTTCTTAAGACACAATTTGCAAGTGTGCCTGGGTGGCTCAGTCAGTTAAGCATCTGCCTTCGGCTCAGGTCATGACTCAGGGTCCTGGGATCGAGTCCCAAGTAACCCCAACATTCTGCTTCTCCCTCTCCCTCTGCTTGTGCTCTATCTCTCACTCTGTCTTTCTAAAATAAATAAATAAAAAAATTTTTAAAAAAGACACAATTTGTACACCATAAAGTTCATCCTTTTAAAGTGTGAGCTTTGCTTTTTAGTATATTCACAGAGTTGGGCCTCCATCACCACTAACTGCAGAGCACTTTCATTGCCCCCCAAAGACACCCCATTCTCGTCAGCAGTCACTCCCTTCTACCCACCTGCCCCCAGATCCCTGACAACCACTAATCTGTCTTCTGTCTCCATGGATTTACTCAAGTGGGCATTTCATATAAATGGAATCAGACAGGGTGTCTGGCCTCTTTCACTTAGCATGCGTTCCAGGTTCATTCATGTTGTAGCATGTATCAGTACTTCATTCCCCTTTATTGCTAATTAATGTTCCATTGTATGGCTATACCTTTTGTTTATCTATTCATGGATAACAGACATTTGGGTTGTTTCCACTCTTTGCCTATTATGAATAATACTGCTATGAACATTCATGTACAAGTTTTCACGTGGACGTTTGTTTCCAGTTCCCTTGGGTATACACCTAGGGTCATGTGGTAACTGTATTTAACTTTTTGAAGAACTGCTAAAGTGTTCTCCAAAGCATCTGTACCACTTTGCATTCCTACCAGCAATATATGAGGATTTCAATTTCTCTACATTTTTATCAACACTTGTTATATTCCTTCCTTTTCATGACTTGGTGCGAAGTATTTTCTTGTTATGGTTTGGGGTTTACATTTTCCCAATGACCAAGGACATTGGGAACATTTTCATGTGCATCTTTTTAACCCACTTATCACTCCAACCATCACCTTGGAATTGAAAGAAATGAGGGAATTAGAGCTTCTCCTCTTCAATAATGTAGGAGACTCTGGGCACATCTGTCCCATGTTTCTCCTACACCCACCAGGAGCTTAACTTCTCTTAACAGGAGAAGTTCAGAATGTATACATTATGCCAATATGAAACCAAGCATTTTCAGGTTTTGATCATAGGCTCTGGCTTACATCAAAATCAACCTGTAATATCATTTACTTTATCAGGATTTCTTTGAAAACAACTTGTCCAGAAAGACCCTTAGAAAGAATGCCTTCTTTAACGAAACCACCTTGTGTTCATAAGAAGCCTTCAGACAGAGGAGAATAAAATCAGGCTCTTGTTTTTGTTTTCCTGGGTTGAGCTTAAATGTCAGATATTCTCCATGTAGCAAAAATACTTGCCAGATTATCAGGCTAGCACAGCTAAACTTAAATGTTCACATGTGATTTATTTGGTAGTAGAGTAAATTACACAACTTGTTTATACCAGCCTTGTCAACAGCAAAATGAAGCCATTTACCCAAAAGCCATATTGATAGAGGATGCTTCTGTGGCATAGGACTGAATTCTGACTCAAAGATATCAAGAAACACCATCTGTGTTATGATTTATGACAATGCTAAAGAAAAAGGCTGTTAGTCTACTTTGGGAATACTAAGCACATTAAGGCCTAAATTTGCTACTGTATTTGGTTATTTGAAAGCATTTTAAGCATGTCTGCCTTCAAAATGCACTGCAGTTTCAGGAAAAAAAAATATTTTTCTTAGGTCTGACTTGTTCTGAATGAGGACAATCATGGGAAAGTTAGACATCAGCCTATTAAAACTTAAACCAACATTTAGAACAGTTTAATTACAGAGAATCCTTGCAATTAGACCCCATAGGAAATTTATTCCAACTGAAATGTTTCCATATTTTGTTCCTTATTTTTAAGATCAACTTCATCAGCCATGAATCTATTATGAATCACTGAATTGGAACAAATGTATGTTAAGTTAAAAAGAGAAAGAGCTTCTTTTAACCAGTGAGGTATCAATTATATTTGAATTTTGCCTTTTAAAAGAGTATTCTCACAAGAAAAGTCAAGATTTTATAAGGAATCAATAGAATGTCAAATGCCTACAAAGCATAGAATAAGGACATAAGTACATTTTCTGTTTAAACTAAATTTCAAATTGCATTTTTCTGATTATGTTCCCTTCTAGCTAAGCCATTCAATCCTACCTTTTTCTGGCTTTCAGTGTTTCCATCACTGGGATATGAATTCCAATTCTTACACGCAATAGACATAATCTTTTAAAGGCTTTTTTTGTTTTATGTTGGATTTCTGAGTAAATAGCTACCCTTACCAAAGTCATAATTGTTTCTAATGGTTTGTAAATAAATGTGTCTTTAATTCTTTCATTGCTTTGTTTCCTCATAGACTCAGAGTATTAAGAAAATTGGAGGAAAGAGAGTCAATCAGGGGTCAAGTTATGGAACTGTCCGATAACTCTATACCCACACTGCCATTCTCTGCTTTGCGGTGCTGATGCCAGGCCCCTGCAAACCACATTTCTGCTTTGTTAGCTGCCTCCATGTCAGACTTCGCTATGAGGCAGCACTAGAGGGAGACTATAAGGCAGGAGGTTGAAGAAGGGACTTTCATTTCTTGTTTCCTTCCTTTGCTTCTTGCCTGCTTCTCTTCCTGTGAGTATCACCCTTCACCTTGACCACTGCAGTCCCTCCCACAGCAGTACGTGGAGCCAGTTTGCAATTTTCCCAACCCCTGCAAGATGAACATAATTACACTTTCTCAGAGACACCAGCACCAACTGGCTATGTCCTCGCCTCAGAGATCTGGGTCCCAGCCCCACATGGCTTCCCCTTCAAGTTCAGAGATGACACACACAGTCAAGCTGTGTCCCATTCCCAGAGGTTTTGAGTTCCAGCTCTGGGGGGGGGTCTTTTCTCCAAACTTTTAAGTTTTGATAATTCCATCTAATTTCTTCTCTTTGATCTCTCAGCCATAGGGATGGTAACAGTTCCCACAGTTGCTATCTTCATGATATATTAGTGTTCTCTTTCTGCCTCTTCAGGTACCTAATCAGCAATTTAATATTCCATTAATAACTCTTCATGTTAAATTCTCTCTGTGAAAATAACTGGTGTGATTTCTGCCTCCTGAGTGGACACAACTATGCCTGAATTAATACCAGGAATAATTCGGGAGGGGGAATGTTTAAAAAATATGATTTGGGGGGACTGATTTTGTTGTGTCCTTGGGCTTGAATGCAGTGCTGAACTCCTTGACAATGGAATATGGGATTCTAGTCACCTATGTATTGGCATTACAATTAATCAAATTATATCTGTGGTTGATTATGACGAAATTCTTAATGAATTAAGGACTTTGGAGAAACCAATGATTGCTTCACTTTACTGCTAGTGAAGTAATGATGACTACAATGATTGTGACATCGAATGGATTCTTCTGAGTGTGCGGGAACACTTACAGAAAGAGAATTACAAGCGCAGGTCTTTACACACTCAGCTTAAATTACAAATTACCAGAGAATCTCTATTACATCTCTAAAATAATCTTTTTTTTTTTTGTATCCACAGGGCAAATATCATTGAAAACCAAACACAAAATTTAACTCTACAGGTTGCATAATTACAATGTAAATTATTTTCATTACCTCACTAAGTCTCTCATATAAAAGTTAAAGCATTGATTGGGTAGGAGTGGGACTTGAAACTTGGAATAGGGGTATCTACTTGGGTTCAGAAGACGTTAAAAATCTTAATAGCCCCCACGTTCAACTACCACAACTACCACCAAATCACTCTGAGATTCTCTCGCCAATGGAAAGAGTTTGTCCTGCATGCCTAAGGAGACTATACAGTCCTGGCTTGAATACTCTGTAATAACTTCATCTGAGATTATTGCCTCAGTTATTGCCTTACAGGGAGGCACTCATTCTCCTGAAGACTTAGCCTGAGTGTTCCTTGTTGCCACCAGGTTTATAATGAAGATCTGCTCTCATCATGCTCAAAGAAGGAAAGTACACTGTCTGATTTGGGAGAAAAATGGCTTATAAACTAGAAGAAATGATGGGGTGCCTGGGCGGCTCAGTCATTAAGCGTCTGCCTTCGGCTCAAGTCATGATCTCAGGGTGCTGGGATCGAGCTCCGCATTGGGCTCCCTGCTCCACGAGAAGCCTGCTTCTCCCTCTCCCACTCCCACTTCTTGTGTTCCCTCTCTTGCTATGTCTCTCTCTGTCAAATAAATAAATAAAATATTTAAAAAAGAGAAGAAGAAATGCAAGGATTGCCAATTATATTGATACAGACCCAGAGAAAATGTGTGAGAATACAAATGAAAAGGTGGTAGATAAACTCCCTGAAACTTCAGGGACCCACCACCTCAGAAAAGTTTCTGGATTCCAATGATCTAGAACATGCCAAGATATCCCTCCCCTCTAAGAAGAAAAACATCAATTTGTTTACAAAATACATCTCAGACTGTCAGTTCCAAATGCAGACCCTGGCAAAAAAGCTCTAAATCCAGTCCAGGCTAACATCCAGGCTACTCTCCCAATGGGGCTTTATAACCCAGCATATATAATAATTTTCAACTACCCAGACAAGAGAATATAAGGAAGTGAAATTACAGGCCAATTTTATTCAAAAGCATAGATGCAGAAATTACAAACAAAATTTAGCAAACTCAATCCAGCGGTGTGTAAAACACTAGCATATAAGCTCCATGCAGGTAGTAATCTCTGGTTGCTTTTTTCCCCATTACTGTATCCCAACACCTTGAAAATCACCTAAAACACAAATAGGCATCAATATTATTTTTTAAATGAATGAATGACCAAAATAGGTGTACCCCAGGAACACAAGGGTCGTTTAACAAAGGTAAATCTGCAAATGTATTTCACCACATTAACTGATTATGGAAGTACACACATATAATCACCTTAATAGATGCAATGAAAGACTTTGATAAAATTCATTATCCATTCATTAAAAAAAAAAACAAACTTCTTAGCTAACTAGAAAACATAAGTTAAAAACAGATGCAAGCTATAATAACAAAGAATAAGAAACTTAGGAATAAATCTAATGCAAATCTACAAGAACTTTATGGAGAAATTTTCAACATGTTGTTAAGCTGATTAAAAAATACTTATGTAAAGGAAGAAGTAGTTTCCCAAGTACAATTCTGAGACTAAATATGTTAAAGGTTATTGGTCTTTTTTTTCTCCTGCACATCTTTCCCTGGAGGACTGCTGGGATTCCCATAAACTTGGAGAGACATAAATGACCCAATTTGATAAAAGTGCATTAGTGTCTGTAAACCATATTTACAAGTCCTACTGCTTTTATAGTATACAGCCCCTCAAGTAATGTATGCTACACTCTTGTCCTAGGGGCAGAGGTTCTGGGCTTCATATGATTTCTGCAACCACCAATATCAGGAGGGGCAATTTATCGGCATGATATTCCTTCTCTTTCCTTTAAAGGTAAAAAAATCTCTCAAGCAAAAAAAGGCAAGGGAGGTTATTATGCACATAATCACAATAGGGAAAAATTAGAAACTCAACCTGAACCAGAAGTACCTTAATAATTGCTAACACTTACTGGGCTCTTACTGTGTACCAGATTTGGTGCTAAGCACTTTACATATATATAATATCTTATTGAATCTTCACAATAACTCTATGAATAGGTAGTGTTATCCTCTTCATTTTACAGAGACAGAAACTAAGATATAGAAGATTTGTTAATCCAGTGTCGCATAACCAGTATATTAGTTTCCTAGGGCTATCATAACAGCTTACCTCAAACTTGGTGGCTTAAAACACAGATTTGTTCTTCTACAATTCTGGAAGCTAGCAGTCCAAAATCAAGTTGTTGGTAAAGTCCATTTTCCCTGGAGGCTCTGAAGGAGAATCCATTCCATGCTGCTCTCCTAGCTTCTTATGGCTGCCTGCATTCCTGGATGTTCTTTGGCTTGCTACGTAACTCCAATCTCTGCCTCTATCTTCACGTGCCCTTCTTGTACATCTGTGTCTTCTCCTTTTCTATCTCTTGTAAGAATATTAGTCATTAGATTTAGAGTTCACCCTAAGTCAGATAATCTCATCTCAAGAGACTTACCTTAATTATATCTGCAAAGACTTATTCTAAATAAGGTCACATTCTAAAGTTTACAATGGTCATATCTTTTGGGGGCCACAGTTCAATCCACTACACTTAGTAAATGGTAGAACCGGGGATTCAAACACAGTTCTATTTGACTCTAAGTGCTCAATATCTCATCCATTATTCTATACTTCTCTTTTTACTGAGTCTTACATATAATAGATGCTCAATAAAAGGTTACTGGCCAAACAAGAATTAAAGAACAAATAGGACACTTGGCCAGTCTTGGACTTTGTTGTACTGGAATTTATTCTGTAGTCACTTCTCAGAAGGCCACTTCTGAAGAATCACACTGTGTATAGATACTACTCCTTCCACAAAGATGTCACTAACGTGCCACTTCCTCCTTGTCATTATCCAGTTTCTCTTTGATCTCTCGCAATCTGTTGTTTTAAAAGCAGAAACCAGAAGCAAATTACAAATACACTCAGGAAAGAATTAAAGGGAGAGGTGTGGTCAGAGAGCTCCACTAATGAGGTGAAATGGTCAGTACCAGCCTTCACTCCCACTGATCAAAAGGCAAAATGAGTGGTCACGGGCCCTTTTCAGTGTCTCTGGTATTAACTCTCAAGTAAACCTTGGACTGTAACATGAATCCACTTCTCATGTTTTCCAAGAACTCTCTAGCAGAATTCCTAGAATAAAAAGGTAGCAGGGTCATGGGCTTTTCTTGGTCATTACTGTGATTTGAGCCCCAGGAAGTTTCTGAGGTAGTTAATCTTTCAAGTCTATGTCCCGGAAGTATAGGGCATGGAAATAGAAGAAGGATGAAAAACAAGATTTCCATCCTAAGTATTTTTTTAATTGAAAAATGCGGTCATATGAATGATGAATAAAATGTATGAGGTAAGATTTGCAATGAATGCTATCAGCTTTCTTTTAAAAATTATGTCTAAAATTTTATGTAAAAAATTCATATTCAAAATCATTAATCATGTGAGATTTATTTACTCTTTATACGTTGAGGATGAATGGTGTATTTCCATAGTCAAAAAAATAAAAACCTTTAGAAGTAAATTCAGTGAATATGTGTTATTGCAATCTGTAATATGCCAAGTGCAATCATGTTCTTAAACGATGACAACAGGAAAGGATTTTTACATATACCACATTAAATTTTAAATTCTTCTCAAATCGTCTGATTGCCCTCTCACCCTTACAAAAGCAGAAACGTAACAATCATTTCCACACTGATGACTCCAATTCTAGTTATTGCACCTAGCTCAATGAGAGACCAGGAAGAAGCAAAGAGCAAACTCTGCAGGATCAAGGTCAAAAATCAATGAGCAGGCAATGAGTTCAGTCCATGACCTAAAAAGCAAGGGTAAGATTAAGCAACTATTGTCTATACAAGGATGCCACTTGGAGTGACCCAGAAGACTCTCAGGTTTCTTTTTGACCCCTGAGTGATTGATAATTGTTACTTGAGGAAGGGAATACAGGCGGAGGAACAATTGTAACAAACATGAAAGGTGGCAAAATGTGTGTGACTTTGGGATCTTTCCAAATGTGTACCAACAGGACAGTAAGTTTCTGTCCAGAAAAGAGTCAAGCACACAAGACTGAAACTCGACGGAGAAGCATGAGGGTGCAGAATTCAGAGTTGGCACTGTTTACATAGGAGCTGAGTGCTAAACTAGGAACATCAGCCAGCAGGCACGTGTAAAGTGTACTTCGACAACTCCAGGTACAAGAGGCCAAGGTAAGTTACTACCTTTTTAGTGTGACACTAACTCATTAATTTGGTAAATGCTGATACTGCTTAAGAAATCAGGTAAGTTAATCCACAGGAGACAACAGAACTGTGCTCTATGTGCTCAGTGCCAGGAATCAAATGCTAAGACCTTTGTTGCTACAGTAGCTGCTGTGGCTTTAGCCAACCAACCTTGTAACTGTAGATAGTTTGATAGAAAGATAAGCAATTCCCTGTTAAATGTAATCCAAGTCAACCACCAGTTTAGATAAATCTCAACATTCATTTTCAGTAACAAATTCTTTTACCTGAATTTCAAGAACAGCTATTCTACACTCACTAAATTTTTTCCATTAAATATTTTTTGTTGTTTTGCCAGATACAGTTATATTTTAATTAAATGTATTATTTATGTTTTCACTTAATGGATTTATTTCTTAAGTAAACTTTTTAATTTCGAAATAATTTTGTGCATCCAGAAAAGTTACAAAGATAGTACAGAATTCCCATATACCCCTCACTCAGTGAACCCTAATGTTAACATTTTACATGATAGCAGTGCCTTTATCAAAACTAAGGAACCAGACTTGATACATTACTAATAACTACATTCCTAGACTTAATTTGGATGTCACCAATTTTCCTACTAATGTCCTTTTTCTGGTCCAGAACCCCAAGCAAGACACCATGCTGCATTTAGTCACCTCTGTTCTGTGACAGTTTCTAATCTTACCTTATCTTTCATAATCTTGACAGTTTTGAAGAGTATTGATCAGGCATTTTGTAGCATGTCCTTCAATTTGCATTTATATGATGTTTTCTCATAATTAAATAAGGGTTATGGATCTTGGGGAAGAATACCACAGAGGTGAAGTGCCCTTCTCATCACATTATATCACAGGGCACATAATCTAAACATGACTTACTGGTGATGTCAACCTTGATCATTGGATTAAGGTAGCATTGCCAGATCTCTCTGTAAAGTTATTATTCTCCTCCTTTCCTATCTGTTCTTTGTCAGCGAGTGGTCATCCATTTCACACTCAAGGGAAGTAAGCTCCACCCACTTGAGGGGCAGTAGCTACTTATATTATTTGGAAATCTGTAAGGAAGATTTGTCTCTTCTCCCCCATTCATTTGTTTATTCAATCATTTATTTATATCGGTGTAGACTACTGCATGTTTACTTTATATTTGGGTTGCAATCCAATAGGATGTTGTTCTCTTTGTTATTCAGATTGTTTCAGGTTTGGTCCTTGGTAGCTACTTTAGGGTTGGCTCCTGTGTGCCGCCATCTTTTATATTTTTAGCACTTCATTGCTTTCTTGCACTACAGACACTCCGAGGTCATCTTGCATCTTCTCTGCTAGAATCACCCATGTTTTAGCCATTTCAAATAAAGGAAATCGTTTGGCAGTTGCCTCAAGTGTTAAACATATGGTTATTGCATGACCTAGCAATTTCCTTCCTAAGAGAATCAAAAATATATTTCTATATGAAAACTTGTACACAAATGCTCATATCAGTATTACTCATCATAGCCAACAAGTGGAACAATCCACATGTCTATCAGCTGACAAATGGATAAATCAAATGTGGTATACCTATACAATGGAACATTATGCAGTCATGAAAAGGCAAGAAGTACTGATACATGCTATAACATGTATAAACCTTGAAAACATTATACTAAGTGAACAAAATCAATCACAAAAGGCCACGTATTGTCTGATGCTATTTATATGAAATTTCCAGAATAGGCAAATCCATAAACACAGAAAAGTGGAAAAGCAGTTGTGAGGAGCTAGGGGAAGAAGGAACAGGGAGTGACTGCTAGTAGTTATGGGGTTTCTTTGGGGTGATGAGAACTTCCAAAATTAGATAGTGATGATAAGTGGCATAATTTTGTGAATATGCTAAAAACTACTGAATTGTGCACTTTAGAATGATCAATTTTAGGGGTGCCTGTGTGGCTCAGGTGGTTAGGCATCTGACTCTCGATTTCAGTGCACATCATGATCTCAGGGTCATGGTACTGAGCCCCACATTGGTCTCTGCCCTGGGTGTGGAGCCTGCTTGAGATTCTCTCTATCCCTCTGTCTTTCCCCTTCACAGTCTCTCTCTTTCTCTCTCTCATAAATAAATACACCATAAAATAAAATAAAATAAAATAAAATAAAATAAAATAAAATAAAATTATCAATTTTATGAAATGTGAATTACATCTCAGAAAAGCTATTACTAAAAAAAAAAGAATAACGTTTTTATAATTGTCCTTTGGATGCCTAAAGGCCTTCATCAATATATAAATATTCTAACATTTTCAGTAAATAAATCTTTAAAATATTGATTGAACACAGCAATAATAATGGCTCCTTTTAATTTAGCATGCACTATATACTAATCTGTACCACATAAAATTGCTGACATTTGGCTGTCTTTGAGATACAAAAATGGTAATTTCACATGAGTGAAACTAACTCAAGACTAAGCCCCCGAATGTTTATCATTTGCACACCAGAAATGTCCTTACCAGCTAGTTAACAGGCCCAACAAGATTAATTGAGTTGCCTAAGGTCAATGAGTACCTGGTAAAGCCAGAATTCGAATCCAAATCTGCCTATTGCAATGCTGAGCTCTGTTGGCCCAGTGGGATCTCATAGCAAATGGGGCTTTTGAATTTTACACATAATGATTCTAACTATTATCTCCATTAAAAATTAGCCATTCACAGGGGCACTTGTGTGGCTCAGTGGGTTAGGCCTCTGCCTTCAGCTCAGGTCATGATCTCAGGGTCCTGGGATCTAGCCCCGCATCCAGCTCTCTGCTCAGCAGGGAGCCTGCTTCCCCATCTCCCTCTGCCTGCCTCTCTGACTACTTGTGATCTCTTTCTCTCTATCAAATAAATAAATAAAATCTTTGAAAAATAAAAAATAATAAAAATTAGCCATTCACACTATACTTGTTTTTAAAGGGGGCAGTGAGAATTGGACCACTCATTTTCAACTTGGAGTAGACTCCTGGTGGAGCTCAAATTAGAGCCCAATTCCTTCGAGGTTAGACTTTTCCATTAAGGTGTTTCTGTAGCTCTCCTGTTGTGAATAGTCCTGACACCTCCAGGCCGGCAGGACTTCCCATTTTTAGATCTGTAATGGTTTTCTAGGACAAGAGAGTGAAAGAGAGAATCCAGGAACTTTACGCAAAACAGAGACAGCCAACGATACACAAGTTGGCTAAGACAGTCCAATCTGAAACAACAAACTGCTTTTAATCTTACTTGATTTCTTTCTAATGTCATCTCAGGATTTCTCTACCCTAATCAGGTCTTGCCAAAAATTCCCAGTTTGGTATATGAGTACAAACTTTTAATGACTAGAATTTTTTTCTCCTCTGTCTCCTGCCAGTTAGTTTCCTCTTGTATTTGATATTTCTTATCTCTGTATTTCCTCCAATTTTCTCCATTTAAGAGTTAGCCTGAAGACTTCTGTTAGTGTTGGTTGTGTGAATGCTATGAAAAGTTTAGACTATATCATTAAATGTTTCTTTATGGGTTGTTGTCATTGGCGGTTTTTGGTTTTTTGTTTTTGTTTTTGGCGGGGTGGTGGAGAACTGGCATTTTTCAAGGGGAAGAATACAAGGTCTTACAGAGTACAGAATAAGAACACGTGTGCAGTGCGCAGCTGGGAGAAGATAGAAAATAATAGCTCCCCCACTCAACCCCACATATCCAACCCATACCCTGTTTTTTTGTCTCCTTAGAACTTAACATCAAAAAAAAAAAAAACAAAAACAAAAAAAAAACAAAAAAAAAAGAACTTAACATCATCCGACATAATATTTGTTTATGTTTTTCTCCCTCCACCTTCAGATGAAAACCCTATGAGGACGGGGTTGTTTGTTCCCTGCTATGGCCCGAGTATCTACAATGGAGAGCTTGGGCTATTGGAGCCTCTCAATAAGGATTTGTCAGATGGAGAAATTAACAACATAGCCAAAGTAAACACAAAAGAAACAATGGTGTCAAGTAAAATGATGAGCCCTTTTTCCTCTAAGATTTTCTTTAACGTTATTATAATATGGTACTTAACAGCAAATAAAAATGAAAGAAAAGAATGCTTCTTATTATATTTTATTACTATAACGCTAAGTGCAGATGCTGACAGCCTTTGTGAGACTGGCTGACTGGTTTGAAACTTGAGAGGAAGGGAGAGATTAAATGATTTATCTCAGGGAGAGGAGCTAGCATGGGGGCCCCTCCGCAGGAGGGCTGGTAAAGAAACAGCGAAAGAAAGAGAAGCTCATCTGATGAGAGTATGGAATCAAGTTTCCCTCCTCCCTCTCTTTCCTTGAAGCATAGATGATGTCTTTGTCTTAGAATTAATTGCAATAGTTAAAAAAGACACTAATTAAGAAAAAATTCTGTTTCAAGCAGTGTGAGTAGATTACAACCCTGTTTGAAGGAAACTGTGGCCCTCGGTTGGGGAAAGAAGTGATTCTCAATGGCCAAGGATGTCAGTCCACAGGCTCAGAGCCAATTAGATTTGCCGAATGTCCAAAATTTAGCAACTTATAGTTAAATAATAAACTTTTTTTCACTAAATAGCCTAACCACCATTTAAAGACAAACTCTTTATTATTATGAGGATTTTTTTTAGTAACTATAACCTGTCATTCACCAAAATGACATCTTAAAAAGTCAATTTCAAGAATCACCTTGGCTGTCATTCAATATCATAAATCTTTCTAAATCCCTTTAGAGCCAGCCTGACAGCGCAGCCTCACACAATTTAGGATATAAGTCAGCTACACCTGTTGCCTATAAAATGTGGTTTATTACAACAAATACAATTGTAAACCTATATAACCCAATGCCGCTTTTATAACAAAAAGCAAGCACTCTTGCCTCTTGTATCTGATTCTTAATGGTTGTCTAGAACAACATACAACATTCAATAACTCTCACTGTGACTGTTCTTGATTCTGGTGGATCGTAAACTGTACTTTTATGAATTGTGGCTTCCCTAAGATAAACTGTATCGCCTATGAAATGATTAAAAGTAAACAAATCTGTCACATGATCTCTTAAAAAGCTTTGCATTTTTCTCAAATTAGAATACAGCATCTCTCTGATAAAAGTTTCCTGACCAGATTACAAACCTAATAATTACATCTTGACTCTATAAATCGACCCCCTCTCATTTCAAAGGAATGAATTATACTCATCTCATCTTAAATGCGACGAGGATCTGCTCTGCACAGTTGAATTGCTGTCATCCTTCTCCCCAGATAGTAATAGTAATTTGCATTTGTTTAACTGCTCACAATTTGCAAATTCCTGGCTCATAAAATGTTTTCTTTTACTCTGTGATGGAATACCTATTATAAGCCCTAGTTTTACAGATGAGGGAATTGAGTCAAGTAATTTGCAAGAAGTTAGACAATGACCATGCTCCTATCTATTCAGCCTCGGGCAGCAGTACTCAGCCCTGTCCTGTGTCTGACCAAGGCAGAGAGCATACACCACGTGCATCAGGAACCTCGGGCACTAGGTAGTAGAGCCTTGCAGCTGGTCTTCCTACAGATCTGAGTCAGTTAGATCTGAGCACGCCAATGCCCTTGGACCTGCTGCTCATTCCTAACCTCTGCCTTAGGCCCATCGCTAAAAGTAGTTTATGTCCCAGTTCTCTCACAAGCACTGGAGCTGTAGTGAAAGCCCATTTCTGCTTATCTTGGCTTAAGACTTGAAAACACACTTAGCCTGTGCCAGCTTCACATCTTTAGGAACTGGACCCAAAGCTCTCCCATAGCTGTTGGCTGGAAACTTGCCCTAATCCATAGTATTCCTCTAAAACTATGACACGATAAGGCTAACACTCACGTGTACCAAACAAGACACTCTCTGGAGAATCCTGCTAAAGTATTCCAGATACCAGATGAGACCTTGTCCAGGAAAAGCCTGGGGAAAAAGCCTAACTACCTGAATAGCTCCTAGAAAACAAATTTCTACCACACAATATTGAATATATTCCTCTTGTTTAAGAGTTGATTATAAAAACTGAAACTTGCTCTCAGTTGTTTATCGGCAAATAATAGAACACCATGTTCTTGAGAAATTGCCATCTCTTACTGAGATCCTTCAGACATACATATATAGAGCAGGAAAATCCTCTGTATCTGTTCAGATTAGGTTCCGCTGTAATATTAGAAAACTGAAATTAGTAGTAGCCAAAATACAAAACATTTTTTCTATTAAAAGTTCAGAATTGACACTATGGAGTTGGTATGGAATCCAAAAAGTTCTAAGGAACCTAAGTTCCTCCAGCTTTCTGTTCTGCCATCCCTAATGTATGGTCTTTGTCCACCTGGATCAAAATGGCTGCTTGAGCTCCAGCCAACACTTCCATATTCCAGCCATTAGCTAGAAGGAAAAGATCAAGAGGGTATACTTCCACTTCAAAGACTTCCCAGAAGTCACATATGACACTTCCACTTATATCCCACTGGCAAAAATTTAGTTACATGGCCACATCTAGCTGCAAGGGAGGCCAAGATTTAGTCTTTATTGCAGGTCACTATGTGTCTTGCTGGAAATTAGGATTCTGTTACTAATCAGAAAAGGTGTATGGATACTGGGAGGTGAATGGAAGTTTTTGTTACCTTAGTTCCTCCCTCAAACAACTATTAGAACTCCTCCCCAAACAGGAGGATTCCTTACTCTTCCTTCCTCCAGGACTCCGTGTCTTACCCTAAGATCACTCTCCTACCCAATTCCTGCATCCTGGGATCCACGGAGTCATTCACAAACCAGTGAACTGGAACTCAGTCCCCAGTTGGCTTTGAAAGAATCTCCTGAGGAAGCTATTTAAAATACAGATCCTAGGGCCTCAAAATTTGAGATTCTGATTCAGTGCATCTGAAAAAGTGTCCTAAAAGCTGTATCTTAAAAACTCTCCAAGTGATGCTGGTTAATGTGTGTGAGTTCAGTTTGTGCAAATTAATCAAGTTTATACCTATAATATATGCATTTTCATTATGTGCGTTATGATTCAATTTTAAAAAGTAGGGGTTTCATTTTAAAAAATATTTCCGGATGATTCTCTTGCACATCAGGATCTGGCAGCAAAGAGGTTTGACCAGAGCTTGATTCTACCCAGTTCCTGGAATCAGAAACTTTCCATATATTAATTCCCCTGGCTAGACTGCCATAATTTTTTACACCAACTTTACCAAAGGAACCATTCATTTGTTCACCTGTCAACAACTGAATCTAGGTTGGGGACAGATGAGAGCAGGAAATGAGATGAAATATTATCTTATAATTTTTTTGTAAAATCTAAATTTATCTCACTACTTGTCAGCATCTCAGAAGCATTCCAGGATATGTTTTGTTTATATTTTTCTCTTGGTTTCCAATCATTTCCTTGCTTCTCTACTGGCTTCTCCTCTCTGTCTCTGGGTCCACTTATCGTTGGGAGAGAAACCAGCCGTCATCACAAAAAGTGGTACCAGTAAGGAAAAGGTCAAATGGACAGGAAAATTAAAGCTGTGGGAAAAAAAGACCCCATCCAACTAAACCAGTCTAGCTCTGCCTGGGTGAGAGATTAACACAGGTCTTCTTGCCACATGAAGTAACAGGAAAATTGCCAGGGCAAGGCATTACATTAGGAATTCTGAGCTCTGAGCTCTACTTCTACTTGAAATGGTAAAGAAGGCACTGTAAGAAGATGCAACACAACACAGTGCTGTCTTGGAGGAAAAAATATGCATTAGAAAATCCCCTATAACAGCCAGTATCCTGAGCAAAGATAAAATTATCTCGTATTCCACCAAGCCTTGCTTTTCCCCTTAAAAATTATGGGTGGAGATGTTTTGAAATATTTGCCTATCTTATCAACCACAAATAAAACATTCACTGCAGTCATAATAATTTTTACCTTAGATCCATTTTGAAATGTTTGCTGATGGTGCAAACGTTCCTCTCAAAAATGTGCTTGCTTTTAAAACAATGCCAAATAAAACAATTTTCTGTGCATATAGAACATTTTATTTTGAAAATCCTTGCTGATGTATGCAGGGTCTGTGCAATGTCAAGAAACATATTTAATCAAACATCCCTGGGAGAACAGCTTAGTACCATTAGCCTCATTATACAGATAAGAACACTGAGATCTAAATAGGTTAACTAGAGGTTGCAGAATGCTTCATAACAGCAGAGTGCTCTAAAAATATGTGTACAAGGAAGAAAAATGTGATCTCTTGTAGGAAAGGGACCAGAGAAAATAGGTCGGAGAAAGAATTTATATTTCTGTTTTGAAAGCTTTCATGGCTGTCAAAAAACACATTGTTCTCCTGAGCCACGCACTATTTTCTCATGCAGTATTTTGGGGAATTCTGCTGCCTCATTCCAGAATTCTAGCAAAGTAGATGTATATCCATGGCTTTCCTCTGTGAAGTACAAAGTAGTAAGAAAATTCGGGTTATGTTATTGCTATAAATATTGTGCACTGTCAGCACATTGCTGACGATGTCAATCTCATGCAAACCTAATAAGTAAATTGCAGGTACATTATCAACTCTTGTTTTTTCATTCACCAAACATTTGCTGAGTAGTAATTCTGAATCAGTCAATGTGCTAAGCCTGTAGTTATAATGATAAGTAAGATAGCCCCTACCTCCAGTAGCTTAGTATGTCGAAGGAAAAAAACCAAATGTAATCAAATAAGAAGATAAAAAGGAAATATATACAAAGTACCCTGGAAGCAAAGAGAAAAGTACAACCTGCTCTGCCTGGAAAAAAAACAAACAGCAAAAGAATTAGAGGATGTGAGACTGGATTAGTGTCTTAAAGCAAAGCAAACAAGGTGAAAAGCATTCTATGCAGATAGAGTCATACATGGAAGGGCAAAGAAAAAGGACATATGATGTGACCGGGGTGTACAGGTGGGAAATGAAGATGGAAGATAAAATGGAGGGCTCCATCATCAATGATGAAGGCTCTAAAACAGGGAAGGGACATGATCACACTTATGTTTTGAAAAGATTAGTCTGTGCAGACAATGGACTGAAGAGGGAGGCCCTGGAGGTAAATAGGGCCAGTTAGGCAATCGGAGTCTGGGCGGTGGTCCCGGCTAGAGGTAATGAAGACCTGGAGCCTCTGCAATGGCCATGAGCAGCACACGGGTTGCAAAGATGTTGCATCAACTTGATTTGGGAACCAGTACTAGTGTGGTGACTTGGGTACCACATGGTCCTGGTGTCATTACCTAAGAATTCTGAGGGAAAGAGCAGGTTTGAGAGAAGATAATGACTTGGGATTTTATGTGTATATGATTTTCTTTCTGAGTAAACAGAGTACAGGAAATATAACTGAATCCTTCATTGATTATCTCGCAATACCTTACACCCATTGACTTGAAATGAAGAGCTCTCCAATTCCATCAGTACATTGTAAGAATATGAGTTCAGAGGCACTTGTTTTGAAGTCTCCTTTTGCTTACCTTGAGAAAGAAGCTTCCCTCCTTAGGCCCAAACATAAGTCTTGCAGACCTATCTCTTCATTTTATAAAGCCTGTTGGGAAGTCAGGATAGTAAAGGGGCGGGCAAAATGGGAATTGAAAGCAACAACTCAAGGCATGCCTTTCCATCTCTGGGTGCCCAGCTTCTTGTGGAAGAATGGCACATGGATCATGCTTCATATTTAATAAATGAATAAAATGTAAATCTCATTATCTTCTGCAAAGATCTGTAGCAAGTCGGTGTGGGAGGTCCTGGTTCTGACCACTGAAAGGAGTTAATGAATCAGATTTCAAGATACTGTTTTTCAGGATATGACTTCAAAAGGAAAGGTTCTAACATACTAACTTCGTGACTGACACTGGCCATGGACAAGTTTAAGCATAAATGTCCCTGGGTAATCACAACTGCGTTTAATAATCTGACACAGAAGTTGCTGTGGCATCCTTATTTCTGCCTAATGGAAGAGCTGTTTTCAGTTCAGACCCCAATTAAGAATTTATTCTACCCATCCCCACGATGTAGCAGATCACAGCAGTTGGCCAGAACAATTTAAGACAGAAGAGGTAGAGAGCCAAACAGAGAAGATAACTATTCCCAGGTAATGACTACTAAATAGTGGAAGGCATTTTATAGATCATAGTGAAGGGAAGTAATTTCATTTGCTTATCATCAAAATAACATACTTAAACTCAGAGGAATCATGTAAGTAAGAATTGAAGATTTCTGGAAAATAATAAGTTCAGTTTTTAAACAGAGCTATTTTAATTGCTCATTTGATTAAAATTTTGAAATTAAACAGCACATGTAGCTGAAGACTTCTCTCAGAATTATTCCAAGCCTGCTCTAATTAATGCACTGAGATACTTACCTACCTGTTTCCCCCACTTACCTTCACAAGTATAATTTCCTATATAAGGATACAAACATGGTCTCTCCATTCTTCAAGGGCAAAATTCTCTATTCCTCTCAAAATTCCAATTTCTCAGTTTGTTGGACATTCTGTCAAAAACCTAGACCAGTGTACCTTCTCAAGCTACAGATCGGTCTTTCTTAGTTCATTATTTTATTCTTGTTTGAGGAGTAAAAGGATTCATGTACAATTAGACATTTATTGATTATTGCCACATTATTTACCTTGTGGAGAAATCTGTCAAGAATAATATAAATCTATAAACTTTCTTGACTTCATCTTGCCTTGGTTTGAGAAAATAAAGAGCTGGTTAAGGACAATGCAACATGAACACAATTCCAGTTATTGATCCTTATATAGAGTCTGCATTTTAATATTACTAGTGAAATGGAACATCCCCTTAGAGTTTGCACAAAAGAATTCAACTTATATTTCAATTATTTGGATGGATGGCCTCCACTGTCCTCCAATAATGCCTCCGATATTTTCATTTTATTTTGCTTTATTCCACTTGTTTACTTACTTATTTTATTTAAATGTTTCTAGTGCCTGATTATCTTCAGAAAAGATTTCCCAGAAGTCTTTGAAACTAAAATCATCCTTAATACATCTTCCAAAAGGTAATTGATTTCTATGTCCCAATTTCAAATGAAACATTAATCCATTTAGTAACTTGAATTACATGGTGAGTTCACCAGAAAGTTATTTTGTTTAAAGAAAGAAATATTTCATGGGAGCGTTATTGAGATTTTTCTTAGCCAAAATTACTTCAGTCATGCTCAGTGGGGTAAAACTTCAGAATTCAATCCTATATTTGTTCATGGGCCAAAGAGGACACACTCTTTCTTGAAGAAAACATTTTCTCTGGAAAGTTGTGCTTGGCTGAGTCATCAACATCACTAGCTTTTTCTGTCACCTGTTGGTCTCTCCTAACTGCAGAGTTCAACACATGCACTTGAGGTTAACTGATGTTTCTGGATAAGCTCTTACTCACATCAATGACTAATGATTTTTTGAAGATTCCATTTATCAACTATGACTTTAAATATGCCCTTTTAAAATTAACTTATCCCATTTCAAATGAATAATATCATTGCAGACCACCTCCAGACCTGTGGCTACGAACTCAAGAGAGAAGCTACAAACATAAATGCTTTAGCCTTTTAGAAAGAGATCGTTATTTGGTTCACTGTTACATTCACTCACATTTGTATCTGTTGTAGGCAAGGATCTAGCCCACCAGTTTGACTTTATGAATACACACGAAATGGTTTTATATTTTTAGTTAGATATTTGATTTGGAGAAAGAAGTAACTGTGGGGAGGTCTTCATAAGCATCAGTTAAAGAAGAAATTACCTTTCCTGGAAAAGTAGAGTGTGGTAAAAGGAAATGGTTATCATCCTCACTTCAAACTATTCCTAGAAATGTTTTACCTGAGTATTCGGGTTAGTGGATTTAAGGGGGAAAAAAAGATTGTTTCAAACTTTGTCCAGGAGAAATAGGAGCCTGGTCATTTTGTCTGGAAATGGAGTCGTTTTACAGTCATTTAGGCCTTTAGACACAGAAGGGCTCTGCGGTCCACATCTTTGTTCTCTGCCACAAGGCAGGACCTTGTGCTCAACGGGAGGAGGGGTTGTCTGGATCCCTATGAACAAAAAGAAGTCATTTATGGCTCAGAGTTTACCTAATGCACGTAACCTTCCAGTAGGTCTCTTTGCTCTCACTGAGTTATGACATGTACTGAAATTACATGAAGTCTATTCTCTTGTACGATAAGATGTTTATATCATTAGCAATCTGAGATAAAAAGTACTATCTCAAAAATATCGCTTGGATTCATTCAACATAAAACCGTATCTATCCATTGCTTCCTCTCAGAAAACACTGTGTTAAATCCCACATTTTAAAAGTTTCTGAAACCATAGAGTTAGGACCTTTTGATCACTAATTTTTTTTTCCTTTTCTAACTCAGTAATCTTTCCAGTTTATGTTTATCTGGTCATTTATTCATTCGTTCAGCAGGTACTTATGGAACCTCTATTATGTGCATAGTTCTGTGTTAGTACTATGCAGTGTTCAAAAGAAGTATGAGAAAAGGCATACTCTATTAAATATTTAAATGGAATAATACAAAATAAGATTTAGCACCAAAATCAGTAGGAAAAGGAGTTCAAAAGAGAAAACTATCTGCATGGGCAGTAATGGTCTAGAGATAGCTTCATTTTTGAGTCATCTTAAAGCAAAAATTGTCAAGTAGCTCCCTCCCATTTCCTTTCAGCATCTCTGACTCCAGGTCCTCACTCTCTTCCCTTGACCTTCCTCATTCCTCCCTCAGGCATATATAAATATGACACCAGTTGGTCCAGAAAACCGCACTATGAACTTCTCCTTCTCCTGCTTGCAGGCCACGTAAGATCTTTTCTCCTTTCTCCTTTTCCCGTCACTCATCCGATCTTACCTATCCAGTAGATTGTCTTCTCCTTGGGGTCTTGTTTTCCACTAGGAGACTCATATATTAATGAAAGGTGTACACTTTCCTAACATCATATGCTTTTGGGAATAATTCAAGGAAATGGTTCGATAAGGAAATGGTTTGAACACCAAACCATTGTGGTAGTAATATCTTTGACCAGAAGGCCAATCTGGATAGCCACGTGTTCTACCAAGGCATAGCCCACTATGACGATTTCTGTGTCAAACTAGCTTTCCTGAAAGTAGGGATAGATGAGATGTTGATTGCAATAGATGAGATATTGATTGCAAAGACTTCACTTGAGGCGTGCTCTCAGGAGATACACATACATGTAGGGCAGTGAAGAACTGATTGAGGGCAAAGGAGCTGACTTGCAGAGCTGTTGCAGTTTGGGCCTCAGCCAATCCTTTGAGGAGCCCTGGGGCTGACCCCCCAGCATTGTCCCAAATTGAGGCATGGAGAGTGGACCTTTTATCCCCATATCATCCAGTCATTGGCCACAAGCTGCCCCTTAGAGGCAGAGGTTGCTCGGTCAGGTTTCCTACAACGGAGGGCAATTTCCAGGAAGAAACACAGTGTGAGCTGACAGCAGCCAATATGCCCAGCAGCTGGGGGATGGAAGGGTTCTTCCTGAAGAATCTCAAAGGGAACCAAAGTATGAAGGCAAGATTGGGGGAGTATCTGTTAATATTAGGTTTCCCTTAACTCCCAAGTTATTTTTAAGATCAGATTTCTACACTAACAGGATGGACATTTATATTATTCCCTATACCTACCATCTGTTCTTCAAATGATTAGCAGTTAAACCAATATATTTTATATATATATATATATATATATATATATATATATATATATATATGATTTATATTCTGTTTATATGTATCTATACAGATATAGAGATAGATACATATATTCTATGATCAATGAACTGAGTTTGGTAATTCAAGATAGTTGTCTTGATCACCTTAAAAGAACCCCCAGGTGATAGGAACATAGTGTAAGGGACTCCCTACTAGCCTAAAGGATGCCATCAAGTTCTTGATGACCTTCTTGAGGGATGCAGTAAACTCTTAACTCAATACTGCTGTTATGGCTGCAAAAATACTAGCATGCAATGAGTTCAGGTCTTTAAACTATACATTCAGAAGGAAGTTATATTTTTATTACCCTTGTCTGAGACAAGAAGCCCAGTCTTTATGGAATCTATACATTTACACACATGGAAGCAAAACAGCCTTCTGAATAACCATGATTTTGCAAACCCTTGCTTCCTCAAGTAATTAAAGATGGAATTTCATGCTTTCAACTTAGTACACAGTCTAAATTTTAATTTATCACAATGTACTCCTAAAAGTGAATCTCACAAAGAGCACAAAGGTCTTCATTTTAGAATAGGTAATTTAACATGATGCCATTTCATTTGAAATATTCAGACTCAACCGTCTACCAAAAATAACCAGTGTTGAATTCAAAACACATCCCACTGGGCCAAAAATTATATCCTCTAATTACACAGTCTAAATTTATGATGGTCTTAGTTGAGTCTCTAATCTGTTTAGACATATTCTTTTTCGAATCATTGTACTTGTGACAGATATTCAAAATTGTTGTTTGGGACTCCTTAACATCATTTCAAAATTCAATTTGTAACCCTCAAAATATCAATCATATCAACTCACAAGCTCTTTGGCCAATTTAAATCAGAATGAGTTTGGAATTCTTACTCAGGAGGTTGAAAACTATGGAAGATGGCTGGAAAAGCATCAAGCATACAAGTCGTAAAAATTGACTTCTTGCACGGGGTCTGATAATTCAATTAATTCAACTGACAATTGTACTAAGACTGTTACTAATTCCCTGAAAAAGAATAAAAACTTCCCAGTAACTAATCTCTAAGAGTATATTTGATGACTCTTCCTGGAATGGTTATTATACTGGTGGTGTAAATTTCTCTGAATATATAGAGAAATTTACACCACCATATCACAGTTAAAGGACTTGGCACCATGCTTTATGAGACCCCAAACTGAACAGCCACATGTTCTTGTATTACCCATTCAATTTGGGGGGCAAGTAGTGCTGCTTATGGGAATATTGTTAAACCCCATTAGCAGAAGCAAACTGGTTCCCCTAAGATTATGTGTACAAACAAACATGAAGGGAAACTCTGTAATAAATGAGTTTATCAGAGCTAAAACGAAAATTAAAGGTTGGATTCCTGTCTCTCTCTGCATGTAGATTTGACTGAAATGTAGTGGTGGGGGCGATGGGGACATGTAGGAAAGATTAGATGGTTTGGAAATAATTTATCCTTCCCAGTTTAATTGGAAATACTAATAAGGACAGGTCCTTTTGTCTTTCCCTTTGAGCTTTTAAAAGGCAGGATGTTCATAATAATGCTTAATACTTAAATAATACCTTTCTTCTTCAAAGAGTTTTAAATACAGTAACTACCTGCTAGATTCTGTTCCCAGCAGGCCAGAAGAGCGTCTTACCTCAAACCCAGCTAAACTGTTGAACGGCCCACGTTAAAGTACAGAACTAGTAGAAAATAGGAAGAAAATAATTGATCCACAATCACCCCATACCATAAGATCATGGAGTGGCAGGTTAAAATCCTGTTACCTTTTCTATCTTCTAAGATCGCCCACATTTTTCAATAAAATTTAATATTCTTTCTTTCCTTATTACAAAAGGAATGTATGTTCATTGCAAAAGGCCTGGAAAATATGAGCAAGAAGGGAAAAAAACAGTTTAGTTAATTGCTAATTCACTTCATAGGTTGTGATGGTGGCTGCCTAACCTTCATCAGTTCTTTGTTTTTACAAAGTGCAATGGATCACAGTGAAATATTAGAAGTTTAAACCTGAAAGCAGTGCTAGTGTAACTAGAAAACACGATGAATCTGCAAAGAAATGGAAAATAGCAAGGTACATTTAAATCCAGCAACTTGATTTTTTTTTTTTTTTTTGCTAATTTTAAGTCATCTATTCTTAAGATGGTTTGGTTTCAAAAAAAAAAAAAAGATGGTTTTGTTTCAATTTTAACAGCCAAAATATTTACTAAAATGTGTTAGTCAGGTTTTGCTTATTTTTTTCTTCTGAACTATTCTTATTCTTTATTCATATATTTATTCATTTGGCAACTAAGTATTGAAAATATAATATTTGAATGGTTTTGCACTAGGAGCTGAAGAAAGTATTTCATCAGAGAAAAGCCCGAGAACCTTGCTTCTTGTTTTTTGAGTTGGATTCATATAATTTCTAACAGTATATGTAACTAATGCCAACATTTGAAAGACAGATTTGAACATGTACTTAGAAAATAAAACCCTTTAAGGATCTCAGATTTCTCTTATTTCATTTATAAATGTAATATTTCACAATAGATTCTGGATCAAGCTAATTTAAGGGTCTATTTTTCATACCACTTGAGCCTTACCTGAACTACATAGACCTGCTTTCTCCCTTGAGAAGCTAATTACAATACCTCATGTAATGTTAATTTTACCATGAAGAGAAACACTATATAAATTTGGGGGGGTAGGGAAAAAAGTTGTGCGTATTACAGATAGAAAGGTGAAGATCGAAGGGAAAAGAGTAAAACATGTTCCAAACAGCTAAGTCTATCCTCCTTTTAACGGTTTTCCTGGAGATCCTATCCAATAATTTCTGTTCACATCTCAGAATTTGGACAGGATTGACCTTTTCTGCAAGGACAACTGGCAAACATAGGTTTCATTCTGTTTTGTTTTTGTGGCATGTATGTAAGAAGAGGAGAATATGCATTAGGTAGGTAACTATTTCTGCCAGAATAACTAATATGGGGCATTTTTTATATATGCAGGTGTATGTATATTACACATCCCCAAGAAGCTTGATCTAAGAGAGGAAAAGATAAAATGAGCAAAACTTTTTTTTAAGATTTTATTTATTTATTTGTAAGACAGAGAGAGAGAGCAGAAGCAGGGGGAGCAACAGACAGAGGGAAAAGCAGATTCCCTGCTGAACAGGGAGCCCGAAGTGGGGCTTGACCCCAGGACCCTGGGATCATGACCTGAGCCAAAGGCAGACGCTTAACACACTGAGCCACCCAGGTGTCCCAAGTAAAACTTTTATACAGATAATGAGGTTTGAATCTACAAGAGATTGGTTTTAGAATTAAGGCTACGAAAATTCTCAATGAAAAGAGAACTTATTCATTTTCATTTCAAGTTAACAAGATTGGGGGTGGGATCCATGATGGATAGAAATAGTCCCTGCCCCCAAGGAATTCAGCCAAGTGATGCAGATGTTTAAATAAATAATTTTAATATAACATAAAATCCCGGTTGCACTGAGAAAGCATAAAGGAATATGGGAGGGGTGGGAGAGCTTTGGGAAGGAATAAAAGTAGAGGAGTCTACATGTGCTCTAGGCTTAACAGGTAAGTACAAGTACACTCAGAGGATGAGACAAGAGAAGGACCTTTCAGAGCAATGGAGCAGTAAAATTCAACGTGTATCAGGAGCTGACTGGCGAGAGGGGCATGCA
Source organism: Potos flavus (assembly GCA_028534135.1). Taxonomy (NCBI): domain Eukaryota; kingdom Metazoa; phylum Chordata; class Mammalia; order Carnivora; family Procyonidae; genus Potos; species Potos flavus. The sequence goes on from CM052883.1 coordinate 52,562,214, forward strand.
CAGCTCAGGTTGCTTGGAGTTTGGTCTATGAATCCATATGCATCCCAAATAAGATACTCCACCCCTACTAATTCTGATTCAGTTAAAGCAGTGTTTCTGAACATGCTCTTCAGAATTCTTAGGCACACCAAAGTTTGAGGACCCCACGTCTAGCTTGATGCAAGAGAAACTGGGTCAAAGAGACTGTCCAGGACCCTATCAATAGCTTCTCGCATTCCTGTCTTGTACCAGTTCAACTATATTTCTTCAGAAATATAGTTTAACTGTATTTCTGAGATATGTTGATTTGTGACTCTTTCTCAGACACTTCTCTTGGCCACACCCTCACTGAAGTTCTGTCTCTTTACCTATCCCACGAGGCCAACTTAGTTGGAACAACACAAAGATGTTGAAGCCCTGGGTCTGAGATTTTATTCGTTATTTGTGTGGAAGATCCCTTCGGTAATCTAGTGAAGCTATGGACCTCACTTCTAAAAATAATGTTTTTAAATGCATAAAATAATATACATAAAACAAAGCAAGCCAACTATATTGAAATACATTTGTCAACATATTGAAAAAAATGAAATAAATGATTTGCACTACTATTATGAGCTTTTTTTTTTTTTAAAGAGATTCCTTTTTTTTTTAAGATTTTATTTATTTATTTGACAGGGAGAGAGCACAAGCGGGGGGGAGCAGCAGAGGAAGAGGGAGAAGCAGGCTCCCTGATCAGCAGGGAGCCCGATGTGAGACTTGATCCCAGGACTCCAGGACCATGACCTGAGCCGAAGGCAGCCGCTTAACCAACTGAGCCACCCAGGTGCCCTATGTGCTTCTTTCTTAATGCACTAAGTAACAAGCAAATATATATATTATAGGCAGAGATATTTTAATATGGAAGTTACTGTTGCTTAGCTTGAATATGAGCATTAACGGTGGTCTTTAACAAAGCAACATGTATGTCATATCAAACATGGAAGCATATGTTATTTTTTTTTCCATCCACGTTCATGGACCTCCCCTCTGAAGACATACGGGTTTCTGTGGACCCCACATTAAGAACCCCTTTTGGGAAGATTATCTTCAAATGGAGCAGTTGTCCTTAAATGGAGCAGTACTGTGCCTCTGGAGGCAATTTGAGTTATCACCATAACTGAGGGGATGCTACTGGCCATTAGAGGGGAGGAGGACCGGGAAAGCTGATAGACTGCAATGTGCTGGGGAACGCCCATAAAACAAAATAGTGTTCTGCTCACATGACTCTCCAGTGTCTTGCCATTTATACAGGTGGGTGAAAATCCTCCCCATAATCAATCATCTGAACCTAAAATCTGTCTCCGTTTTACATAGGAACACAAAATAATGCAAGCTGAATTATCCAGGAATGCAACTATGATGCAAATTGAGAGACAATTATAATTTGTTTTGTTTAAAACTTTACGAAGCATTGTTCACCATTTTATTTTTTAAGGTTTTATTTTATTATTTATTTGAGAGAGAGAGACAGAGAGTATGCTCGGGAAGAAGGGGCAGAAGGAGAGCCCAATGCAGGGCTCAATCTCAGGACCAGGAACTGAAGCCAAGAGTCAGACATTTAACCGATTGTGCCACCCAGGCACCCCTGTTCACTGTTTTAGAAAATTATGTCGCCAACGGCAAGGCCATGGAAGGAATTTGAGTCTCAAATAACAACACACCTGTACCTTGTATCTATTGTATTCATGGTGATTCTATGTACGGATGTGCGTATATGGGTGTGGGTACACATATTTAGCCTCTTTATTAAAATGCAAATATAGGGGCACCTGGGTGGCTCAGTGGGTTAAGCCTCTGCCTTTGGCTCAGGTCATGATCTCAGGGTCCTGGGATCAAGCCCCGCATCGGGCTCTCTGCTCAGCAGGGAGCCTGCTTCCCCCTCTCTTTCTGCCTGCCTCTCTGCCTGCCTCTCTGCCTACTTGTGATCTCTCTCTCTGAAAATCTTTAAAAATAAATAAATAAATAAATAAAATGTCAAATATAAAGTAAAAGATAAAATAAATAGTAAGTTAGATAAACAATAAAATGTAAAGTAAAAATACTGATAGTATTGAATATTGCTTTACTTCTAAATCTGAACTTCAACATTGTAAGTAGATATACACGTGACACTGCTTCACTATGTCTGGTCATGTCAAACATTTGTTTACACATCAAAATATACATTATTATTGATAACTTAATTTCCTTTTACCAATATATTATATAGCTGCTATAGCATTGTATCGATTGCTTAGAAATTTTACATATTGTTATTTTACATATATATACATATATATATATTACATATATATACTTCATGATATAACAAGAGCATTACAAAATGTTTAGCATGGAAAGATGTATCTGGGTCCAATATGGTTAGGAACCATTTAATCCAGTCTAAAATCTTCACAAACCTTCCCTAAGAAAGCTACTGGAGTATATGCTTCATTTCACAAGAAGAAAAGTGAACCTAGAAGGAAAGTCGAAGAAAGGAGAAGTAACAAGGAACACAGAAATATCTAAAAAAATATGTTAGTAAATAGAAATGAGTGTATATTAATTCACAAGTATATTTTTATGTTTATTTAAGCATTTTATTTAAACATACATTAAACCTTTAGATGTAGCAAAACCAGTGCATTTGAGGAAACACTGGAGTTGTATGTGTGACAGAACAGAGTATGCCAAACTGATATTGTGTTCAGCAGGAGAATAGAAATAGAAATAAATAAATAATAACTCCATTAAAAGAACAGAAAAATAATATATAATTTCTAAGCCAGCAAGATAAGATTATAGTGCACATGGAACTCTTTATTTAACCATTAGGAAGCAGAAGTGGGAGAGAGCACAAAGAAAACACAGGAGAAAGAAAATACAACTAAGAGTGTAGAAGTATGTCTAAATAGATGAGGAATCACAATAAATATAAGCAGATTATAGCTATAAAACAATAGAAATGATCAGAATGCATAAAAAACAAAGTCTAACTCTATGCTGCTTATAATGACCCATCTAAAATATAACTGCACAGAAAGACTAAAAATAAAAGGATAAAAAAATGATAAATGCTAAATCAGATGGATAGAAAAAAAATTGTAATTGCAAAAATAAAATGAACCAAAATAGAATTTAAGGCAAAGAGCATTAACAAAATAAAGAGAAACACTGAATAATACTAAGAAAGAATGATTCAGCAAGAAAATCTGCCCATCTCTGATATATATACTTAAAAAACATAGCCCCCCCAAGACATAGAAAGCATTACCTTACTGAATTACTAAGAGAAATGGACAAACTAACAATCTCAGTGAGAGATCTTAGACTGAGAGCTCAAAAAATAAAAATAAAATAAACTGAAAGCTCAAATTGATTAATGATTAATAAGAATATTAAAGAGTGGAACAACAAAATTAACCAGCTTGAGCCAATAAATATGAATAGACTTGTGCACCAAATAGAAAATACACATTTTTTTCAGGATACATTCAATATACATTTTTTTAAAAACTGACCACGTATTATATTACCAAAGAGAGCTCAACAACTTAAAGGAACAGCTATTTTATAAAACATGTTCTCTGACCATGATAAAAAAAATTGAAATTCAAGAGTATAATGTAACTTTAGAATGTTTGGAAAGAAAAAAGATGTACTCCTAAATAACTCTATGGATAATAGAGAAAAGCATAATAGAAATTAAAATACTTGTAGCGAATCCAACAGCAATAAATGCATTACACATAAGGCTCTCAGGAAGTACTTGTTGAATGAGTAAACTAGCATCCAGAGCTTTTGACTCCCAGGCTGATGGCTTTCAACTGTCATTATGAAGAATACTAAATCGAAGTACATGAAAAACAATCTATAAAAATAAAAGACCAGGTAAGATCTAAATAAAAATAATAATTTTCAACCTGTCAGGCTAAAACTTCAAAAGATACTTAGGATATCTAAAAGAAGAAATGTTTTTTAAGGCCTCACTGTAAATGGTATTATTCCTACTACCTATATGATAAATGGGCCAGGAAGAAATCTTGTTTAAAAAATAAACAAACACACACAAATTCCAGGAGTAAAATAATAAGAGACCCTTCGTTAAGAACATCACCACTCATTAGCTTACCTAGCTAACAGAAAACCAAAATTTTACATAATACAGAGTGCCTCCCGAACCTATCAGACATGAATTTAATGAGCTTAGCTAAAATCTTCAATAAAGTATGAGTTGACGGAAGAGAGAAATATTTCTTACTGTGTTGTATCCATTTCTTGTTAAAGAGGAAAAAAGAAATTACTTGAAAGAGTAAAAATAACTGAAAATCTGATCATATGTTTTATATCCTTTTCCTGAGCAGCAAGCATTTTGTCCTTGTGAAAAGAGACAATTATTAACACTAGGTATCGTTTAAAGGTCTTTGCCAGCATCTTTTTTTATACTGTCAATGGAAAATTACTGCAATAATCTTTACGATTCTAGTCTAGAAAAATTTCACCTATGGTATACAAATGTCATTATTCAAGAAAGTTTAAGCAGGTGTCTTAAGGATGTCGACTCAGTTCTTTACTTTGTGTTACCTTTGCATTGTAGAGACAAACTGTGTGCAAAAGGAACAACAAATACCATCTTCCATTATATATATATTTTCTAGTTCATCATTTTATTCTTTCCTCTTATAGACAAAATTTTGTCCCCTCATAATCAGACCTTTCATGGAAAAAGTTACTTGGATTTGCCTTTTCTTCACATCAGGTGGGTTACTTTTTTTTAAATCCCCTTTTCCCAAATAAGGTATTGGGTTTGAAAGAAAGATAACTAATTTGAACTCCTCTAACTAATTTGAAAACCTTTCTGATTCAGTGGAGTTAAAGCCCTGGTTATAATAGACAATCTACATTCAAAGCACAGGTAGTCCCCAAGTTGCAAATGGGTTATATTCCAAAAGTTAATTTCAAAGTCTGCTGTTTAGAACTTGCAAAGACATTTTGCCATGGAAACAAAGTTATAAATGACAGTTGAATTTCCAGGCTAGCCCACAAAAGCCTATCTAACCCATAATGTGTTTGAATCCAATTGCTTCAAGGAGAGGTTTGTAACAGAACATAATAGTCCACTGACAGGCTGATTGGTGGTCCGCTTTGCTGTACCTCTCGATTTAGTGTTGTTGGCTTGTCACTTTAATATTTCTTCATTTTATTCCCTAAAGATGTATTAGTCAAATAATACCTTTCTATAAAAAGTACTTAATTCATTTCTCATGGCCATGTCGATTATTTTAGGACTTTGATTTACCTTAAAGCAAGGAATAAATAAGTATTTTTTTTCTCTGTGATAAAAATCCCAGTTTCTTTCTTTAAAAGGTTGTTGTTGTTGTTGTTGTTGTTGTTTTTGCTTGATGTGTTTTTTGCTTATCCTGAAATTTATGCAAAGTCAAAATTCCTTTCTAATCACTTGGTTTGATGGCAGTAATCCATAATGTTTTTTCTCTTGTTTTAATTTGCTGGTTATTTTAAAAAGCCTTCGATAACAACAGTCATCAAACAACAGTGGCTTGACAAATATCAGTGATGAACTCCATTAATCAACAATACCAAACAGCATTTCGCTTTTGCTGTTTCACATCTCTGACTCCTGATTAAAGATAAGTGGTTCCTAGGGTGCCTGGGTGGCTCAGTCAGTTAAGCATCTGACTCTTGTTTTCAGCTCAGCTCTTGATCTCAGGGTTGTGAATTCAAGCCCCATATTGAACTCCAAGCCCAGCACACTAAATTCCTCACATGTCAACCAAGGTCCCTCTTAATCTGGCCCCAATCCACATTTTCTGCCTTGTATCTCGGTATCCTCCAGCTCAAACTTCTGCACAGGCTTATTTCTTACCCCCGGGCACACTTGGCATTTTCCCAATCTCATGCCTTCGTTAGCTATTGTTCCCATTAAAGTGCTCTCCTCTGACCATTCTATTTGAAGCCTATTCTTCAAGGTTCACCTCCTACTTCAACCCTCCTGAACTAACATGGATTAATGGAAAGACTGTGTTAGAGTCAAGCTATGAATCTCAGCTCTGCAGCTTTCTTAGCTGTATGTGAACATATGTTTAGCCTCTCAGAACCAAAGTTTCTCATCTATAAATGAGAGTAGTAGTAATCTGATCAGTGTTGAAGATTAAATAAAAGAAGCGGAATTTAAAAATCATAATGCCTGGGGCACCTGGGTGGCTCAGTCATTAAGTGTCTGCCTTCGGCTCAGGTCATGATCCCAGGGTCCTGGGATCAAGCCCCGCATTGCACCCCCTGCTCAGCGGGAAGCGTGCTTCTCCCTCTCCCACTGCCCCTGCTTGTGCTCCTTCTCTCACTGTCTCTCTCTGTCAAATAAATAAATAAAATCTTTAAAAAAAAACATAAAAAAACATAATGCCTGTGTTTGGTCATCCCATAACAACTGATTGCTTGCCTTTTTGAACCCCTGTAGCAAATTTTATCTGAGCTATTCATTTCAAATGTTATATCTCTGGATGTCTCGTTGCATGAGTATGTTGTGTCTCCCTCACCAGGTATTTTAAATCCATCTGGTTAAAATCCGTCAATCAAAGTCCAGGCAGGAAATCAGAAACCATGTAGTTATTTCAAACACAGGGATTTAATTCAAGGAATTAGTCACATAGACACTGAAAAACTGAAGGGGCAAATGGGGGATTCTGGAGGAAGTAGCTAACACCTGCTAGGCCTCAGGGAGCAGAGAACTAAATGAGAGAAACCTAGTTGCTTCGAGGAAGGGGGTCCTCATATAGTTAGTGCTCAGGTCTCTGAAGGAGGTGTTGCATGGCTAGTGATCATGCTAATGAGGAGGCCCAGCTGGGTAGCACAGGTAGCCATGAAGGGATATGGCCCAACCACTGCTAAATATGCCAAAAGACATCAAGGCTATTTTGTAGCTCTTACCTTTTGACAAGAATTACAAATAGGAAGCAAGTCCTGTCTCTCCTTCACCTGCCTTCCAGTCTGTCTCTAGTGACCACAGCATCTGTTGGCAGATCCTGACAGGAAGGCAGCTGATGAGGGAGTCTGGGGAATGTAGTCTCCAGACCTAGCCCTAGGATCCCAGAACACGGTATAAAAGGATGGACTTGGGGCTGAGAGCAAAAGGGAAATAATCAGCACAAAAAATAAATTTGTTAGGGTCAGGTCATTTGTTCTTTGTACAGAGCCTTAGATATAAAAGATAATTCTATAAATGTTTTTTGATTTATTCACTCCTTTACTACGTACCCCTCTCTGAAGCATATTTGGATTATCACTTTACATTAGATTCTTACAAGAAAAGAGTTTGCTCTTATTCTATGTTGAGTAAGACCTCTACTGTAGTATTAATGTTCAGTAGTATTAAGAAAATTAATATAGTAAATCATTTCATTAACATCTAAGTCCCTCCTCTGAAGTACTTGATTGTTTTTGTAGCTGCGGTCACAGCTTGAACTCAAACCATTTTATTGCCCTAGGATTTGAGCATGTTTGAGCATGTCTACAGAGCTGGTAGAGCAGGCTTATTTAGAGAGGAAGAAAAAAAAATCTCATCCTAAATGAAGGGATATATGTAAAGTTTGCTTCAAGTTCAATTGCCCACTGTTAGAGGAAAAGGCTTAGTGGAACATACTGCCTAGTCCATGAATTCATGCCTGAGTCCTAGAGCTGCAAACAAATTATATATTTATCTGGTTTACTATAATATATATGGGAATTTGAGAGTTGAAGGCAAGAGCAACAGGAGAGAATGTCCATGGAAAACTGTATCTTGGTACAGGCGTGGATGCCCTTCAAGTCAGGCATTGGTAGTCTTAGCACAGATAGCACTGCAATCAGGGAACTTTGTTGGCTTTGGAAACAATAGAAGAAAAACAACTGAATAAGCCAGAGGAAGACAGTGAATGTCATGGAATTGCTCAGAGGACTAATTCTTGGAGTCCACCTGTATAGATCCCTGGGGATTCTCAGAATCATCTGGAAGAAAAATTTTTTTTTTGTTTTTTTATTTTATTTTTTTATTTATTTTTTTTTTTTTGAAGAAAAATTTTTTTTAAAGATTTTATTTATTTATTTGACAGAGAGAGAGAGAGAGATCACAAGTAGGCAGAGAGGCAGGCAGAGAGAGAGGGGGAAGCAGGCTCCCCGCCCAGCAGAGAGCCCTATGCGGGGCTCGATCCCAGGACCCTGAGATCATGACCAGAGCCGAAGGCAGAGGCTTTAACCCACTGAGCCACCCAGGTGCCCCTGGAAGAAATTTGACTATGGATGTGAGAAGAGTGTGAGGGTACTCTTTGAGAGTTCTACCACAACCCTATTTTTATTCTCAGTCTGCTGTAGCTTGAGAAAATGAACTACATTTAAATTTCCCGTGTTTTAAGTCGTGAGTTTCTACAATTTAAAGCTGAGTATTTATTTGATAAAGGCCATCTTCTGTTATATATTTAAATAAAGTTTCTTTATTTTACTTTCTTTTAGCAATGGTAATCACTATTGGTAATTAATTTTCGCTTTTGTCTTTTCGATGTAATAGTGCTGGGTTTCTATCTCATATGTACAGTATAAAGAAAAAAATAAGATCAAACTTCAGAAGTACCTTGGTTTTCAAGAATTTTATACATAAAAATTTGAAGTAAATAAAATTAGCTGATTTTATTTATTTCACTAAAAGTATTCAATTTATAAACAATTTCTCTAGTTTTTCTCATTACTCTAAGTCATTTTCCTTATCTAAAATATGCCTGCTTTATCTGTATACTATGTGTAAAAATTAAAGGCAACTTATCATATAAAGATATTCACATAACATAAATAATTTGTCTACTAATTCTACAATGCAATTTGGTTTAAATATTTACTGAAATTTGAGGAATAGCTTTAAGTTTGGTGACAAGTTAGATTATCTGATTTTTCATTTTCTACTTCGTTTAAATTTTCTTTTTATTTTTTCCAGATTAAAATCTCATTGTTTTGTTGATAATGTATTGTTCTGGTTTTGAAATTGGCTTTTTTGAAGAAAAAAAAGAAAAAGACATGTAGTTTGGGAATAGTTTTTGCAAATCCCAAGTCATCTTTGGCCTCATTATCCTTATAGATGCCTATCTCCTTCTTCCGTCTTTAAAATTGATTCATATGTCATCTGCTTATGCTGGATAATGATCCTGGTGTGTTCAACCCCAGGGCTGCTATCAGAGCCTCCTAAAGCTGTACGAAACATCAAAGGGCTGTTGACAGTCTAAAAGACAGATATAGAAACCTTATTTTTTCAACCTGGAGAAAATCCTTATAATCTGTCTGTTCTTATAGAGCCCCTCCAGGTCAGGAACCTATTCAATGAGTCCTGACCAGTAACCATAGAAGACTTTCCCCTCTGTAGAAGTAAGACTGTCTCTATGAGCATTACTTTGAAACCATATCATTAACATTGACAAATTTGGACTATTAGGATTATCATTTTGTGATTAAAGAATTCCTTGGTCTTTCCTAATTGGTTTCTCTATAAAGAAGAAACAATATAAAAGACTTGAGCCACAGATGAGCAGTTTTTTTTTGAAAAACTGAGTCAATCCTAATTTAACTCCATGTCACAGAGAAAGAAACCATCTTATTTGTGAAAGCTGATGCTGTTTGAGCTGCTCTAAGATGCTCGAAGTATGGCCTATGGCCTACCCTCATCAGAACCTCTTGGAGTGCTTATAACTGCAGATTCCTGAATCCAAATCTTGGTGTGGGGGATACCTAGTAGAACTACTATACCTTAATTAAGCACCCTGGTTGATTTTCATTCAAGCCAAAGTTTAAGATCTACTTCTCTATAACAGAGTTCTTCTTTAGTATGGAAAGTCACTCAAATGGATCTTTTTTATTTTGAAAAGAACGCTAAAGTTTCCAAGGCTATTCTGGATAAAAATGAGGACAGAAAACAAAGAGCCAAATTGCTCTGAATAATAATAAATTCACAAGATTTTTGGGAATTGTCCTCAGGTAGCTTTAAAGGGAGCTTTAAAGGGAGGTGGCTTTAAGGGATCCCAGAAATTTAGAAAAATGTGGAGAAGATTCTTATTAGAGTGAAGATCCATAGCAATATAGTGACAGGGTGGGTTTTGAAGAGAATGATGGCCAGTGGGAGAAATTTCTTCTAGTGGAACGGCCAATGATCGATGTCAAGTTGCTTCCTATTTTGTGTCTTGTTTTCTTTGCTCTTAGGGAAAGAACTGTTCTATCCATGGAGTAAAGCATGGCTGGGAAAGCACAGTGAGGAATGGAGATTGCAACAGGATCAAGAATTTGGAGCAAGACTGACTATAGCCAAGTTCTGTCCTGTGTATCTTAGGAAATATTGAGGAAGGTTCTGGACTTCCCTTACCTCACCAGGTCACAATTAGCCAGGACAACTAATTATATAGCTATCATTTATTTACTGGACATCAGGCACATACCAGGCATTTTCATGCATTATGCCATTTAACCCTGCAAAGTAGGCATTTTATCCTCATTTTTCAAGTTAGGACATGACTCAGAGAATAATGTGCCCAAGGATAACCAATGAGTCAGTAGTAGAGCTGAGAGTCAAGCCCAGATATACCTGACTCTCTCCACAACACACACACTTGATACCACACTCCTTCTCAGAGACAAAGGGTGAAAAAGCTTCTGACTACTTTAACTGGTCTACCTCCTGATCAATTGCTTTCACCTCCTTCTCTACCAGATGTATACCACTTCTCCATTTGAAAAGAAGAGCAATGGCAGTAGTGTTTTCTCTGATTCTGCCCAGAGTTAGAACTCCCAATGTTCCTCAGAGAATTCAGTCAGCACAACCCTACTACCTCGATCTGCTCTCCCATCTCTCTTCCTCACCAAACTTTTCCCCCAAACTTCTTAAAAGACAAGTTTCCACTTGCTCTTTGACTTCTTTATCTCTTTCTTTCTCTTCAACCCACTGTATCTTGTTAAGTGCTGTGACATGTCTGAGATTTTATGCTCCTTGTAAGCTAATAATGTAGCCTGCTACAGTTTCTTGGGTGATAGCGGAAAACCCGAGTCTTCTGGGTCAGAGGACTATATTACATATGACACAGCAATCAGCACCAGTTTCATGTTCACGGCATTTCCCTTGTCTCCTAGCTTTCACCTAGGGACAACATGGAGTGGACCAGGGGATGCCACATATGCAGTAGGTCTGCATCACAGCTGAGGAACACAAGCTTAGAACTCCCCAATCTTTTATAATGGGCTGCAAACAAAGCTGTTCAACCTTCACCACAAAAGGTGACATTTTCATGCTGGACTGTTTAAAAAAAAAAAAAGTGCCCTCTATTGCAGCAGGAGACACTATTTCTACCTTCCAAGGCTGTCTGTTATACAAACATCCTGGAAAAGACAGATAATCTAGAACAAAAGCTGCTCGTGCCTCTGCTCATGAAACATATAGACATATGACAGTTCTATGGAGAATTGTCTCCCAACATATTCTTGAATCTCTTCCCATTAATCATACAGAAGATTGCTGTCTTAAAAGTGCTCAGCAATCTCCTTCCTAATTATATGATTCAACAACTTTCTAGAATCCTAGAAGGAACCTCCAAGAACAAATTCAACCATTCAAGAAATATTTAAGGGGCCTACCACATGCCACACACTGGGTAAGCAAAAATAGGCATAGTCCTTCTCTTCCTGAAGAGAGCAATGGAAATATACCTAGTATTCACACATACCAAAATGTTGCAAGCTATGGTGTCATTGAGGGAAAGGTATATCTACTATAGGGGAGCTGACATCAACAAGGGGTCTTAAACTCCTCTGGGAAGTCAGAAATCTTTTTCCTTACTCCCATGAGTAAGAGATAAGATGTTTACAAGCGAGAAGACTGGAATGTGCAGAGAGCCTGTGGCTGCTGGAATCACAGCACATTTGAGAAACTAAAAGGAGGTCAGGAAGTTTTCCATACAGGAAACAAGGGGACAGTCGTAGGAGATGAGACTGGAAAAAGCAAGACCTCATGCAGTCTGGTAGGCCACCTTAAGAATTCTAGTCATCTCTTACAATAATAAGCTGTTTAAAGGTTTTATATGGAAGTGACATAGTCGTATTTGCTTTTAGAAAGATCGTTTTGGCTGCAGGGGCACCTGGGTAACTCATCGGTTAAGTGTCCAAGTCTAGATTTTGGCTCAGGTCATGATCTCAGGGTTGTGGAATTGAGCCCCACGTCGGGCTCCGTGCTGGGCGTGAAGCCTGCTTAGGATTCTCTGCCCCTCCCCCCATTCTCTCTCTCATCCCCTCTCTTAAAAAAAAATAATAAAATAATGCAGAAAGATCATTTTGGCTGCAAAGTGGAAAATGAGTGAAAGGGCTTAGGTAGTATACAGTGAGGCCAGATTGTTTAGTGGCAATTGGTAAGACCAATTTGAGAGTTTTGGAAGATAAAATTGCCAGGACTTGATGCTACAATGAATATGGAAAATGAGGGCGAGGGAGATATCAGGGATGACTATTACATCTTTGATCTCAACAACTGGATAGATGAGGAGAAAGGAATACAAGAAGAGTTTATGAACTCATTTGGACTAAACTTCGTAGCTGTGAGACATTAAGTAAACATGTCAATAAAAATAAAATACCACGTCATGGTATCAGATTTGAAACTTAGGGGAAGGGTCTGGGCTAGAGACACCTATGTGGAAATTATCAGCATATAGATAACTAAAGCCATTGGTGTAGATAATGATGTTTAGGCCAAGAGATTATAATGAAAACGAAAAAGAACCTAAGCTGAATTGTGAGGCAGTTCTATATTTAATAGCTAAGGAGAAGAGAAGGAAACTGCAAAGGAATTAGAGACACAGTACTCAGAAGTGCAGGAAACAAAGCCAAGAGTATAGGGCCAAAGGAAGAAGTAATATTCAAACAAATAATTGGTCAAAGTGTCATGTATTGATAAGAGTTTAAGACAGATGATTGAAAATTACCCTTATTTTATGGAGAAGAAAAATGAAGTACTGAGAAGAGATTTGTTCAAAGCTGACGTAAATTCTTGTCCCTTCTAGATTCCCAGAGAATTCATACTGTTGCCTGTGTTAGGGTTATTTATGTGTATGATTCATTCTCTCCACAGGACATAAATTCCCCAGTCCTCACTTGACTCAACCTTCCAGCCTTGCATATTGTTGACTACAATCTTTATATCTACTTCAGTGATATTCTGGAATTATGTCTTAGTTTCCTTCGAAATAGCTGTTCTTCTTTATTGTGCCTGTACATGTAGGAATGCCCGGGATACAAATAAAAATAGAGTCTTTTAAGAAATGCCATTTCCTGCTCCCTCTCCCCCCCTCAGACTAAATCTTAAGGGATAGATTACAAGATTCTGGCCTTTTTGAAAAAACTCCCAAGAAGGAAGCTTTGGAAATTACTAGCCTAGAATTAGGCTTGGAAACCACTAGCTTAGTCTCAAACCAAACAGAGCTAGGGTAGCAATATGGAGAAGCCACCCAACTTGCCCACACTCTGATAAATACTCATATTTTAAAACAATATACAGTTATGCTTCAGTTACTCAGAGATAAGCTTTCCAGCAATTTTGTCTGGAAGAGGGCCAAAACTGGAAGTTAAGGAAAGGAAACACCTCTCATAGGGAAAGAACTTTTGATAGTGAACAGCAATAAAAATATCTCAAAATATCACTTGATCCAGAGTCACTGTCCTATTTACTGATGGGAAGAAAAGGACTCTCTTGTTAGCTGGCTGTGGATATAAACATCTGATCAATCATCACCTGGAGCCAGAGAAATACCATCAAGAAAAAAGCACAAAATAAACAGTAGAGTAGAAAGGATGAGGGGAAGTCTCAGAGTGGATAAAGAAACAGATGAGGAGATGAGAAGCAGTGACAGATTATTAGAAAAGGTGATGAGAACATTCCAAAGAGAAAAAAAGAGGTCACCAAAGTAGAGATCCTATATACCTCAGCAATCCCCTGGGACTTCAGCATATGGCCAAGGTATCATATTTGATGGTCAACCATGGACAAAGGATTTCATTAACCATTGTACTCTTTAAGAATGTAGGGAGTAAGTAGATTTTAAAAGGATTTCTGTAGAAGGGTTAAAATAAAAATACTGCTATATTAAAATGCAGCACAATTAATAAAGTGAAATAAAGCCAGATCAGGGAGCCCGGTTACATTCATCACTGTTTTTGAAGGGACAGTCACTGGCGGTCGGACTCTCGATCCCAAGGACTACCCCCTTCCCAAAACCTTTAGTGGAATCTGCAAAAGTAAGCAGCCCTGGCCAGCCCTCAGGAATTATTGCAGCGCCCCCAGTTGCTGGAGGTTTAAAGGAATTTCTGCTCCATTCACTTGCAAGCTTCGTGCTGTCGTACAAATTAAGGTAATGGGTTTTCGAGCGATTTGGCTGGGGAACAGACTAGGAAACTAAGCCCCACGTTTTCAACTGAAGTAATTATCTAAATATTTTTGCTTGCCGTGGAGATCCGGGGCTCTTAAGTGTTTAGGATGGAAAATACCCAACCCACTTCGCTTGGCTTCCTATTCCTTGGGGGAGTGTCTTTAAAAGCACCTGCCAGCGTTAAGTTCTTGTGCTTTCAGAAAAAGGCTGACCCGGCGCGTCTCAGAGGGAGCCTTTTACAATTTGGACTGAGAATTGCGTGAGTGGCCCTAGGAACGTCAATTAACTCCACAATTCCCTAGTGTCGCTCGCAGGCTGGCCGCGGCAAATGCTAAGTCGAACCTGGCGCAGCCAGGCCTCAGGACAGAGCGTGCAGCCCCGGGAGGGCGGTGGGCGCCCTGTGAGCGGTAAGAGGGCGCTCGGACGCCCAGCGTTAGGGGCTCGGCGGGCGACTCGCGCTCCCGGGAAAGACCCGCGGGGCCGCGGGCGCGGGGCGGGAACGCTGGGTTCGGGCCGGCCGGAGGCGCCGTCGGCGAGGCTCGCGCAGCCGCACTGGGCGCGCCGATTCGGGGCTCCTCCTCCCGGCTCCGTAGTAAGCATGGCGGCGGCAGCGTTCGTGGTCCCTCGGGTGAAACAGAAAGCGGGAGCTACGCGGAGAGGGAGCGAAGAGCGGGGCTGAGGCGGCACCGTCACTGCCGGAAAACCACCCCAACAGTCAGTGCGCCGGCGGCCGCAGCGGCCCCGAGAACTGGCTCCGCCGCTGAGGTAGAGCGAGAACGATCAGGAACCCGAAGAAGAGGCGCCAGGGTAGCCGCCTTCCTCCGCCTCAGAGCGGCGTGACTCGGAGGTGAGAGCGCGGGCGCTCCCTTCGGGAAAGGCGGGGGAGACCGAGCCGTCCCACTCCCGTCGCGGAGCAGGCGCCACGGAAACCGTTAGGCTGGGTCTGAGCGGCCAGGGCGCCGAGCGGGGCTCGGGCCCGTCGAGGGGCCCTGCCCACCCCGTCCTGTGGGCGCGCCGTGGGCAGGGGGGAGTGGGGCCGGGGACAGGATCCGTCAACTTGCCGGCCACCTGCCGGGCCCGAGTTTGGCCCGGAGGCGCTTGTGGGGGGCGCGACTGCGGCCCCGCCACCAGCCGGAGGAGGCGGAGCGGGGGCGAGGGCGGCCTTCCCTCCGCCCCCCGGCCGGCTGTGAGCAGCGCGGCTCGCGGAGGCTCGGGGGGTCGAGTGCGCAGCCCGCCGGAGAAGATCGCCGAGCGGCCCCTGCGCCTTGGGCTTCGGCCGCCGGGCAGCCGCGGGACTTGAACGTTTTTTTTCAGAAGAGAGTTTGCCCCGTTCATCTTGGGGTTAAAACCTCGAAAACCCGCCCCGGTCTGTTTGATCCTGTTTGGCTGGTGCCGGTACCTGGTCGTTCCTCCACCCGGCTGAGTTAACCACCTGTTCAGTCAGGAGGTTGACTCGAGGCTGCAGTCCTCGCCCTGTTTAACAACCTGGATCTTTGAACTTTTGACACGGCTGTGGAGGGACGCCATGCGTTAGGTAAAGGAAAATGAACAAGTAATTTTGCTATACAGTCGGGAGCACAGCGGGGGCTGTTGTAATTGAAGTCGTTGATCGTTCCTTTATCAAACTGATAGCGTTTAAAGCCTTGGGATATTTTTGTGGGGGGGTGGCGTGTAGTGGTTGCTGAGGTGCTAGGGATCGTGAATTCAGAGATTTTCTTTTGTGAAATTTTATGTAAGTTTCTTTGGCCACCTTTGTGTCTGAGCATCTAAGAATAATAAGCGGGGAAGATTTTTTTTTTTTCTTTTTGCAGTGTAATCCTCTTGTGTTCAGTATGGACTTTTAAAACCGAGCAGCATAATTATTTGTTTTTCTTACTGTGGTCTGTGTTTTTAGTTCTTGAAACCAAAGTTGGAGTGTTTTTCTGTATTGTGAGAATAAAATAACTAAAGTTGAACTGTTACTATACTATTTTACCACCGTGCTATTACCAGCACCAGTGCTAAACATATGCCACTCAAGGAGTTGGAGCCATATGTTAGGCAGCAACTAATTTGAGATTTGTGGCTGTGATCTTGTATTTGGATAAATATTTAGATTTTGTGTATTTGCTAAATCTGTAATTCTTGCAATCGTGTAAGTTTTGTTTAAGTCACCTAAAAATATTTCAGAGGAATGATTCCTCTGCCTTTTTGGTATTTTCTTGGTTGAATTGATTTCTCTCAGGTAATGAGATGAAGTGCCTATTAAGACAGATGGTGGGCTTAACAGAAAACGGTGATAAAAAGGATTTTTAACACATCTTTTATAACATAGGACCTAAAATTTGCTTTCAGCTTTTTGGCCCACTGGTAATTCTTGCCATCACTAATATTACTAGTTAGTGGAAAGAAAGGATGATTTAACAGGAAAAAAAATCTCATTAAAATTTTTATAAATAACATTCTATTTAAAAATTTTAGCACAGTCCTGGTAAGTTTTACTGTTGTTTTTTTTTCTTCACAAATCATCTCGCAGTTTTCTTATGTAGGTTGACAAATTTTTTTATCTGTCGGGCTGGTTGCCATTAGCCACCTGTATGCTTTTGAATTAACTCCCTCTTTTTCCCTTTTGTCTCTCCTTTCAAAACCTCAAAATCATTGAATGTTTAGGGAATATAAAGATTCTTGTTAACCCTGGCCTCAGTCAGATGTAATTATAAAGGCAGTTTCCTTCTCCCAAATTAATGATAAGCGTTTGAAAAAACTAATGCTAGGATTATCATTTGGTGTCATCTGTGTCATTACTTCCCCTCATCATGTGAGTAATTGAGAGCCGATATATTTACCATGCATTTAATAATTACTTTTTTGTTGTAAAATTTCTACAGTATAATATTAGGCATATTTTATTACTAATTAAGAAAACTATTTCCCTCTTCTCTGACCAGCCAGGCATAGGTCAGGACTGAGAGACTATAAGACCCAGGACAAAAAGAAGGAATATATGATTAATATTCTCATTGCCTTTTTTAGCTTTATTTAGATAAAGAGCACTTGATTTATAATATGCAGTATTTTTAGTTTAAACTCATGGGTAATATATATGATTGTTTTAAAACATTTGTTTTTTTATGTTCATACATGCAAGTCTTGTGTACCTTATAATAGTTTTTTTTTTTAAATTTTATTTATTTATTTGACAGAGAGAGCGAAAGAGATCACAAGTAGGCAGAGAGGGAGGGGGGGAAGCAGGCTTCCCGCTGAGCAGAGAGCCGGATGCGGGGCTCTATCCTAGGACCCTGAGATCATGACCTGAGCCGAAGGCAGAGGCTTAACCCACTGAGCCACCCAGGTGCCCCATATTTAATAGTTGGATGAACTATTTTGCATGAAGTACTAAAAAATTTTTTTTATATTCTTGGTGCATTTTTGTATGAAAATGAATCTAGGTGTTATTGTCGAGAGTGATATAGGGATATGCACATCCTTTCCAATTTTATTAGCCAGGTAATCAAATGATAGATGATTTTTTTTCTCAGTATCTCTAGCACACTTCGTATAAATTTAGAATATTGAAAATCCAAAGAGTTAGAATACAGTGTATGTCTATCCCATTGAATCATTTAGTGCTTCAGTTATCACGTTAAAAAAAAAAAAAAAAGGTTCTTATGGATATCAATGTTAAGAGCTGCTTGTTAAAAGGAAATTAATGGCCAATAGTGTTGAAAGGCAAATTTTGTTTTTTTCACCTATATTATAAGCTTTTATAATTTTCTTAATATTTTGATTTCATTTCAAAGTATTATTCGGTGATCTTTTAACCTCTTGATCCTTATCTCTCTGTCCTTCCACTATTACAGTTTTGTTTGTCTTTCACATATACTTTCTAAGTTTGCAGTGTAACTTACCTTCTTCCAACACATTACTTTATGGGTGTTATCTTTTGATATTTCCAATCACTTACCACCCATTACCAGTCCTCAGGTTATTTTTTCTCCAAGATAGAGAGGTACACTTGGGAGATGACATGAGCTCAGAGGATGATGAATTATTATTAATGTGGGGCTACTAAAGCAGTGGGATATCTTTCCTTCCTTCAAGTTGTTTAGAAAATAGTTGTGGATACTAGACTAACACACAGAAAATCATTAGCAAAAATATAAGATGTTATTATTAAATTGTGTGGAAAGGACTGTAATTTGAAAGAAAGTGAGGCCACTGAGGGCTGGAAGATCATGGAAGGCATTTGGAAGAAGTCAGACATGAAGCTTGAGAAGAACTTAGCAAAAGGAAAGACATTCCAAAAAAGATTAACATCCAGGGCTGGAAGTAGGAACAGGGAGACTAGTCTGAAAGCATCCAGGGATAAGTATTAAGAGGAAGAAAGAAAAAAAAAAGAGGAAGAAAGAGAGAAGGTTGCCTGCAGATTTTGGCTAAGCCCCAGGGCATGATCAAAAGGAATAGGCAGGGCTGGAGAAGATAATTTGACTGTATTATGAACTCATCACTGAAAGAACTATATGTTACACATAAAGCTTAGTGTAAGCTTTATGTGTAAGGGATAGCTATGTATGTCTTATATGTGTGTGTTTATTATAGCGTAGATCAGGAATGGCAAACTCTTTCTGTAGAGTGCCAGCTAGTAAATATTTTACGCTTTGCAATTCACTTGTAGTCTCTCCTGATTATTCTTTTTTGTTTATTTTTTAAATGAGTTTTTATAAATATAAGAATCATTCTTAACTCAAGGGCCAAACAAAAACAAGCTTGCTGTGGGCTGGATTTGGCCAGTGGACCTGGTTTGCTGACTTCTAGCTAATAATTGGACTAGGTAATTGTCCTTACAGCACGTAAAGTGAGATGCCTTATATCATTTGTCTACATGGTTATTTGGTGCTTTTTGTTATGACTATCATATTTGTTCCCTCTGTTATAGTAAAAGTAAAATATGCAGAAATAACTATTATTGTAATTGTTATTTTGTTGCCAAACTTCTAGCAACAAACAGCCTACACTAGGTCTCAGAACTAGGAAGTGAAAGAAGAAAAACCTTTGAGCCAGGCCTTAGAGCAGTGAAAATAGTTACATCATGGCTTGATTTAAAATTTTATAAGGCTAAGTATATCAACTGCCTGTTCTGATTTTACATATTTTAAACTACAACTGGCATTTTATAAACTTTGGCCAGGGTACTGGTGGCTTACAAGTGATAATAGGGAACTGGCGGTAGGAAACCTTGTCTTTAAAAGTAGTCTAGGATGAGTTACTGAAGAGATAAACAGTTAAGTTAGACACCTCGCAATAACTCCAAGAAGAGTCATTGTGTTACAGAATAGTTTAATAATTGATATTTACATTGATGAGCTTGAGTCATCAAGAAAAGGTTGTGTCATATACCGATTAAGGCAAAGAAGACCTAGAAATCTCT
>CM052883.1:52582149-52599797 GCA_028534135.1 Potos flavus
CTCTCTCTCTCTCTCTCTCTCTCTCTCTCTCTCTCTGACAAATAAAATCTTAAAAAAAATTTTTTTAAATAAAATATTTCCATTGAGATTATTTAAAGATAAGTTATGGTGATTTAAAGAATAAGTATCGGGGGTGCCTGGGTGGCTCAGTGGGTTAAAGCCTCTGCCTTCAGCTCAGGTCATGATCTCAGGGCCCTGGGATGGAGCCCGGAATCGGGCTCTCTGCTTAGCAGGGAGCGTGCTTCCCCCCCTCTCTCTGCCTGCCTCTCTGCCTACTTGTGATCTCTCTCTCTCAAATAATTAAATAAAATATTTTTTAAAAATAATTTAAAAAATAAAGAATAAGTATCGGTTATTTCGAAAATTCATTTACATGAAATACCTCTTTGAAGTTTCTAAATTTATAGATGTGTATTTCTAAAGCAGTTGTTTCCTTCACATTGTGTTTCATGTACCGTTACCAGGTGAATAGTGGTGCCTCGGGTTATGGTTTCATGAATGAATTGGCTAGTGTTACTCTGTCATCAAAGTAATGACATCATTTTGTGTCATCAGGAGAGCAAGAATATGGCATAGAACATTTTTTGATTTTAAGGCATTAGTAAATATGTTCTATATATGAAGGATAGTATGAGGTGCTGGAAAAAGCAAAGATGAGTAAGATGGAGAGCTGCCTAGATAAAATCAGTGTGTTTTCTTTTTTTCCCTCTTAAAAACATTAAAACCAACCAAACAAATAAAACTTCAAAACTTAAGTTAATTTTTTTATTAACATTTTATTTTTTATTAACATTTTTCATACTTTGTAAACGTATATACTATCTTATATTGTAAGGCAGTACAAACCTTTTGAACTAAATTTCAAACTAAATTTCCACCATAAATTGCTACCTAATAAAAATTTGGGTTCTTAAATTTTGCTTTAAAGAGAAATTAACAGTTCACTCTCGAGCCTCTCTTTTGCCAGAGCTTAAAACAACTGGATCATTCCAGCTGTTTTGTTTTTTAGGAGATTACCATGGATCTTAGTTCCAACTTTACCCTTATTAGCCATATGATCTCAGATTAGCATTTTTCCATCTTAAATTCCTAGTCATTAAAATCGAGAATAATACCTATCCTGTTTTCGCCACAGAAATATTGTGAGCCCCCAAAGAAATGTTGGAAATCATGAAAACAAAGTACCAAATAAATGCTTATATTAATACTGCTATATTGGAAGCAATGCAATTTGGGTTTTTGGTGTTTGTTTGTTTGTTTGTTTGTTTTTTTAGTAAGACCAGAAATCATGAACTCAAGTTTTATCCTCCAAAGTTCTGCAAATGTGCTTCCAATAAACATTTAGTTTACTCAAAAGTTTTAACTGCTTTTTTGGCAAACAGAATGCGTATAAAAGCTTTCTATTCTTATTAATCTTTCATTGTGGTCTGTATCCAATGCCTCTTTTCTTTTTGCAAGGGAGTACTGATCTTATATTCCAAGCAACTTCAGCTAGTCTTTTCCAGAGTGGGATAAAAATATGCAAAAGTGAATTCCTTAAGGTTTTCTTTTTTTTTTTTTTAAGTGGAAGAAAGACTATTCCTTTATGTATAGTAATAAGATCCTCTCATTTGTGTTTAGGCCCTGTTCTTGGTAGTTTTTTAAATCCTATGCGGACATGCTGGATATGTGGTAGTACTTTTATTTTATAGATGAAACGGTTACTTCTGATTCACTTTCATCTCTCTTCCTTTCTCGCTTTTTGAGATCTCTTCTGTGATTAGTTAGAAATAAAAAGTAAATTTGATGTGTACTTTGAAATAAACCTTGATATAAAAGTTACCTAAGTTTAATAAATTAAATTGTATTAATCAGCCTCTATCACAAATATCTGATATTTTCTGTTTTCCTCCTTCAGAATCCACATTTCAATATATATTTGAACAGAATAAGTTAGAAAATTTAGGTGATTTCTTTATTATTCAATTTCCCAGGGAGAGAAAAAAAAATCTTCCTACTTTGGGAGTTCTATACAGGTGTTCAAGTGCATTTTAAAGCACAGTTAAGGCTTTTCTTTAAAAAGTAATGATATGCTTTCTTTTGCAGAAATGGATGTTCTATACAACTACTTTTGAGATCGAGCTTGTCAGAATCAGTTTTTCTTAAGATTTGCTTACATTTTTAAAATGAAAATATAGTATGTGATTTCATTATGTTTTCGTTTTCTAGATTTTTTTGGTTTGCTTTAGACAGGCATTCTCAATTCACAGTTTTGTTCTTAAGACTTGATTTTTTCCATGTAATATTTTCATTTGCAGTATATGCTTTTTTCTTACACTTTTAGTTAATAGTTTTTTGTTTCTTTTATCATTGTTGGGACCAGCTATTTCTGATACTTCAGATCAGTAGGTGCATCATTATTCCTCAAATGCCACTGTATGCTCGCGATTATATTTTTTATAAAGATTTATTTATTATTTTAGCGGGGAGGGACAGAGGGAGAGGGAGAGAGAATTCAAGCAGACTCCACGCTGAGTGCTGAGCCTGACATGGAGCTGCATCTCAGGATCCTGAGACCATGACCTGAGACGAAGCCAAGAGTTGGACGCTTAACTGACTATGCCACCCAGGAGCCCCTGCAATTGTATTTTTTAATCTATTACTTGAACCTTGTTAAAATTGGCCTAATGTGTGTGATAGAGTAGCCTTTGGAGAAAATATAGGCGTAGTTTCCCTCTAATCCATCTTTCAGGCTGCTTCCAGGCTAATATTTTAAAAAAACATGAGTTTTATTCAAATCATTGCTCAATTTTAGATATTAAAATCATACCACAATTCTGCTGCATCAATTATAATGTCTTTGGTCCCTATTTCAAAGTATATAGTCTGTTGATATCCTGTGATTATATTTATTCCCAACTTTGTAGTAGAAAGAACATATGTTTTACATTAGGCAGATAGAGGTTTATTTGTTGGCTTCCTCCCTTATTGGCTGTATATAAACATGAACATGTTACTTACCTCTATGGGCCTTAGTTTCTTCACTTTAAAGAGGGGTAATAATAGGCTCTATCTTTTAGAATTGGCTGTTAAAAGGATTAAAAGAGCCCATTTGACATGGCAAGTAAACTGTTGCCATAGGATACTTATATCTAGAACTTTGACAGACATGTCTAATGACTGTCACCTAGATAACCTATTGTTCTTTTCACCATTTTCACCATTTATTCATCTATCATTTGTTAATTCTTGGAATGTCCTAGATACTATGAATGTCACAAAGATGAATGCCATACTCCCTTCCCTCTAGTAATTCACAAACTAGGATGAGAGGTAAAGACATATAAACAAATGCACATTTAAAAATAATTAAGGGTAAGTAAGATACCTCTTCTGTTGCCTTTTTTTCACTTGTGTGAATCCTTCCTGTCATTTAATACTGAACTGCCATGTTTCTGTAATACCCTCAATATCATGATTGTGTACGTATCATACTGTAGCAAATATATTTCTTGTCTGTCTCAACTGTTAGATTATGAACTTCTTGAGTTGGAACAGTACTGCTGTAGTTGGCAATTTTTTTTTTTCTATAAAGGAGCAGATAGTAAATATTTAAGGTGTTTGGCTGTATGGACGGTTACAACTACTTAACTGTGTAGTAGGAGCATTAAAACAGCCATAGATAAGTTATAAACATTGGGTATGACTATGTTCCAATAAAACTTTACAGAAACAGTCAGGGGGCCAGATTTGGCTCACAGGCCTTAGTTTGGTGACCCCTGCCATGCTGCATGCCCTATGCCTGGCAAATATAAGGCACTCAGTAAATAAAAAATTAACATATATTAAATACTTTCTATGTTCTGACTGCTGTTCCAAACAACTTTACGTATATCAGTTTACTTAATCCTTAAAACAACCCTCCGAGGTAGATAATATTGTCATCATTTTAAAAATGAGGAAACTGAAGTAGAAAGAAGTAAAATAACATGACTAATATCACACAACTAGTTAGTGAAAGATTAGGGGTTTGAACCCAGGCACCTGATTCCAGAGCCTTGGCTTTTAATCACACCAGTTCCAATGTATGGAATCCCAGGAGTATAATATTGATTCAGTATTAGGAAACATATTGACATAATTCGCTATATTCGTAGATGAAAGAATAAAACTATATGATTATCTCATTGGTGCTAAAACTATCATTTTGTAAAATCGGTTGTCCCTAATAACTGTTAACAAGAAATAACCTAGTAAAGAGTCTGTATCAAAAGCCTGTATTAGGGGCGCCTGGGTGGCTCAGTGGGTTAAGCCTCTGCCTTCGGCTCAGGTCATGATCTCAGGGTCCTGGGATCAAGCCCCACATCAGGCTCTCTGCTCAGCAGGGAGCCTGCTTCCCCCTCTCTCTCTGCCTGCCTCTCTGCCTACTTGCGATCTCTCTCTCTCTGTCAAATAAATAAATAAAATCTTAAAAAAAAAAAATTAAAAAAAAAAAAAAGCCTGTATTAAATGTCACACTGAAATATTAGAAGCACTTCCATAAAAAGGTAGGAACATAACATTTGTCCTAAAGTCTCAGCCAATGCATTACAAGAAAAATAATTAACCTCTAAATAAGGAGTGTGTGGGGGATGAGGTGAGATATATCACTTAGTATTTGTGGTTGATATGGTTACCTACTTAGAAAATATAAGATAGTCAACACAAAATGATTTGAGTCACAAAGAGATTTCAGTAAACCAGCTGGCTATAACTTAGATTATTTATTAGCTTTCTTATACACCAGCAGTAGCCAACTATGAAAAACAAAGTAGAAGCTAAAATTATAAAATACTTAAGAACCTTCTAAAATATGCAACAGCTATATAAAGAAAACTATAAAATCTGAATGGGTGGAGAGCATACAGTATTCCTGAAAAATGTGACAACTTAATACCATAAAAATGGCAGTTCTCACCAAATGAGAAAATAGTCATTATAATCCTAATTAGATTATGGTAGGATTTTTAGAATGGAATTTGACAAACTGATGTTTCAAGTTTTGAGAAGGTGAAATGCCTAAGAATGGCCAAATAAATTTCAAAAACAAGCATAACAACAGTGAACATACCTATTAAAAGTCAAAACATACTATAAAATTACAGTTTTAAAAAAAATAAGAATTTGGAGGAGGAATGAATATGTTGATCATAGGAACAGAATATGGAATTCAGGAGGAACTCCATGGATACAGGAGAATATCTTGTGTGATAAACTAGTAATGGAAGAGCTAGTCTATAAATGGTGTGGGACAATTGGCTATCCAGTTGAGGTAAAGATAATTAGGTACCCTCTTTGTGGTACTATCAAAACTAAAATCTAGATAGACTAAATATAAGTAAATAAAGTGGCAAAAACATTTTGGAGTAGAGAAGGCCTTTCAAGTGAGACATCAAACTTAGATGCCATTAAAAAGTGAACAACTGAATTGCCAAATAACAGATTTGACATGTAATAGACAAAGCTAATATTCAAAGTATACCAGGTGTGCTCTCAAATCAGAATGAAAAAAAAACCTGGTAAAAAACAAAGAATATGAGTAGGAAATTCATAGAAGTAGAAATATAGATAGTCTACAAAGTTTTGAAGAGTTATTCAACCATGCCAGTATTGAGAAATTCAAATGGAAACATCAATGAGATAACGATTTTTTAAAAAAGCCTTTGTAATAAAATTAACAAAAACTGGACAACCTTAATATTACTAAGTAAAATTGGAAAGTATACATTTATAAACTATTGAACAAAATATAAATAGCCTCATCTTTTTGAGAAGAAAACTTTAGCAGTGTCTATCAACTTTAAAAGTGCTTTACTTCTGAACAGACGTTTTATTTCTATATAGAGATACTACCATAGGTTCATATTGAATATTATATGGTTATTTCTTGCAGAGGAGGAAGTGTATGGAGAAAAATGGAAGCAGTTTCATTGTTCAACATTAGAATAGTTAAGTTATGGTATGCCCTTAGAGTAGAATATTAGGCAGCCTGGAAAAGAATGAAATAGATAACAAATGTACTTCTTTAAGAAAATATTATAGTATTTCGCATGAAAAAGAAAGACACTGACCAATACATGTCATTTGATTTATACAACAACCAAAAAATCTAGAAAACCTTATGTATACATAGGTAAGTGCAAAGAACAAGTCTGAAAGGGTACCTTCCACAGTGGGTAGCTGTAGAAATGGAAGTTGGATTTAGGGACAGGAGGAAGAATTTAAAATGATGACTATACATATGTTCTTAAGTATAAAATGTACAACTTTTGTGATGTAACAAAAATAATAAAACATAAAAAGGTTTGGATTTGGCAGTTACAATTAGTCCTTGTTAGAGCCATACCTTCTTGTTGGACGGTCTTGATTTACGTCTCTTTTTTCTGTGTAATTTTTAATAACACCTCCCTTCACTCACAGGCTTCCCATTTGGTGTCTAAAATCATTGTTGCATTTAAAACTAGCACTTTCAGTATAGCATTGGGTCAGAAACTGTTACCATAGGTTAAAGAAGCAAGAATTGTAGATTAGTGATTCTGAACCTTTATAACCTTACCTGCAAAACAAGACAATTTTAGTGTACTTTATTTTCTGAATATCTATTATAAAAGTAATTTTTTTCAAATGTAAGATTATAATGTTGAATATAGTTTTCAAGTCTCATTTGTCTAGATATTTTTATTCCTCACCCCTTTCAGTATTAGAACCTAATATTTTAAGAAAGTTGGTGGTAAATTCTAGGATTGATGTCATTAGCTTGAGCTAAAGGTAAACTGAAAAGAAGGAAAATTAAAAAAAAAAAAAGAAAGAAAGAAAGATGATTTTCCCTCCCTTCACTTTTCCCTTTGAGCCTGGTGGTGGGTATTAAGGAGGACACGTATTGCATGGAGCACTGGGTGTTATATGTAAACAATGAATCTTGGAACACTACATCAAAAACTAATGGTGTATGGTAACTAACATAACACAATAAAAATTTAAAAAAAAATAAAATTAAAAGATGAAGGAAGATGAGCGTGTTTAGAGGCAGTAACATTTAACTCGGCATAATAGTAGATTTATAAACAAAGAATCTGTTTATCTCAGAAAGGGCAATGTTAAAACACTGGGTTCTACAGACAAATCTTTCTTATAGGAAATATAGAAATGTTTCTTGATTTTCTCATGATGTCTTATGATAAAATTCTGTATTTAGAAGGAAACGTTAAATAGGTGAAGTTATGGTGAAGCTACTTCAGTAGCTTTTACAGGGGAATGCAAACCCTTCTGTTGTGAACCTAGATGCCAAGGTGTTAATTTTAGTCAGAAAATATTCAGAAATGACAGGTTTTAGTCTTTAATTCAAAGTCATTCTGATACCTGATAACCAAGATATTCTGATAACCACGAATTTGAAATTCTAAAAAAGCAAAGTGAATATAATATATAATATATGTATATTTTTAAAAGGGCAATAAAGTATTTGTAGATGAAAATAGAATTGCCACAGATGTAATTACCTTGGTCTCTAAAGGTAACCCAAGTGCTCTGAAAACATCAGCTAGAACTGTAAAATGGGATTTAAGACAAGGGCACTTAGAAAAAAAAAATATTCGTCTTAATTATGGGTATACTCTCTGTCCTTTAACAGATTGGGGTTGATTTCTTAGAAGCAACTCCTGCTCTCAATTCCCATAGTTTCCTGACTGGATGTATCTTTTTGATGTCTTTTCAATCAGAAGTGCCTTTGAAGTCTGTTTTAACCAGATTTTCAAGTTAGTATTAAGGTGTGATTTCCTAGTGGAATGACGGGAGCTATATCTCCTGACTGCCTAATTAAATTAAGTTACAGTTAGTGTGTCTGGCATTGGAGAGTAATGGTAGTGGCTATCAACTCCTCCTTTTTTTAAGCTCTGTTCATTTATTTGGGATAGAAGACTGAGACCCAGCCATCTTACACATTTTATATCCTATGCCCAGCCATCCTACACATACCACCTTTCCAGTGGACAAGGAATTAGAAAATAAGTTATAGTAAATTTGTTGCTAATGATCTGTATAAATTGCCACCTACCTTATAAGGAAATATATTTTATATACAAGATATATATTTTATTAGGTTAAACCATATGAAATCATGTTATTTTAATATTTTTTACCTTAGAAATGACAATTTCATATGCTTCAATATATTATAGAAAAATGCCCTATAAACACTGTCCATGTATAAAAATAGGTTATTTCACTTAGCATGAAAAATATGTTGTAAGTTACTTAAATACCATAAATTCATAAATAGCAGATCACTGATAAAATGTTACCATATAAGCCAAATTGGAAGGTTTATAGATATACCTACTTAAACAACAAGGTTAAAGTTATAAGCCAAAAATATCCCTAATGTATATATGCATCATTGTACACTATTGTGTTAATCAACCTTCTCCAAAAACTAACTTGAATATGGGAATAATAAAGTTAAACATATAGTAGTTTATAAATAAAAGCTCTTGGACTTGAGAACCATGACTGATTGAAGGCACTGCAAAAACCAGGGCAATTGAAGAGGACACCGATGATAGATAAACAGATATTGAAGTATCCTTTTGCAAACTGTGGGAATCCTAACTGTATTGCATGGCAGCTGAATGTCTTAGTAGTGAATTAGAGGCCCAAGTAATCTTTTGAAATGTATTAATTTTACTTTATACATTCTATTAACAAATTTTATTAATAAGAGCTCATTCTGCAGGTTGCAAGTAAGTAATACTTAGTCTTACACAGAAATAAAATCTAAAAAATTATGTGTCATTTGTCCAAAGCATCTGTAAAAAGAACATTGATTTTTCTTTTAGTTCAGGACGTATCAAGAGCACACTGCCATTGGTGAACCCTGGACCATACTTTTAAAAAATCATGCTTTTAAAGCATAGTCATTTGGTTTCTATTTTCACTCACCTTTCTAATGTCCACTGGGTACAATAAAAATTAAGAGTAGTGTGGGTCACTGGGTGGCTCAGTCAGTTAAGCGTCCAACTCTTGATTTCAGCTCAGGTCGTGATCTCAGGGTTGTGAGATGGAGCCGCACATCAGGCTCTGAGCTGGGCATAGAGCCTGCTTGGAATCTTTGGAATCTTCTCTCTCCCTCTGCCCCTCTCCCTCCCTCAAATGCATGAGCTCGCACTCTCAAAAAAAATAAAAAAGGAAAAGAAAAAGAAGAGTAGTGAATTTGTAATGATGTACTGTATGTTGGCTAATTGGATTAAAATTAAAAAAAGAAAGAGTAGTGAATTTGGTTCCCTGTCAAAAGTGAAAGGGACTGAATTTACTCTTCCGTCTGAAACAACTTAAAAAAACTAGAAAAAAATGAGAGTGGCACTCAAGATGTTAGATATCAGGCAATATAAGGGGGTAAAGAAGGCAAGCCTTATCGTTGGCCCTGATTATTGCCTGGAGAAAGTTTCCAGGGCATGGCACAGGGGAATCCCAAGTGGGTAACGGCTGACTCTCTGAATTGATGGAGCTTGCAGTTCCAGGAGACAAGACTATGCAGAACCGAATACCAGAGAGCTTAAATCTACACAGAAAAAGGACCCCAAAGATCTGGAGAGGGTCCCCCTTGATCATTTAGCAGTGTACTGGTAAATAGATACATGTAAGGAAACTACTCAGGATTAGAAAGAGAACCACTTAAAAGGATTCTATAGAACAGTATCCAGGCTCACACAGGGCCAGAAATAGTACTTCTTTCTACCAGTTAGAGTAGAATGCCTCATAATTCACAGGGTATTTCATAGAGTACTCTGAAGGATCTTTTCTCAGTAGTGGGAAAAAATTAACCCTAGACTAAACGCAGTTCTGTTCCTGTCTAGTATAAAAACACAGTTCTGTTGTTGCTTAAAGCATAACCCAGGTTACTTAACCACATCTCAGAACAAAACTCAAAAATACTTCTAGGAATGCAAAAATATCCAGTAGCCAACAAGGTAAAATTCGTATCCGGCATTCAATCAAAACTACTAAGCCTGTGAAGAAGCAGGTAATACAGAAGAAAAATCATTGACTTAAAACTGACTCCAAAATGATACTGATGGTGAATTAGTGGCCAAGAACATTAAAACAGTTATGACTGTATTTAATGTTGGAAAAGGTAGAGGTAAAATTGAGCATGTTAAATGGAGGGATCTTCTAGATTAAAATTACGGTGTCAAAGATAAGACACCCAGGATGAGATTAATGGCATGCTATACGTTGCCAAAGATGAAGACATAGCAATAGAACTTATCCAAAATGAGGGACACCTGGGTGGCTCAGTTGGTTAAGCATCTGACTT
Organism: Potos flavus; assembly: GCA_028534135.1. Lineage (NCBI taxonomy): Eukaryota > Metazoa > Chordata > Mammalia > Carnivora > Procyonidae > Potos > Potos flavus. The sequence goes on from CM052883.1 coordinate 52,592,480, forward strand.
TTGATCTCAGCTAATGTCTTAATCTCAGGGTTGTGAGTTCAAGCCCTGTGGGCTCCATGCTGGGTGTGGAGCCTCCATTAAAAAAAAAAAAAAAAAAAGGAAGGAACGAAGGAAGGATCCAAAATGAGATACACAGAAATGAGAATTGTTTAGAAGATAAACTGAAAAAAAATAAATAAGCACCGAAATTTTTCCAAATTTAATAAAAGCTGTAAACCAAGAAACACCATGTAAGGAAAATGAACAAAGTGCCATCAAGGAACATAATAATCAAATCACTTAAAACAAGTGACAAGGAAAAAAAAAATCTTAAAAGCAGCCAAAGAAAAACAGAACAAAGGTAAGGATAACAACAGATTTCTCATCAGAAACTATGTAAGGTAGAAGATAGTGGAGCAATATCTTTAAAACACTAAAAGAAAAAAATCATCACCTAGAATGCTTTATCAAGCAAAAATATCTTTCAAAAACAGGCAAAATAAAGACTCTTCAAACATACAAAAGATGAAAGAATATTATTTTAAGTCCTGTACTAAAAGACATGTTAAATGGAGTCCTTTAATCAGAAGGAAAATTAAAGCATAAGGATACCTGGACCTACAGAAAGGAAGGAAGAGCAGTGGAAATGGTAGCTATTGGGTAAATATATATGATTTTTTAAAAATTAAGAATCTTTAAAGGACAGTTGACTGTAAAAATGATAATGATTATAAGCTTTAAAACATGTAAAAGTAAAATATATGATAACAATAGCACAAAACTCATGGGGAGAAATTGCAGGTATGTTGTTGCAAGGGTCTAATACTTATATACATGAATTAGTATGTTACTTGAAGTTAATGTATGATAAGTTAATTTTTTTTTTATTTGACAGAGATCACAAGTAGGCAGAGAGGCAGGCAGAGAGAGGGGGGGAAGCAGGCTCCTTGCTGAGCAGAGAGCCTGATGTGGGGCTCGATCCCAGGAGCCTGAGATCATGACCCAAGCCAAAGGCAGAGGCCCTAACTCCCTGAGCCACCCAGGCACCCCGAGTGTATGATAAGTTAGAGATGCATATAAGCCCTGAAGCAACCACTAAAGTAGCAAACAATAGTATAGTAACTCTACCATACTACTCTAGTAGTGAGAGTATACTCTACTCTAATAGTATAGTAACAAGCAATAGTAGAGTATAAGCCCTGAAGCAACCACTAAAGTGGCAAACGATAGTAGAGTATAGGCCAACAAGGGAGATAAATGATGTAACAATAATTGAAATAAAGCAGATAAAGAAGAAAAAGGAAATAACACGAGGAACAAATAACGAGATAGTACATTTAAACCCAACCATATGACACCCAACCATATCAATAATCGTATTACATACGAATGGCCTAACACTATATTTAAAAGACAGAGATCAGTGGATTAGATTTTTTTTTTTAAATCGAGACCCAGGTATATCATACCTATAGGAAATCTACTTTAAATATAAAATACATATGTTAAAAGTAAAAGGATGCAAAAGATATGGCATGTTGAGCCTTTACAAAAGAAAGCTGGGGTTACTATATTAGATTTAGAAGTTATTAGAAGTTAGATTTCAAGGGCACCTGGATGGCTCAGTCATTAAGAGTCTGCCTTCGGCTCGGGTCATGATCCCAGGGTCCTGGGAACAAGGCCCACATCAGGCTCCCTGGTCAGCGGGAAGCCTCCTTCCCCCCCCCACCCCCCACTGCCCCGGCTTGTGTTCCCTCTCTCACTGTGTCTCTCTCTGGGGAAAAAAAAAAAAAAAAAAGATTTCAGAGCAAAGACTCTTATTACCAGGGATAAAGAGGGTAATTTCATCATAATAAAGGGATTAAATCATCAGGAGGACATAATCCTAAATTTTTATGCATGTAACAAAAGAGCTTTAAATTATATGATGGAACTGCAAAGAAAAATGTACAAATGGAAATTTTAGTGGAGGCTCCAGTACCCCTCAATAATGGATAGAACAAGCAGAATATAAAACTTAAAACTATAAAATTTCATGAAGAAAACATAGGAGAAAATCTTTGTAATCTTGAATTAGGCAAAGATCTCTTAGGTACAACACCAAAATCACCATCCATGAATCAAAACATTAAATTGGACTTCCTAGTTAAAACTCATGCTCTTCAAAAGACATTGGTGAGAGAATGCAAAGACAAGCCACAGACTGGGAGAAAAATCTTCAAATCACTTACCTGACAAAGGACTGATATCCAAAATATATAAAGCATTATTAAAACAATAATAAACAAACAAAAACAATAATAAACAAACTAAGTAACAAAATGGGCAAAAGTATTGGATAGCTTCTTAACCAAAAAGCTATACAGATGGCAAATAAGCAATTGTTGAACATCATTATTCATATGGAAATTCAAAGGCAGGATTACAAATAGGAAAATTTGGAGGGTGATGGATAAGTTCATTATCTTGATATAATAATGGTTTCATGGGTGTATTCATGTGTCAGTATTTATCAAATTGTATACTTTAAACATGCCATTTGATAAATGTCTATTATACCTTAATAAAGTTATTTTAAAAATCTAGTTGGCACACTGTATGTGCTTGATGTCTGTTTGTTTAGTACATTTGACTGTTACTCTCCTATTTCCCAAGAATATTTGAAAATTTCTTTTTTTATTTAACCTATAGGAAATAGCAGTTTCAATCTGAGAGGAAAACTGATTTGGCTCCTAGTATATTGATTTGGCTGAACTATCCAAAGGCAATTTGAAAGTCCTTGTTAAACTTGCTTACTTTACAAATATTTTCTTCTCCTCAAAGAAATTATTTTAATCTATTTCTAGTTTAAGAATATGAATGTATTGACATCTGGGATGGGGCCTTCAAGAATGAAGTAAACCTTAATGTTAATAGCTTGATATCTTCATTATCAGTTAATATGCATGTAAAAATTAGTGGGGCACCTGGCTGGTTCAGTCAGAGGAGCATGCCACTCTTGATCTTGGGGTCGTTTTTTCGAGATTACTTAAATAAATAAAAACTTAAAACAAAAAAATATGTAAGTAAAAAATTAGTCTTAGATCATAATGGTTTTGGGACTAGCAGCATTAGGTTAACCTGGGAATTTACTAGACTGTGAATTTTAGGGTCTTACTCCACACCTGTTGAGTCAGAAACTAGATGTGAGGCCCAACAACCTGTTTAATAAGCCCTGCTGATGATTCTGATACATGCCAAAGTTTGAAAACCAAGGTCTTAGAGGAATGGGATTAGGAGTGGCATTTTAGATGCTTAGATACTGGTAGTGGTAGAATTTGTTTTAAGATGTCTCACACAATGGCATTCTTAATATTTGTGTATTTCATCATATGCAAATTTAGCTTTCAAATAGCTAAGTATCTTGAATAGTAGTTACTGAAATATGGTTGATGTGTTTGGGGGTGAATATAGTAGTATCTACAACTTTGAAATGCATTTTTTAGAAAAAGATGGGTAGAGGAATGCATGTAATAAAGAAAAGTGTTAATTTTAGAACTTATATAGCAAGTACATAATCATGATTTAATTATTTCAGCTTTCCTATGGATTTGGAACTTTTCATAATAAAATATAAAATGCTCACATTACGCCTTTAAAAATTTTTGTGCAAGAGAATGAAAGATGCCCACATATGCTCTTAGACAGAATAATGGTGGGTGGTAATGAAATTTTAATATCTTAACAATAATTATAGGTAGATATAGAAGACATTGTTTCAATATATTGATGCTATATTCATCTTAGAAATGAGCTATTTGAGATTTTTCTAGTCATATTAAAATTGAGTATTAAAATATGATCTCACTAATGTTCTCTAGATTACCTTTGTTGATTGACCTTTTTTTTTTTTTTTTTTTTCAAATTTTGAGGGGACATAAACATGCAATCCATTGCATCCTGTTATGAGGCTGTTTGAGTTACTATTGCTGCATAACCAGTTTGCTTCAAACACAGTTGCTTAAAACAACCATGTTAATATATTCATGGATTCCGTGGATCAGGAATACAGAAAGGGTACAGCAAGGATAGCTTATTTATGTTTCATGATGCCTGGGGCCTCAAGATTGGACAGCTGCAGGTGTTGCCAGTGTATTGATGACATGGAACAGGGATCACATGAAAGCTTATTCACTTAAACGGCTAATCCCAGGAATAGAAGACTAGTATTGCCCAGTAGAGCACCTATGTGTGGCTGCTCCTGTGGCTCTACTTTCTTGAAGCGTGGCTGCCTGCAGGTAGTTTGACTTCTAAAATGGTGGCTCAGGGCTCCAAAAGTATATGGTGGGTTTTAGCAAACAGGTGGTAGCTGAATCACACTTTTTGATTCAGCTTTGGAAGTCACATAGAGTTACTTTCACAGCATTCTGTTACTTATAAGCAAGTCACAAAACTGCACAGATTCAAGGGAAGGGGAAATAGTTTGCCTCTCTTGATGAATAAGCATCCAGGTTCTAAAAGAGCATGTGGGATAGGAGATCTTACAGCCATCTTTGGAAAATACAGTCTGTCATAAAGCCTTAGGAGTCCTCTGAGTAAAAAGAGTTGAAAGTTGGGACTAAGGTAATGATGGCAGATATGGAGAGACAGGATTCGGTTTGTAAGATATGCCATCTATGTAATGGGCAGAACTGAATATATCTCCTAAATTTTTCTTAATTGAGGACACAGCTGCACAGTCAAAATGCTTACTCAGTAAAACTATTTGTCTCAGTATTTTCATTTCTCTGTATAACCAAGTGTTACAGTATTTTTTCACTCACTGTGCATAACATTGTAGATTCTTCTAAAGAAAGAGAAGTTATTCCTTTACTAGAGATTTACAGAAACTATTAAGAGATATGGGGCTCAAGTACCAGGAAAGAAAATGTTAATATACAGACTCCTTTTAAAAATGGAATGTAGTTACAACCTTTGAGAATGACATACAGTGATATGACTCATGTAATATCAGGATAAAAAGCTTCATCATTTATACCTATATAATCTAGTTTTTGTCACCTTTAAGGACAAATACCAATTACTGATTTTTAAAACATTGTATTATAGAAGTCATAATCAAATGGAAAGAATTTAGATTAAAAGAGCTTGTAAAAGACATGAAAACAAACCCATCAGGACTATCTACATTTAATAGGACTCCTGATTCGAACAAATTTCAGTCAAAATGAGTTGATTTGAAATTTGAACGCTGCATATTTAATTTAAGGGATTACTGATTTTTATGGAGGGTAATGGTTTTGTAATTATGTTTAAAAGGGGGGGGAGTCCTTGTCTTTCAGAGATACATCCTGAAATATTTGCAGATGAAATTATATAATGTACTTCCAAATAATATAAGACAGGAAGAAGTGGATGATGGTATAGATGAAACCTGGCTGGCCATGAGTTGAAATGGTTGAAGCTGGGTGATGAGGACATGGGAGTTCATCATACTATTGTATTTGCTTTGGTGTATGTTTGAAATTTTCCACAAATAAAAATATTTGAGAAAGATATATTTAGAGGTTAAATTGAACATTTGTAGCATGATCTGAGAATCTGACCACTACATATTACATGTTTCTATGGGAAAATACTTTCCCAAGTATTTCTGACTTCTAAATGTAATGTTGGAAGGCAGCCTGTTTCTAAGTTGAGGACTACTTCTATTTTTTTTTAACATAATGCTCTTAGTTGCAATCTTTTTTTGTGCCAAATATTACACCAGTGTTCCTTTTGTACTTTTAATAACCAAAGAAATGAAAAAGTGAGCAAGAAGCCTGAATTAATCATAGGTCTTTTGAATAATCAAGAATTGTTTTTCCTATTTGATATCATTTAAAATCATTGATAGTGCTATCTTTAGTATTCTTTCTCCCTCTTACTTTCTGTATGAACGTACATTTCTTTTATAACTAAAAAAATACAGCTGTCCTTTATGTCTTAATGAAAGTTCACATTAAGACATAGAAATTTAGGTGAACCAAAATTAATTTAACCAATAACCTATTTTTAAGGGCCATTTTTCTGGAGTACAGTTAACATGGGTGTGGTTGAAAGAATTAGTCTTGGGAAAAATACAAAATAACATCTCATCGTTAAATAAAATCTGTGAAATATTTAAGTTTCTAATAAGAAATGATAGGATGATTTCACAGAGTGATTCTCATGACTTTCATCTCAGGAAATTCCACTGCAGGTGAATTAAAGTGCTTTTTTTAAATATGGTCAAATTTAGAAAATAAAAAAAATCCAAAATTTAAAAAAAAATGAAATAGAGGTCTAATTTGGAAAAATACATGTTAGGATATCAGTTTGTAAGATGAATATTAACTTGGATAAAGTCCAAGTTCAAGCAAAATTTATTGAAATCTCCTAAAAGGTCATTTAGATGGTCAATAAGCTAAATATGATGATAGTTGCCTAGGGCATTTCAAGCTGACCGTTTATTTTTAAATTGAAATTTTGATGAAATATCCACATTACAAAAATATTGGGGAATTAGAGAAAAAATACCATAATTATGTCATCTTAATACAGTTGCTACTATAATATTTTTACTTAATGTTTTTTCATATGCATACTTTCAAGTACTCCTAAATTCTGGATTTTAAATATGATACTAAAACTCTTTAGAGTATATAATAGATTTTAGATATGGTTTTAGAATCCTATAATTAAGTTTCATTGATTTAGACAAATCAAAAGACCAGAAAAAGACATTGGACTTTTTAAAAATCTAAATGTACATGTTTCTCCTGTGGATCCCTCACTTACACTATAGCTGTAATCCACGTATGATCCTGCTATGCATTTTCCCATATACGTTTTAAACAACTAGAGCTGAAGTTTTAAACCCTAGGTGTAGCTCATTATTATGTCTAGGCTATTGTCCTAACAGCAACATCCTTAGAATAAAACAAATTTAAGTAGAATGGGTGGATATGAATGAAGAGTTTGAGTAAGAAAACCTGGCAGAATATTTGAGTGAAGAAACTAATATAGATTCAGAATTATGGTAGTGACTGAGTAAGGAAGTACAGTACTGGATCTAAATCTAATAGTGTTATGGACAGAAGACTGAAACCCTAACCTAATCATGTTTGGAGGTGGACCTTTGGAAGTTGTTGAGGTTTATGAGGTCATGAGGGTGGAGCCCCCACTATGGATTAGTGCACTTAAAAGAAGAGGAAGAGACCAGAGCTTTCCCTCTCTTGGCCATGTGGGGATACAGCAAGATGATAGCCATCTGCTGGCCAGGAAGAGGGCCCTTATTAAGAACCTGGCCATGCTGGCACCCTGGTCTTGGATTTACCAG
>CM052883.1:52599897-52639298 GCA_028534135.1 Potos flavus
TCATGTTTTAATGTTTTATGGAAGGTAAAACTTGAAAGTGATAAAAGTGAATATTTAGGGGCGCCTGGGTGGCTCAGTCGTTAAGCGTCTGCCTTCGGCTCAGGTCATGATCCCAGGGTCCTGGGATCGAGCCCTGCATCGGGCTCCCTGCTCGGCGGGAAGCCTGCTTCTCCCTCTCCCACTCTCCCTGTTTGTGTTCCCTCTCTCACTGTGTCTTTCTCTGTCGAATAAATAAATAAAATCTTTAAAAAAAAAAGTGGATATTTAGCTGAGGATGTTTCTTTTTTTCTTTTGGACAGAGAGAGATCACAAGTAGGCAGAGAGGCAGGCGGGGGGGGGGGGGGGGAGCAGGCTCCCCGTTGAGCAGAGAGCCCGATGTGGGGCTGGATCCCAGGACCCTGAGATTATGACCTGAGCCGAAGGCAGAGGCTTTAACCCACTGAGCCAGCCAGGCGCCCCCTAGCTGAGGATGTTTCTAAAGCAAAGTGTTGAAGGAGTAGCTTGGTTCCTTCTCATAATAAATGTGAGAGGAGAGAAATGTGCTTATAATAAAATGTGAGAGAAGAGAAATGAAGGATTTGTTAAGCAAAAAGGGACCAGAATTTAAAGATTTGGAAAATGTTCAGTCTATCCAGACTGCAAAAAATGAGAAAGCATGCTCTTGAAGAGAATACCAAGAGTATGTTTGACTAGCCAGTTGATAAGGATTTTAGTGTGGGTGTGAACCATGTACCTAATCAGCATCTCAGCAGAACCCTGGAAGAGAGTTGGAATTATACCTGCGAAACAATGCTGGCTAGGACTAAAGGAAACAGAAAATGGAAGGGGCTGAAGGCGGGCTGTGAACATGTGTTGTCTGTCCTTCAGGACAAGGGAAGGAGGACCCCAGAGGTGACTCCTGTCTTCAGGGCTTCTACTCCCCAACACAGGTCCAGAGTATAGAGGCCTGAGGGTCAGGGCTGCTCCCCTCAGTTTCAAAGGATGGGACCTCTGTTCAGTAGAGCCACATGGGCAGGGCTCCACCAAGCTGTATGAATGTATGTGGGCATGATGCCACCACCCCATTGGGTGTGGAGAGCAGAGCATGAAACCAAAGAGATTGTTCTTGAGCCTTAAGAAATTTGCCTTGCTAGGTGTTGGACTTGCTTGGGATATGTTACCCCTTTCTTCCTTCTTTCTTCCTTTGGAATGGAATATGTATCCTGTGCCTGCCTCACCATTGTATTTTGGAAACACATTGTATTTTGGAAGCATGTAACTTACCTGGTTCTACAGGTTACAGCTGTAGAGGAATTTGCTTCGGGATGAATTGTACTTTGAATTTCAAACAAATCTTATTTGGATGAGATTTTAAAGTTTATGTTGAAACAAGTTAAGACTTTTGTGACTGTTGGGTTGGAATGAATGTATTTTGCATGCAAAAAAAGACAGGGATTTTGGTGGGCCAGAGGCAGAATGTAGGGACTCAATGTTTGTATCCTTCCAAAATTCATGCTGAAGCCCTACCCCCCAAATGTGATGGCATTAAGAGGTGGGGCCTTTGGGGGGTAGTTAGGCTTAGATGAGGTCATGAGGGTAGAACCTACCCCATGATGGGATTAGTGCTCTTATAATTTAGGAAGAGTAAGAGAGACCCAAACTCCCTCTCCTTTTGGCCATGAGAAGATAAGGCAAGAAGGCAGCCCTTTGCACCCAGATCTTGGGCTTCCCAACCTTGAGAACTGTGAGAAATAAATGTCTGTTGGTTAAGGCACCCAGTGTGTGATATTTTGTAGCAGCCAGAGCTAAGTTTGCAAATATTTTTTCCCATTCTGTAGGTTGCAGTTTCACTCCATTGAATGTGTACTCTGATGCACTGAAATTTTCAAGTTTGATGTAATCCCATATGTCTATTTTTGCTTTTGTGGTCTTTGCTTTAGGTGTCATATCTAAGAAATCATTGCCAAGTCCAATCTTTTCCCCTGTTTTCTTGGAGCTATATAGTTTTGGATCTTATACTTAGGTGTTTAATCCATTTTGAGTTAATTTTTGTATAGGATAAAAGAATCCAAGTTCATCGTTTTGCATGTGGATATGCAGTTTTCCTATCACCATTTGTTAAACAGACTGTACTTTCCTCATTAAATGGTATTGGCACCCTTGTCGAAGATCCCATTTGAGTAGACATGTGAAAGTTTATTTCGGGGCTCTCTCTTCTTTTCCATTGGTGTATTTGTCTGTTGTTATGCCAGTACCACAGTTTTGATTACTGTTGCTTTGTAGTATTTTTTAAAATCAGGAAGTTTGAGTCTTCTAACTTTGTTATTTTTCCAAATTGTTTTAGCTATTTGGGATCCCTTGAAATTCTGTAGGAATTTTAGAATGAATTTTTCAATTTCTGCCAAAAAAAGAAAATGCCATGGAGATTTTGATAGGGATTGCATTGATACTGTGGATTGCATTGGAAAGTCTTGACTTGTTAAAAATATTAAATCTTCTAATCTATGAACACAGGATCTTTCCATTTATTTGTGTCTTTTTAAATTTCTATTAGCAATATTTAGTTTTCAGTATACAAATCTTCCACTTTGGAGGTTAAATTTATTCCTTAGTATTTTATTCTTTTTGGTGATACTTTAAGTGGAATTATTTTCTTAATTTCTTTTTTAGATTGTTCATTGTTAATATATAGAAATGCAACTGATTTTTCTGTGTTCGTTTCCTGTCATGCACTTTTACTGAATTTACTAATTCTAACAGCTTTTTTTTTTTTTTAAGATTTTATTTATTTATTTATTTGACAAAGAGAGAGCGATCCCAAGTAGGCAGAGAGGCGGGCAGAGAGAGAGGAGGAAGCAGGCTCCCTGCTGAGCAGAGAGCACGATGTGGGGCTGGATCCCGGAACCCTGAGATCATGACCTGAGCCGAAGGCAGAGGCTTAACCCACTGAGCCACCCAGGTGCCCCTCTAACAGCTTTTTAATGGACTCTAGTTTTTTCTATATATAAGATCATGTCATGTGTGAACAGAGATGGTTTTACTTCTTCCTTTCCAATTTGGATGTCTTTTATTTGTTTTTCGTGCCTAATGGCTCTGGCTAGGATTTTCAGTACTATGTCCAATACTGTGAATGGATGTGGTTAGAGTCAGCATCCTTGCTTTGTTCCCAGTCTTAGAGGAAAAGCTGATAGTCTTTTACCACTGAGCATGATGTTAGCTGTGGGCTTTTCATCTATGGCCTTTATTATGTTGAGGTAGTTTCCTCCTATTCCTAGTTTGTTGAGGGTTTTTATCATCAAAGGATGTTGGATTTTGTCAAACGCTTTTTCTGCGTCAACTGAGATGACCATGTGGTCATGTTAACTTCTAAAAATAATTTTCTTGAAGTAGACACAGAGAAGTATGTACATATCAATATAGCTCAATTCATAATGGCATTTTCACATAATTATGTGGTAAGAGTGGTAATTATCACATAACAGCCTGCCAAGTCAAGACATAGAACTGTACTAGCACTCCAGAAACTGCCTTCATGCCCCTCCAAGTTCCCGTCCTTCTTCAAAGACAGTCACCTATCCTGACTTTTAACACCATAGATTGGTTTTTATTCTATTTTGAACTTTCTATAGATAAAGTTGTGCTGTATGTATTTTGTCTGTTTTTCACTCACATTGTATTTCTGAAATTTATCTGTGTTGTTTTCTGTTTACTAGTTCATTGATTTTCATTGCTATATAGTAGCCCATTGGATGAATTGGATAAAATTTACCATTTACTATCCAGGGACATTTAAGTTGTTTACAGTTTAGGACTAGTAGAGAGTAGTGCTGCTATGTACACCTTTATGTACTTTTTTTGGTGCATATCTGCATGCATTTCTTTTTGGTAGACAAGGAGTGTAATAACTGGATCATAACCAGGTCATAGAATATTTATATGTTCAACTTTGGTAAATATATCAAAGTAGTTTCCAAAGTGATTTTATGAATTTCCACTCTCATTCCATTTGAGCATGCCAGTTGCCCATAGCCTTCTTGATGCTTGATATTGTCAGTCTATTTCATTTTTATAATCCTAGGGAGTATATGAGGCATTTCATTATGATTTTTAATTGGCTTTTTCTAGTAGTTAATGAATTTGAGAATCTTTTTATATGTTTATTGAGCTCTTGAATTTCCACTTTTGTGAAGAGCATATTCAAGTCTTTTGGCATTTTTCTATTTTTTTTTAATCAATTTGTAGGAGACCTGTGTAAATGTGAAATATGTGCTGTTTTTCAGTTATGTATGTTGAAAATAGCTTCTTTCATTGTGTGGATTGCCTTTTCGTTTTCTTAAAGATGTTTCTTAGTGAATAGTAGTTCTTAATTTTAATGAAGCTCAGTATTCATTTTTCTTTATGATTTAAGAAATATAATTTGTACCCTAAGAACTCTTTCTCGGGACGCCTGGGTGGCTAAGTTGGTTAAGCGGCTGCCTTCGGCTCAGGTCATGATCCCAGGGTCCTGGGATCGAGTCCCGCATGGGGCTCCTTGCTGAGCAGGGAGCCTGCTTCTCCCTCTGCCTCTGCCTGCCACTCTGCCTGCTTGTGCTCTCTCTCTCTGACAAATAAATAAATAAAATCTTTAAAATAAAAATAAAAATAAAAAAAACTCTGTCTCATGGTTATGAAGATATTCTTGTGTATTATCTTTTAGAAGCTTTTTTGTTTTACCTTTTACATTCAGATCTGCATTCTACCTGGTGTTAGTTTTTTTAAATATTGTCTAATTTAACACTAATTAAAATTTCAGACTTAAAAGTTACGAAAGAGGTATAGAGATGTTTAGCTTTTCTTCACCCAGATTTCCCAAATGTTAATATTTTGTTATATTATTGCTCTACAAATATTAAATATTGATATGTAGATTTTAGATGCAAATAGTGATGTGATGAAGCCATCTTGTATACAAAGGTGATTGTTAAAAATCAGCAATTTTCTGGTCAGTTTTTAAACCACAATAGCTTGAAATGAGCCAGAGGGGGTATTATTCCGTGAAAATTTGCAAATGCCTCAAGTCATTCCTCCCCTCTTTTGCATATATATCAAATATTACATTATTAAAAACAAAATAGATACATAACTTAAAATAAGTGTTTGTAGTCACAAGATGAGATTGTAGGAAGTAGAAATAACAGAATTAGAAGAAATTGATTGAAAGGAAAAGCTGACTGTTCTCTACACAGGAGTAAAGGAATTCTTAGGTTTCTAAATGCATCATTTCAGTTGCATGGGTGTAGTTTCTAATTTGCAAGCTTAAATAAAACCTTTGCATATAGTGTGGTGAATATATCGATGCAAGGAAGCAATTCATAAATGAAACTTCTGATTTTAAAAGAATAAAATTAGAGATAATGCCTTAAGTGGAATGATAATGTTAAAACACAGCATGTGGCTTCAGATCCAATCCATAATAATACTGTTCTTGAAATTAACTAGAGGTTCAGAAGAAATTTGTGTTTGTGTTTGTATTTGTAAGCTTCCAGTTCACCTCTTGAAACCAAACTATGGTTGTATCTTCAGCATTACTTTCTAAAATTCAGGTAATAATGGTGGTTTGCAGTTTCAGCTAAAGACATTATGTAAAATATTACAAACAATATAATGACAAAATAAAAAGCACTCAGTGGTTGTTATTTTTTTTAATTTACTAATTTTACAAAGTGAATTATCTGTAAACTTTCTCTGGTTACTGCTGTTAGCTTCCCTAAATGTTTGACATGCAAGAGAGAAAATAATGCATTGACTCTTTCCTGTCTTACAACTTTTACATATTCACAGAGTGAAATTATTTGACATGATTTACTCACTGATTTTTTTTTTACTTTTTTTCTCACTGATTTTGTCAGACTTTAAGAAATACAGCAATACAGATTAAGCCAGAAGTTAGATTTGCCACGTTATTTATGTGTGTACATATCATGTGTTTATACGTGTAATATACATATATGTTAAAAACAGTGTATATGTATATTACATGTACATATAATATGTAACGTGTTTAATGACATGCATTGTTAAGAAGTAATATAAAATATTGCATACTGTGGTCTTCAGTATAAAATCTCAAGGTAGAATGAATATTTTTTAAAATATTTTTTAAAAATCTTACAGCAATTTTTATATATCTAAATAGAAATTTGTTTTTAGGTTAAATCAATCTGCATGAGAGTTTCTGCAAAGATTCAAGACTTTAAAATAAGTAACATGAATTTAATATCTTACAGAAGCTAAACATCTTGACGCTGCTGAATTTCAGAATCCTACAAGCATCAAAAATGTTTTTAATTTTGCTTTTTAGTATGAATTTGGTAAAATTTATGATTGAGTTCAGTTATGTTCAGCTTTTCTTGTAATTAGCTGACATTTTATTGGTTGATATTGTATATGGTAGATACACCATAATTTGTTTACATCAAGTCTTTTACTTGTAATATAAGTAACACTGTGTCTACAGTTAAGGATTTCTAAATGTATGTCCTTTTAATCATTTGGTTATTGTAAAATTTCCTTTCACAAGAATATCATTTTAGGTTAAAGAATGAGACAAATCTTGAATGTATTACATTTTAATATATTTTTAAGGATGTACACACAGATGGCTATATATTTTTGTTTTTCAGAATTGGAAGATTATCCAGTATATTAATGTCTTATTGATAATGGCAGAACATCCACCGCTACTGGATACAGCTCAGATTTTAAGTAGTGATATTTCTCTTCTGTCTGCCCCTATTGTAAGTGCAGATGGAACACAACAGGTAAGGAAACTGACATTTTTATTTCTTTATGTCTCATACACATGTATTTCTTTCAGAAGAATGCAAATTTTTTAGAATAGAATGAAACTTCACAATAGTGGGTTCCTGTTAATTCATCTTTTAAACTCCAGTTCAAAATGTTGTTTTGCTTTCATAAAACAATAAAATAATGAGAGTGTTTTTGAAGTTGCTTCTAAAATGTCTCACTGATTAATATTTACATTTCTTGTGTGTATCTTTAGTTGCCACTAAAGTTGTTTTTGATTTACTTTAGACAATGTATTAGTCCTTGATTGGTTTTTAAGTTTAACTTTGCACTCTAATGGTTATAATAAATCATAACTTCAAATCATTATAAAATTATGACTGAATTATGTGATTAAATGACTATCTACATTATCCAATAATAAAACTGTGTCTTCTTTTATTTCTACTTTTCTCTCCTCACCAGACTCCCCCTCTCAAAAGCAAATAGGTAATTCCTGAGAGCTGGTATATTTTTTCTCCAGCCCAGGGCTTTATAAAAGTAGTTTTGTAGTTTTTTGACTCCTGATCCCCCCAGTAATGCTGATAGGATGGGAATGATGGGCTTTCATAAATATCTGTGATGCACCAAACAGTGTGTTTAATTCTTACAACTGCCCTATAGAGATTTTAATATTACAGGTGAGGAAATAAAGACTAAGGGCATAAATAGTAATCAGAAGAAGGTACATTTTGAGTACTCACTGTGTAAAAAACATTGTGCTAGGAACTTCATGATCTTATTCTTTCAATGATCCTATGAGGTAGATATACCTGTTCCTGTTTTGCAGATGAAACAAAGTGAGTTTTAGACAGTCTCAAAATCACACTCAAAGGTTGTGATCCTAAACATTATTTCCCCTCCTTGGGAAATTAAGAAAAATAAATCTTGTTAATTTACAAACTTAGTATCTATAGTGAACAGTTATGATTTGCTTACAAGAGTAAAGGCTACTTTGTTAACTTTGCTATTGAAAAATCAAGAACAGTTGGCTTGGGTTCTGAATTTTGCTGGTTTGTATAAGCATGGCATGAAAAGTATATCTTGGTTTTAATTTTCACATGTGCTCAAATAGCTTTTAACAGCAAGCTCATTTCACTAAACTTGCTTTTTATGGTCGGAGTTAAGTTTGTTAAGATATTTTTTTTCCCTGCAAAAATAATGAATGTGGCAGATATCCATTTACTTTGAGGCTCTGAGAGTGTCTTCAGTTATCAGTATTTCTTCAGGGCAGTCACTGGTTTCAAGTTTTTAATAACCTAATACATAAAAGAATCTATTAAACAATTAATTACAGTTCATTCACATAGTTGCTGTAGTTGATAGTCTATAAAGGGGAAGACAGCAGGCTGAAACAAGACCATGACGCTCCTGACTTATTTCTCTCCTTTCCCTCGAAAAGAAGATTCTATTGGTAGAATTTTTCTTGAAATTTGGAGGGCACCAGAGCTAGCGTGTTACGGTAGTGGTGTAGATGGATATAGAGAAAGGAGCTGGGAATAGAAGAATCCACTAGAGTAGGATTTGGAAGATCGGGGGGTGGGGTTGGGGAGGGGGTGTCAGTGGATCTAGGGAATATGTTTTTAGGTAGGGTTTGAAAAACAGGTCAGGAGGTGGAGTGAAGCCTTAGATTCTAATTAGCAGAGTGTGTTGTAATTTGATAGAGAGATAAAGATGAGTAGAAGGAGCAGTGGACTTTACTGATAGATTTAGATTTGATTTGGGTGACCTAACTTGTCTGAATATGTTTGCTTCTCTATAAAATAGAGGTAATAATAGCTTCTTAGAGTGGCTGCAACTATAAGGGTGAAATGAACCTGAAGGAACTCAGTAAATGTTTGTTGAATCTGAGTTGAAGCACTCAACAAATGTTTAAAAGACTGAGGAAACTCTATAGATATGCCAGTCAGGAGCCAGGTCTTAAATCAACAGAGATAGTTATAGGGAGCAGTGGATCAAAAACCTAAGAGATAGTTATGAAGGCTACATACTAAAGAGAGTGGACTGATAGCTCTGGTTGAATGTAAGAAACCAAACAAAAATAGGTAACAGAGGTGGGAGATTAATAAACTTGACAACAGGCAATTCTTTGTCTTAACTCAGGAACTTACTGGTGTGCCAAGCATGGCCAAGTTAGAGCTTGCCTGTGGATATGTGATACCACCTGTTTGGTGCCTGTAGTAGAGAAACAAACTAAAAGACAGATCTTGACGGGGGAAGTGTCATGTACATGCATGATGTTAAAAATTCAGGATAACAGAGTGTCCTGTGTCTTGACATTTTTGGGGAGAATATTATACTATTTCTTGGGAATATATCATGGGATGATTTTTGTTCCTACTCTTGAGATCAAATTAATTTTCTTATAGTTGACCCTTTAAATTATCACTTCATCAATATTTTCTGGTTCTATATTTGGTAATATGTCATATTATATACATGGGTCTTTTGGCTAATTGAATCATACAAGAAGAATCCCACCTGGCATCCCTGCTACTGGTATTGCCTTTAGGGAGGTTGTAATAGAAATTTATCATTCATTCTGAGTGGCAACATCTAAACCGTTTTTTTGTGTGTGTTTGTAGAATCGTCATTCCTCCCCCTTTTTAATTAATAGAATTTATTATTGTAGCAGTTTTAGGTTTATAGAAAAATCGAGCAAAGAATTTCTTTCATACCACATCTTCCACACAGTTTTCCCTATTAACATTTTATATTGGTGTGATACATTTGTTATAGTTAATGAGCCAACATTTATAAAAGTTCCACAGTTTATCTTAAGGTTCATTCTTGGTATTATATAATTCTGTGGGTTTTGACAAGTGTATAATGTCTTTTATCACCAGTACATTATTATAACGAATAGCTTCACTACTCTGAAAATCCCCCTGTACTCTACCTATTCGTTTCTCCATCTCCCTTTCCCTGTCACTCCCCCACTGCAACCACCAATACTTTTACTGTTCCTATATGTTTATCTTTTCCAGAATGTCTTTAGTTGGATTCATATAGTATATAGCCTTTTCAGGCCAACTTCTTTTCACTTAGCAATATAATCTAGAGAATTTCTTTTTGTGGCTTAATACCGCCTTTTTATTATTGGATAATACTTCATTGATGAATATACCAGTTGGTTGATCCTTTCACCTGTTGAAGGACAGCTTGATTCTTTCCAGTTTTTAGCAATTATAAAATAAAGCTGCTTTAAACATTCATATGCAGGTTTTTGGATGGACATAAGTTTTCAACTCAATTGAATAAATACCTAAGAGTATGATTGCTGGATTGTATGGTAAGGCTATGTTTAACTTTGATAGAAATTGCTAGCCTGTTTTCCAAAATGACTGTACTATTTCACATTCTCAAGCATGTGCTTAATTTGAGATAATATCCTTTCCTGATAGAGAAGGTAAAGCATGTGTAAGTGCTCGTGCTGCCCTGTTAGAACCTCCACATCTGTATTAGGGAATTTGAGCTTCAAGCACCATGAAATTTTCCCAGCTCTTCATTGTTGCTGCCATCAAAAGAAAAGTTCACGTATTTTGGTTTCTTGTGTGGTTTAGTGTTCCTAATTTAAGTTTACCTTCTCTAATTTCTATTTGTCATCCAAAAGGATTGAATGCATTTAAACTTGGGTTAAGATCTGTCAAAACTCAGCCTATTGGCCTTTTCTTTTTTTTTCCAGAATCTTCTGCATTTCATTAATCTTTTAGTTACTTTATTTTGTAATTGTCTCACTTGTACCTGCAGGCTTTTAATTTATGAAGGTGGCGGGGTAATAACATGGAGAGGCTTATGCCATTGGAAGAATTTTTTTGCTTCTATTTCCTAAAAGAAGGGGGCACAAAATGCTATACCATACCACAAGGAAAGCTTCAGGTTTTGACCAGGAGGTAGAGCTGGAAAAAAGCTTAGCCCAAAAGCTGTTATTGGTGTTTCTGCAGGAAAGGCAAAGCAGGGTAGAGTGACAGCTTAGGATTGGCTAGTTTTAGTAACTGTGGCAGACAAGAAATAACAAGTGTTAGTGAGGATATAGAGTAAAGGGAACTCTTAGGCACTATTGGTGGGAATGTAAATTGGTCCAACCACTCTGGAAAATAGTACGGAGGTTCCTCAAAAAATTAAAACTAAAACTACCATATGATCAGCAGTTCTACTTCTAGGTATTCATCTGAAGGAAATGACATAACTAACTCAAAAAGTTATCTGCACCCTCATGTTCATTGCAGCATCATTTATAGAAGCCAAGACATGGAAACAATCTAAGTGTCCATCAGTGGATGAATGGGTAAAAAGAAGTTGCAGTATGTGTGTTTGTACACACACACACACACACACACACACACAGTAGAATAATACTCAGTCCTAATAAGAAGGAAATCCTGCCATTTGCCACAATATGGATGGACCTTGAAAGCATTATGCTAAGTGAAGTAAGTCAAACAGAGAAATACAAATACCGTATAATTTCACTTACATGTGGAATCTTCAAACAAAAACAAACAAACAAAAAAAACACCTCAGATACCTTCCTTGAATATATGGTAGAACTTATTCATCGAAGCCTTTTGGGCCTAGAGTTTTCTCTGACTTAAGTATAGAAATGGTGAAGTAAATCAAACTCATGCTATCAATACTTTTGTGTTAAGTTTGGAAATAAGTGTTGATATTACCGAGATGGTCTGTATATATTTGTTATTTAAGCAGTGTTAAGGTGTTTAAGAAAATTTAAGTTTTATTACATTTGTAAAGATTAGAACTGTTTAAGCACTTAAAATTGTGATATGCATTTGAAGTATTTAAAAGAAAATAAATACATTAATCTTTTTTTTTTTTTAAGATCTTATTTATTTATTTGACAGAGAGAAAGAGATCACAAGTAGGCAGAGAGGCAGGCAGAGGGAGAGGGAGAAGCAGGCTCCCTGCTGAGCAGAGAGTTGGATACTGGGCTTAATCCCAGGACCCTGAGATCATGACCTGAGCCAAAGGCAGACGCTTAACTCACTGAGCCACCCAGGCGCCCCTAAATACATTAATCTTACTAATGCAGATTAAAATGTTTAAGGGGAACAAACCTGGAGAAAGAAAATATTATACTAGTAGATAAAATAGAAAATTTGGATTAAGGTCCTATTATTGATTAACAATTTGAGAAATATTAGGGAGGTAGAATTGACTGGAATTGATGAACAACTGGCCATAGAACAAAACCGAGAGACAATAAGAATTTTCCCAGACTCTTTCTTTGAATACTTAGGTAGATGACAAGGCCATGTCACTAAGATAAATCTTATTGGTCGGGATAGGCAAAGTTATTTCATGGTGACAAATGCCTGTAAATCTCAATAGTTTATCAAAAGGCTTATTGCTCATACTACCTGTTCTTAACAGGTTATCTGTAGCTATACTCCAGATAATAATCACTTGAGACCCAGCCTCTACGTAGAATGTTGCTGGTATCGAAAAATGTTGCTGGTATCGTGGCAGAGATGATGGTGAACTTCATGCTGACCTCCACCCATGTTTCATTATTCAGGGCAAGTCGCATGGCCAAACATGCCATCAGTAAGGTGGGGAAGGATAATCTTGCCCTAGGGAGAAGCTGCAAATACTTGGAAAAATAATAAAATCTTCTAGAATAAGGAAAACAGAGTAGCAGGTTTGAGGTTTGAGAGTGTATGAAAGATCTTCAATTGAATTTGAAGGTTGGGGGATATATAAATAGAAATAATAAAAATAATAGCAGCTACCATTTGAGCCCTTACGTTGTATCAGATACTGAATCAAGTCCTTTCCTGACCAAACTATAAACATTTAGTAAATCTTGGGGGTGAGATTACTGAGACTCTAAAATAATAGCTTACACCTTTGTGACAGTAATTTGGAGCCTGAGAATTCTAATCTAGACCTTTAATCCAACAAATTTCGTGGCCCAAATTATTCTAATTGTTCTATAGCTTTATCTGGCAAAGAAAATAGCTATTTGCTAAGTCCTCATTATTAGAGATTTTTGGAAAGGTTAGAATTTAAACATTAAACCAATCTCTTCTTTCCCATTAGAGTTTGTTTCTCCTGAATGTCTATACCATGCCACTTTCCATGATGTTACAACAGAAAGTCAAATACTTTTTAAAAATTTCAGTATTAACTATTAACTTTTCCCTAGAGATATAAAAAGCCTTACACACTAGGTACAGATCTGAAAATCTGCTTATATTATCACATTTTTTATAACCACATATTTTTAAAAACTATTAAGCTATACTGCACTAAAAAAATCAACTTATTCGTGTAGTATCTATACGCAAAATATTGTGCTGGTTCTTGTAAGACATAATAAAATCAGACTCATAAATTTGTTGTAAATTTTAAGGTAGTCAATTTAAAGAAAAAAAAAGCCTCATAAAATATCAATTAAAAAAACAAAGAGTTCCAGAGTATTTAAATAAACTAGAATTTATTTTTATATTTGGCACAGAACAATAAAATAATATTCTTACTGACTGGTACCAATATCATTTCATTTGTTCATTTTTAAAGTACATATCTCTTCCTGTTTTCAAGAAAATAAAAATTGGTGGGGCGTCTGGGTGGCTCAGTTGGTTAAACGTCTGCCTTCGACTCATTTCATAATCCCAGAGTTAGGACCGAGGCCCTGCATCGGGCTCCCTGCTCAGCAGGGGAGTCCCCTCCCTCTGCCCCTGCTTATGCTATCTCTCTCACTCACTCACTCTCTCATTCTCTCTCTCAAATAAATAAATACAATCTTTAAAAAAAAAAAAAATTGGCAAATTATTTCATCTGAAAAGTAATAACATGTTTTCATATAATTAAAGCTAATATGACAAAATTATTAATCAAAATATTAAATATTTTGTATTTTAATGAAATGTATTATATATATTTAATTCTACTGTAAAAGATAAGTCTTCAAATTTTAAAGGGAACAATATCTTAAAGAAATGAAATATAATGGTCATGAAATTTTGGTGGATTCTGTCCTAAAAATAATTAATATTCTCTTAGATTAACTACGAAATATTCCACAGTTAGAATAATTCCTAACCCTCTAGTTAAGCAACTGTAGTTAGTCAACTCCTGTGCCTTAGAATCCTGTAGAATATGTTGGCTTTTTTTTTTTTTGTAGAGAATGACGAAGAGAGAGCATGCATGCTTGTGGCAGAGGGGATGGGCAGACTCCCTACTAAACAGGGAGCCCCGTGTGAGGCTTCCGAGACCCTGAGATCATGGCCTGAGCCTAAGGCAGATGCTTAGAAAACGTTGACTTTTAAGAAATATAATTTGGGCTGAAGTGAGGAGGAAATAAAGAATAGCTTATAAGCAGCATATATGTATGTGTGTGTATATATATATATATCTCACAGGAAAACTCTGAACAGATATATACCCATCTGTTAACAGTGGTTCTTTTCAGGAGAAAGGGATTAGTTGAAAGATGTGGAAAGAACAAATTTTGCTTTATCTGAAGTGTTAAGTTTTAAGAATGCTTAACTTATCCAAGGTTACACTCTTAGTGGCAGAGTTAACCCTAGAATTTGTCTTCTGATCCCTGGTCTAAGTCACTTTGGGTTAAGAAAGGAAGTTGATTTTAAATTCAGAATTTGAAAACACTTGGTTTTAGGTAAGTAGTGATTCAGTTGATACTAATAAAGCAATTCAGAAATGGTTAGGAATGGCTTATAGGAATGGTTAGTGAATGCTTTTTCAATGCTCTTTGCTTGCATTCAGTAAAACTATTCACAAGACAGTGAATGAATCCATATGAAGTGAAGAACACCGGTAAAAGTACATAGGTGTGCTCAAAAGATAGTATAAATATATTTTATTTTTAATTCTTTTCTTATTCAAAAGACATTTGCAGTAAATAATTATATACTACATTGACTGGCTTATAATGTGTAAGGATGTAAATAGTATTAAAATAATAGCACAAAGGAGGGGCCAAAAAACTGAACTATAGAGGAGCAAAATTTTTATATATAATTGAAATTGGAATTAAGAAGTTAATTGTGATCCCCAGGGCATCTACTAAGAAAATAAAAAAGAAAGAAATGTAGTAAAAGAAACAGTAAGAGAATTAAAATGGAGCACTAGAAATGTTTAACACCAAAAAAAAAAAGCAGTATAGAATTGAAGAACCAAAAAGACATAATTACATAGAGGACAAAGAGCAAAATGGCAGATGTAAACTCTACCTTATCAGAAATTCCATTAAATCTAATTGAATTAAACATGACAATGAAAAAACAGAGATTGACATAATGGATAAAAACCCATGATCTGTGTCCTGAATCTATAAGGGATACTCTTTAAATGAAAGACACAAATAGGTTGAAATTTAAAAGATGGAAGAAGAGTTACAGTATATAGTATATATACACAGATATATATCTGTATGTACAGATAATACAGTATACAGCTATAAACTGTAGCAAGGAGAATGGTTGTACTTATATCACACAAATAGACTTTTTTTTTAGAAAATTTGACAGAGAGAGAGAGCATGAGCAGGGAGGAGGAGCCAGGAGAGAGGTAAAAGCAGGCTCCCCGCTGAGCAGGGAGCCCAATGCAGGACTCGATCCCAGAACCCTTGGATCATGACCTGAGCTGAAGGCAGATACTTAACCCATTGAGCCACCAAGGCACCCCAAACAGACTTTTTAAGACAAAAAATGTTACTAGAAACAAGGACATTTTATAATGGTACAAGGGTCACTCTGTACTTAATAACTGAGCCCTATAATACCTGAATTAAAAATTGACAGAATTGAAGAGAGAAATAGACAATTGAACAATAGTAATTGGAAACTTCAGACTTTCAATGATGACTAGAGCAGTTAGGCAGAGGATAAGTTAAATAGAAGACTGGAACAACACTGTAAACCTACCAGTTCTATTAGACATCTGTAGAACACTCCATCCAACAGCAGAATCTATAATCTCAAGTGCTCGTGGATTGCTGTTTACAATAGATGATATGCTAGATGATAAAACAAGTATCAGTAAATCTTAAAAGAAATAATACAAAGTATATTCTCTAAGTAAAATGGAATAAAATTAGAAGCCAATTAACAGAATTGGGGAAATTAACAAATATATGGAAATTAAACAGTACATTCCTAAATAACTAATGAAAGAAATCATGAGAAAAATTAGAAAATACTTTGGGATGAATGAAAACAAAAGAGCAACCTACCAAAATTTATGGGATATAACTAAAGCAGTACTAAGATGGAAATTTTTAGGTTTGAAAGCCTATGTTAACAAAAAAGAAAGATTTCAAATCAGTAACCCAACCTTAAGAAACTAGAAAAAAAAGCAAACTAAACCCAAAGCAAGCAAAAGGAAGTAAAGATTAGAGTGGGAATAAATGAGATAGAGACTAGAAAAATAGAGAAAAACCAACAAAACCAAAAGTTAACTCTTTGAAAAGATCACAAAATTGCCAGCCTTTTAGACAGACTGGAAAGAAGAAAAGACTCACTTTACTAAAATCAAGAATGAAAGCAGATTACTACATTTGTAGCTTTGGAGTAAATACCCAATAGTGCAATTGCTGGGTCGTAGGGTAGCTCTATTTTTGACTTTTTGAGGAACCTCCATTCTGTTTCCAGAGTGGCTGCACCAGCTTGCATTCCCACCAACAGTGTAGGAGGGTTCCCCTTTCTCCACATCCTCACCAACATCTGTCGTTTCCTGACTTGTTAATTTTAGCCATTCTGACTGGTGTGAAGGTGGTGGTCTCTCATTATGGTTTTGATTTGTAGTTTCCTGATGTTGAGTGATGTTGAGCATTTTTTCATGTGTCGGCCATCTGGATGTCATCTTTGCAGAAATGTCTGCTCATGTCTTCTGCCCATTTCTTGATTGGATTTTTTGTTCCTTGGGTGTTGAGTTTGATAAGTTCTTTATAGATTTTGGATACTAGCCCTTTATCTAACCTGTCATTTGCAAATATCTTCTCCCATTCTTTTGGTTGTCTTTTGGTTTTGTTGATTGTTTCCTTTGCTGTGCAAAAGCTTTTTATCTTTATGAAGTCCCAAAAGTTCATTTTTGGCATTGCTTCCCGTACCTTTGGTGATGTGTCCAGGAAGAAGTTGAGGCCAAAGTTGAAGAGGTGCTTTGATGGATTCCTGTCTCACATTTAGGTCTTTCATCCATTTTGAGTCCGTTTTTGTGTGTGGTGTAAGGAAATGGTCCAGTTCATTATTCTACATGTGGCTGTCCACTTTTTTCAACACCATTTGTTGAAGAGACTGTCTTTTTTCCATTGGATATTCTTTCCTGCTTCGTCGAAGATTAGTTGACCATAGAGTTGAGAGTCCATTTCTGAGTTCCCTATTCTATTCCATTGATCTGTGTGTCTGTTTTTGTGCCAGTACCATACTGTCTTGATGATTATGGCTTTGTAATAGAGCTTGAAGTGTGGAATTGTGATGCTACCAGCTTTGGTTTTCTTTTTCAACATTCCTCTGGCTATTCGGGGTCTTTTCTGGTTCCATACAAATTTTAGGATCATTTGTTCCAGCTCTGAAAAAAGTTGATGCTATTGTGATAGGGATTGCATTGGATGTGTAGATTGCTCTAGATAGCATAGACATTTTAACAATATTTTTCTTCCAATCCATGAGCATGGAATGTTTTTCCATGTCTTTGTGTCTTCCTCAATTTCTTTCATGAGTATTCTATAGTTTTCTGAGTACAGATCCTTTGCCTCTTTGGTTAGATTTATTCCTAGGTATCTTATGGTTTTTGGTGCAGTTGTAAATGGGATCAACTCCTTAATTGCACTACTGGGTATTTACCCCAAAGATACAAATGTAGTTATCCACAGGGGCACTTGGACCCCAATGTTTATAGCGGTAATGTCCACAATAGCCAAACTATGGAAAGAACCCAGATGTCCATCAACAGAAGAATGGATAAAGAAGATGTGGTGTATGTATATGTATATACACACACACACACACACACACACACAATGGAATATTATACATCCATCAAGAAAATGAAATCTTACCATTTGCAACAAGGCGGATGGAACTAGAGGGTATTATGCTAAGCGAAATGGTCAATCATAGAAAGACAATTATTATATGATCTCTTTGAGAAACAAGGCAGAGGATCATAGGGGAAAAGAGGAAAAAATGAAACAAGAAGAAACCAGAGAGGGAGACAAGCCATAGAGACTCTTAATCTCAGTAAACAAACAGGGTTGCTGGAGTGAAGAGGGGAGGGAGAGATGGAGTGGCTGGGTGATGGACATTAGGAACTTATGTGTTGTGTTGAGTGCTGTGTATTGCGTAAGACTGATGAATCACAGACCTGTACCCCTGAAACAAATAATACATTATAGGTTAATAATAAAAAAATTTTTAAATTTCCATGAAGTTTAAAAAAAAATGAAAAGAGACATTGCTACAAATCTTATAGATACTAAGAGGATTATTAGGGAATAACTGTGAACAATTATATGCAAACAATTAGATAACCTATTTGAACTAGACAAATACCTAGAAAGACACAACTACCAAATTGACTTAAGAAAAATACTAAAAATCTGAATAGAGCTATAGCAAGTAAAGCGATTGAATTTACAACCAGAAAAATTTCCACAAAAGAAAGCCCAGACCCAGATGCCTCACTGATGAATACCACTAAAGATGGAAAGGAGAATTAGTACCAACCTAAACCAGACAGAGACATAAGAAAACTACAGATCAGTATTCCTTATGAATATAGACACAAGATCTTCAAGATACTAGCAATCAAACCCAGCAATGTATAGAATGGATTATATACCACAACTAGGTGGGTTTTATTCCAGGAATGCAAAATGGGTTCAACATAAATAAAGTGGTCAGTCTAATACATTAGTAATAGAAAAAGGGCAGAAACTACATGGTCTTCTATTTGATAGACTCAGAAAAAGAATTTGACAAAATTCAAACCCTTTTATGATAAAAAATACTCCGTAAACTAGAAACAGAAAGGAATTTCCTCGGTCTTATAAAGGGCATCTATTAAAAAAAAAAAAAAAAAAGAACAACAGCTAACATATTTAATGGTGACTGAATGCTTTTCTCTAAGATCGAGAATAAGACATGATGTCCTGCTCTCACTGCTTCTTTTCAATATTTTGCTGGAAATTCCAGCTAAGGCAAATAAGCAAGTAAAGGAATTAAAGGCATCCAGATTAGAAAAAGAATAAAACTTTCTTTATTCTCAGGTGACAAGATCTTATAAAAGAAAATCCTAAAATCTACTTAAAAATTACTAGAATTAATGAGTTCAGCAAGGTTGTAGGATACAAGTTCATTGTAGAAAAATCAGTTGTATTTCTAAACTAGCAATGACCAATCTGAAAATGAAATTAAGAAAACATTTCCATTGGGGCGCCTGGGTGGCTCAGTGGGTTAAAGCCTCTGCCTTCAGCTCAGGTCATGATCTCAGGGTCCTGGGATCGAGCCCGGCATCGGGCTCTCTGCTCAGCAGGGAGCCTGCTTCCCCTTCTCTCTCTGCCTGCTTCTCTGCCTACTTGTGATCTCTCTCCTCTCTGTCAAATAAATAAATAAAATCTTTAAAAAAAAAAAAGAAAAGAAAACATTTCCATTTATAAAAGTATCAAAAAGAATAAAATATGTAGGAAGAAATTTAACAGAAGGTGTATAAGACTTGTACACTGAAAATTGCAAAGCACCATTGAAAGGAGGACTTAAATGGAAAGAAATCTCATGATCATAGAATATTGTTAAGATTGTTAAGATGGCAGTTAATATGGTTAAGATAGCAGCACTATCTAAATTGTCCAGATTCAACACATTACCTAGCAAAATCCCAGCTGAGTATTTGTAGAAATTGACAAGTACCTCAGAAATTCATATGGAAATACAAAGGACTCAGAATATCCAGTCTTTAAAAAGAACAAAGTTGCAGGACTCAACATTTTCTAATTTTAAAACTTGCTATAAAACAATAGTAATCAAGACAATGTACTGGCATAATAATAGATATAGAGAGAGATCAATGGAATAGAATTAAGAGTCCTGAAACAAACCCTTACATTTATGGTTAGTTGACTTTCACAAGGATCCCTGATGATTCAACGGGAAAAGAATAGTCTTTTTAACAAATGGTGCTGAGATAATAGGATACCCACATGCAAAAGCATGAAGATGGACATGTACCTCATACAGTACACAAAATTTAAATCAAACATCTAAAATAAGCACTGGGGGTGCCTGGGTGGCTCAGTGGGTTAAAGCCTCTGCCTTCAGCTCAGGTCATGATCTCAGGGTCCTGGGATCGAGCCCCCGCATCTCTGCTCTGCGGGGAGCCTCCTTCCCTCTCTCTCTCTGCCTGCCTCTCTGCCTACTTGTGATCTCTCTCTCTCTCTCTGTCAAATAAGTAAATAAAATATTTAAAAAAAAAAAAAGAGTAAAATAAGCACTGAACTTTAAAACTGTTAGAGTTAAGCATGGGGCATATCTTCATGATATTGAATTAGGCAGTAGTTTCCTAGATAGGATACTAACAACACAAATAAAATAAAAAGTGAAATGTAGTATATTTCATCAAAGTTGAAAAATGTTGTATTTCAAGGGACACTATCAAGAAACTGAAAATTCAACCCATAAATATTTGCAAATCCTATACCCATCTAAAAAGGGGCTCATTCAGAATATATACCGAACTCTTATAAACAATAGTGACAACCCAATTAAAAAGTGGGCAAAGGTTTTAAATGGTAATTTCTTTAGAAAAATTATTGACATGGCCATTAAGCATATGAAGAGTTGCTCCACATCATTAGTCATTAGAGAAATGCAAATCAAAACCACAATGAAATGCCCAATAGAATGGCTAGAATCAAAAAGTCAGATAATAATAAGTGTTGTCAAGGATGTGGAAAAATTGGAATCCTCATACACTGCTGGTGAGAATGTAAACTGGGAATCCACTTTGGAGAATAGTCTGGCAGTTAATTAATCTTAGTTACTATATGACCAGCAGTTCTGTTCCTAGGTATGTACTCAAGAGAAATGAAAACATATGTCCATGTGAAAACTTATACACCATTATTCATAATAGCCAAAAGGTGGAAATAATCCACATGTCCATCAACAGATGAATGGATAAATGTGATATATTCATACAATGGAATGTTGTTTGGCCATAAACTGGAATGAAGTACTTCAGTATATGTAGCTATTTGGATGAACCTCAAAAGATTTGGGCTAAGTAAAAGAAACCTATCACGAAAGTCTATAAAAGTTTCTTCAAGATGATGAATATATTCTAAAGTTGACTTTGGTGATGATTGTACAACTCTACTAGAAACCACTGAACCGTATCCCTTAAAGAGTAAATTTTATGGTATATGGGTATCTCAAAAAATATTTAAAAAATGTTTTTAAGTCCATCTGCATACTTTAGATATGTGTTTATGTAATGTAAATGTGATTGCTAGTAATCTGGAAGTAAATTACTATTTTTTGAAGTAAATTATTACTATAAGACTGTTACCAATCTTTCTGTGATAAATCCATTAAATTTAGAGTCTGTTTCAGAATTAAAGCATTGATAAATCATTTCTAAGTGTATGTTAAATTATCTGCATAGTGACACTGTCTACTTCCTTACATGTATATCTACATACAGTATTTATGTACTATTATTATGTACAATAATAGTCTATTGTAAATAGACTATTGTAAGACACTGGAAAGAAATAACTTTTGCAAGCAGTAATTGGCATTTATCTTTAAAAAGTGTTCTCATTTATTGTATTTTAATGAATTTGTTAATATTTTGAAATAACTTTATTTTATACATATACACACTTTTGTATGTGAATAATTTATTGCTAAGTTCAAAATAACCTGATAGTGTTTGTCATCCATGTAACATTATCATCATAAAACTTTTGAAATTTAGAATTACTTCAGCAACTTCTTTTGACTTGATCCTGTTATGTTGTAAAATCTTATGAGTTTTCAATATTTCCTCATGACTTTAATTTTAAGTCTCAATATAAAAACTTGAATGAGTTTTAATGGACATAATGAATTGATTTTAGATTATTGATGCAATTTATTTAAGAAAATGTATTTTGTGAGGAGACTGTCAGCATTTAAGGTAAACTTTTGCTTTTTAAACTTTATTTTGAAAAGTAATTAGTTCATTTTCAGTTGTAGACAGTTCACACTGGGAGTATTTATGTTAAAGGAATGTATGTTATGGTTCAGGTATTATCAGTTTGAATAATTTATTCATATTTTAAACTCAATCTTAAGATGAATAAAATAAATGTTAAGTGTGAAAATGCTTTGTTAACAAAGTACAACACAACTTTTAGCTAATGATGTTATAATTATCCCCTTGGGCAATCTTGATACCTTGGATTTACTTTGTATTTTCTTTTTTTATAGTATAATTGACACACAGTGTTGCACTGGTTTCAGGTGTACCAACATAGTGATTCAACAACTCTTATTTGTTATACTACCTTAGACTTACTTTGAATGCTAGTTTTTAAAGAATAGGAGAATGATTAAAACTATAGGGACATGCAAACCCAAGTGACATCTGAAAATTTGAATTGACAGTGATAGTCTAATACTAGTAAGTTCATATACTCTTTTTCAGAATAAATTTATTTTATTTAATATGGGAAAAATTTATAATACGATCTGTTCTTTTAATAGACCTGGGTTTAGAAACTAAAGATTTAATTGTTGCCAACCTTCACATACACGTTCGATGGGATACATGGCATACTTGTGCAAGTATGATCCTTTGTACTAGGATTAGTAAGGAAATAAAGGACATATCTTCTTACAAGCCATTCTGAAGTAGGGGAAGATACAAACCATTAGTTGCATATGTACACACGGAGATGTTTATGTGTGTGTATGCGCACACACCTGTAAATACACATGTGCATACATTGTATATATATTTTTTAAGATTTTATTTATTTATTTGACAGAGAGAGAGACAGTGTGAGAGAGGGAACACAAGCAGGGGGAGAGGGAGAGGAAGAAGCAGGCTTCCTGCTGAGCAAGGAGCCTGATGCGGGGCTCGATCCCAGGACTCTGGGATCATGACCTGAGCCAAAGGCAGACACTTAACAACTGAGCCACCCAGGCGCCCCTGTATATTTCTATATATGGGACGTAATCTGATTTTTTTTACCATTGTCAGGAAATGAAATAGTCCACGTAGTCTAGATGATTAGTTAGAATTCTCTTTGTACTGGATTTGAAGGAAATACTTGCTATTTTTGAGGTTCTGCTGTATGTCAGGTACTGTGCTGGGAGTTTTACATAAAGTGTTTCTCTTAGTCCTTCAAAAGCACTGCATTTTAGAAAAGAAGGCACTAAGGTTCACAGAGTTTAAATAATTCGCCTAAAAAATCACACATTTATTAAGTCATAAGGTAAGATTTGAATGTAGAATTGCCTGATGGTAAATCCGTATTTGTTTTCTGTCACAGTACCTTTATTTCTAAAAAGCAATTATGAAGACAAATGAGCCTAAACAAAAAATATTATAAGTGTTTTCTAATTATCACATGTTATTCCCTGTACTCTTCTATCTTAGCACTATAATTGTTGTACTATCTTGCTTACGGATTCATCCTTGTATCCCCAACTCCACAAACTAACATATACTAGTTGCCCATTAATTATTTGCCAAATAAATGAATTAAGTGGGTGGATGGTTGACAGATCTCAGTTGTCTATATGGTGGTGTCAAGCATATATTCTTAATTAAGTTTGCAAGTTTTTATTCTTCAGAAGACTAAAAACTAAACTCACATTCAGTACTTTGATAATTGTCCTTTTATTTCCAAACACTAGTCTCTATTTAGACTCTTGCTGAAATATGTTACATTAGCCAATGTATCTACATATTGACAGGGTCTAGTGAAATGTAGATGAAGCTTGATTCAAAGTTCTTATAATCAAGTCATTTTAGTTAACACTTTGATGTGTAAGTAATTCAGACTTTTTTGTGAATTGATAGTATATTTAGCTGAAATGTATTTCTCAGCTTAATTCCTTAGGAAAGTCAGATAATGAATCCTAATAAGATTGAGGTGCCTGCAATTTATCAAGGCAAATAAATCCAGAAAGTAGTCTGAAAAGTAATTTTGGAGCTCAGCAAGTCCAACATGGTACTGTCTGACATGGTAACTGTTAACCACTAATTTAAATTAATTAAACTAATGAAAAGTAAATAAGATTACAAATTCAGTCTGTCGTTTTCTCTGGTCACATTTTAAATGCTCAGTAGCATTTACGCACAGAGGCCATATGTAAAGCCACATGTAGCTAGAGGCTATCTTACCAGATCACATAAAAAATATTTCTGTCGTTACAGAAAGTGTTATCAGCTAGCCCTGGTCTCAAAGCCAGAGGAAAAGATTTAGGAGGTATTTAGAGATGGACAGTAGTTAATTCAGCAAATATTTGTTAAACTTCTATAGCCTCTATAACTATAAAAAATGATTGAAGTCTTATGAAGGGCTCATATAGTGGAAGTGACAACATGTAGACAACCAAATACAGCTATGTGTTAAGCATTATACTGGGAGGATGTACAAATTGCTGTTGGCTTTATTACAGGAATAATTTAACTCTGATTTAGGGTTCCGCATCTTGAAGGAATAAGTAGAAGTTTTTTGTTTATAGAGTTAAGTCCTCAAGCACAGAGGTTCAGCATAGGAAAATGTTAGTTAGCAGAAGTCAAGTCTGAATCAAATATCATGCTAGAGAATAGTAAGTCACAGACCAGGAAATGAGAAGGAAACTCTTGACTATAGAACACTGTATTGAGAGGAGTAGAGCAGGCTAAAGGGTCCATGCAAGAAAATACAGAGAGGCATGCAGGTCCCAGACCAGTTCAGGAGAAATCTCTTAAATATTGTGTTCCGGGTATATTATCTCTCTTATGTGTAAATTGATCAACTTCTAGGCTGGGGGCAAATCCTTAAAGTGACAGATCTATACTATTAATACTAAGAGCTACATACACAGTGCTTACAATAATAATAGCTAGCAAGTACAGGTAGCACTTACTGTATGCCATTAACTATCTGAAGCGCTTTACATATGTTCGTTCACTTAGTCATCAAAACAATCCCATTAGTATTGAGTTACTTTGAAAGCCTTCAGTCATGAATTGAGAAATTACATTGCTAAAGGTATGTTAACTATTATTCAAGGGTACAAAGCCCAAAAGATTTTCTCTTTTATTATTACTCTCAACCTCATTAAATTGGCACCCTTGAGTAAGCATGAAGAAGCAGTTGGTTAAACAAACAAACAGAAAAAGGATTAGGCATTACAGAGAATTTTGCTCATGTACTTTCTGTAATCTGAGGGTTGCTGTTTTGTGCTGAATTGTGTTTTCCTCAATCCACCTTGAAATTCATAAGTTCTAACCCCCAAAACTTCAGAATATTACTATATTTGGAAATAGGGTCTTTAAAGAGGTAATTAATTTAAAATGAGGTTATTAGGGCAGGCCTTCATCCAATAGAATTCTCCCTTTTACCAGTATTCTTATAAGAGGATATTAGGATTAATAGCATCTAGAGGGAAGACAGTGTGAAAACACAGGAAGAATGTAGCCCTCTGCAAGCCAAGGAGAGAGCCTTCAGAAGAAATCAACCCTGTCGACACTTGATCTCAAACTTCTAACCTCTAGAACTATGAAAGAACAAATTTTGGTTTAAGTACCACCCCCTTGCCCAGTTAGTGGTACTTTGTTATGGCAGCTAAACAAACTAAGATGATAGCCAAGATAATACACTCATAAATATTGGAAAGCATGAATACATGTTTTTGACTTTTGGGTTGATTTTTTTGCTCTGCCTACTAAACCCTCTACTGGGTTTCAGACATAGAAATGTGAGGTACGTTGTTCTCACACCTGACTTGTACAATGAAGAATGCAAGTTGGGTGTCCTTTGGGGTGGAGAGTTGAAGATTAAACTACATCTGCAAGATTCCATACATAAACATTTTTCTTTTTTTTTCAGTGATTATATTTGGTTTTGTTGATTATTTCTTATGAAAATATAGGTGAACATTTTTAGAAATTAATACATCCTTAAACATTTTATATTGGGGGTGTGTGTGTGTGTGTGTGTGTGTGTGTGTATATATATATATATATATATATATTTTTTTTTTTAAGATTTTATTTATTTATTCATGAGAGACAGAGAGGGAAGCAGAGGCAGAGGGAGAAGCAGGCTCCCCGCTGAACAGGGAGCCTGACGCAAGGCTTGATCCCAGAACCCCAGGATCATGACCTGAGACAAGTCAGACACTTAACCATCTGAGCCACCCAGGTGCCCTGGGTATATGTTTTTCAGAATAACAATTTAAACTGTTAGAGTTTTAGAGAAACAAACTTTAAAAGTACTTCCTAAATTCAGAAAGTTAAATGTTTGTTAACTTCACAGAACAAATCACTTATAACACCTTGGGAGTTTTTCTGTTTCTTTCTTTAACGATTATAGATTAGCACCAACCTTATTTATTTTTTTATGTTTGCTCTACACCTAACATGTGTTTTGAACTCATGACCCTGAGATCAAGAGTTGCATGCTCTACTGCCAGAGCCAACCAGGCACCCCACCAACCTTGTATCTTTTACTGAATCCTTTAGATTTTAAAGTAGCGATACTTTCTGGAATAATAAATACTAGCATGGTTTTCCTGATGGAAATCCCAGATTCCTCACCCTCTGCAGACAGACCTATCTGTACAGTATTTTGAAAAGTTCCCAGGGTGATGGTAAGTTGTCTTTTCTTTCATCTAGTGCACATCATTTCATCTAATACACTTTATTTGTGCTGTGGAGCGGTGTAAGTTTGCTATTTTTCTTATTCTCATTTTACATGTAAAGAACTTAGACTGACAGCAGTTAGATAAAATTGAAACAGATGATGAAAGAATTATGTATACATATCCTTGAAATGCAAAAGAATATTTTCAAAGTTATATTAAGCAACGAAATGATTAGTAACAGTTGAAAATTAAGATAGTAAAATATAATTTATACCTAGTTGTTTATATTTTTAAAATAGCACTAAGAGTGCCTGGTGGCTCAGTCGGTTAAAAGTGGCTGACTTTTGATTTTGGCTTAGGTCATGATCTCAGGGTGGTGAGATCAACACCCCCCCTCCCCACCGAAATCAGGCTCCGGGCTCAGTGGGCAGTCTGCTTAAGATTCTCTCCCTCTCCCTCTGCTCCTACCCTGCGCTCGCTTACTCTCTCTGAAAAAATAAATCTTTAAAAATAAATAAATAAAAATATCGCTCACTTATTATTGTTTCCTTTAGAATATATGCAGATGTTATTAGTAGGTATTTATTCCTGATATTTAAATAAAGTTTATTTATATAGACAAAGCATAAATAAATGAATTTTTGCACTTTTATTCATTACTTCAGATTCCAAGGTGGTACCTAAGTGCTATATTTTTTTATTATAAATACTCATTTGAATTTGCCTCACTGTAAGTGGTTAATTGATATAAATTGAATAAATATACTGGCAGTTGGTTGAATGGTTTTGTAAAATGAAGCAACTTTTTCAATAATATTAATAATCACCTTTTAGTTTACTTTTTAAAAATAAATTTGGATTGGACTAAATGATATCTCGGGTCTCCAGTTCCAACTTTTACTGAGCTGTATGCTGTTTTTTTAGAGGTGTTCATGTCAGACTTGGGAATCTCTAGTGTCTGTGGCCCTTTGTCCTTCTCTTTCCTTTTTCACTCCAGAGGTGTCTTTTCTGCTATTCTGCTTTTTTTGAAATTTATTTCCTTCCCTAAGTAAATAATTTTATATTGGATCCTTTATAATTTTATTGCTCTTCCATAACCTCTTCTCCAAAGCATTCTTTTTTTATTATCAAGGAATTTAGGGAACATGAAATTTTTATTATGTTCTTATAGATTTTTACAGTCTTCATTAATGAATATACTAGGCATATTTAGACCTTTAATCAGTGACATTTTCATATCTTTTGTGTTATGTTTTAATGTAACATTTTTGTAGAAATAGTCCCATGTATCATCATAGCCTACTTATAAGAATAATTTTAAAATACACACAGTGTATGGCATTATCTCCAATCTTTGTCAATAAATCTGCCCTTTGGGTTAGATATCTCAGCCAAAACATGTTTCAAGCATACGTTTATATTTAAGAAACCATGTAAATATTAGTAGTACTGAATATTTAAGTTCAGAATACATTTAAAATGTTCACTACTCTACGTGTCTCTGTTCACAATATTGGAAATTGACCTGTTGGTGAATATTCAGATAATTGCTTTTATCTGCTGTCCACTCAACCGCTGTTGACACTGTTAACTCAAACCAGGCATTAGAAGTTCCCAGCATTTGCTCTAAAGGATGGTAAAGGAAAACTGGCTGGCTGATACATCGTATCAGTAGAGTCTTGAATATAGCATCAAATCTATTATTAGGGATGTAATAAGAGGTGAAAGAAACATGTTTGAGTATATTTTGCAAAGAGTATAGTGTAGTGAAACTGTCAGGACTGAACTCTGATTTCTTAAAGGGGTTAGAGATTGAAGGACTAGCAGTGCATTTGAGATAAGCATAAACCTAAGAGCACAAATCATTTGTTTCTGTGAAATTTGAAGATATTGAAGAATTTCATTGTTAAAGTCCAACAAAGTACTAGGTAATCATTTTATGATACTGTATTTATAAAATTTGGTCTCGAATATATCCCTTTGCAAATAAAGGCATCAATGATATGAATCACAAAATGATGGATAATTTACCAGGTTTCCTCACCTGTCACACTTCTGAGAGTTACTTTGTAAGATTTCTGTGGTCACTAATTAGATGATCTATGTTAAGCTGTGCTGTTACGATTATGCAGTTTTGTGGCAATATTTTATCTCAGATGGAATAGCTATCATTCATAGTTCTCCTTATCACATTGTACTATTGTTTATAATAAGATTATGGAAAATTTACACTGTGTTTGTGTAGATGAATATAAAATGACGTAGGAATCCAGATAGTTTGAAGATATGTGAATTCTGCATTTTGAAGCTGGACAAAATCTTGTTGATTAGTTGCCAGAAGCCTATGAGTGTGCTTAGAGTTCAGGCGTGCACCTTTATGACAAAGAGTAGCTCTGGTTTGATGTGTGATGTTGGCAACAGTGAAGTGATTTTCAAAGGGAGGGTGTGTGTGTGTGTGTGTATTTCTCCTAATCAGCCCTCATTTTTTTTAGACTTAAAAATAATTTTCTTAATTGGTATTACTCAGTGGCATAACGTGAATCCTATAACTTTCTTGCTCTGCACAGGAAGGCAGATATTTTTGTCCATTTTGCTTACTACTCTATACCCATTACCTACAACAGAGCCTCACCTGTAATAAGACCTTAACAAATATTTGTCAAATCAATGAATGAACTCCTAGTCCTCACTGTTTATCTATTTAATTCATTAAATGGGAGTTTATTGGAAACCTATTATGAGCCACGCTCTAGGGTATAGCATTTTGTAAGACAAGTCAAGATGTTGGCTTTCAGGGCGCTTTTGTTCTAGTGGAATAGAAACTGCTCAGTAAACCACTAATCAGATAACTTCACAAAATAATTTCGGATAGTGACAAGTGCTAGGTAAAAAATAAAATAGATTGATATGGTAGAAAGTATGTGAACATACACTAGAATTTGATGGTCAGGAAAGGTTTCTCTGAAAAGATGACATTTGAGATAATGGAGTAATAAGAAACTAGTCCCCTAAATAAAACCCATGTAGAGAGATAAGTTCCTAGATTTTATAAAATGCATTTTAATACCATCTACCTGCATAAAATCTCCCAAGGTTCAAAAATCTTCTTCGGGGAGGAAAAAAATTCCCTAGCCAGAAAAGGTGACTGACTACTTTTTTCTCTTGAATTTTTTCTCTTGGTTATCCTTCACTGTGATTTCTGTTAAAACTATTTTCTCATTCTCCACCTTTTCTGGTATTCTGATTCATTATTTCTGTTCTTATTTTTGTTTCCTTTTTTTTTTTAATTTTCTTTGAGTTAACTCTGCCTTTTCGCACATACTTGGACACATACTAATTTTCAGTTTTTCTGTTATAAGTATTTAAAGGTCTATGTTTTTTGATCAATACAATTTTGCCTATATTCCATAGTTTTAACATACAATGTTTTGGTTACACTTAACTGCTATTTTCTGTTTTTTTAATGATTTTTTCCTTAACCCACAAATTATTGAAGCTTTTTAAAATTTGCAAATATATTTTTTAAATTACTGATTCTAATTAACTGTACGTGGAGGACATGCAACATTGATTGTTTGAAATTTGTAAGACTTGGTTTATGACGTTCTTGATAGTCCAATCTTTTCATTCTCATGTCAGTTCCATATGTGCTTCAAAAGAATATATATTTTCTAATTATTAGGTGCAATATTCTTTACATGGCCATTAAACCAAGATTATTGGTGGTGGTGTTAAGATCTTCCATATCCTTGGTGATTATTGTCTGCTTGTTCTGTTAATCACTGAGAAAGGTATTAAAATAGACCACCAAAATAGTGGGTTTGGCATTTTCTCTCTGTAACTTTTTTTTTTTAAGATTTTATTTTTTCACCTGAGAGAGAGAGACAGAGAGAAAGAGAGACCACAAGCAGGAGGGGGAGGGACAGATGGAGAGGGAGAAGCAGACTCCCCACTAAGTGGGTAGCTGGACGTGGGGCTCGAACCCAGGACCCCAAGATCACAACCTGAGCCAACCAGGCACCCTTCTCTGTAACATTTTTAAATCTAATTTTATTTTCTCTCTTTTTTATGCAAGCTTAGTCCGTTTATATTTATTAATGTATTTAGATTATTTCTAACAGTTTATTTTGTGTTTTCCATTACTCCTACTTCTTACCTACTTCCCTTGAAGTGAGGGTCTTTCAATCTTTGCCTGAAATACTAACCAAGGAGGCGAAAGATTTCTACCCTGAAAACTACAAAACATTGATGAAAGAAATTGAAGAAGACACAAATAAATGGAAAGGTATCCGATGTTCACGGATTGGAAGAGTTAGTGTTGTTAAAATATCCATACTACCTAAAGCCATCTTAAGATTCAGTGCAGTTTCTATCAAAATTCCTATGGCATTTTTTACAGAAGTAGAAAAACTCCAACAAAAGTGTATATGGAACCGCAAAAGACCCCCGAATATCCAAAGCAATCCTGAAAAAGATTAAAAGAGTAGGAGGCATCACACTTTCTGATTTCAAGCTGTATTATAAAGCTATAGTAATCAAAACAGTATGGTTCTGCACAAAAACAGAAACACAGACCAATGGAAGAGAATCGAGAGCCCAGAAACAAACCCATGCATGTGTGCTCAGCTAACATTTGACAAGGGAGACAAGAACACTCAATACAAAAAGACAGTCTCTTCAATAAATGGTGCTGGGAAAATTGGATAGTCACATGTAAAAGAATGAAATGAGATCCCCTGACCTTAAACACCACTCAAAAAAATTAACTGGTAATGGATTAAAGAGGAGAAAACTACATAGAAATTGCTCCCTTCGGTGTTGTTTATAGTAATGGAAAAATTGAAAGCTACCTAAATTCTTTATATTAAGAGAATAGTTAAGTAGTTTATGATATGGTCATTTGATGAAGTACTTTGAGTGCTTAATAGTATGGAAAAATCTTTTTTTAAATATTAGACTTCAAAAGATACCA
Organism: Potos flavus; assembly: GCA_028534135.1. Lineage (NCBI taxonomy): Eukaryota > Metazoa > Chordata > Mammalia > Carnivora > Procyonidae > Potos > Potos flavus. The sequence continues at coordinate 52,631,503 of CM052883.1, forward strand.
AATCGGAGATCTTATATGTATATTTAAGGGGGAAAATTAAGCCTATGCATAGGGAACAAGACTAAGAAATTTATTAAAATATTGACAGTGTTTATTATAGGATAGAAGGACTTCAGAATTTTTTCCAGTTTTCTGTTTTTCTGATGTCATAAAATTAGAATGTGTAATCTATATAATGAAAACTACTTAAAAAGTTGGTATTAATTTAACATATTCCCAGATAGAATTTGAAATGTCAAACTAATTCAGGTATGCTCATCTCAAGCTCTATCAATTTATCTTTAAAAAAATGAAATACTTAGCAACAAATGAGCTAAGCATAGATCTGCCAAATATTCTGTTTAACTCCTTTGTTTAAAAGTGAAGTTTATTAACTTTCCAATAAAAATGTGCCACCGTATTTTTTATTCCCTTACTTTTGGCTTAAGCCTGACCTCCAGAAAAGTGAAATAATACTTTTTTAACAAACGCGTAAAATGTGTAATCCCATTTTCCTTCCCGTTCTCATAAGGTTAAATAGCTCACATATATTCTAGCAACATCTAGTATTTTGTTATATTTCTGTGCCCTATTTTGATTGTTGTCGTTTGCTCTATTATTTTATTTTTTTGTTTTAATACTTCTTTCTCTCATTTTAAGGTCATTCTGGTACAAGTTAACCCAGGGGAAGCATTTACAATAAGAAGAGAAGATGGACAGTTTCAGTGTATTACAGGTAAGAATGGTAATTTGTTATCCTTTGAGATGACAAAAATTTATGATACATAAAAATTTACACACTTACGGTTTCTTCCTTTCTTTCTCACTACTACTGCCACACCAACACACAAACTCTGAATACCTTATGACTTAATTAGTCCAGTAGCATCCTCATTAGTTTCTTTTCCCTGGTTTCTTGATTAATCTTACATTCCCCTTCTCAAAAATCTTCAGTGAATCCAGTTCAGGTTCCTTTGTCTTTTAAAAAAAATAATTGCATCTTCCTAGTCTTGCTTTCACTTTCCCTTTAATATTGTGTCCCTTTATCTTGCTAAAGGTGGCTTATTCACTATCTTCTTGAATCTGTCTTGTACTTTCTGTACTGTTCTTATCTATAATCTGCCCTTATCTCCACTATACCTAGCTTATCCAAATCCTACCAATGCTTCAAGACTGAGGTCAGATCTTATCTGTAAAAACATTTTTGTAAAGTCACTAGCCACCCCCCCACCACATTTATGACAAACAAAAATGTTTCCAGATATTACCGTATGTCCCTGAGGGTGGTGGGGGCAAAAGCACCCACGGTTGAGAACCACCACCCTATGTAAAGAGAAGAGCAATAAAAAGATCACTGACTTTGGTATTAGAGAACCTGGGTTTAAATCCCAACTCTGCTAACTTACTCTAGTTAGCTAGAACTTTTGCATGTTATTTAACCTCTATGAGGTACATTTCTCATCAGTAAAATTCCCTTCCTTATGAATAATATTACACCTCTTAGGATGATTGTAAGGGTTAACTAATATACATGTAAAGCACTCTAAACTGCATCTAGCCCATACAACGCATTCAGTAAATGGTGTGAAGGATGTCGCGGTGTTGTTTGATAGAAAGTGACCGTTATTTCTTGTGAAACCCTTAACTAATTATTGTGCCATTCATTTAACAAGTAACTAAATACTTTCTTATAATGTTTATTCTAGTTATATTTTTTAAGCCATTTAAATTTTGTGTATTTAACTTGAAATGTTTATTCAGTTTCTCCAACTAAGTCCTAAGCACTTTGAGGGCAAATACCATTTCTTATATTTCTTTGTATTCCCTTCAGTTCTTGGCCTTCTACATATTGGGTGCCAAACTAATAGTTGTTGCTTTAATTTGAAAAGAGCATGTTAAGTAGGTTGACCATGTGCTTTCTCATCCAAACTGATACTTCTGAGAGTGAAAGAGGACCCTAGCAACTATTCCAAAACAACTGTTATCAGTCAGGATTGTCCCAGGTAAACCAAGATTTATGGTACCCTTCCATCTTACTGGGACAATCTAATCTATTTGATCAAAGAAGAAATAGACCTTACTCTTTCTAGAGAAGTAATTAGCTCAGTAATTAAAATTAAAACTTTTAGCCTGCTATCCAAATCTTACATGCCTTCTATTCTCTAAGTCAACTTAAATCTGTATATCAATTAAGGTAACTTCACACACAAATAGGAAGAGTCCACATATTATGAGCTTAAAAGAAACCAGGCAGTAGAATTTATAAGCAATATAGTAAACTTTGCCTGTCTTTACTTGCCAATTAGGTTTTTATTAAATAATTCCATTTTTATATTGAATAGCTCTTAGAATGTAAGTTTCTAATAGAGCACACATCTTAGATTTATTTGTACATTTCTTCAAATTGTTTTCAATAAATATTGCTTATGATGGAAGCATTTAAACTAGTATAACATTGATCTTCTCAAACACATCTGCAAACGAGGACTCTCATCACTGTTATAGTGTGACTTAAACTACAAAAAGCATTAATTGCAGTTGGATAACCAGACTTTGAATTTTAAATAACTTCTATTTTAAAAGTTAATTTGTAACTGTAATTTGTGAATATCCTCCCTTATAAAATATAGTAAACTCATTTTTATGTGGTAATTACCCCTTCAGTCAGGATCAAAAAAAAGACTAATTTATAATGTGCCTATAGTACTAACAGTCTCTTAATAGTAGGAACTGACTACCATGTGAAGATATTTTTAGGCAGGGACACATTTCTCTGCTTCTGTAGGAAAGAGAGACTCCTCTCTGAATGACAGAGTAGAGGAGTGGAGACTGTTCTAAAATTACTGGGCAGAGTTTTTGAAAACACAGGATAGGGTAAGGGAAACAAAGTAAAAAGCTCTCTCCTTTTTACGTTTTTGTTATTTTAATTAAAAGATGGGATGAAGGTGGAAGGAGTAGTAGTGAACAAGGGACTGGGGTGAAGTTTTTATAAAGACCAGTGTGGCCCCACTCCAAGCAAGAGAAGACGGATGAGAAAAGACTAATGACTCCTGGAGCTCATCTTTTCCTTTTCTTCCCCTTTGCTATCACTAGTTTCCGTTATGTGGCAGACATCTTCCTGAACTAGTTCTAAAGCTAGGTAAAAGTTAAGAGTAGAAATAGAAGCAGAGGCAACAGATAATAAAGAGAAAGTCTTAAGGGAGGAAAATCATATGCCAGTGAAGCTCAGAGTAAAATAGGATCCTTGGCTCTAAGGCTATCAAGTTAGGAAAACTTTTCTCTTCACAGCCACTAGACCAATAAAGAAAACCTCAGTAGTAAAACCTGAAAACCGAGATAAATCCAGTGTAAATTAGTAAACATTTGAATTAAAGACTATTCTTTTTAAAGTAGTTTTATTATCTGTCAAGAATTTATAAAACAAAAACTAGGTTAACAGAAATCACTGGAAACTTTAGGGATGTAGATAATCTCCTTATTTTATTGGAAGTTTATAATTCGTGAGTTATAGCTAGTTGTGGGCAGAGCTCAATATAATACTTTTTCTACTATAGCATACTTGTTAGAGAGACAAATTGTTAATGTTTTTTTCCTTGAATTTACTAAGTGTCTCCTGAGGTATACTCTGCCAGCTGTTGGGAATTCAAAGAAAACTAAGACGCCGTTCCTGCCATTCAAGAACACAAAATAGTAGGGAAGAAAGGAGGGAAATTAACAATTGTATTAGAGTATAAAAAGAACTACTAGAGACATGCATGGGGTGTGGTGGAAGCATAGGAGGGTTACTGTGATGCAGAGTGATATGTCAGGAAGAAAATCTGTCAAGGAAAAAGTGATAAGTGACCTGTCTTTAAGGACAATAGCAAATGACAAAAGGATCTGAAGGAAGCATTTTAGACAGAGGAAACAGTATACAAAAGCAGCGGAAGGAAAGAATAGCCTTTTGAATAACTGCAAAGAGATCAGAATTGCTTGAAGAGTTGTATAAAGGGGATATACATGGAGATGAATCTGAAGATGTAGACAGATCTTGAAATGGCTTGACTGCCGCACTAAGAACTTTAACTTTATTGCAAAGGTGAGGAAGAGCCATTGAAGGAGATTATGCTGGAGAGTTAACATCTAGTTTACAGTTTGGAATGATTGGTGATATCTTTACAATGTACTATATGCTGGCTAACTGAACATAATTAAAAAATTAATAAAAAAATAAAAAGATTGGCAATGTCTTCCTTCCAATAAAGTGGAACAAATATTCTTCTAAATGCAGTGCTGAGCTTCTCTCTCTTCCTTCCACCCTTAAAAAAGAAAAAAGAAGGAAATAAATGGTTAAGAGCCAGAAACAGGACTTTTCAATATTTGTTTTTCAAAATATGTTTCATATGTATAATGAAAAGAATATACTTTGTTCATTGGATTTGATCATTTTTTTGTTGTTCCATGCCATTTTTTCTGAGTCTTATCCAGGATCTAATGTCTGTCTTCCTTTAATCTTTACCTTATATCATGCCCTTTTAGATCCTACACCACTCTTAAATATCTAAAACTGTAGTTCTCTGCCTTTTACAACTTTCCAGTTGCCATTCTCCTCATTGGTTAGGTTTATTTATACTGTATGATTCTGACCCATACATCATTTTTGCCATCCTAAGCCATTATTGCTGTCAGTACAAATACATTCTTTTAAAATCAGACTATGATCTTGAATCTGTCTTTTTTCTATTAAAAGGTACTTTGACACTGATTTAGCAATTTGATGTTTTTGTTTTCTTCATGAAGTGTTTTAATAGCATTTCAATAGATTGTTTTGTATGATGATAGATATTATGAAAATTAATTCATCCTTGCCTGGTAATTGTATATAGGAAAGTAAAAATGTATTGAATGAGTAAATCTTCAGGTTTAGTATTAATAAATCTTTGTAATATGTGCTAAAGACTACCCTTCTTAGTTTTGTTTTGTGGGGAAGTATGAAGAATAGAGAATTAGCCAAGGTTTCTGAATTTGGGTTACTGGGAAGCATATTTCATAGAGAGTATATGGTAAACTCTTTTAAAATCGCTGTCGTATAGCTGGCTTTTAATGGCGGTAAATTGGTACCTACCATCAGACATCATCTGTTCTGTAAAGTGTTTGCAGAAAAGGTCTTTTTTTTTTTTTTTTTTTTTTTTTTCTCAGTTTCTCTCCTCATCTACTTCTGGATGCCCATACAGAAATAAATGAGAACAGAAATTATGTTTTACATATGTTTGTAGCCCTGGTGCCTTGCATAGCACTCAGCACATAGAGAGTATTTAATTAAGTTGAATGAGGAAGAGAAAAAAACTAATGTTTCTTTACCATTTTCTATGTGTCGAGCAAATGGAATATATATAGACAGTTTTCCCTAAAAACACTCCTTCCTGAAAGGCAGTATGGCTCACTTTTTTTTTTTCTTTTATGACTCCTTGAAAAGAATAGGACTAGAGAATAAGAACTTTTTAATTAAATATCTAGTGGCTTTGCATTGTTATGGAACTTCTGCTTTGGTGCGATTCCATGCTACTATATGCAAAAGAAAGTTACAAAAACCCAAAAAGAATATACAGACCAGCTATGCCTAAATAGTTTTTATATGCCCTGGCCCCTTCAAATTACATATTTTAGGAAGATAAGCAACGATATTGATGATTATTTAATTTTATTAACCTAATAGAAGAGTAGTTAAGCACCTGGTACCTGGCTTTGAGTTCCAGCTCTATCATGTATTCTTATATCAGTCAGGTTATAGTAAACAATTTAGTGATTATTTTTACATCCTGTCTTATATTTGTCGTAAATAGGGTGTGTGTGTGTGTGTGTGTGTGTGTGTGTGTGTGTGTGTCCGTCATGTAGAATTTGGAACATAATCACAGAGATTATTATTATGCTATATCTTTTTGGACATACTGTTTATATCTGTGCAATCATAGAACCCAAGACCTGCATCAGACATATAACCCCTAATTATGCTGATCATGGATTAACCAGATCTGCATTTTAATGATATATTTTGCAACATTGCTTTCACAATTACATTTCAACAATAGTGAAGACCTTACATTCTTCATCCATTTGTTCATTCAGTATTCAGTAAAAGAAGTGTGTAAGCTGGTACTCTCTATTTCCTCAAACTTATTTGACAGACTTTCTTATATATCATTATATATCTTCTATATCTTATGTATCTTTAAGATGAAATGAAATTTGGTTACTGGCCCATTGCCAGTCTAAAGCTTTGTCTTATGTTGTATTATCCAGGACTTTGTCCTCTAGGGCTCTCTTTGACTGACTTTCTTTCCTTTCTTCCTTCCTTCCTTCCTTTTAGAAGTTTTTTTTTAATATTTTATTTATTTGAGGGAGAGAGAGAGAATGAGCAGAGGGAGGGGCAGAGGAAGAAGGAGAAGCAGACTCCCCACTAAGCAGGGAGCCTGACTCAGGGCTCCACTCCAGGACCCCGGGATCATGACCTGAGCCAAAGACAGACGCTTAACTGACTGAGCCACTGAGGTAATCCTCCCTTTCTTTAATCAATAGTTTTGACACAATAAATGGCATGTTTATAAGATTTTCAGGTGTCAGAAAGTTACCAAGGACAACTAATAATGATAAATGTCAAGCTCAAGAGATCAGAATATATTGAAATGATAGGTTAAAAGCAATAGGATAAAATGTAATAGGAATAAATTCAAAGTTTTACACTTGGTTTGAAATTTAGCTGCACCAGCAACGTGTAGATGTGTATTAGAGTTCCTTTTAAACAGACTCTTGTCTATTAAACACAAAAGGAATTTCTTAAGATGATATTGAGACTCTTCCTCTTCTTTCCTGCATGATAGTTCAGTCCTAAAGCCATTAGGTGACACAGAACAATATAAACACCTGTCATAGTTCATAGGGTTGCCATAACAGTATACCAGGGACTGGGTGGCTTATAAACAACAGAAATTTTTTTTTCACTATTCTGGAGGCTGGAAGATCAAGATCATGGTGCCAGGATGGTTGGGTTCTGGTGAGAGCCCTCTTTCAGGTTGCAGACTGCTGACTTATCACTGTATCCTGGAGGAAGGGGCAAGGGAGCTCTCTGGGTTTTCTTTTATAAGAGCACTAATCCCATTTATGAGGGCTCCACTCTCGTGATTTCATCATCTCGCAATGACCCTACCTCATGATACCATCACATTGGGATTAGGATTTCAACATATAAATTTGGGGGGGATACATTTAGTCCATAGGAGTGGGAGAGATGAGCTGCAGTGCTCCAGAGTGGGATGTCAGAGCCTAAATTGGGTAAGGAGTTCATCAGATAGGAGAAGAGCCTAATTTAGAGAGTCAGAACCCAGAGTGAGGAAAGAATTCACACAGCAAGGTGTCCTGGTATAGGGACTCAGAGTCTAAGCAGGCTAATGAGAGTATCATCAAGAAGGGGTGGCCTGGTGTAAGGTGTAAGATTATGCTGAGTGAAATAAGTCAATCAGAGAGAGTCAATTATCATAGGGTTTCACTTACATGTGGAGCATAAGGAAAAACATGGAGGATATTGGGAGAAGGAAAGGAAGGGTGAATTGGGGGAAATCAGAGGGGGAGACGAAACATGGGAGACTGTGGACTCTGAGAATCAAACTGAGGGTTTTGTAGGGGAGCGGGGTGGGGGGATGGGTGAGCCTGGTGGTGGGTATTGAGGAGGGCACATATTGCATGGAGCACTGGGTGTGGTGCATGAACAATGAATCTTGGAACACAAAAAATAAAATTAAAAAAAAAATGCACACACACACAAAATCAATACTTGATTTTAC
>CM052883.1:52639798-52686241 GCA_028534135.1 Potos flavus
TCCCCAGGGAATCCGTCAAGTCCTGGACTCTTGTGTTTTGGGAGATTTTTTATCACTGCTTCAATCTCATTGCTGGATATTGGTCTATTCAGGTTGTCAATTTCTTCCTGTTTCAGTCTTGGAAGTTTATAGGTTTCCAAGAATGTATCCATTTCTTCTAGGTTGTTTAACTTATTGGCATATAGCTGTTGATAATAATTTCTGATGATTGTTTCTATTTCCTTTGGATTAGTCGTGATCTCTCCCCTTTCATTCATAATTTTGTTAATTTGGACCCTCTCTCTTTTCTTTTGGATTAGTTTGGCCAGTGGTTTATCTATCTTATTGATTCTTTCAAAAAACCAACTTCTGGATTCGTTGATGCGTTCTACTGTTTCTCTAGTTTTTAACTCGTTGATCTCTGCTCTAATCTTGATTATTTCCCTTCTTGTGCGTGGGGTTGGCTTAATCTGTTGTTGATTTTCCAGTTCTTTAAGGTGTAAAGAGAGCTGGTATATTCGGGATTTTTCAATTTTTTTGAGTGAGGCTTGGATGGCTATGTATTTCCCCCTTAGGACCGCCTTTGCCATGTCCCATAGGTTTTGGATCGATGTGTCTTCATTCTGATTGGTTTCCATGAATTGTTTAATTTCTTCTTTGATTTCTTGGTTGAGCCAATCATTCTTGAGCAGGTCGGTCTTTAGCCTCCCAAGTGTTTGAATTCCTTCCAAACTTTTTCTTGTGGTTGAGTTCCAGTTTCAAAGCATTGTGGTCTGAGAATATGCAGGGAATCATCTCAATCTTTTGGTATCGGTTGAGTCCTGATTTGTGACCCAGTATGTGGTCTGTCAAGAGACATTCTACAAAATAGCCCTTAATCTTCAAAAGTGACGATTCTAAAAGTCAAGGTAAGACTGAGAAACTATTGAGACTGATAGACAAAAGGGACGCGTCAACTAAATGCAACATGTGATTCCGAACTAGATGCTTTTGCATATTATTAAGACAATTGGTGAATCTTTAATGGGATTTGGAAATTAGATGGCTTATTAGCTTCCTAGGGCTGCCATGAGAAACTGGGTGGCTTAAAACAACAGAAATTTAATGTCCTATAGTTCTAGAGGCTAAAAGTCCAAGATCAAGGTGTCAATAGGATTGATTCCTTCTGAGGGAGAATTCATACCTCTCTCCTACTGGCTGGTGAAGCCCAGCAATCTTTGTAAAATTTCTTGGCTCATAAAGGCATTGCTTTAATCTGTTTCCATCTTCACATAGTATTCTCCTTGTCTCTCTGTGTCTTCACATCACCATCTTCATATAAGGATACCATATTGGATTAAGGGCCCACTCTACTCCAGCATAACCTCATCTTTCATCTTAACTAATTTTATTTGCAGTGACGCCATTCTCAAATAAAATTGTATTCTGAGGTACTGGTACTTAAGCATATATTTTTTAGGAGATACAATTCATTCCATAACAAATAGTAATAAGGTATCAGTGTTAATTGATGGGTCATCATGTCAGCATCTTTCTTTCAAATAGGGAAGAAAGTTCTTTGTGCCAGCTGGACATGGAACTTTTTTTTTTTTTAATAAATCTGTGATTGTTTCAAATTTTTTGAGAATAACTAAGAAAATGATATTCTGTGTTACATAGAATCTTTGGGAGGACTAGAGAACCAGACTCAAGGCTAAGCTTCAGAAACAATGCCCCCATGCTATAAAACCTATCTGATTAGGAGGTATTATCAATGCCAAGATTGTACCTGTACCCTTTCTTCACTAAGAACTCAATATTACCTGCTTACAACATAGATGCCACTTCTGCAACAGGAATTTTGTGCTACCCACCTTCTGAGTTATTGGCACCCATAGAATCAGTGGTCTTTACTTGCACCAAGGTGACTTCCTCCAACATACAAAGGGGTTTCATATTCTGTGCACCAGAACAAATGACAGTATCCACTACAGTGCAAGCAAAGAAGACTTAACTTTATGAATAGAACTTGTTTATTTTAGTAGAACTAGAGCTAAACATGAGTCACTTATTGAATCTTGTTTGCGAAAGTGAAAACAAACGAAATCTTAGACTACAAAAACAAAAAATGTAAGTTCAAAATGGATGGCATATTACTTTGGTTAGATGGTATCCTTTTAACATATTTAAAAGAAGTATTGACAGAGCTTGAACCCAAGAGGGTAACAGGAGAGCATAGAGTCAAGAAATTATTCTTGTAAAAGATTATAAATACTTGAAGGATTTTTAACCTAGAAGAGAACTGTGATTTGAAGACATTGTTCTCTGCACCTTTAGAGGGCAAAATTTAGACTAACAGATGAGAGTTGCAGAGAAGCAAATTTTGACAGGAAACTGTCGAACAATATGGCTCTGTAAAAATGGAGTCATTTCTTTATTATACCTGAGTCCCATCACTATATGTGCTTGTGCACTGGTTGAGTGGCATTATGAAAGTGTTGCATAGAAAAGAAGATTGATTAGATAAACTCCAATATGTATTCTAACTAAAGATTCTTTGATTCCAAAATTACTTGTTAATCAAACTGAGATCTCTTTTGTTAATTCTAGGAATGACTACACTGGCTGAGAGTCTTCAGTTTAACAAGTATATCTGTGTATGGGCATATTTCATAAAGTAGTTGAGCTAATGAATGGTTATTGCTCAAAACAGACCTATAAATAAGATGCCAACTAGTTAATTTATTAATCCTCATTCCTAATGAAATAAACACTTGAAAAAGACACTTTAATCTTCTGAATTTTATAGGGGCAGGAACAATGATGCTGTCTTTGTCTCGGTACATAAAACCTTAACTCAAGTGTTCAGGGATTATTAGTTTCCTTCTATTGGTTTCCTTAATAAGAGAAATTGTCTCTTTTTCATTTCTGATTCTCTGTACTAAAATAATGCCGTTAAGTTATTAGGCATGCTGTCAATATTTATTGAAATTAACTGCTAAAATATTTTTAGTATATTGGTATACTCCTTTGCCTTCCAACCTACTATATACTAAAAATATACTTTTATACTTAGGAATATATGAACACTAGTTCACATCGAACTGGTCTTCAATATGAACACCAGTTAAGATTGTAGAGTAACATAGACATGTTAACTTAAATATGTAAATAGTGAATCAAAGATAATGCCGGGAATCTGATCATTTTACCATCCTGGATTTCTCCTTATTATGATCTGATTCCTATGTGTAGAAAAAGTGTGAATTCAAGTTTGCTGAGAAATATTAACCTTTGCTTTCTCATATCTCACCTTACATAGGGAAGCCAATAACATAACAATCTCAAGAGTGTGTTGATTCTGAGCCCCTTCACCAACTAGAGTTAGTATATAACACCAAGCTCCACCTCCAAGTCCTCCTGTTTTCCTTTTTGCTTCCAAGTGGCTGTGAGCTTCTCAGCAGTTACTAATATTTTCTCACCATGTTGCTGCTGGTGTTGCTTTCCATTCTGCATGGGAAACTCCAGTGGGGATTTATTTGACTCTTGTTTCTTTTACTGTCACCTCATTCAAGAAGTGATTAGCACTGTTGCCCCTGGGGCAGTTATTATTGACACTTTTGTTCCCTTTTTTCTTCTCTTCATGTTGCTGCTGTTCATCACTGCTTTTCTATTTTTACCCTGTCTCCTCATGTCCCTCATTCTGACTCTTCCTGCCATTATAGGCATTTTTGAAGTTAAGGGAAGGTTAGTCCGAACCAGTAAGTACCACTTTGTCCTTCTCTGTGTGTTCTGGGATCATGGTGAATATAAACAAGTGTCTATCTTCCTTGCAGTTAGTCTGTTCTTTCATATTTGTGTCTCCTTTGCAAAGCATTTTTTAGCAAGTCTCCTGAACTGATCCCGATGACTTTTGAGTCTTTAATAAATACAGTGTTTTATTAAATACCTATAAGCCCTGTATCCCATTAATCCCAACTCTGTTACCCAAGACTCAGTTCTCTGCCCTCTAAAAGTTGGAGTGCCTGGCCTTGTTCTTCTTTGTGTTCTTGTGTGAATCCCTTATGCCCATCAGATCTAATCAAAGCCCAAAGCCCATCTCTCAGGATGTCTTTGTAGGGGAGGAAAAAGAAAGATGGAGTTGTCCTGCAAGTAGAAGTCCTAGTTGATCTGCTGTCATATCCTAGAATCCCCAAGACATGTATACAAACTATACCTTAGCCCCCATGACTCCTTAGATTTGTCAGGCATTTGATATTAAAAATACTTCTGAAATTTATTAGAAGTTAAATGTCTGTTGTTTTAGATATCCTGGTACAGTTACTATAATTAGCATCATGAAATACTGTACCTATAACTTTTCTTCCTAAAGTCACAACAGAACTTCAAAGAAATAACAAGGTATGTGAATCAATTAATGGTGCATTGTAAAAGGCAGAGGTCTGGGAGTAAATCAACCTGAGTTCTAGGAATATTGGGGTGGGAATTACAGGAAAACATATTTAGCTCAGTATGAGGAAGAACTTTGTAATAAACAGAACTGTCAAAAAGGCTCAGGAGCGATGAGTTCCCATCCATCTTTGTAGCTGGTAATGCATATGCTGGCTCTTCACTTGATGGTGCTATTAGAGAGGAGGTTTAATTTCTTTTGAGTGGATGGTTGGAGTTGATGCCTTTTAAGGTTCTTCCCAAATCTAAAATTTTATGATTCTGTAGATTTGCGTAGATCACTTAAATTCTGGTCACTATTTTGCACATACGGGAAATAAGGGTGGGCAAGTGCAAATTTGATGTAATAAGTTTCCATCAGCTCTCAAGTTTTTAGGTATTTTTAACTCTGCTAATATGCTATATTTTAAATATGTTTTAATAATAGGGAGATCAATAGTCTAAGAGTTTTTTTTAGAAGACCACTGATTATCTTTGGCCCACTGACTTTCCATCACTACAGATCTGACTGAACTTAACCACGTTCTTTAGGTTCTATGTAAATTATAAATAGCTCAAGTAAAAACCATATGTAGTAGATTCTTTCTTTTTTAAGATTTTATTTATTTATTATGAAAGAGAGAAAGAGAGCTCACGGGGTGGGGGGGGCAGGGGGCAGGGAGAAGCCGACTCCCTGCTGAGCAGGGAGCCCGATGCAGGGCTAGATTCCAGGACCCTGAGACCATGACCTGAGCCACCCAGGTGCGCCTTCCCCCCACCATATGTAGTAGATTCTTATTCCCATATGAGTAGGCATTATTTTACAGTTCAGCAGACTAAATCATGGAAAAGTTATGTCCTTTCTGTATTACTTAGAAAATCTTAACCACCCTTAGAAAATGCTCTAAAGCATAGGTGACTATTTTTCATACTGGTGAAAAATCACATTTTTATGTTAAAGACTTTGCCCTTTATAATTCCTCCCCCAGGATGAAAAACATCAGTTCTAGTAGAGAGGCTTAAAATACTAGTTTTGAAACATTAGTGACTCTTGTTTGTGAAAATGAATCATGACAGACCATCCATTCATAAATTCAGCCCATTTTAGGTTAAGTGAATGACTATGACTCATCCTGAGTACATTGTGTAATAGTCCCAGGTTGTCCCGAAAACCTATTAAGTGCTATTTTTTGAGAGAAACGTTATATGACTTAGTTAAGAGAAAATTGCAACATTTATGCCAAAAAGGAAAATATAGGCAAATTCAGTTGTCCCCAATTGTTTATGTTCCTAATGAATAAAATATCACTGTTACAGTTGTTCTCCTGGAAGTAGAAAATCTAAACCAGTTTAGTGAGTTCTGTTAAAATAAGTGACAAAATCTTGATTAAAAATGTTTTAATGGGTAATGACAAAAGGAAATTAAGACCCAGAAATACAAATAGCTTGTAATAACTTTTCAGTGTTTATAAACCTGTTGCATTCTGGTATTTTTTATATTGGTTAGTGACTAAAATGGACCTGTCAGGATCTATGCCTTTTCTCTAAACTGGTCTCACAAAATGGTATTTTATTAAATATACAGAAATATGGATGTAAAATGTTTATTTTGAGTGTAGTCCTCTCTCCTTCAAGTGACTGGTTTTCCTTTTAGGAAAGAAGCCACTTACTAAAGGTAGATTATGAGATGGAAAATGAGGAAGATAAAAAAACAGATTGGCTTATGATGGAAAGTATAGAAAGATTAGACAATTTTAAAGGCAAGAATGAAAAATGAATTTGGATGTTTTAAATAATTAGAGTCAGAAGAGCTAAGGGATCATTAAGTGGATTTTAAACTCTTCAGAACAACATATCTAGAACAGTCTCTGTTTAGTTTGATTTTTAAAGCTACCTTTTAATATGTAAATGGTTGTAAAGTCAATATGTCTAAGTAAAAGAAAATGGTAACCTGCTTTCATGAGATTGGTTGGTTTTTAAAATTAAATGACCATTCTAGGTAATAGAAAATTAGAAATAATGTGCTTTCTATAGAAGAAAAATTTTGCTGTCTTAATTTCTCAAATACTTGCTTCTCCCTAGATCATAATATGATTGGATTTTTATTAGAATCAAATTTTCATTTAGAGGGGAGAGGGGTGGGGGTATGGGTTACCCCGGTGATGGGTATTAAGGAGGGCATGTATTGCATGGAGCACTGGGTGTTATACGCAAACAATGAATTGTGGAGTACTACATCCATAACATAATAAAAAAAAATTTCATTGGCCTTTGATTATAATTACCATCATTACTTGTTTGCTTAGGTTAAGGTTAGCCGAACAGTCATACTGTCTTTATTGAACATTCAAATTTCTTTAATATCTTAACATTTTTAACCTTTAATATCTGAAACAATTAAGGAAATGTGTAGTTATAATGAAGTCTATTCCTGGCGCTATGTAGCCACTCAGTAAATATTTAATTGAATAAATGACCTCAGTAGATAATTATGTGCAACATATAGGTAATCTCTTATTTTTTTGTACTACCCATATTTTTCCCTGAAATACTTATTTTAAAATCTCATTTCATCATGAAATTACTTGAAAACTGAGGCCAAAGGAATTGTGTTTGGGCTGTACTGATTTTGTTTAGCTTTGTACATCTTAGCTTGACTCAGAATTCTCACAGCATAGGAAAATAATCCACAACAGGTAGTAACCATGGTGATTATAAAATACTACTACCTCTAGAGAATTACTGTGTCACACTTTTGTGAAGGTCACCAGCGACCTCTGTATTGTCAATATGAGTGGGCTTGGTTCTCTTCAAACTTAACCTTTCCCTCAGGATTTGACACAGTATATTATTCCCTCCTTCTTGGAACACTTCTCTTGACTTTTCCTTTTATAGTTTACATATTCTCCTGATTTGTCTCCTATTTCCCTGGTAACTCCTCCTCAATCTTTTTTGATATATATTATGATATGAGTTCAAAAGTGTGTAGCATATAAGTGAAATAAGCCACTCACAAGAGGACAAATACTGTATAATTCCTCTTAGTCAGATTCATAGAGACAGAAAGTAGAATGATGATTGCTAGGGGACTGGGGAGGGAGGGGATGAGGAGTTACTGTTTAATGGGTACAGAGTTTCAGTTTTGAAAGATAACAAAAGTTCTGGAGATGGATGGTGGTAATTATTTTTTTCCCCCAAAGGTGGTAACTATTGCACAACAGTGTCCTTAATGCCCCTAAGCTGTGCACTTGAAAACAGTTACAGTAGTTCATTTTATCCATATTTTAGCCACAAATTTCAAAAAATAAATATTAAAAATTTATTTTCATTCTTACCAAAAAAAAAAAACAATGTCTACTGTAGAAGATAACCTGACGGCGGCAGAGTTTAAACAATGTGGTAGGCAAAATTCTAAGACAGTGCTTAAGGTCAATGCCCCTTGTTGTACATACCATATATAATCCCTGGGACCATGAATATGATGAATTTTACTTCCATAATTAGGTTCTATTATACAGTACAGTTGACTTTCAAGAAAAGAGAGATGATCTGGGCTGACCCCCACCTAATCAGGTGAGCCCTTCTAGAAGTAAGATATTTGGGAAAGGGCCATGTAGCAAGGAATGTGGGTGGCCAACCTGAGAGTGGCTGACAGCCAGCAATGAAATGAGGGTCTTACTCCTACAGCCACAAGAATCTAATTCTGCCACAACCACATGAGTTTGGAAGAGGACTCCAACCTTCAGATGAGGACACACCCTAGCCAACATTTTGATTTTCACTTTGTGGACACTGAGCAAAGAACCCAATCACACTATGCCCAGACTTCTGAACTACAGAACTTTGAACTAATAAATGGGTGTTTTTTAAAACCACTAAATTTGTGCTAATGTTAACACAGCAATTGAAAACTAAGGAAAATAATACGAACCTTTTTTTCTCTCATGAATTATAGTTCACAGGTAGGCAGGTAGTGCTTGTATGGAGTTCTCTGCCCCAAAGGTGATACAGGGACCCCAGTTACTTCTGTCTTGGTCTGCCATCCCTAGGATATTGTGCTCATGTGCATGAACCAAGATGGCTCACCACTGTGTCTGTGTCCCAGACAAAATGGAAAAGGGGGAAAAGAAGAGGTATAAGGTATACCCTCTTTCTTTAAGGACACACCCTGGAGTTTGTACAGATCACTTCTCACATTCTCATTGGCCATAGCTTGAAACAATACTGGAAGGTAATGAGTAAATGTCACGGAGTACAAAAAATAATAATAATAAATCTTGAAAGATCTTCCAAAAGTAATTATAGTGTTTATTTAAGGGGTGGCGGTGCATGAAACGGGGAACAAGGATGGGATGAAAGTTTTCTCTCTATACTTTTTTACATTTTTCATTTTTCGAATCTTGTAAATATACTTCCAATTAAAAATAACATTTTAAGTAAATAAAACGAGGGCCTCATATAAGAAACTTCTACCTCCAGGGCGCCTGGGTGGCTCAGTGGGTTAAAGCCTCTGCCTTTGGCTCGGGTCATGATCCCAGGGTCCTGGGATCGAGCCCCGTGTCAGGCTCTCTGCTCAGCAGGGAGCCTGCTTCCTCCTCTCTCTCTGCCTGCCTCTGCCTACTTGTGATCTCTCTCTCTTTCTCTCTCTCTGTCAAATAAATAATTAAAAAAAAAGAAAGAAACTTCTACCTCCCTTCTTTCTTTTACTCAAAAAATATTTATTTTTTGAATAAAAAAATGTTTACTTAGCAACATTTCACCTGTCCCTTTGGGATTGGTGTCTCTCCATTCTTATTCTTTGTCCCACAACAAGATTAGATTTTTGAACTTTTTCATGAATGATTTTGGCCCAAAGGAGGTCA
Source organism: Potos flavus (assembly GCA_028534135.1). NCBI lineage: Eukaryota > Metazoa > Chordata > Mammalia > Carnivora > Procyonidae > Potos > Potos flavus. Next base: position 52,649,047 of record CM052883.1, read on the forward strand.
TGTCAGATATATATAATATATAATATATATGCTTAAGTTATATTAGGTATTTTTAAATGTTTGATACACTCAAATATATTTTACAGTAATTAATAGTAAAAGGTCATTCCACTTTTTGTTGTATGTGCACAGTACTGTAACTACATTTTAGGCCACATCAGTTTTTATTGGTCACTATAGCAGAACCTTACTACCATTTGTAAGTTGAGAGCAATTAGTACATTCTGGATTTGAAATATCCATCTTGACAGTTCATTTGCTAATAAGTTGAGAACTAGCCATATGAAGCAATTACCTCTTCTTTATTTTTTTTATAGATTTTATTTATTTGAGAGAGAGAGAGAGAGCAGAAGCGGGGGGCTGCAGAGGGAGAGGGAGAAGCAGGTTCCCCGCTGAGCAAGGAGCCCAGTGTGGGGCTGGATCCCAGGACCCTGGGATCATAACCTGAGCCCAAGGCAGATGCTTAACCGACTGAGCCACCCAGGCGCTCCGCAATTACCTCTTCTTAAGTGAGATGGAGATAATGTGATTTGATCAAATCTGCCTAACTAGATGTATAAACTAGGGAAATTGTAGCCACCTTAGAGAACTGACCTTCCTAACCAGACTTGGTTAGAACTTGTCACGAAAATCCTTTTAGGCATATATTACACCTAACTGAGTGGTTTTATGGCCTTTTAAGAACATTAGTCCCACATTAGTACCACATTGGTAAGGATGCAAATTTATTTACAGAAAGGTCTGTGTCACTTTTGCATGTTTATTTCTACAACTGACCTTCTTAAAACACTACTTTTTTTTTTTATTACTATGCTAAAAACCAAAAAACCTTGCCTTTTCCCGTTTTCTATAGTAGAGAACCCTTACCCTGATTTTCTAGGCACTCAATCCCTGGCTCCAACCTTTCCTTCCAGCTTTACTCACAGAAATCTTGCACTCCAAATATTCTAGGGTTTGTAGATACCTTAGTCTCTACATATTTCTTGCTGACACCCTCCTCATATCTTTGTTCACATTGCTTCTTCTTAGAAAAATCATGCAGGAGCATGTATACACATATCTATCTTCTCATCTTTTGGGGAAGAAATCTTCACCAGTTGGCTTTAAGATATTTTTGCTGAAGATGATATTAATAGAGTGAATAACTGTAGGCATAAAAGTGTGTCTTAAACTTGAACCTAGCACAGGGTGTTCTTTAAAAAATACCTTTCTGATTAACTGAAAAGCAGAAAGCCTTTTTCCAAGTCATTTTACTGAAAATGTTTACAAAGTAAACACATTTAACCTTGGTAAACAGATACAGAAAACAATCCAGAATCATTATAAACATTAATACTGATTATATGTACTGTAGTGTGGATTATTTAGAAAATTTGAGTTGATAAATTGCTTACCCTAGGTTGGAGTATAGTTTGGAGGTTTCTTTTTAAACTCATTCTTTTATTTAGCATATTATTATGAACTTAGTATGTACAATCACTGTTGCAAAACTGAAGATTTAGTGATGAGTAAGATAGATCTTATTCCTGCCCCTCGCAAAGTTTAGTCTCCTAGGGAAGACAAACAGTTAAGGAATTCAATAAAATGAGAGAAGTGCTTTGATGGAAAAGAACAAGAAGGGTGCTATGGAAGCTCATAGCAGAAGCACCCCAATCAGTCCTGGGGTTAGGACACTCAAATGATACATTCCGTTCTTTACTTTTTACCTCCCCAAATGGAACATTAAAAATTCTTATTAATTAGTGGCTTTATTTAATTAAGACTTGAATCTTGAAGGCCATTTATTTGATTATACATTAAGGATATGGACAGAATTGGTTTGTTTTGTAATTAGGAAAAATATTACTTTTAATGAATATATATGCATCAAAAAATTTTGGGGCACATTTCCTTCAAGTGTCTGTCTCCCTGTATGGTAGGATTACAAAAGTTTTTCTTCCTTATACTTTCTATATAATTTGATAATTTTGATTATCAGTATTACCAATTCTATTGATCACAATATTAATTGCTTAAATAATCATATAAATGATGTTTTAGCCTCTTGTAAATTATTTAGTCTAACTTTCATTTTTAAAAATTTATAGGTTATTTTCTTTAAAGCTAAGGCCTTATGCTCGTTAAGGAAAATGGTGGACTGTATAATGTATTTTTGTGCAGACTACTGGATGTTTTAATTAGTAAAAACTAAAACATGGGACTACCAAGCTTATAGGTACATAATAATAGTCTGACAATTTTTGAAAGTAATGGGGGGGGTAGAAGAAATGTATAAATTTAATATAATACAGAGTTGGCTTAAAGAATTCTGACATTCGGAAGGACATGTAAGAAACCCAGGGCAAGAAAACTTTAGATGTTGAGGATTTTGTCAACCCCAAAAATGTATCAGTATAAGCCAGACTGTATTTATGGAAGAAGATATATTTGTTTGGATCCTATTTAGCCAAACCATTCTGTGAGGGGATGCTAGGAAAAGAAACCGATATTACTTCAGACCTACTTTGTGTTCTGCATACATTTTCCTAACCCTATGAAAGAATATCTTGGAAAGATTACCTTCCTTATTAAATAAAAACCAGACTCTTTAAGTTAGCTTCAGTAGAAAGATATCCTGGTAAGAAGGCAACTGAATTACAAATACAGAGATTTACCTTAATTTAACCTTGTAGTAGCTACAGCCACAATTTCGGACTCAGAGAAGTGTTAATTAAGCATTCTAACAAAGGCATAAACCTTTCTAATATTTGGCCAAAGTACAGCTGGGATAAGGCAAGGCTAGGATGTTCAGAGAACATTTATATATAAAGTTATAGAGACTACCATGAATTTACATAACCCTTGTACCATCTGCAGAGAATATCCCAGGAAACAGAAAAGGTCTTTCCTGGTTTCTTTTCTTATATGACAACATGTTGAATGTAATTTTTACTACTTACCTAGATACAGAGAGATGGAAGAATCATTCTCTCTTCCAGCTTATCTAGGACTTATCCTCACAATTCTCATTTCCTCTGTTATAGCAATCAGTACAATTTCCATTTCTTAAAAAGACCCTTCCTATGTGTACAAAAGTATGGCTTGTGCCCTGACTGTGATGATGGTATTATATGAAGGCCCATCCAGACATGTTGCCATTAACCATGAGAGTCATGCAATAGTATAATAATTGTGGTGGTAGACTGTTTTCTCTCAGGTATGTATGTATTAATTGCTCTAAGGCTCCAGAGGTTTGCCAGAGTCATAATTTAAATGTAGAATTCTGATCCCAAACCTTACACTAACATTTGAAAATGTCGATTCACTTTTAGAGATTAAATTTTAGTCAAACCCTGTTTTTATTCCCTATGGATCAACAAAGTTCTCTGTATTCACCATCCCCTCCCGCTTCATTTTGTCATATAAATCTTTCACCACTTTTGGAAAATCCCTTCATCATTACAATGAAAGATCATTTCGATATTGTTACATTTTTAAGAATCTTAATATGTTGAAATTCCTTACCCTTTTGTACTCAGTCTTCCATACGTAGACAATTGCCAGAACACAAAAGAGAAGAACTAAATGCATATTCTTTTCCTGGAAAGAGAATTTGCCCTAAATCTCTTTTGCTGTCCTGAAGGACAATTCAATTCTTGACAGCCATTTGAGAAACTTAGAGCCTGCCTCACAGCTGACTAAGGGAAACAGGCAAGTAATCCACAGTTAAAACAGAGCAAAATGTGTACTATAATGGAATTAGGTATGCCCAAATATATGTGGGAGGCCAGAGAAGGAATACCTAACACAGCTTGGAATAGTCGTTGAGTGCTTGCAGGAGAAGTTGTTGCTTAAAGGAGAAAAATAGAGAAATATCTTAGAGGCAGAAGGAATCGCCTGTGCAAAGGCATAGTGCACAGACATTAGAGGAGACTGGAAGGTATGATGAGAAAGAGAGATTAGAGAACATTATACATAGAGGGGTGTCTGGAAATGAGACTAAAAATGGAAACATAAGGTATGTTACAAATACTTTCATATGTCATGCCAAAAATTTTAGATTTCGGGATTCCTGGTTGGGTCAGTCAGCTAAGTGTCTGCCTTCAGCTCAGGTCATGATCCCAGGGTCCTGGGATCTGGGATTGAGTCCCGTATCGGGCTCCTTGCTGAACAGGAGGAGCCTGTTTCTCCCTCTGCCTGCCATTCCCCTTGCTTGTGCGTGCTCTCTCTCGCTCTCTGAGAAATAAATGAAACATCTTTAAAAACTTTTTTTAGGTTTTATCCTGAAAGGAACAGGGAGCCACTGAGGATTTTAAGCAGAGTAACCAAAAAGAGTGGTAATAATGATGAGATGTGGGGGTTCAGTGTGGGGGATGAGAAGAGAATAGAGTGATTTATAATTTTCCTAGTCAGTTGAACAGAAAGACAAATGAGAGCACCCTTACTATGCTAAATAATACAGAAGAAGAAAAGAATTGGTTTGGGTAGGAAGATGGAAATGATGAGCATGTAAGGTTCAAAATGCTTTTTGGTTTTATTGCTCTTGCTTATAAGAAAGGCTTAGAATGTGTACTAGTCAGGACTGTCCAGAGAAACAGAAGCAATAGGATATACATAGGATATCTAAGGAGAGATTTCTTATAGCAATTAGCTTACATGTTTACAAAGGCCAAGAAGTTTCATGATCTGCCTTCTGCAAGTTGGAGAACCAGAAAAGTTGGTGGTAAAACTCAGTTCAAATCCAAAGGCCTGAAAATCAGTGGACTGATAGTAGTCCCAGATGACAGAAAAGGAAAAACAGATGGTTCTTTCTTAAATGTTTAATGTGGATATTCAACCTAACTCATAAGAAAATGCAAACTAAACTATATTGAGATACTGTTTTCACCTTTCACATTGGCAAATATCAAAAGTTTGATAACTACTGGTAAAAATGTGTTGAGAACATATATTAATACAAACTCTGAGATTTGGTAATATTGAAAATGTAAATTCTCTGAAATGGCAGTCTTACCTCTAATAATTTATCCTACAGATATACTGACACATTTATGAAATGATGTTTATACAAAGATATTCATTCAGCATTGTTTGTAATAGTGAAAGGTTGAAAATAACTTGAATGTCTTTCAATAGGGGAATAGTTCAATAAATTATGGTATGTTGTTACAGTGAAATACTACACAGCTATTAAGAAGTGAAGCAGCCCTACATGTACCAATATGGAAAGATCTCTAAGCTATATTATTAAGGTGAACAGTGTGTATAGGACACCATCATTTGGTGTGTTTTTTTTTCATAAAGCTTTCATTTATTTGAGAGAGAGGAAGGGCGCATGAGCGGGGGGGAGGGGCTAAAGGGAGAGGGAGAAGCAGACTCTCTGCTGAGCAAGATGCCTTATAACGGGGCTTGATCCCAGGACCCTGAGATCATCACCTGAGCCAAAGGCAGATGCTTAACCAACTGAGCCACCCAGGCTCCCCTGTCATTTGTATTTTTAAAAGAATATACATACAGTTGCTTTTATATGCATAGAATATCTCTGAAAGGATTTATAAGAAGCAAAGAATGGTTGCTTTGGGGGAGAAACTGTATAGTTGGAAGACAAGGTTGAAAAGGAAGGTCCCAAACCTGCAATCTAAATATCTCCAAAATGTTTTATGGCCACAAGCAAAGAGCCTGGGGAAAGCCCCATCTCCTACCTTTCTTGGCTTAATCTCATCATAAATGATCTACATAAGTAAGACTCTTTACTTCCTAGTCTGGTAATGCTTGAATCTGAAGAGAATGAAAGGGATATGGGGCCTCTATTTCTGTCTTTGCTTTGTAGGAGTTTTTCCTCTCTTCATAGTCTTTAGCAAGCCATCAATATAGTGAGTTTTTAATCTCGTTTTTTCCATTTAATCATGTTAGCTGGTGGGGACTTGCTCTGAGAAGGTTGGAATGAGTAGGGTAAAATAATGGCCAACAGCAAATGATCAAAATAATATAAATCTGAGAAGGTTGGAATGAGTAGGGTAAAATAATGGCCAACAGCAAATGATCAAAATATATAAATCATGACAGAAAAATAAGACTTTATAGTCCAGGTCTTCTCCTGTTGAAAGTTGATGTATAGTGAAAAAGTACAGCAGTATCTTCAGTTGTAAAATGGCATTTGGTTTCTGCTATGAAAAATCTAGATTTAAAGATTACCCTTCAAAAAGAATCACAAAGACAACTATCTCAGTAATTTTTATGTCTTCCAAATATTTTTTTCAGATAATTAATAGTTTTTAAAAAACCAACCTAAGAATAAGGGGAGAGCCCATGCTTTTCCTTTAAAAAAAAAAAAATCTCATAGGAAACAGCATGAAAGCAAGTTCCTGAGAGCATGGGAAAGGATCGTTGGCATGTTTTCAAGTTAATCTGATTATGTCAGGTTAATGATGATAGAACAAAAGGTTATTAAACTTACCTCCAGCTCTGATCTACCTTCAGTTTTCCAGTTCTCCTGTCTTTGAAGGAAAAGAATGTTCGTGTTTAAGTTTAGAGGCTTAATTTCTTCTTAAAAGACCATACAGGAGAATGTGAACATTCTATGGCAAGCCTCCAGAGATAAGTTCTGTTCCTGTTAGGGGATAGGAGATCTCTAATTCTAGATAGGCTAATGCGGGGAGAAGATATTTTGAAACCCCATATATAGTACTCATAATAAACTATTTTTTCCAATCCGTCTGTTAAAAAAAAAACTATTAAAAAATGAATATTTTGATGTCAATAAAACTAAAAATAGTGAAAGCCCAAAGAAGATGACAATGTAAAAGAGACTTTGAGGTAGCAATAAATTGTGAGGGCACAGAATGTAGTTTTGTGTACCTCTGAATCTAAATGTAAATGTTCTTTATCAGGCACAGCATTTTATATAAAAAGCTCAATAAATGGCATATTCTGCAGAAGATCGGTCTAATGAGTGGCTACAGAAGCTATTTTCCAGAAAACTCATGTGGTTTGTAGAACCTTAAGACATGTTTTAAAAGGTCCAGACCTTAAATCACAGAAGCTGTGAGGACTTAAAGATAAATATAGAGTCGGTGATGTGGGAAGTCTATAATTAAAATTAAAAAGCTTAGCTATTATGTGAAAAGAACCTATTACAACCCTTTTTAACATCAGCAATTCTGATTTAATGCAGTCTGTGCATGTTGGGTGACTGGTCTGCTCTGTCATGTGGACATTTTTTTCTTCAACCTCAGTGGCCTTAATGTTTCATCCTGACAGGATTTACGTCATTGATCCATATCACTGCCAGTGTGATGTCAGCATGTGGGTGTGCAGTTATTGAGAGATAGTTAATCTAATGTGCTGCAGGAAAACCCAAGCACTATTTCCTACTAGAATAACAAAGAATGATTCATCATTGTTCACATTAGACTGATGCTAAAAATAGTATTCACAACCTGCTACGTCTATGCACATTAATATCACAGACTTTGTAGATTTCTAAACAAGAGCACTAGAAATAACTTCTTTAGAAACAGGTACTTGATAAATACATTTCCTACTTCAGGTTTTTTATCTGTATACAGTTCAGTTTAGTGCTAAAGATAAATTCTAACCATGATATGTCATTCAAACTTTTTCTACTTGATGTGCTTATCACATATAAATCTAAATGCTTAGCAAATCTAACTATTGAAATTTTTAATTAGCTGTACACAGATAAATGAAATTACCCATAATTCTGAATCCTGCTTAGGCCCCTAATTTAAGCAGTCTACTTTATCCAGCCTTAAAAAAAGAATAATACGTTTTCATGGAAAAAGCCCTTAAACATCTAGGCAGTAAATAATGACCTTGATCTTTTTCTTCTGTAACTCTCTGCCTTATTCTTTTCCATTATGATCACCAACTTGTTAAATTCCTAGACTTGAGGCCTGTACTAATTGCCTGCCTCAAGTGAATAAATGTTACCAGGTGTTTTGTAGACTTTACCAAATAGGCATCTACTATTAATAAGGTGACTTTATTGGTCCCAGTTTGTCTGGGACAGTCCCAGTTTAGTATACTCTTTTCTTGGTGTCTAAGCAGTTTAACATTTGTTGCAGACTTTTCGTTGTTTAACAGAGTATAATTAGTGGTTCCATTAAAATAAGCTGTGATGCATCTAGTCGTCTGCCATTTTGTATTTACAGCTTCTGCCATGATTTCTTCTGGTAAGCAATATATCCATCTCTTGTTTTCACTTTAACCTATTATTAAATCTTAAAAGCAACCAGAGTAAATTGTTTTTTCTTTCCCTTACCAGAAGCAAATCAAGGATAGCAGTTAAGGTAGTTAGAAATAAAATAAAGTGTTCTTAGATATAGATCTAGGATCTGCTAACACCTTCCAGTCTCCTGGTGGTGGTGGTGGCTACTGAAGAAGTATATGATGCTGCTGCCCTTGCTGGCCACTTGGCATTACGAGGCTACTGGTTGGAGGTGACCAATGGGAAGCATATAGGTTAGATAAATATAAAATACATGCAGAAAATAAAATCTCATTATCCCTACCACAGAATATATGGGGGGAAAAAAGGTCTGAATGGTTTTGTCATTTATTGTATAAATCTATAACTGCTTAATATTGGCAGTGGTTTTTTTTATTTTGCAATTAACCCTTTTGGCAACAGTGAGCTAAAAAAAAATCTAAACTTGGTGAAATATTCAAAAGAAGCATAGAGACAGTTCAGTGAGTTTCATTTGTTAAAATTTTGAAGGTATTATAGTTCCAGTGAAAATATTTGGAGTGAAATATTTACACATTTCAATAAGAAAAAAAATAGTATTAAGAATATTCTCTAGGGACGCCTGGGTGGCTCAGTTGGTTAAGCGGCTGCCTTTGGCTCAGGTCATGATCCCAGGGTCCTGGGATCGAGTCCCACATCTGGCTCCTTGCTCGGCAGGGAGCCTGCTTCTCCCTCTGCCTCTGCCTGCTTGTGCTCTCTCTCTCACTCTCTCTGACAAATAAATAAATAAAATCTTAAAAAAAAAAAAGAAAAAAAGAATATTCTCTACTTAACAGAATTGGCTCCCAGCTTACCAGATGGCACCTAAGAATCAGAGTATTCTCTGAATATAAATATTGTAGTCTTAAAATATTGCAGAAAAGAGTCAATTGAAGGTATCAATAATTTCAAAGTTATTAACCATAAATATAACAGTTGCAGGCAGTTTTATGAATAAATTAAAAATGAGACTGTATTGAAAAAAAAATTTTCAGTCATATACCAGAGATATGGCATTAAGAGAATACAGCTAACTTTAATTTTAATGGAAATAATAGTTATCCCACTTCAGAGGGATATTATGCAGCTTAAATGAGTTAATATCTATAAAGCACTTACACCAGTGCCTGGTACCCAATAAATGCATATAAACAGTGTCACCCAAATGTCACTTAGTGCTTGTATTGACAAATCTACCTGAAAATCAGCAGTTCAAGAATGCTAATAGTTAATGTGTTAAAATGTTACAGAAAAGTCCAAACAATTGCTGTGACATGTCAAGCTATTGATTTAAGAGAACCCTCTGCAAAATGTTTGAGACAGTGATGTGAAAATAAAAAGCAGGTGCATTTTAAGTTTGCTAGAATTCTCGTATAATCAAGTAAGAAAGAGAAAATGAAGGATATGCTCATCACTGCATAATGCATTCCTGTAATTGTAACATTCTTGATGCATCCTTTCTCTTTGTTTATTCTTCTGGGAAAATTGTTTGATGCACATTGTTGAATTAACAAGGTCTTTAGGAAACATGAAATATATCTATTTTACATTGTCCTTATTATAACTGAAGAATTCTTGGAAGTGTGGACCACATCACCAGTCCTGGTCATTGGAACTCTATGGCAACTGTAAGGATAATGAGGGTGGAGAGCTAAATCTTACTAGAAGGGTTGAAAATAGAGAATCGGAAAGAAATAACAGTAGAGGAAAGAGCTAGTGGAAGACGAAGTGGAAATCAGATCAAGAATAGAAGTGAGGAGATAGCTTTGACCTAATGAAGGGACAATGATTCTTCTGAAGATAGAAGAAGGAGGTGAGAAAAGTTTGTAAATAATATTGAAATAGTTTGATTTCATGCTGACATATGTGATTGAGGTCAGGTTGGGGGAAGTCCTTAAAAGGTGGTGGAGAGCTCTGATAATCACTCTAGAAAACAGGATAAGCTGTTAACCAGGGATAAATTCCTGAAAGGATTCCTGAACAATGCTGATGGCTGAGTTAAGGTTGGAGATAACTAAATTTTCAAACATGACAGTCTGAGTACCATTTGATTTCTACAGTTCAGATCTAAGAGAAGTTTATCTGGTTAAAATTGGGCCTTTTGGGGGAGGGGTATAAAAGGAAGACATCCATGGGAAAGGAAATCAGGCAGTGAAAGCAGTGTTCGATCAAGAGGAATGGGAAATCATAATGAGAACAAATGTTGAAGAAAGAGAAAATGGAGAGATGAAAGATAGATGTGGTGGCCAGAGACTGAATGAAAGTCTAACAAAGATGAGATAGTGGAATTCTAAATGATAGGTTCCGGGATGTGTCTTTGAACATGAGTTAATAAAAACAGAATGGAAGAGTTCAAGAAAATTTGACGCTAAGTTTTTTGGACATTGAAGTCATTGTGCTTATGGAAAAAACTGTGAACTGTGAACGTGGTGCCAAAGTTCTCAATAAATGAGAACTGCATATGACAGCAATGAAAAGAGTAGAGGGTGATCTACTCATATAACATGATCTCAAGGAAAAAGAAACTTGAGCATGAAACAGGAACAACAGTGGTAATGGGAAGCAGCCTTGGGGTGTCTGGAAACTGCCTCAGGAGAGAATGGGAAGCCTCTGCTCCCAGGGGCGGCTAGAAAAATTGTCCTGAGGGGGAGCCAGATTTCATTTAAAGGAAATACATCAATAAGTCTTCTGTGAAAAGGTTGAGGATGTAAGGGATTTTATTTATAATAGGGGAAAAGGTTCTAGTGAGCACAATGGAAAGAATTGAGAAAGCTATCATCAATTAAAGAAAGAATCAAGAAATGGAAACATAGCTGTGTGAGAACATGAGCGAAAATGAGGAAGTGGGCTGCCAGGGCTTACTTTTTGTTTGAGGACTGAAGATCAGAGGCATGGTTAGATTTGCTGAGAGGCTGAGTTCAGCATTTATAAGCAGCTTCTGTTGAGACCAGGACAATCTTTACTCTCAGGCCTTGTTCTTCAGGAGCTTTGCCTTTCTGTAAGAACTTTGAAATTAACAATTACCCTTTGCCACTTTTGAGAATGGTCCTTTAGTGTCTTATTTCCTCTGAGGTGTCTGACATGTATTTACTGAAACCTGTTGCTCCAGATTATATCTCTTGCTAGTTCTTTTCCACTTTCTTGCAAGAGTGGGAAAACACACACACACACACACACACCACCACCACCACCACCACCACCCCCACCCCCACCCCCACCCCCATAGCCTTATTAGATAATCCTGGCTTTGCCTCTTTGTGTGCCCTTGGCAAGTTACTTAACTGCATGCATCTGCTTCAGTTTCCCTACTTCTAAATGATGACTCCTTCAGTTATTGTAAGGACTGAGTTAACACATGAAAATCACTCCGAATAGTGCTTGGGACATACTCTGCAATATATCATTATTATTTTTGAAAACACAGAGCAATCACACTTGTATTTATAATAATAGCTATCATTTCTTGAGTCAAGCCAACCAGTATACTCAGTACTTTAAATATATGTAATGTGAGTCTCACAACAATGCTGTGAGGTTATTTTAACCTTTCTATAGAAGGAAACAATCTCAAGAGCAATAAATTGCCTTGCTAAAAAATACTGAAGCTTTTATTAAAACTTAAATCTTTTGGCACCAAAATTTTTTTTCTTTCCACTGTGCAACTTGTAAACAAATCACACTCATTATCATTACCTATACATTTGTATTAGCTATTCATAAATTTCCTTAGTTTACATAGTACCATAAAGTAATGAAAAGACCTCCAAAAGTTCTTAGTCTTCTTCCCCTCACTTGTAACATCTTTGGTCTCTTTCCTGGTCACCAGGGGAACTTCGGTAGAGTGCTCTGATCCTGAAGTGTGGCCTGTCTTTTAAGATTTCGCGGACATGAGTGAGAATGCCATCCATCAAGTATCTGTATTAATGTCCATGTTAAATCTTAAAATAAATAAAATAAACATACAACAAAACAAAATCATAAATAAAGTAAAAATAACACTTAAAGTGGTAGCCTTTATTAACTTGAGAGGCAAAGGCTAGCCTGAAACATAAAACCCATGTTTGAGGAACACATGGATCAAGCCAATATTCTATAGACAATTGTGCTGTGGGCATTCTTTAATGGTTAAGCATGGAGAGTGGATCAAATTACAGAAGGACATTTCAGAGCAAATCCTTTAAATTAATAAATGTTACAAATAGGGGCACCTGGGTGGCTCAGTGGGGTTAAAGCCTCTGCCTTCGCCTCGGGTCGTGGTCTCAGGGTTCTGGGATCGAGCCCCGCATCGGGCTCTCTGCTCGGCGGGGAGCCTGCTTCCCCCTCTCTCTGCCTGCCTCTCTGCCTACTTGTGATCTCTCTCTGCCAAATAAATAAATAAAATCTTAAAATAAATAAATAAATGTTACAAATAACTTAAACTTTATAAATGAAAGTAACAGACTGGATAATAAAAACTGAATTAGAAGATAATACCTATCATATAGGAGGGAAGTGAAAACAAAGAGAATGGTTTTACAGCAGATATGTATTTCTGTACGTGTATTTTGATGAGCTTTTGGGTTATTTCATGAGCAAGTCTGAAAGATCGCAAAATTCAAGGCAGTAGCAGTAGAAACCATTTAATCATTTACTGTATCCCAAATGGTGGCAGCGGGAATGTTTGCTTTTTTCCCGTTCCCTTTCCGCGGGGTCACTGCCAGTCACGTGATAAGCGTCACATGACTCGGTCAAAGGATCTTTTCCTCTCACTGCTTTGCAAAAAAAAAAAAAAAAACAAAAAAAAACCGGAACCGTTCTCCAATTAAAGCTGTTAACGTGTACTACGCTGTTTCCTTGTTGGATTTTGTTCTCTGCTGCTACTGTAAAAACAAAATGAGTGGTAAGATTTGCTGACTGTTTTTGAACATTCTTCTCTTATTTTAAAACATAGAAAGCATTGTATTAATCTAAAGTCATGCCGTGTGTGTTTTTTCAATAGATGCCAAATCTGTGGCAGTAAAAATATTTTAAATTGGGCCATGTAGTTATAAAAAGATTAGGCTCTATTTGGAGATAGGCTGATTTTATATTCCATAGAGTATTCCTTTCCAGCACTTTTATTTCACTAGGTTTTTCTTTTTACTACTAAAATCTGAATATTGGCATTGGATTATTTGGAAGCCATTGTGAGTGCTTGCTTATAAAGAGAATGTGTAGCACGTCAGCAGCCCGTTGCATTTTAAGAATTTAAACTCAAATTTGTAGTTTCGTCAAAAAAAAAAACCCACTTTAAATGTGAATGTATGCTAATGAAAAAATTTAACTTACAGTAGATGAAATATCTTTATTAAGTTATTGATGGCACTTTTGAAGGAATGGAGGTAAGGGGCTTCTCAAATATCTTGATTAAGACAATTGGTGAATAAGAATTGTTTGCTCTTCTGCAAGGTTTTAGAATAGGAAATATGCCCTTAAAATGATTTTAATAGCATTATGTTTTGGAGTAGATTTTGCTTAGATCACGTAGATTATTAAGGAGCTACTGGGTGTATCTACAGTTGTTCAGATACAGCTACTTTTGTTCCAGATGTGCATGCAATGGTACAATCTGTAACAGATTTGGCTTCTTTACTAGGACAGAATACCCCCCTTCACTGCATTTACAGGGTTTGTAGTTAATCTTTTAGTATTTTCAGTATTTTATTCCAACAATAAAAGTATTGGTGAAACTAAGCAGGTAGATGAACATTGCATCATTAAGCATGCAAGGTTGTAGGGGTTTGCTGCTGTAGGTAGAAATAGCAACTGAAGTGGTGCTGTAAATATTGTAGTTCTAAATTGTATTTACTATGTTTATATAATGGAAGTTTTATGTATTCAGTGTTGGATGTTATTTCACACCAGTATTTTAGATATTAAATATGATATCAATGAATTGTCTTTAAAAAAATTAACCATGTACCATTTCTGCCTCAAGATAAGAAAATTTACTTGCTAGAGTGAAATGATTACTTCCTAGGGAAATGAGTTATTCCTGGACTGCAACTAGTAATGTATTTACTGCTGGTTTATTTTAGGTTGGGTTCTGTTCTGTTCTCAGTATCACATTAATAATTAAAGAATAGAGTAGAATTTTGTTCTAAAATATAAACTATAAGGCAGCTTTCAAAGTATATGGTTTGAATTGTAATTATGTAGCATTTATGTATTTATATTTTTAGTAAAAGAAGGGCCATCCAAGCAGGTGTGTAGGTTTGCAATTTTAAATGTAATCAGCAATAACTTAGTTTTTACTCTGGTGGCTGAAAAACAACAAAAACTTATCCTGATGACTTGCTATAAGAATTAAATTTGACAACATGTGAAAGGAACCACAGTCCCTGGCACATATAGTAGAAGCTCAAAAATACTAATTTCCTTTACTAAGATTACAAATAGGATTTTTGATGAATTCTCTTTCTCCTTCCCAGCTAAATTTCACATATTATGAACAATATCTAAGCCAGTTTCAGGATTCATAAAGCTAGTTTACTATAGGTTTATATAAATTAGCTAACAGATGTAAACTAGAATTTTCTTAAAACTGTTCTCATTTTCTCTTGAGTCCAGCATAGAGAAGTTAAAAGTAAGTTTTGGATAAACCCTTCCTTGCCTAGAGGTATAAAGCACCTCACAAGTTTTATTTTGTAAATTAATAGGTTAACATTGCCTTAAATGTAGGAAAATTTTGTTCTGCCTTTCTCTCTCTCTCTCTCTTTTTTTTTTAAGATAGCGAAGGCCTAAATTTTCCTTAGAAGCTTTGGAGCCTCGTATTACATCAGTTGCCAGTAATGTATAGTATCCTTAAATGAAACTGTCTGGTTTTGAATCCTCTTTCTACCACTAGGGCAAACTTAACCTCTCTGCCTTAATTTCTCCATGTAGAAAATGGGAGTAATAATAATACTTATCTACTTGTAGAATGATTATGAGGAGAAAAAAGAACACAAAAGGCCTAGCATATATAGAAGGTTGGTATTAACTATATGTAATTAGCTATTTTAAGAAAATATTCTGAACAACTTCATGTATTTGGTGGGCTTGTTTGGGATGGGAAGAATATTTTATTGAAAAGTTATTTTTAGGGGCGCCTGGGTGGCTCAGTTGGTTAAGCTGTGCCTTCAGCTCAGGTCATGATCACAGAGTCCTGGGATCGAGTCCCACATCGGGCTTCCTGCTTAGCGAGGAGTCTGCATCTTCCTCTGCCCACTCCCCTGCCCCCAGTTCATGCTCACGCTCTGTCAAATAAATAAATAAAATCTTTTTTAAAAAAGAAAAGTTATTTTTATAGTCATATATAGCATAATTTGATAGTCTGCCCTTAACACACACACACACACACATAAGCTCCTTACTTCCTCATACCCACTTAAGTCTTGAAACTATTTTCCCCTGCCTATCTCTTCTTTCTTTCCTCTCTCCCTCCACTTTTCTCTCTTCCCCTCCCCTTCTCTTCCTCTGTTCCAGCCCTCTTCACTCTCTCTTATCCACCCTTCCCTTTCTCCAGTTATCTCTCCTCCTCTGCCCCCTCCCCTCCTTTCTTGCCTGTATTTTCTCCTCCTCTGTCTTTTTCTTCCCTCACCACTGTTTAGCATTTACCCTTCTGCACCCACCTTTTCATACATTCTCTTTTCTCTTTCCTTCCCTATGTCTCACCATATTTCCCCTGCCCCAACCACCAACCACCTTGTTGCTTGCTTGTCACTCCTTTCCTTCCCTGAAAAGAGGAGAGTGGCTATAATCTGGATTTGCTGTAACCTCCATGCTCTTCATTCTGTTTTCCTGAAGTATGTATAATGTTACCAGTGAAATTTATTTCTTTTCTGCTCTATGATTTAGCTTTTCCTCTTTCTTTTCTTCTATAACTGATATCCATTATATGTACTCTGCAGGTTGAAATTCCACATATAAAAAGAACTCTTCCCCCATTACATTCTTCATTAGACTCTTGGGTACGTTTATTCCTAAGAAATGAATGTAGCTCCTTGAGAAGGTTTAATTTCAAGCTATTAAAAACTAATGGGTGAGGGGACAGTGCAGTCTAACGTTACAAGGTAAAAAGGATCTGAAGGTGAGATTCTTCTTTTTAAAAAAGGTTGCATAAGGCAAGTAAGATTTTAGTTACTAGAAAAAATAAAATACACCTTCCCAAAATGCCTATTTTATCCCACAAAATGTTAAAGAGAGAAGATAAATGAGATAATATTTATAAAAGTTATCTGGAAAGGATAACAGTAAAAGTGAAAGAAAATGTAGGCTAAGATGAGCTGAATTTTCCCTTTTTTTTTTTTTCCAGAACTTTTCAGTTTAAGAAACAAAAGTTGTTCCTTGGCTAAATATGCATGTATAGTATTGTTCTAACTTTGTTCTCAAGCCCCCACAGGCATGACTTCCATATTACACAAGAGGCTTTGAACACTAACAAAGCAAGTTCCAAATTTCTAACTCTTCTTCCTCTTATTGCTCGTCCCTCTTGACTTTTTTTTCTATTGCTTTTCAGAATTTTGCTTTTTGTATCTTTCATTGATTGTATATGCAAAGTTTAGGTTGATTCTCCTCTAGATCAGTGTTTCTTAATTTGCATAATCATAAGATTCACCAGATATATTTGTAAAATAAGTATACTGACTCAAGACCCCACCGTAAGCATAATAAAGAATCTCTAGGAAAGTCTGGAAATCTGTGTTTTAAAAAGCTTCCCAGGTGACTCTTAACGATCATCAGACAGGTTAAAAAAAAAACACAACTGCAGGTAAAGAATAATCGGTGCACTTTACAAGATAAATTTTTATGTTTTATAGCAGATGAATCATCTGAATTTCTTTTCATAGTAATATAGTTACTGTTAATTTGAGCATTTAGTTTATCTTTTTTATTTTTATTTTTTTTTAAGATTTTATTTATTTATTTGACAGAGACACAGCGAGGGAGGGAACAAAAGCAGGGGCAGTGGGAGAGGGAGATACAGGCTTCCTGCTGAGCAGGGAGCCCGATTCGGGGCTCCATCCCAGGACGCTGGGATCATGACCTGAGCTGAAGCCAGATGCTTAACATCTGAGCCACCCAGGCGCCCCAAGCATTTAGTTTAGATGAAGTATTCAAAGTGAAATTCAGATTGTTTTCAACATTAGCTTGCTAAGTAATCCTGGATTAACACATCATTTCTGTGATCCATTCAGGTCCTGCTCAGGTTCCAATGATGTCCCCAAATGGTTCTGTGCCTCCTATTTATGTGCCTCCTGGATACGCCCCACAGGTATGTGTTTGTTCTTTTACATTTTATATCTATATAATAGGGAACATAATATTACTGTTTAATTCAGATAAAAAATACCATTTCAATACTGAAGCTTACCTAATACAATATATCTTTGGTATATATTTCACATTCTAGTACATTTAGTGTATTTGGAAAGGAGGAGAAATGAAATTGACAGCATTATCATTTGGCCTTGGCTTTGGGTGTTGAATTATTATAGAAAATTAATTCTAGAGCTTTATTTCCCTGAATATGTGATAATGTAAGTAATATCTTAAGGTTTAAAGGTGCCTACATTAACATTTTTTTAAATTAATCATTTGCTTGGAAGTAACCCTAGGCAGTGTTCCATGTGTATTCATAAAATGTCTCACAAACACCCGTAATAATTATATGACACATTGTGGTACATAGAAGAAAATTTAGACCTTATAGACCTGTAGCCCTAAGGGCTAAAGGAATCAATATCATCTCACACTTATAATCTTTTCCTATGTACAACTTGGGAAGCCCTGACTTAAAGAATAAAATACAGCTAACTTATTTGCACAGGCAAACTGAATTAAACAGTAGGGTCTCAGGTGTTCTGAGTATCTTCTGGTACTAATATTCTGTGTAGTCCACACTCATTGCTTCAGATCCTTTTTAGAAATAATTCAGTTTCTTTTTTTAAGCACTGGAGTTACACTTGAAATTTTCTTCAGGCCCTCTCTTACTTCCTTCATGATTATGTCAGAATATTGATGGGATATTGTGGATTATCTGCCTATACTGCCCATACTGTGAAGCCCACCACTGTGAATGACAGCAAAAGAAGACCATGTTGGTGAGGAGAATAGAAGTAGTATGAGAATTAGAGTCAGAAAAGCTGGATCCATTTCTTATTTCAAGCCCTTGCTGGCTGCATGGCCTTGGACAAATCAACTTCCTTAAGTCTTCTGTGTCCTAACCATAAGATGGGATGATAACATGTAAGATGATATTTCAAAGTATCTGTAAGCTTTTCAGAAGCTATCTCTACTTTTGTTTGACATACTGACAGTCTGCATTCTGTGTTGTCCTACTAAATCCGCTCTCTGATATGGACCAAACTCAAAGGCCCTTTTTCCGGCCTTATCCTTTTTGTGACCCCCCCCCATGCATTTGATACTACTGATACAGTTTACCCCGAATTTCCTTGACATAATGCTGCCCTGATTCTTTCTACTTTTTGTGGTTGCTCCTTCTCAGACCTTTCTCCACTAAGCTCTGTATTTGGTGCTACTGAAAATTTACTTTAGTGCAACTAAAGAGTATCCAGCTATTCTCACATCTAGCAGTACTTTTATTTTTGTGGCAGATTCCTACCCTTCTCATTTCATTCAATCATGACCTTCTGGAAATAGCTTTCCTTGAACGTTTCCAGGTGCCTGTTCTTTGGGTTCTCATGGCACACTATGTATATCCTTCTTTTAATGTTTAATAATTTTTCTCTTCTGAGAAGATTATGAACTCTTACAGTTCCTGTACTCAGCAGTGTTCAACAAATATGTATTGAGTGCTCATATATGTCAGGCAGTCTTCTAAATGATTGTGATATATCTGTAAATAAGAGGCAAAAACATCTGTCTCTCTGTAGTTAACATTCTTGTGGGGAGAAGAAAACCATAAGCATATAATACATGGATAAATTATGTAGTATGTTAGGTGGTAAGCAATGGGAGTGGAAAAGGAAAGAATATAGACCTTGGTTACATTTTAAAACAGGATAGTCAAAATAGGCCTCATTGGAAAAGTGACATTTGAACCAAGTCTTGAAGGTCAAGTAGGAGTCTACATGGCTTAATTTCAGTATTGTTATGTCTTGGGAAATACACCTGAGAAGATGGAGACAGATGGGGAAATAGCCATTTGATGGAGCAGTCAGAACACACACAACACTTATTAGTTAAGTTCACCATCTTATATGGGTCCAGTTGATGGCACCCAAAACAATACAGTAATAATATCACAGATCACCTTAACAAATATAATAATAATGAAAATGTTTGAGGGATGCCTGGCTGGCTCAGTTGGTAGAACACGGGATTCAGCCTGAAGGTCATGAGTCCAAGCCCTACATTGAGCCTACTTAAAAAAAAAAGAGGGGGCGAGAGAAGAAGAGGGAGGGAGGGAGAAAGGAAGGAAGGAAGGAAAGAAATGTTTGAAATATTGTGAGGATTACCAAAATGTGACACAGACACCAAATGAGCAAATGCTATTGGGAAAATGGCACCAATAGACTTGCTCAACACAAGGTTGCCACAAACTTTCAATTTTTAAAAAATGCAGTATTTGCAAAGCTCAATAAAGCAAAGCACAATAAAACAAGGTATGCCTGTATTCATATGCTCCCTTGATGTTTTCCTTTCTCCATGGTTTTGTTAATGCTGTTATCTGGGGAATGTTACTCATTTGCTCATTTCTGGCTTTTAGAAGTCTACCCATCCTTGAGGACCTAGATCAAGTTATTTGTACCATCTCTTGGTTATATATTACATGCCACCTAGTATTATAATTGTGGAATTTTATGGGATTTTAAGTTCCTTGAGGATAGGAGCTGCCTTTTAATTTTATTCTATGGTAACCCAAATACAATAGGGATTTCATAAATATTTGCCAAATAAGTGAATGAACTTTAATAATAATCTTACTGGAAGGATTATGTGAGGCTACTGGACTACTATTATCTACCTTAATTTAAGATTAAGACTGTCTGTAGGAAATGTATCATTTTCAAATACACCGGAGTAATCAAGAGAAAAAAATGTATAGTCTCATCATTATTGAAATAATTTAAATACCAACTAAGACTGGATTCAAGCATTTTGACATCACTGTGGAAATAATCCCCCATTTCCTAGCATACACAATTTCTAATGTTACAAAATACTTAAGAATGAGGTTCTGGGCACAGCTAAACACTTAATAATTGTCTAAAACTTGTCACATAAGGAAACATAATTATCTTAGCAAATCTAGACAGTGGGAATTGAGCCAAATGTTAAGACATATAGGTGGCTCTAATAAAGTACAGGTATTATTTCTCTCAACAGGAGCCAAATAGCACAAATACTAAATGCATGAATTGCTATCATCTATGGTCTTCTTTTAGACTTTGATGTACTTATCTCCCCTTGTGGCAACAGGTTTCCTAACCTCTATCCCTTGCCATATATATGTATGTGTATCTTTTGGTGAAAAGCAGTGATCTAAGGGGGTGGGGAGGAGGTCACATAATATTTTTGCCATATTATTGTGTAATAAAGTACGTCCTGATAGGATTCAGCAAATTTATGCATCAGGCAAGTAAATACGGCAGAAATAAAAATCCAGTGTTGTGACTGTTTAGCTCTATCACTGAGGAAATAATAATACTATGTACCTAAGAGGATATTGGGGCAGAAAAGTGAAAGATCCCAAAGATAGATCTTAATTTAAGATTCAGATCGAGATTTAATGAAAGTACTTTTAAGAGAAACGTGAAAAAATCTTGATTTACCTAAGATATATCAGCCTTCAAATTTGTAATGTTTATACCAGCGACATGTCTCTACCTATTAAGTTTAGAAGGACTTCAGATATTAACTCATCATTAACTCATACATATACTTAACTTCATTTTTAAGAGTAACATTAGGCAAGGACAGGGTATCAGTAACTTTAAAGGAGTAATTGTTTCTGTTTTTCTTATTTGAGATTTGTAAAATCCAAATCCTCTGTTAATATTAAAATTGCTAGTATTGTATTGTACTTCCTTTGCGAATTTATTCAAGAGTTCTGCAATATTGTTTATTTTACAATATTTATAATTTATTGCTCTGTATTTTAGCATTCTACTCAAAAGTAATGGGAGGGAACCTGGATGGTTTTATTCTGTTGACCTTAAGTTTTGAAGAGAAGATTGCTTTATAAAGATGTAAAATGCCCTTGCCATCAAACGGGTAGAGTTCCTAAGGATAGTTTTCCCCCCTTACCACTAGTGAACAAAAATAGCTCTTAAAGTGACTTAATTTTTTGGTTACATAGCTTTTATTGTTGGATCAGAAAATGAACCATCATTTTTAGAAAACATTTTTTAAGAAGCAATTTTTTATTAACCATGAAACTCTATAAGTTACTGTCCAATATGATAGAGCGACCTAAAGCTAGTTTTAAATGATATGCAGAAAGAAAAACTGTTCATTAGATGCTTAAACATAAAGGAATATTAATTTTGCAAACAAGCCAGTGGAAACTATATTTAGTGGTAAAGAACAAATACAGTTGTGTACTTTAAATATAGTTGTATATTTTTCTAATCATGAGTATGTAGAAAATGTGGAAAGGGTAGGAAAAAAATTGCATTGAATGTTTATAACCTAGAGCTACTCTCTGTAAACATAAAATAAATTTCTCTGTAGCTTTTAACTACAAAATTACAAACATAATTTTAGATGTAACTTTAATGAGAGTTGTATTTTTGTAGTTTAAAAAGAAAGGGAGGTTTGTGACAGATTGACGTGCTTCAGTAGAAGCAGGAATATGTGGGGCGCCTGGGTGGCTCAGTGGGTTAAGGCCTCTGCCTTCAGCTCAGGTCATGATCTCAGGGTCCTGGGATCGAGTCCCGCATCGGGCTCTCTGCTCAGCAGGGAGCCTGCTTCTCTCTCTCTCTCTGCCTACTTGTGATCTCTCTCTGTCAAATAAATAAATAAAATCTTTAAAAAAAAAAATAGAAGCAGGCATATGTACCAACTGAACTAAGATATCAAATGGGAAAGCAAAACTGTAAAACATAGAAAGCAAATGGTGATAGGAGTAGAAGGAACTTAATTTACTGGCAAATAATACTAACAGTCCCTAAGAGCATTGCAGCACAGAATAACACTTCATATTTTAGTGATGAAATTAATGACTTAAGAAAAAATTATAGACTACCTGAATGGGACACCTAAAAATCAGCATCAAAGTTCTGTCCTTCTGCCTCTCTTTAATGGCTCCCCTGTTTTTTTATGGAATGTGGGTTGTTATGGTGATGAGAGGGTACCTAACAGGAAGGGGATTGTGGATCTCACAATGTGGGGAAGGGAGCTATATCAACTTCAGGAAAAGTCTGAGGTTACTCCCTTGAGCTGGACTTGGTATTTCACTTTCTTTGCCTTTATGTCAGCATACAACAATGAGGTCAGTACGTTTTTCAAAGATTCTACATACCAGTCTGATCTCAGTCTTTTCTGTCAAATGTTTTGGCAGCAAAAATGCTGCCAAAAAACATGAGCAGCATTATTGTGTGTGTATATACAGTTAGATATATAAAATAAATATCTGTTGAGTGAATGGCCAGAAATACTTATATTATTATTTAGTAGCTTAAAGTGGAAATGGTTTTGGGTTCAGGGTGAGGCCATAGAAGTAGGTTGCTAAAAGTTAGGCAGAAGCAAAGGTTGTAAGAATTGAGGAAATCACAGAATTCTAATAGCATGGTGTAAAGAGGGGGGAAAATTATGTGGCATTCAAGTAGAACTAATGGAGTACATTTATATCTGGTCATATCATTGATTCAGCAGTTTTCTTTGAGCATCTACCCTATGCTAGGCATTGTTTCAGGTGTTGGGAAGAAAATGGTAAGCAGAACAGATTTGTCATGGAATGTATATTCTGGTGGAGAACACACACACAATAGAAAATGTAAACACAAATTCCTCTTTCTGTAGCCCCTTTTAATTATGTCTATGTTCAGTAAAGGAAAACACAGGGCTTTACCTAATTAGAAATTGTGTGGCATATGTGGTTAGGTAGATTGATGCTGATAGCCCTATTTAATTCTATTTTACTGTCTTATCTTTGTTTTAATTTTTTTAACATAGACTACTTTGGATAAAATTTTATCTTTTTTTTCACAACTTACTGATTTTATTTTTAATCATCACCATCGGTGTACCCTGTTAGTATAAAATTCATTGTCTACATGGTTAGCCATTTGTCAGCAACTGGACTTAGTGGATAGTTTTGAGGCCCCTAGCCTCACTCCTGAGGTAGTAACCTCAGGGAGCCACCCAGGCTGCTCAGAAGGTTACTTGAAGTGGTACAGTTCTCCACACTTTCTTCGTCCTGGTCTGGCTCTTTTTTTCTTTTTTATGTTTCCTAGCTTTCTTTTTTTTTAATTGTGGTAAAATATACATAACAAAAAATTTACCATTGTAACTGTAAATGTACAGTTCAGTGGCATTAAATATATTCATTGTTGCACTACCTTCATTACCATCCATCTACGGAACTCTTCATTTTGCAAAACTGAAACTCTGTACTTTAATAAACAGTAACTTCCCATTCTTCCTTCCCCTGGCTTATCTTTATATTTCAAATGTTCTTTTTCAGTAGAAAAGTCGTTTTAATTTCATAACTAATTTAGCTGTTTCTTTTTAACCAGTGAGATCTTGCTTATGTTGTGACATTTAAAAAGACACTAGAGAAACAGGCCCCTGTGCGTTCTGTGCCCACAAAGTGGAAAGACATGGAATTAAAGCCAAAATGCAGGAGTTCAAATACTAGCTCCTGCATTTACTGCTTATGTGACCGTAGCAAGTTACTTAATATCTGTATGCCTCAGTTTCCCCATCTGAAAAATGGAGATAATAATGCTACCTATTTGTAATATTGTTATGAGGATTAAATAGTTAATACGTGTCCCTTGAAGAACTTACAGTTGAGTTATAGGGTAAGATATATATGCATTTGGAAAGTTAACAAATACTACAGTGTTATAAATACCTAACAAGTGATACAGAATAAATGTAATAGAAATGATAGGAAGGAGAGGTCATTAAGATTGTGGTGCCCAGGATAGGGTTCATGAAAGCAATCAAAAGAAACCTTCCACAGACCCCTAGCCCCGGAATCTCTACAAGCATCTGGGGTTACGTGCTTTGCCGTCTCATGTCAACTCACTACTCTTCCTTTTCATCTAGAATGGAGACAGACTTTCCTGCTTCTATCTAGACCCAGTGCCCCCAGTGGAGTCTTGGATCCCATTCCCTTTTGCCTGCATTTTTCTGTCTTCTACATCATCGATTTCTTACTGTCTGATGGGTCATTCTCATTGTATCAGCATGTTGTCATTGTTCTCGCTAAAAATAACACATTTTTTAGTTTCTTGACTCTACTACTACCAGCCACCACCTTATTTCCGTATTCCCCTCTGCAGGAACACTTGCCAAAATTGGGGTATTAGCTCTCTAATTCTGCTCTCCACTTTCCTCTCTTAGACCCACTTCAGTTAGGGTTTGCCCCTATGATTACACCAAAACTGTTCTCATCAAAGTCACAGTAACTTCCACATTGCTAAATCCAGTGGTCAGTTCTTAGTCTTCATCTCATTTGACCTTTCAGCAGTGTTTGACAAAGTTGATCCTTCCTCCTTGATACACTTTACCGAACTTCCAGACTCCACACTCAGTCTTCTTCCTACTTTATTTGGTTGTCCTTTTCCAATCTTCAGAACCTCAGGCTAGTATATCTAACTGCCTACTCAACGTTTCCACTTAGATGTCTTTTAGACTTAACTAAATTTACATGTCCAAAACATAAAACTTCAAATCTTTCCCCCTGAAATAGCTTTCTCTGCCTTATAGCCTTCCTATAGCCTTCCTATAGCCTTCACAATTGATAGAACACCATCCTTCCATAACTTCTTTTTCTGACTTCTCCAGTGGCATTATCAGCTATTCTTGTTCTACCTTTAAATATATGCAGAATGTGGACCTCTTTACCACCCTGGTCCAAGCCACTACCATTTCTTGCTTAGATACTGCAATAGCTTTCTGGTTTCCCTGTTGTTGTTGTTGTTGTTGTTGTTGTTTTTCCCTTGTCCTACAATCTATTCTCAACTCAGCAACCGGAGTAATCCTATTAAATATAAGGTTATATCAGGATTTCTCAACCTCAGCACTACAGACATTTTAGGCCCAGTAATTTTTGTTGTAGGAAATTGCCCTCTGTGTTGTAGGTATTTAGCAGTTTCCCTGACCTCTCTACCCACTAGATGCTGGTATTACCCACCCCCAGTTGTGACAACCAGAAATGTCCCTAGATACTGCCAAATGTCTGATAGGGGGCAAAATCACCTCTTGCTGGGCACCAGTGACTTATATCACTTTTCTGCCCAAAACTCTGTGATGGTTCCTCCTTTCAGTAATACAAATGCTGAAGTTCAGGTGCTTATTAATAGCTCATATGGTCCTTCCTTACCTGGCCACTCCCTTCATCTCTTTGACCTTATCTGCTTTACCCTTCTTCTTCCTTATGCTGAACCAGGCACATTGGCTTCCTTCTAAAACTACTTCTATCTGTTAGGGGCTTTGTTATGTTTTCTCTGCCCAGAACACTCTTCCAGATTTTTACATGGCTAATTCATTCAGTTACTTCAAGTCTGCTCAAATTTCATTTTGCCAATAAGGCCTATCGTGGTCACTCTATTTTATACTGCAACCTGTCACACTCCCACAATACTTCTGATCCCGCTCACCTAGGTTTGTTTTTTTTTTTTTTCCCATGATTCACTCTTTTTGTGTTCATTTCCCCTATTAGTATGTGTGCCCCACAAAGACATCACTAACATTTTTTCTCACCTAGATTACCAATGTTTTTGTCATTTTTTAAATGAGCAGAGAAGGTAAAGTTAGAACTAGATATGGAAGGATAGACGATATTTGCATAGTTGTATATTAAGGGGAGGCAAAGTGAAAAGAAAGATGTCATATACAGAAGTCCAAGATATGGAAATGTATAGGTTTGTAGGAAGATAGGTTTTTAGTATACCAGCCTGGCTGGAGTTAAGGGTTCAGGATTTGGTATAGGAAAAAAATACATGTAGGAAGATAGGTTGAATGGAACAAGACTGAAGGCCAGGTCAGAGAGTATGGACTATAATCCTATCAGAAATGGGAGTCATTTAAGATTTGTGAGTTGGAGAGTTGATAAAGGTAAAAGTAGTATATTGTGACAGACACTGTAGTTTGGCTTGCTAAAAATCCATTCCAAACACCTTCTAATGTCCCTTCCTGTGGGTTAGAGGCTGAAAATCTATAGTTTCTAGACTTTCTCCAGCTAGGGCTCCAGATATTTCATTTCTGCCAATTACATCCACTTGTCTGAGGCTTGAATTCAGAACTGAATTAAATGGGAGGAAAGGCAGAATATGAGGCATTTATTTTGCTGGAAGCAAGGCATTATACATTATAGCTCTAGAGCTAATATATAAAAAACTGAATTCATTTGGTCTTCTAGTACAGACAGGTCATCTCATACTCCCAACAGGTAAGGATAGTTTAATAGGGTGTTTAATTGTAACTATGATCTTTCTAAAACAATAATCATTTATTTGTAATTTAGGCTTATCTGTTCCTAAATAAGTGTGTTTTCTAATATACCTACCAAGCATATATATGTTTATATACGAAATTTGCTATTCCATTTTTTTTAAGTTTATTTATTTATGTAATCACTGTCCCCAGCATGGGGCTTGAACTCACAACTGTGAGATCAAGAATTGCATGTTTTTCCAACTGAGCCAGCCGGGACCCCCAAAATTTGCTGTTCTTAAGAAGAGTAAAACTTGTTCCTGAAAATAGCAGGATTTGCCTTCAAGTTAGCACTTTATATTTTGATAATTTTCTCTTTCCTTAAGAGAAAGGTATTATTAGCCATTTGTTATACCTTGATAGTAATCTTTTAAGTCTAAAAGTTTAAGGGCCCTGTTTTAACAGAGGGATTCCTAATTTTGAGATAAAATCCTATATCCTATTGGGCTTTCCTGTATGTCCTGGCAGCTCCAGTGAGATTGAAAGGGAATAAATCTTACCATTTTAAGAATTCCTTTCCTGCAGTGTAACCCCTATTTAAAAATGTATAATATCTAGGATTAGAGTTCAGTTTAGGGCTAGAATAACGATTAGGTTTAGGGACCGTGTGATGAGGGTACGTGCCTATTATCCTGCAGTTCAGAGACCTCTCCAGAGGGATAATTTTAGGGTTAGAGTTAGGGGTTAGGGTTAAGCACATACTCTCACACGGTCCCTAACCCTAACCATTATTCTGTCCCAAACTGAACCCTAATCCTAGATCTGAGGGACAAAAAGATTTCGTGTATGTATACAAGAGAATATTATTCAACCATAAAAATGAGTGAAATCTTGCCATTTGCGATGACATGGATTGAGCTGGAGTATTATGCTAAGTGAAATAAGTCAGAGAAAGACAAATGCCATATGCCTTCACTCATACGTGGAATTTAAGAAACAAAACAAACAAGCAAATAGAAAAAAGGAACAGAGAGGCAAACCAAGAAAAGGACAATTATAGAGAACACCTGATGGTTACCATAGGGGAAGTGGGTGGGGGGATGGGTTAAACAGCTAATGGGGTTAGGAGTACATATGTTGTAATGAGCATCGGATGTTGTATGGAAGTATTGAATCACTATATTTTACACCAGAATCTAATATTACACTGTATGTTTACCAACTGGAATTAAAATAAAAACTTTAATAAAAAATGTATAATTTCTAAAACTGAAAGCCAGAGATACTTAACTGGGAATTAATATATTAGGTGTCTGTCTCCCTTGAAAAGATCTTTAGCTGTTAAAATTGTCCTGGTCGTGTTCGCAAGAATTTTGTACCTAAATGCAGTATATGGTTGATCTTAGGAATCTGGATCCAGTTTTTTCCCCATTTCTACTTCACAGTTTGCGTTCTTTCTATGGCTTATATCCCCCCACCCCCATCCATAATATGGGGAAGAAAATTAATTCCTGACCCTATTGTGTTTATTTTTTTTTAAGATTTTATTTATTTATTTGAGAGACCACGAGAGCATGTGTGCAGAAGCAGGGTGAGGGGCAGAGAGAGAGGGAGAAGCAGACTCCGTACTGAGCAGGGAGCCAGACACATTGCAGGGCTCGATCCCAGGACCCTGAGATCATGACCTGAGCCCAAGGCAGATGCTTAACTGACTGGGCCACCCAGGCACCCCCTCCCCCATTGTGTTTAAACCAAAAATTCCTTTGAATCTCCCTTCATTTTTAATCCAGCAGTAAATGCACGTAGCACAAAGAAATAAATACCTAATACTGTGGCTCATTGTTTCTATTATTATTTAGCTAATCTCATTATTGATTTAAGATTTATACTGTATTGTATAACAAAAACTACTTCATGTTTTTCAGTACTAATTTATGTGTAGTTTCTGTTTAATAATTCATATTCTGTAAAATTTCTTAATTTAACTTCTAATGGTATAAAAATTCTTACTCTAACCTATATCGAAAGAATTGCTTACATCTTATGGAAGAAATGTTTAATGTTCATTTTGTAGGTTATTGAAGACAATGGTGTTCGAAGAGTTGTTGTGGTTCCTCAGGCACCAGAGTTTCATCCAGGCAGTCACACAGTCATACACCGTTCCCCACATCCTCCTCCTCTGCCTGGTTTCATACCTGTCCCAACCATGATGCCCCCTCCACCACGCCATATGTACTCACCAGTGACTGGAGCTGGAGACATGGCAACACAGTATTTGCCACAGTATCAATCTTCACAAGTATATGGAGATGTAGGTAAGACATCTAAAAGTATTCCTGTCTTATGGAGTTAGTTCATCTTTACTTGGATATAATAGATGCTTTCCTCCTATCATATAAAAGAAATGACCAAACAGTAACAATATCACAGTCATGTTCTCTGACCCAAGCACTATGTTAAGTATTTCATCCTCATGATTACCCCTCAAGGCAAAAAAGTAAACAGAAAATCAAAGAGAAAAAATAACTTACACCATGCAGCAGTATTTAGTGGGGACATGTTCAAACAAGAACTTTCCTTCTCTGTTCTGCCAGCTAGACTCTGAGGAAAATTTGCAGCCAGGAATAATCATACTGTTGTTAAATCCTTAAGGTTGTAATGCCACTTACCAAAGTTGCTGGGTTCTGTAAAGGACTGGGGAGGGAGGCAGGGGAGGAAACAAGACCTAACCGTGGCCCCCAGGGAGTTAATAAATTGTTGGGAAGAATAAACAACCACACGCACACAAAATAGCAATCTTATTCTCTCCTCTGTATTTAAATACCATCTGTACACTGACAGGCCTCAAACGTGTGTCTCTAGCCACAGCCTCACCTCTGAGCTTCAGACTTACATTTCTTTTTTTTTTTTTTTTTTTTTTTTTAAAGATTTTGTTTATTTATTAGAGAGAGAGATCACAAGTAGGCAGAGAGGCAGGCAGAGAGAGATGGGGAAGCAGGCTCCCTGCTGAGCAGAGAGCCCGATGCGAGGCTCGATCCCAGGACCCTGAGACCATGATCTGAGCCGAAGGCAGAGGCTTTAACCCACTGAGCCACCCAGGCGCCCCCAGACTTACATTTCTAACTGAGTTTTTAATAACCACTGAAATGCCTCATACGTATCAATTATGTTGTTTCTAAAACATAAATGTCAATTATGTAACCTGCTTTTCTCTGTCATCTTCATCTTGATACATAGTACAGCTGTCTACTCAATTTGCTCAAGTGAAAACCACTTGATCAAATTTATTCTTCCTTCTTTAACCCCCACATCAATTGGAATCAGTTTTATTTTCAGAAGTTTCCAAATTTTAATCTACTTTTTTTCCACTGCTACTCAAATCTTGTCCACTCTCAGCTCTTGTCAGGATAACTGCAGCAGCTGCCTTCCAGTTGGTTTTCTGCTGTCATTCTTGCCCCGGCCATCTAGGCTTAGCCTAAGTAATCATTTAAAATATAAGTCAAACCATTCTCATATTTAAAAGATTTCAGTAACTTCTCATTACATTTAGAATAAAATCCTGAACCTTCTACTAGATCAGGTTTTTCCACATCTGCACTCCTGATATTTGGGAATGGATAAGTGTTTGTTTTACAGTACAAAACTGTGCATTGTAGGATATTCAGGAGAAGCCATGCCCTATCAGATGCCAGTAGCATACAATTCCTACCCACCCTCCCCTATCCTCTCCCAGTTGTGACAACTAAAAATATCTCCAGACATTGCCAAATGACACATGGGGGCCAAAATTGACCCTGCTTGCAACGCACTGACCTTGACAAGGCCATCCCCTGTGGCCTCTGACTGTTTTGTCCCACTTGTCCCACCCCACCCCCCTTCAGTTTTTCAAAACCTCCAAGTTCTTTTTGCCTCAGTGCCCTGCACATGATGTTCCCTCTGCCAGGAATGCTCTTTTCCCTCTCTGTAGAAGGCTCCTTTTTTTTCCCTTTAGATTTCAGCTTTCAGAGAGACCCTCTGTGACCTTCCCTTATCAGTCTCTCACACTGAACCCTGTTTCTTTCACAGAACTTAACACAATTTGATTTTTTTTTAATTCATATGTCATTCTCCCTTATTTGACTATACACCCCCTGACAACTAAATGTCTTACCCATCACTTGCGCTTAGCAGTACCTATCATTAATGTTTAATAAACTTACAGAATAACTCTAAAACAGAATTTTAATTATACAGCACAGACTATAAGTAATAAATATAAATTATGTCACATATCATATATATTTTTCAAACTTATTTCTGTTGCCCAAGTAACACATTGATTCTGTAGGTCTGAGTGGGGTTTGGGTTTTGCATCTCTAACAGATTCCCAGGTGAGGCTCATTGAGGTGGTCCAGTGAAAACTTAAGTAGCAAGAGTTTATACTACAAGTCAGTCTGATCCTTCTATTTTCTTTACTGTTAATTATGACTTATTTTTAAAAAGGTATTTGAGAAAATTATTTTAAAAAACTAGATGTTATAACTATTGCTATTTCACGTTGTTAAAACCCATTGTTATTCAGAGGGGATATTAGAATACATGGATATGATTCACAATGTTGTGAAAGAAAGTGAAAAATACAAATCCACAGGGGGTACAAATCTAAAAACTAGCTATCCAGTGATGGAAGATAAGAGTCCTACTGTGTTTGAATTTATAAGCCAAAGTGTCTACTTCTAGATCCTAATAATGATAGTAGTTTTATAACTATTAGCAGCCTTCATGAAAAGGAGATTCTAGCTCTTTCATTTTAAAAGCAGAGAGTCTGATGCGGGGCTCGATGCGGGGCTTGATGCGGGGCTCAATCCCAGGACCCTGAGATCATGACCTGAGCCGAAGGCAAAGGCTTTAACCCACTGAGCCACCCAGGAGCCCCTAAATACATTCTTCTAAATCAGAACCTTGAGTTTGTGATATCCAGAGATGCAGTGTTTTGTACCTAGACTCTGTTCTTAGAAAGCAATCCTACTTACTTCTTTTTAAATTCCTATAACTATTTTTCAGTGATGATTTGGTTTGGTTTTTTGTGGGCTTTTTTGTTTTGTTGAGTCATAAGGGAATTTAGGCAGGTGGTGGTGTTCTTTTTACCTACTTTATATATTTGAAGTTGAAAGAAATGCTAAAAGTGATGATTATAAAAGAGTAAAAGAAAAAGAACTGTACACAGTTCAGTTCAGTTCTTACCTCAAATATGATTATCATAACATACCACCAAGCTGCTTCTGTGGAGGTTAAGAGTTAATTGGAAAAAGATGAAGAAAAGAAATGTCTCTGTAAATTTATTTGAAATATATAATTATAATCAAAAAGCTTTTCTGTCAAAAAAAAATAAAATAAAATAAAATTTAAAAAAAGCTTTTCTGTCAGTAGATGGAGAAACAAATAGCTTTGTTTTGCGGAATTATTTTTTGAAATATTTTGAAATAGTTTTTATGCGATATAATGATAGATTTATTTCCTATTCCTTTCTCATGCCATAAATGTATTTGGAGTAAATGATGTTTTAAAATGTTTTTATTTCTTCTTAGATGCTCACTCTACACATGGAAGGTCCAACTTTAGAGATGAAAGATCTAGTAAAACATATGAACGTTTGCAGAAAAAATTAAAGGATCGCCAAGGAACACAGAAAGATAAAATGAGCAGTCCACCGTCTTCGCCCCAGAAATGCCCTTCTCCCATAAGTGAACATAATGGGCTTATAAAAGGGCAGAATGCTAGTGGTGTAAACGTAGGATCAGCAAAGAACAAGTCAGGGAAAGGGAAAGGTGGTGCACAAATTGATACAGAAATAGAAGGTAACTATTTAAAATACTCAACTATTCCTGTTGGTAGTTTTCATCATTATTTAATCAACTAAAAGTATATTCTTTCAGTTATTTCGTCATGCTCCAGATAAACTGTTTTTAACAACCCTTCCTAAATGTGTGAGAAGTTTTAGAACCTAAATTGTTACTAGGGTACTTCTTTTTACAATTTGGGAGAGCTGAATTAGTAATTTCACCTAAATTGCAAATTTTACTAGCTAAGAGAAATTTGTTTGAAAGAAGAACCCTGGTAAAGTTCATCCAGATTCATTTTCCTCTCTTTCTGGGCCCTTTGACATGGCCGTGCTGGTTTTTATTGAAATTCTTTCATTCAACCAACTTCTTTGTTTACAAAGTCCCTGAAAGCAACTCATTACGTCATTCACCAATCTATCTATATACTCTATAGGAATGAGTATTCTTCATTACTTTCTTCTGAAGTTCTTTTTTCTTTTCTTTTTTTTTTTAAATTTTTATTTATTTATTTGACAGAGAGAGAGATCACAAGTAGGCAGAGAGAGAGGGGGAAGCAGACTCCCTGCTGAGCAGAGAGCCCGATGAGGGGCTTGATCCCAGGACTCTGAGATCATGACTTGAGCCGAAGGCAGGGGCTTTAACCCACTGAGCTACCCAGGCGCCCCCAGAAGTTCTTTTTTCTTAAAATCCCCTTATTTCCCTGGACCTTTCCCCTAACTTGTGACTTCCACCATATGAACTCTGAGCACTACTTTTCTTTATAATTTCCATTCCCACCAATACATTTTAATGCTTTAACAGCCTCATGGTTTGTACATTAACATTTATATTAACAAAAATGTTCTCCCATATTTTTGAGACCTTCCGATCAATCTTTTTCAGTACTCATGTTTCACAAGAGTTAAGCTAAAGTTACAAATTTATCAGTTTGGATATAAGTTATGGTCAAGTCAATTACATTCTTATTTTGGGAACCACAGTTAAGGCCTGCCAAACAAATACTTGGGCACTTTGGTGGCTCAGTCAGTCGACTGACTCGTCGTCCGACTCTTGGTTTTAGCTCAAGTTGTGACCTTGAGGTCATGGGATCAAGCCCCATGTCAGGCTCCACACTCAGCAAGGAGTCTGCTCGAGATTCTCTCTCTCTGCCCTTTCACCCCTACCCTATGTGTTCACTCTTTCTCTCTTTCTCAAATAAATAAATCTTAAAAAAAAAAAAAAAAAAGAAAGGAATACTCAGTTAACTTGTTAACTATTAAGAGGTAGGAGATTGGGGAAATGAGAATTCCAGAGAGTATTTTTTACAGCTATGAATAAAAATATACTTTCTATAATAAAAACTTAGTGACTGGTTCAGATATATATAGTGGCATTATAATTAGGGATCACAGTTAAAATGGAAATAGAAACTGAAGCAGAAGAATCCTGAAGAACTACAAACTGCTGAATATAAACTAAAGTAAAAACTAGGAAATAAAAATCTCAGATTACCAACATAGTTTCAGAAGACATATTGTGGAGAGAGAGGGATGATTATATTTAAGTTCATTTTTAAAATACTTTTTTTTTCTTTTTTGTTTTTAGAAAAAGACGAAGAAACTAAAGCTTTTGAAGCACTTCTTTCCAACATTGTCAAACCAGTGGTAAGTATTGTGTGTATTTTCTTGACATTTATATTAAATATTATTCACACAGGATTTTGGTGTATTTTAATTCAGGCATTGCTTAAAACTTAACTATATCAGGGGCACCTGGCTGGCTCAGTGGGACGAGCACATGACTCTTGATCTTGTGGTTGTGAGTTCAAGCCCCACATGGGTGTAGAGATTACTTAAATAAAAAAAAAGAAAAGATAAAACTGTAAGAATGTGATATCAATAATGGATAAATGTAGATCAGACATAAGAAAGAATTGTTAGTGAAACAAAATATTCAATCAACTCATTTTTTAAACTAGGATTTAATATATGCCAAATGACATTGAAAATCATTGGAGCAAACAAAGATGTAATTAATAGTGTGGGTACAACTGATTATCAGTTTTTAAAAAATCCATCTATATGATTTCCATAAAAAATAAATTCAGTTAACTCCAGATGCAAAAAGAATTACTATGAAAGAGGCTTATGGGGTGCCTGGGTGGCTCAGTGGGTTAAAGCCTCTGCCTTCAGCTCAGGTCATGATCTCAGGGCCCTGGGCTCAAGCCCCGCATCAGGCTCTCTGCTCGGCCAGGAGCCTGCTTCCCCCTCCCTCTCTCTGCCTGCCTCTCTGCCTACTTGTGATCTCTCTCTCTGTCAAATAAATAAAATCTTTAAAAAAAAAGAAAAAAAAAAGAGGCTTATATTTCCTAACCCTTTGTAAGTGTACATGTAACAGAAGAAATAAAATCAGCAAAAGATGTGGCAGCAAACCTGGCTACATAAAATTTTCTGCTTATTTTTTAAATAACCTAAATAAAAAATAAATAAACAACCTGAATAAAGGCTAAGATCTTAATAGGAAAAATATTTGCATCAGATTTGACAAAAGATTAATTTTAAGTGCTCATACAAATTGAACTTTTTTAAACCCATTAAGACCCCAGAGTGTTTTTTACTAGTATTCAAAATTAAACTTCTCTGAAACCATGAGGTCCCATTTCTTTTTTTCTTTTTTTTTTTTAAGATTTTATTTATTTATTTATTTTTAATAATTTTTATTTATTTAT
The DNA here is from genome assembly GCA_028534135.1 of Potos flavus. Classification (NCBI taxonomy): domain Eukaryota; kingdom Metazoa; phylum Chordata; class Mammalia; order Carnivora; family Procyonidae; genus Potos; species Potos flavus. Next base: position 52,684,376 of record CM052883.1, read on the forward strand.
TTATTTATTTATTTATTTGACAGAGATCACAAGCAGGCAGAGAGGCAGGCAGAGAGAGGGGGGAAAGCAGGCTCTCTGCTGAGCAGAAAGCCTGATGCAGGGTTCGATCCCAGGACCCTGAGATCATGACCTGAGCCGAGGGCAGAGGCTTTAACCCACTGAGCCACCCAGGCGCCCCGAGGTCCCATTTCTTAATAAAAACTACACAAACAAAAATGTTTTTTGCAGCACTAATATTAATAAAAATAAGACAAAAGAATTCATAAATTGGGATATTTTTACAGACAGAATTATTTTAACCATTTAAAAATATGACTTTGAAGACCAAAAACATGCAAAGATGCTTTTGTAGGGAACAGTGCTAGTGGTCAAACTATTTAGACACCGTGATTACAGTCTTATAAAGGAAAGACTCTAGAAAAAGGAAAAAACTAGAAGAAAAAAACAAAATGTCACAGTTATTCAGATTAGTCATTTTTCTTTCTCTCCTTTAAGAGCTATAACTTCACTCCATTTTAGAAGTAAGCTAATAGATGTGCCAGTGATTAAGATTAAATTTTTATTTTATTATATGTGAACTCTTTAATGGTGAAATAAGTAAGTAATACATGAATATAGTGAGTAGGAATAAATTCCTTTTATCTACTCCTCTGATTTAGTCATACCTAACAGTTTGGGTTTCCAGTTTCACTTCATTTGTATGTGTTCATCCATCGAAATATATTTTTTCTATTGTCTTTTTATGAAAAAAGGATCATACTGTACCTTATTGTTCTGTGGCAGGCTTTTTTCACGGTACCATACCTTAGCAATCTATGTCATTACATTATTCTTTCAAGAGCTGCATAGTTATTCAGTCAGTCAAAGTATTGCCATCATGACAACCAATCAAAATATTTATTGAGATCTTATTATATACCAATAAATAAAAAGCAAATATAAAACCAAATCAGGTATGATAGTAAAAAGAGCTTGTATAGAAATAGGGTAATGTGATGCATTACTGAGGAGAGGGGAATTACATTAAATAGAGCAATTAGGAAAACCTCTGAGCCTCTGAAGAATTAGAAAAATTGCAAAAGTTGGAGGGAATGGGAGAGGGAAAGCAGGAATAATCCTGGCAAGTTTGCCAGGTAGACCCATCCTCTTCGAACATATGCAGTGGAGGAAAGAGAAGTACAAGATACGGTGGAAGCAGACTACAGGGCTTTCTCAGGCAGGATAAGCCCATTTATTAAACATTGATAAAAATATTTCTCGATTTACAAAACAAAACCTATCTCTTCTCTGCAAAAAAAATCAATGGTAAAATATCTTGTTCCAAGTTACCAAAAAAATACTTTGCTCTATTTTTGTATGGAAACAGATCAGAAAAATTGTTGTTACTCTCTTAATACCCTCTCCACAAAAGGTTATCTTTTAATTTTATACCATTTTAGGAAGTTCGAGTAAGCCAGTCACTTACCTAATAAGTCTATCTAATAAGTACTTATTTAATAAATACTATGGTACTACTTTTTATGACAACCCTAAATAGATTTGGATGCTCTAGTTTTCTTTCATTCTAAATTGAGTTCTCTGAAAAAATTAAGCTTATACATGTAAATTAATGTAAACATACACAGAATTATTTCATAATAATAGCTAATACAAGTTTACTAGTGTCAGCCTCTGTTCAGGGTACTTTGAAAACATATGCATTATTTAATTCTTAGAACAACCTTCTCTGTACTCTTTTCCCTATCTTACAGGTGAGTAAAATGAAGCAAGAGCAGGTTTAATAAATTCAGTCAGTAGCTTTCCGAAATCTATGTCTATCCAAATGTATATCACTAGATTAATAAAAAGAATGTCGAAAAAATAAGT
>CM052883.1:52686341-52872799 GCA_028534135.1 Potos flavus
CAGCCACCCTCAGTTTGTTTCATGGGTTTAGGAGTCTCTTATGGTTTGTCTCCTTCGTGATCCCATCTTGTTTCATTTCCTTCTCCCACCTCCCACGACCCCCCACCCTGCCTCTCGAATTCTTCATATCAGAGAGATCATATGATAATTGTCTTTCTCTGATTGACTTATTTCGCTTAGCATAATACCCTCTAGTTCCATCCACGTCGTCACAAATGGCAAGATTTCATTTCTCTTGATGGCTGCATAGTAAAATACAGAATATTTTAATATTTGAGGCAGTGTTAGGTCGAAGAGGTTACTGCCTATGTTCTCCTCTAGGATTTTGATAGATTCCTGCCTCACGTTGAGGTCTTTTATCCATTTCAAGTTGATCTTTGTGTATGGTGTAAGAGAATGGTCAAGTTTCATTCTTCTATATATAGCTGTCCAATTTTCCCAGCACCATTTATTGAAGAGACTGTCTTTCTTCCACTGGATATTTTTTCCTGCTTTGTCAAAGATTATTTGACCATAGAATTGTGGGTCCATATCTGGGCTCTCTACTCTGTTCCACTGGTCTGTGAGTCTGTGAGCATGCAACTCTTAATCTTGGGGTCGTGAGCTCAAGCCCACATTCATTGGCCAATAGAGCTTACTTAAAAAAAAAGTTGGAAAAAAAAAAGAATATCCAAATTTGTATGTTTTGCTAACAACTAGAACTTCATCTAGAAAATCAGTTTCTTAATCTTTTCTAAATTATTTTCTCCATTGTTTCTCTGAAATGAAGAAGGGATTGAATTAAATAGATCCCTTTTGTTTTCTGTTTCCTTTTACTATATCCATCAGTTATCACATACCCCTCCAGGTTTTCCTGATCACAATTATCAATATCATCTTACATTTCCTCTTTACCTGTAATTCTTTAATGCCAAACTGAACTCCAGGCTTTATCAGTTCTTTTACTTCGAATTTCTAGGATCCACTCTTTCCTGGCTTCCCACATACACAAAGAGGTACTACCTCATCTTTACACAGGAGTTTCACAGTAGCTTTATTGAAATCCACCTCCCTTTTCTTTACAACCCTTTAATAATCCTTTAGCAGCGTTTTTAGGCATTGTCCAGATTGTATTCATTCTCCTTGGCCTCCCTGCACTGTTTGACACTGTTGATCACTTACTATCTCAAAACCATTACCTTTGTCTTTCAAGACATGACTGTCTTCCTCTTTCTTGTGTGATCCTCTTAATGATTCTTTATGTTTCTCTTTTCCCCTTAATCTGTGGTTCTCATGGGAGTGAAATTACTAGAGCGCTTTTCAAAATACACACTCATGCACGTTCCTTGGACAACCAGGTTATAAGTATTAGCTTAGGAAAACAAATTACTCATTCCTGTAATAATTACCCATTTCTTTTCTACCAAATTATATCCCATCCCAAATACTTTAAAATTTATTTAAAGTTCATTTCTCATGAAGTTTTCCTAAGCAATCCCATTGTAATTACTCCTTTTTAGTGCCTTAATATTTATGTGCAAGTAATAAAATACCATTTTAATAGACTGAGTTGGGATCAAGACTTTTTCTGTAAAAGCAGATTTATGGAAAAGTTGAAATTAGCAGTGTGTCTGAATTTTTTTCAAGTGTATTTTCTAAATTCAACAGTGTATCCTGGAAGTCTACTTAGTTAAATGTTAGAAGTATAGATTAGTTAAAAATTTAATGTCAATTTCTTAGTTTTGACAAAAATACATTATTATGTAAGATATTAACAATAGAGGAAGCTGGGCAACAGGTATACAAGCACTCTGTATACTTACTATCTTCCCAGCTTTTCTGTAAATTTAGATTTATTCCAAAATGAAAGCCTTTTTAAAAATACTGTATTTGATTTGTTATGGTAAATAAATCCTCTCACTCAGCCACTCACTTTTGTAGGTGAGACCTGGGACCATAAAGGTTTGAGAGTTCAGTACCACCAAGCAAATTAGTGGCAGGTCTTTTGCCTTCTTCCTTGAGGTCATCTCTACCACCTATACTTTTCATGATGTAGTCGGTACCCACAAAGCCTGATAAAGTAAACTTGAAAAGTAGATGCCAGTTAATGCTTTTGGCTAACCTACCTTCAGAGTATTGTTCACTTACTTATTCTCACAGTTTAACAGGATAATCTCATAAAATCAGTAAGATTCCAAGTACAGTTTACTTGAAAGTACATACAAAATTCAATGTACTTGAAAGGTTGTGCACATATGTATGTTAATAGTAGGTTTGTTTAAAAAAAGAAAAAAACTTGTAGTTACAGGTTAATAGCCAGATGGACACTGATTAAAATAAGTAATCATTTTTAAGCCCGTTGTAAATGAAATATAGTACTAAGACTTTTTTAAGGTAGTATGACAGTAAGTAAAATATATTTCTGTGATTTAACAGAAGCAGAATATATACAGTAATAGCCTTCTAAATTTATTCAGGCTTCGAGAACTTCGAGAAGGGGAAAATGTCATGCTTGTGTAGAACTGCTTATTCTGCCTAATTCAAGATAGGGATGATCCTCACCCTAGTGGTCGGTGGTTTTATGTAGAAACACTAGGATAGTCATTAAATATAATTTTTTTAAAGATTTTATTTATTTATTTGACAGAGAGAGACACAGCGACGGAGGGAACAAAAGCAGGGGCACTGGGAGAGGGAGATATAGGCTTCCTGCTGAGCAGGAAGCCCGATGCGGGGCTCCATCACAGGTCGCTGGGATCATGACCTGAGCTGAAGGCAGACACTTAACGACTAAGCCACCCAGGCAACCCTAAATATAGAAAATTTTAAAGCAAGTTTTTACATTAGAGTCCAGGTGTGATCTGATAACCTTTCTTACTAATCTTTAGTTTAATCCTTAAACTTTTTTCCCTCTTTATTACATTTTTATTATAAAAGAATACATATGCATAAATTATTCTGGTAATCCAAAATGTACAAAATACTACTAAGATCTTGTTTTTTTCTCACAACTCTCCCTGTATCCCACCACACATATGCACAAAATCCCCGAAGGTAAGAATTAGTACATTTGTACGTGTATTTCTAGATATTTGTGTGCATTTTTAAATTTTTTTAACACAGCTGAGATCATAGTGTATATACTGCTTTGTAGCTTCCCTTTTCCCCCCATTACATAGCATCAGTATATTAAAGGCATGTTTAAATGTCAGCACATATATATCTTCCTCATTCTTTCTTGAACACCTGCATAATGTGTTAAGAAACTGTACTCATACTTCCAATTTCTTGCCATTAGTAACAATGCTGCAGTAAATATTCTTAAGTACATGTATTTATGTACTTACGTAAGTTCATACGATATTTTCCTGAAAAAAGTTCCTGGGAATGGAATTAATGAACTATAAACACATTGTAAATTTTTATAATAGATCCCAAGTAGCTCTACACAGGGATCATACCAGTATATACTCTTACCTACATTTAAGAGAGTGCCCATTTCTCCAAACCCTTAACACAGTGAATATTACTAGCTTTTTTAATCTTCCTAATGTGTTCGTTGAAAGGTGGTACCTTGTTTTAGTTTACATTTATTTAATTGTGAATGTAGTTACACAAAAATAAACTCAAAATGGATTAAAGACCTAAATTTGAGACCTGAAAACATAAAACTCCTAGAAGAAAACATGGGCAGAAATTTCTTTGACATCAGCCGTAGAACGTTTTTCTGCATATGTCTCCTTAGGCAAGGGCAACAAAAGCGAAATTAAACTGTCGAGACTAAAGCAGTATGAGGTATCACTTTATACCTGTCAGAATGGCTAAAATAAAAAAGACAGGAAATAACAAGCATTGGCAGGGATGTGGAGAAAAGGGAACCCTTGTATACTTTTGGTGGGAATGTAAATTGGTGTAGCCACTGTGGAAAACTATATGGCGGTTCCTCAAAAAATCAAAAACAACTACCATATGATCCAGTAATTCCATTACTGGGTATTTATCCAAAGAAAACAAAAACACGAATTCAAAAATATATATGCACTCCTGTTTTACAGCATTATTTATAATAGCTAAGATATAGAAGCAGTCCAAGTAGCTATCCATAGACGAATGACTAAAGATGTGGTATGTATATTACCATATATACAATGGAATATTACTCAGCCATAAAAAATGAAATGTCGCCATTTGCAACAACATGGATGGACCTAGATGGTATAATGCTAAGTGAAATAAGTCAGAGAAAGACAGATATCATATGATTTCACTCATATGTGGAATTTAAGAAACAAAACCAATGAGCAAATAAAGAAATAAAAGAGACCAAAAAACGGACTCTTAAATACAGAGAGCAAACTGGTGATTGCCAAAGGGGATGTGAGTTTGAGGATGGTGAAATAAATAAAGAGGATTAAGAATACATTTATGGGAGCACCTGAGTGGCTCTTGATTTGAGTCTGGAGCCTGCTTAAGATTCTCTCCCTCTCCCTCTGGCGCTCCCTCTCTGCTCTTTCTCTTTTTCTCTTTCTCCCTCTCTCCTTCCCTCCTTCTCCCTCTCTTAAAAAAAATAATAATACACTAATCATGGGGAGCACTGAGAAATGTGTCGAATTATTGAATTACTATACTGCACACCTGTAAGTAATAGAACACTGTATGTTGATTATACTTCAACCCATTTCTCTAAACCCTTACCTTAACACAGTGGAGATATTACTAGCTTTTTAATCTTCCAGTCTGTTGGATGAAAAGTGATACCTTGTTTTAGTTTATATTTATTTAATTATGAATGCATTTACGCATCATTTCTTGCAATATCCATTTATATTTATATTTATTTGGTCAGTCCATGGCCTTTGCTCATTTTTCTCTATTCTTTTTCTTATTGTAAGACACTTTCTAAATTGAGGAAATGAACCTTTTCAATACATTACAAATGGACTTTTTTCCATTCTTTTTTGACTGTACGTGGTGTTTACACTAATAGTTTTGAATGGCCCATAATGGTCTTTAGATTTTTATTGAACCCATCTGCCCTTTTATAACAGATTATATCTCATCTACAAATGGACAGGTTTCTATTTGTGAGCCGTTTTATGTAAGTAGATACAGATATATTTTATTTAATCTTGAAACCTCATTAAATTTTCACTGTTCATTATCCACATTACAGTTGTTTCAAAGAGCTTTTAAATATTATGTTTTTGCAGGCATCAGACATCCAGGCAAGGACAGTAGTACTTACCTGGTCACCTCCTTCCAGCTTCATTAATGGTGAAACAGATGAGACTATTGTACCAGAGCTTTATAGTTATGAAATTCTGGTCTCAAGTACTGGAAAAGATGGGAAATACAAAAGTGTTTATGCGTAAGTACTTATATGTTTTACTCCTCCCATTATGTAAATTCGTGGTTTATCATAAAGAGTTTAATACTAATTTTGTTCTGTTTTTCCTTCTCAGTGCTTTTATTTTGAATCTGTAAATTGACACGTGATACTGATTTCAGTGTATGTAGTCCACATGCCAACTGATAAACGTCTCTACACGTCCTTGAAATAATTGCTTTCATTGGCTACATTCAGCTTTAGTATTTTGCAATAGGTTCCGTAGTAGATATTTTACTATTCACATATTCCGAAGACATTAATATAAAATGTTGTATGTAGAAGCCCAGAGCAGAAATAGGGAACTGTTAGATTGTGAACTCATGTAATGCTCCTCTAAAAAGTTGGATTTAATTGTAATATGTCAAGCTAATACCCTATTGTAAAATGAATTTAGTACCATTGTTCCTCATTTGTATGTTGGTATGTTAATAATCATATTTTGAAAACCTATCATATTTCTCTTTCCTTGGTTCAGAAGTGTTATTATACACCAAAAGCCTTAGAAACAGTTGGTGGCTAAAACTGTGACATTTATGACTATAAATGTAAAATAAATAATTTTTTGTCCTTATTCATATAGAAGTTGCTTATCTAATGAAAAAGTAAAGAGTAAAGTCGATTACTAATAATAATTCAAACACTGGGAAGATTATAAAGGGAGTGGTTAGTCATTTGATAGTAATTAACAGAGAACACTGGACACACCAACCTTCTTGGTATCTTTTCAAAAAATAGCTAATATAAGGAAGAAAGAAAGGAAAGCAAAACTGCTCTAGTATTTACTGTCTAGTTACATAAGGTTAGAAAAATATCCTGTCTCCTTTTCTCTATTGACATTTCCTTGTATTTATTCTATTCATATTTCTTTAAAGGTACCTATGGGGTAAATAAGAGATAAAGAATCATCACGAGAAGGTTTCTTTTTGTGGTAATGGCCGTTTCTAGTTAGATGGCTGCTTGCTAAGAGAAGCATTTATCTCCATTTGCAGCCTGATCAGAGAGACGAGGGACATTAGTTACCTTCTTTACAACAATTAAGGTCTGTCTCTGAGGATGCTACTGCAACTGCCCAGTTCTTTCCTCAGTGGGACATGTTTTCTTATATATACTGGTTTTGATTTGAGAAATGGTGGGGGTGGGGGAGGTCCATAAAGTAGAGAGAAAAGAAACTTGGCTGAAGGAAAAGGAATAAAGAACAGTGGTTTTTAAAAAAAGAAGTAGAAAATGGGCTGGTTTTTTTGGCCACATATATAAGTAATAGTTGTATCAAATGATTATTTTAAGAAAATGTTTTGTTATATTTGAAAATGTGAAAATGTGGTAGTGCCCATGAGTGAAATGCTTTACTTCAAATTATCCACTTTTTTTATGATCTGCTCATTAAACTCTAATATTTTACATAAGATTCCATTTTATAGTCTTAACAAAATGCAGAAGTGACACACTCCTTGTAAAAACTTCGTGGTTTTCCTTTCAGTGATACACAGGTTATTTAGCATTTTAATTGTGCAAGATGAATTTTTAAATAATTGAAACTAGTTTCTTTAATAAGCTAAATATCTTCCCTGACTACACTAAAAAACAAAAAACAAACAAAAAAAACAAGTCTGGCTTGTACCATTGATTTGCTTAGGACACCTTTTGTTTTTGTTTTTTTGGTTTTTTTTTTTAATTTAGTGATTCGTCACTTATTTACAGCACCCAGTGCTGAACATAAAAACTCACCTCCTTAATACTCATCATCCATTTAGCCCATCCCCTCACCTCCCTCCATCAACCCTGAGTTTTTTATCTATCCTTAAGAGTCTCTTATGGTTTGCTTCCCTCTCCCTTTTTCTCTTTTTGCCTTCCCAAATGTTTTGTTTCTTAAATTGTACATATGAGTGAAATCATATGGTATTTACCTTTCCCTGACTGATTTATTTCATATAGCATAATACACTCTAGTTCCACCCACGTCATTTCAAATGGCAAGGTTTCTTACTTTTTGATGGCTGAGTAATATGCCAGTGTGTGTGTGTGTGTGCGTGTGTGTGTGTGTGTGTGTGTCTAACATCTTCTTTATCCATCCATCAGTGTATGGACATCTGGGCTCTTTCCATAATTTGGCTTTAGTCGATAGTGCTGCTATAAACATTGGGATGCATGTGCCCCTTTGAATCAGTATTTTTGTATCCTTTGGATAAATACCTAGTAGTGCAATTGCTGGGTCATAGGGTTAGTTCTATTTTAACTTTTTGAGGAACCTCTAGAGTGGCTGCACCAGTTTGCATTATCACCAACAGTGTAAGAGGGTTTCCCTTTCTCCACACCTTCGCCAACATCTGTTGTTTCCTGCGTTGTTAATTTTAGCCATTCTGACAAGTGCGAGGTGGTATCTCATCGTGGTTTTGATTTGTTTCCCTGATGATGAGTGATGTTAAACATCTTTTCGTGTGTCCATTAGCCATCTAGATGTCTTCTTTGGAAAAGTGTATGTTCACATCTGCCCATTTCTTAACTGGATTATTTGTTTTGGGGATGTTGAGTTTGATAAGTTCTTTATAGATTTTGGATAATAATCCTTTATCAAATATGTCATTTGTAAATATCTTCTCCCATTCCGTAGGCTACCTTTTTGTTCTATTGATTGTTTCCTTCACTGTACAGAAGCTTTTTATCTTGATGAAGTCCCAATAGTTCATGTTTACTTTTGTTTCCCTTGCCTCCAGCAACATGTCTAGTAAGAAATTGCTGTGGCTGAGGTTAGAGGTTGCTGCCTGTTTTCTCCTCTAGGATTTTGATGGTTTTCTATCTCAAAGTTTAGGTCTTTCATCTATTTCTAATTTAATTTGTGTATGGTATAGGAAAGTGATCCAGTTTCATTCTTATGCATGTCGCTATCCAGTTTTCCCAACACCATTTGTTGAAGAGATTATCTTTTTTCCATTGGATATTCTTTCCTGCTTTGTGGAAGATTAGTTGAGCATATAGTTGTGGGTCCGTTTCTGGGTTTTCTCTTCTGTTCCATTGATCTATGTGTCTGTTTTTCTACTAGTACCATACTGTCTTAATGACAACAGCTTTGTAGTAGAGCTTCAGTCCAGAATCGTGATGCCTCCAGCTTTGCTTTTCTTTTTCAGGATTGCTTTAGCTATTTGAGGTCTTTTGTGGTTCCATACATAAAAAAAATTTTAGGATTGTTTGTTCTAGTTCTATAAAAAATGCTGAAGGTATTTTGATAGGAATTGCATTAAATGTATACATTGCTTTGGGTAGTATAGACATTTTAACAATGTTTGTTCTTCCAGTCTATGAGCGTGGAATGTTTTTCCATTTCTTTGTGTCCCCTTCAATTTCTTTCATAGTTTTCAGAATACAGATCTTTTACCTCTTTGGTTAGGTTTATTCCTAGGTATCTTATAGTTTTTGGTGCAGTTGTAAATGGAATCAATTCCTTGATTTCTTTTTCTGCTGCTTCATTATTGGTGAATAGAAATGCAAAAAATTTCTATACCTTGATTTTATATTCTGCAACTTTGCTGAATTCATTTTCAGTTTTTTGGTGGAGTCTTTTGGGTTTTCTACATAAGAGTATCGTGTCCTATGCAAATAGTGAAAGTTTGACTTATTCCTTGTCGATTTGGATGCCTTTTCTTTCTTTTTGTTGTCTGGTTGCTGAGGCTAAGACTTCCAATACTATTTTAAATAATAATGGCGAGTGGACATCTCTGTCTTGTTCCTGACTATAGAGGAAAAGCTCTCAGTTTTTGCCCATTGAGGATATTAGCTGTGGGTCTTTTCGTATATAGCCTTTATGATGTTAAAGTATGTTCCATCTATACCTACTTTGTTTTGAGGATTTTTATCAAGAAAGGATGCTGTATTTTGTCAAATGCTTTTTATGCATCTACTGAGAGGATCATATGGTTCTTATCCTTTCTTTTATTAATGTGATATATCACCCTGATTGGCTTGCAAATATTGAACCACCCCTGCAGCCCAGGAATAAATCCCACTTGATTGTGGTGAATAATTCTTTTAATGTACTGTTGGGTTTCTCATGTTGAGATTTTTTGCATCCATGTTCATGAGGGATATTGGCCTGTAATTCTCCTTTTTAGTGGGGTCTTTGTCTGGTTTTGGAATCAAAGTAATGCTGGCCTCATAAAATGAGTTTGGAAGTTTTCCTTCCATTTCTGTTTTTTGGAACAGTTTGTGAGAAGAATAGGTGTTAACTCTTCTTTAAATGTCTAGTAGAATTCCCTTGGGAAGCCATCTGGCCCTGGGCTTTCGTTTGTTGGGAGATTTTTGATTACTGATTCAATTTCCTTGCTGGTTATGGGTCTGTTCAAATTTCTATTTCTTCCTCTTTCAGTTTTGGTAGTTTGTATGTTTCTAGGAATCTGTCCCTTTCTTCGATTGCCTAGTTTGATGGCATATAACTTTTCATAATATTCTCTTACACTTGTTTGTATGTCTGTGGTGTTGGTTGTGATCGCTCCTGTTTCATTCATGATTTTATTACTTGAGTCCTTTCTCTTTTCTTTTTGATAAGTCTGGCCTAGCAGTTTATCAATTTTATTAATTATTTCAAAGAACCAACTCTTAGTTTTGTTGATCTGTTCTACTGGATTTTTTTGTTTCTATATTGTTTATTTCTGCTCTAATATTTATTATTTTCCTCCTTCTGCTGACTCTAGGCTTTATCTGCCATTCCTTTTCTAGCTCTTGTAGGTGTACGGTTAGGTTGTGTATCTGAGACTTTTCTTGCTTTTTGAGGTAGGCCTGTATTGCAAGGACCTCTGAGGTTCTCTTAGGATTGTTTTAGACCTTGTTTTAGACTGTCGTGTTTTCATTTTCTTTCATTTCATTGAATTTTTTAAATTTCTTCTTTGATTTCCTGGTTAACCCGTGCATTCTTTCATTGAATGTTCTTTAACCTCTATGTATCTGTGGTCTTTCCAAATTTTTTCTTGTGGTTGACTTCAAGTGTCATAGCATTGTGGTCTGAAAGTATGCGTTGTATGATCCCAGTCTTTTTGTACCAATTAAGGCCTAATTTATGACCCAGTATGTGATCTTTTCTGAAGAATGTTCCATGTGTACTTGAATGTGTATTCTGCTGCTTTAGGAAGAAATGCTCTGAATGTGTCTGTTAAGTCCATCTGGTCCAATGTATTATTCAAAGCCCTTGTTTCCTTGTTGATCTTCTGCTTAGATGATCTGTTCATTTGTAAGTGGGGTGTTAAAGTCCCCTACTATTATTGTATTATCAATGAGTTTGTTTAAGTTTGTTATTGATTTATATGTTTGGGTGCTCCCAAGTTGGGGGCATAAATATTTACAATGTTAGATCTTCTTGATGAATAGACCCCTTAATTATGATATAATGCCCTTCTTCATCTCTTATTACAGTCTTTGGTTCAAATCTAGTTTGTCTGATATAAATATGGTTACTCCAGCTTTCTTTTGGTGTCCATTAGCATGATAGATGATTCTCCATCTCCTCATTTTCAATCTGCAGCTGTCTTTAGTCTAAAATGAGTGTCTCGTAGGCAGCATATAGATGAGTCTTACTTTTTTATCTATTCTGGTACTCCGTGTCTTCTGATTGGAGCATTTAGTCCATGTACATTCAGAGTAATTATTGATAGAAAGGAATTTAGGTGCTGTTGCATTACCTGTAAAGTTATGTTTTGGTGATGGTCTCTGTTGCTTTCTAGGCTTTGTTGTTTTTGGTCTCTTTTTCCCCATTCAGAGAGTCCTCTTTAATGTCTCTTGCAGGCCTGGCTTAGTAGTCATGAACTCCTTTTGTTTTTGTTTGTCTGGGAAATCCTTCTATTGTGAATGATAGCCTTGCTGGATAAAGTATTCTTGGCTTTATTTTTTCCCATTCAGCATGTCGAATATATCCTGCCCTTCTCTTCTGGCCTGGTAAGTTTCTGTGGACAGGTCTGCTGCAACCCTGTCTTCCCTTGTAGGTTAAGGACTTTTTTTCCCTTGCTGCTTTCAGGGTTCTTTCCTTGTCTGTGTTGTTTTGGTTTGGTTTTTTTTTTTTTTGTGAATTTGACTATGATGTGTCTTAGTGATGGCCAGCTTTTGTTGCTTTTAATGGGAGTTCTCTGTGCTTCCTGGATTTCGATGTCTGTTTCCTTCCCCCAGATTAAGGAAGTTTTCAGCTATAATTTGCTCAAATAAAACCTTCTGCCCCTTTTTCTTTCTTCTGCTTCTTCTGGGACTACTATGATCAAATATTACTATGTTTTAAGGAGTCACTGAGTACCCTAACTCTACATTCATGATCCTATACCTTTATTTCTCTCTTCTTTTCAGCTTCATTATTTTCCATAATTTTACCTTCTAATCTGCATCCTCTGCTTCGTCCATCCTTGTTATCATTGCATCCAGTCGGTTTTGCCTTTTGGTTATAGCATTTTTTATTTTGGCCTGACAAGTTTTTAGTTCTTTTATCTTTGCAATAAGGGGTTCTCTAGTATCTTCTATGCTTTTCTCAAGCCCAGCTAGTATCCTTATAATTGTTGTTTTAAATTCTTATTCAGGCATCTTATTTATATCTGTATTGATTAAGTCCCTGGCCATTACTTCTTCCTGTTCTTTCTTTTCGGGTGAATTCCTCCGTCTTGTCATTTTGTCTAGGTCTCTGTTTTTTGGGGTGATTTTTAGGAAAGCCTCTTATACTCCTGCTCCTGAGAGTAATTGGCTATATTAAGAAGAGGTCAAAAAAAAGCGGGGGGTCTTATACTGTCTTGGGCCTGGTGATTCAGAAAGTGTTTCAGAGTGTGCACTCTGCAGTTTTGTTTTGGCTGCTCCTTCCCACAGGTCAGTCCTCTGCAGAGTTTCTCTTTGCCTACAGTGGGTGGTGTTTGGACCTTGTCTACCAAATGGCAGGTTTTAACTAGGTGTGTTTTGGTCTGCTTGTTAAAAGAAGCTAGATAAAAAAAAGAAAGAAAGAAATGAGATCCTAGATCCTATTTCCCCTAGAGCTGAAGCTTTGCAGCACTCTATGGTCGGTAGACTTGGTGCATTTGAGGGGTTTGTGCTAGTCTTCTGGGGGACAGGCCTGCTGCACTGATTCGCAGGCGGGTTTGCCCTAGTGGAGATGCACCTGCAGGGTACTGGGGCGGGGCAGGGACGGGGGAGGTACTGCGCTGGTGCTTGGTGTAAGCAGCTCCAGCCTCCACTAGAGGGGTGGGGGCGGATGCTGTGTTGCTCACTGAAGTTGGTCAGTGCTGGTGGGTATGGGGGAAATGGTGTTGCCCTGCTCTCCTCTCCGGATTGGGGAGTTTGTGCCTGCCACTCTTCAGGAAGCCCTCCCAGAAGAGCAGTCACCCCTCTTGTGTTCCCAGCTTCTGTCAGATTCCTGCCTTCACCCTGTCTCTGCCAGGTGGCACAGTACTCCTGTGTTTTGTCTCAGGCACGGGACTGGGTTTCAGAACTCCCAATTTTATGGACTCATGCTGATCCTCTGGGGGAGGGTCTTGCCACACTGTGGCCAGTGCCAGTTTGCCCCAGAAAAGCCGTCCCACAACTGCACAGTGGCTCCCGAGGTTATGGTAAAGTGCATCAAAAAGCAGCACCAAGGTTTGCTGCCCTCAGCCAGTGTCTGCATTCCCATGCTAGTGAACAGGGATGCACATTGGTGCTGCCAGTTCTTTTGTCCCCCAGAGAGGCCATCCACCATTCCCAAAAGGCACTCCAAAAAGGAGAACTGTTTTTCCCTGTGTGACCAAGGGGATCCTCAGACCACACTGCCCACTCCCAGGTCTTTGCCCTTCTTCCCCACCAGAGCACTGCTAAGCCTGCCAGGCACAACCCCGACAATGGCACGGACTAGTAAAACTTAAGACTTTGAGCTCTGCTGCTTATAAAAATTTACCATAGTCAGCCCCTCTCCTTTTCCTAGTCACTTGTTTGAGGGAAGATTTTTTCTTGTGCAGTCCCCTGCCTGCTGCTTCACTTTTTCTTTCTTTCTCTCTTTTTCTCTCTCTCTCCTCTTTCCCTGATCAGGGCTCCTGCCCCTCCACAGCACCTACAGCTGTTCTCTCCCCAAATCAACTCTCCACAGCTCTTGCCTTCCACAAGGTGGCCATTTTTCTACCTGTAGACATGCAGCTTTGTTCTCTCAGACCTCAGATTGATTTCTTACGTGTTTAGAATGATTTGATATTTATCTAGCTGTATTGGAGGGACAAGACAAGCTTAGGGCCCCCTACTCCTCCACCATCTTAACTCCTCTCTGCACCCACTGTTTGGACACCTTTCTGTTTTAAAGTGGTATGCAGGTATATAACTTAAGTTTGGTATATAGCCTTATTACACAAATTACGTATTGATGAAATATGAATATGGTTACAACTGGTAAAGTAAAAAGCTAATTTCATAAACTGCCACAAACTGAAGTGTATATAATGTAAATTCTCTGGAAATTCTTGTTTATCAGACAGTGAAATGTTCCCTTTTTTCCCCCAGAGGAGAAGAAACAAGTGTCACTTTAAATGATCTCAAACCAGCTACAGATTACCATGCAAAGTAAGGAATTCCTACATGTTGTCTTAATATGATAGAGCATAGGTGGTTTTTTAAATAATTTCATTAAAAGCCTCGAATATAATTTAAGTATTAATTTTGGATTTGTGGACTTGGTTTTTCTTTTGGTACAGTTATCAACACATTCCCCCAAAAAATCAAAAACATTTAACTGAAATGTTATGTTGCAGGTTTAGTCATCCTGTTTGTAGGACCTTGGGATTGGAATGAATATACAGATAATAAGTGTATGTCTTCATATCTAACTTAGCACATGGAAAACTCCCCACTTTTGAAATTTTTGCAGAACAGAAGCATTACTAATAGTTGATTTGTACTTAATGTATTTTTACTACATCGTGTTTTAGAAAGAGTTTGGGATATTAAATTAAAATTTTCATAGCACTTAGGGATGCCTAGCTGGCTCAGTCAGTGGAGCATGCAACTTTTGATCTTGGGGTTGTGAGTTCAAGCCCCACATTGGGTATAGAGATTACTTAAAAATAAAATATTTTTTAAAAATTCACAACATTTAACTTAGAGGTAACTTAAATACTTTTTTATTCTGCATAGTTCTGTTATAATCTACCAACATTTTACATACTAAAGCCTCCCCAGCTGGGACTCATTAATCTATATTTGGTTAGTCACCCCGTTTGTGATTGGGATTATTCCTATTAAACTATTAAATAAGTCTTTAATTATACTTTCTGTGGATGAAGCTGAAGTATTGTCCAACTTAGCACTTTGCAAACTGTAGACTGCAACCATTATTAAATCATGAAATTTTGTGGGTTATAGTCAGCATTTTTTAATTAAAAAATCAAATGTAATAGAAGGTATCTGTATATATTCCTTAGGGACATTGTTTCAGGACACTTTTCTTTCTTGTGTGTGCGTATGAGCAAGTACATATCACACAGACAGTTGTCACAACTTAAGATGTATTTCTTACTTTGTGTTACAGTCAAAAAATAGGATGAAAGCCTCTAGTCTATCCTATATTTCTTTTTTTAAGAGCTATCCTTTACTTTGATGCGCATATTTTTTTTTCTTTTAAAGACTTTATTTTTAAGTAATCTCTACACCCAACGTGGGACTTGAAATCCCAGCCTGGAGATCGAGTCACATACTCTACCAACTGAGCTAGCCAGATGCCCACCCTTGTTTTCTTGATAGAACATTTGGAAGACACCTTCCTGATTTGCAAGTACTTAAAGGTTGATGGCTGTTGAAGGTAGGATACAATGATTCTGCTGTTTAAAACTATTTATTTTATCACCATAGAATCCAGGCAGAATACAATTCTATGAAGGGAACTCCTTCAGAAGCTGAAAGCTTTACCACCTTAAGTTGTGAACCTGACATGCCTAATCCACCCAGGATAGCCAATCGGACCAAAAATTCACTTACTTTGCAATGGAAGGTAAGAATATTCTTTAGAGTATTTTCCAACTGGATATTTATTCCCTCCTCCCCTGCTAGTATTAAATTTCAGTTGTTCTTGTTTGGAGATAAAAAAGAACTTAAAGGTAACTTGTTCTTCTTCTTTACATATACTAAATCTTGAAATAATACTTTTAATGGTTTTTCTTACTATATGTAAATACAGCAGAAAAAACTGATATATAATTAGCAGTCCCTATTATACTGGACATGGGATGACATTGCCAGTCTCAGCAGTGCTTCTCAAGTTCATTCCAATGCCTTTATATCCTGAATTTTATGGTAGAATGAGGTTCATAATAACTAGACTCGTACTTTTAAAAGTATAAATATGATGTCTTAAAGGAATGTTCCATTAAATACTCTCTATTTTAATAGAATGATAGATATGCTAATATGTAAATTTTGTGCCCAGCTGCACAAGAAGATATGATGAAATAGACACTACAGATAGAATCGATAATTCAGATAGCACAGACAGCATTGTCATTGGGAGACAAGAATTACTGAAATGATATATGAGTCTTGGTAAATTTCTGAACAAATTAAGTACAACCTTTCTCAAATTGCAGAGTAGTTACATTTTGGAAAAATCCAGTAACTTAAAACTATAGAAAAAATACCTTGTAAAATGGAATTCGGTTCTAGGCTCTTATAATTATAAACAGATATTTCACCTACATGGATGTCCAAGAGGACATTCAAAAGTTCTAGAGAAAGAGAAAAATTCTTCATTGTATTTATTGTCCCACGCTGTGCAGAATTGTTAGCATCCTTGATCCCCACCTGTAAAAGTCAGCCTTTCCTCCCCCTGCCATTATTGTGATGGTCAGAAACACCCCCAACAAAATTTCTAAACATGCCCTAGAATGGAGTACCACCCCTCGTAGCAACTGTTGATTTATAGTAAGAAAATAACTACTAGTCTTGATTTAATTATCTACTCTTACCCCAAGAGCAAAACTCGGGGCTAGCTTTCTTTCTGAAAGCTTGTATGGGGCTTATTAGTCCCTCATTCTTCTGAGGATATTAGATGCTTTATGTAGTTAAAAAGTACTGTTAGCACATATAAATCAGACAAGTATGTACATACATACATTTTTGTTTGTGATAACTATGACTAATTTTATTTCATGTCACTTACAGTAGCATTTTATTGGTAGGGCAGTTAGGGTAGCAGCCTGGTGCCCTTCATGTAGGTTGGGACTTCAGTAAGGTACTGCTCTTTATTCTGAAGATAAAATAACATTGAATTTTGAAGTTTGTCTTTAACAATAACCCTACAAGTCTGTGTAAGATGTAAACAGTGCCCTTATGCCCTAGGTCTCTTAGTTGCCCACAAAGGTTACCCAGGCTTATACTCTTCTAGAAATAGTCCTCTAAATGCATAGTAATAGCATGGTTGGGGAAAGAGAGAATCGTTTTTACTGTTAATGGGGATAGTGTTATATACCTCAAGTTGTTGGGAGGATTATCAGATAATATCTGTATAGCCCATAGCATAGTACCTGGAACATAATATAATAAGCATAATACCTGTTGTTGCTATTTAATGTTAAAATCAAAGAAAACTGGCTTACTGTAGTTTATGACTTAAACATCAGATCTTTTGACTCTGCTGCCTCATATAATCTGAAAATATTATTTGGGGGTTAGCATGGCATCATAATCTTGGCATGGGTGGTACGTGGGATAGCAGCTGAGAAATTATTGTATCAGCTGACATTGTTTAGAGTTGCCAGTGCACAGCGATGATAAAAAGCTGACTGAAGTTGGTCTTTTATTCTCTTATAATTACTAGTACCCACCAAACCTCCTGTTGCTCAGCTTCTGGAATATTGCTGGGTAGGAACACTGGTTTTGTGTCTGAGCAAATTCACCTCTGCTCCACTCTTAATGACTGAGTGATCTGAGGCAACTTATTTGGGTTCTTTAAAGCCTCCATTTCCTCTTTTGTATAGTTTGGATAATAATACTACAAAGAGTTGATTTGAGGATTAAATGAGATAAGGTAAAAACACTTTACACGTAATAGTTTCCCCTCTAACTTGGAGAAATGGTCACAGGTTGTTGAAGATGTCACCATAGCCATGCTTTTTCCAGGGAGTTGAAGAGAATCCATTACCTTGACTTGAAAAGCTTCACAAAATAAAGTAGAAAAAATTAAGGAAAATAAATGTGCAACCTTAGCAACTAGAGTAGAGCAGTCTGGTGGCATTAATTATGAGAAAATATATTTTTATACCACACACTTCTTGCTGAGATTTGCAATCTTCTCTGCCTTGGGATTCTCTTCCTTTGCTGTGTAAGAGTTGAATTTCCCAAGGTTTCTTTTTCTGCCCCATCCATACTGTAGTCACTTTTAACTGCCACGCCTGTAACTTACATAGCAAATTCCAATCGTGTTCACCAGTTAAAAATTACAATTTTTAAAAATTTTTAAACACAAGATCTATGTTAATGTTCAACAAATAATTTGGACCTCCATGTTATAAAAGGTTCTTTTTAGTTATTAAAAAGTTGACCATTCTTGATTGCTCTTAACATGGTTCGCAATAGGGGTGCCTGGGTAGCTCAGTCGGTTAAGCGTCTGCCTTCACTTAAGGCAGACCTGCCATCTCAGGTCATGATTCTGGAGTCCAGGGACTGAGTCCTACATCAGGCTCCCTGCTCAACGGTGAGTCTGCTTCTCCCTCTCCTCTGCCCTTCTCCCCCACACATGCTCACTCACTCTCTTTCACTCCCTCTCTCAAATAAATAAATAAAATCTTTAAAAAAAAAAAAATGGTTGGCAACATTATATAAAAACCAGATAGAGTCCAGAGAATTATAGGAATTCTCTGGAGAACAATTTTAAAAGTTAAGATTATTTAATTTTGATAAAAGAATTCTTAGAGTCAGTTGTCTTCAAATGGATGAAGCTATTATAAGGAGAGTAGTGATCCATTGTTTTACATCTAAAGTGAGAACTAAAGAGGAAACAAGTTGAAATGGTAGAAAATTCAAGTCGAAATAAGGTTGAAATTCTTGAGTTCTAGAGTGATTAAATACTAGAATAAAATGTTAAGGGAGACAAATTTTCACCAGTGAAGATTAACAGATTGTTAAATGAGCAATATTGGGTAATGGGCACATGGTGTCTAGAAGCAAAGATCCAGACAACATGACCTCTTGAAATTCTTCTAAGCACCCTGGTTCTTTCATTCCCTGGTGTATCACACAGTATTACTTATAGATTGTAAGGTGAGTTTTAATGAAAATGACAGGATCAATCCTAGGAACTTAGAGCTGATAAACTCTTCTGACAAAAGGCAAAGTGATTTTTTTAATGGATTATAAAAGTTAAGATCATTCTTGCTACAAGAAATTGTTCAGTGTTCAGAAAAACTTGAATAGACTGCTTTGTTTTCTTACCTTGCATTTAAAAGGGTTGTGGGATTATATAATGCATATATATCTGTATTCTCTGTGCAATTTTTCCAGAGTTAAGCCACAGAGACCATCTACAACACAATAGATTCCTCAGATTAGATTCTACAGTATCTTTTACAAAAATACTAATTTGTACTTTTTTTTTTTTTTTTGGTATTTCTTTTAGGCACCTAGTGACAATGGTTCTAAAATCCAAAGCTTTATTTTAGAATGGGATGAGGTAAGTAAATTGGATCTTTTAAATTAGGGGGAAATTATGTGTATATATCCTCAAGCAGAAATAATTTGTTTTAATAGTTTTTTCCTCTTTAAAAAACATCATGAATGATTTTGGTGGTGCATGAGTAAATTAATGGTGTTCCTAGAAAACATTACCGACTGGGCCTCCGTGTTTTGTTTTGTTTTGTTTTGTTTTTTGTTTTTGACTTAAACCCCTCAAAGCTCTCACTTGGGTAATTACCTTCATGAAGGAAAATTTTTTTCATATCGGCCTTAAAAGCAAGTGTAATTTTTTACTATGGCTACTTTAACAAATTGCTACAAACTTGATGGTTCAAAACAACACACACTTATTCTCTTATGTTTCCGGAAGCCAGAAATCCAATATGGCTCTCACTGGGCCAAAATCAAGATGTCACTATAGCCATGCTTTTTCTAGGGACTCTAGAGGAGAATCCATTCTCCTGACTTTTTGAGCTTCTGGAGGCTCTCTTCATTATTAGGTCATTACCATGAACCCATGGCTGCATCAGATAGCCTTTTCTACCCCTTCTGCCATTATCACGTGGCCTTTTTCCTCGTCTGTCTTCACATCTTTTTCCCTCTAAAAAGGACATTTGTAATTCCATTTAAGGTCCACCTAGATAATCCAGGATAATCTCTCCATTTCAGGAGCTTTAACTTAATAACATCTGTACAGTCCCTGAATAGAGTAATATTCGCAGGTGTCATGGTTTAGGACTTGGATGTCTTTGGGGGCTATTATTCAGCCTACCACAGCAAGTACACTGAGCTCTGTTATGTAGTACTTTGTTTTACTATCATTTATTATGTTCTCTCCTGCCCTACTGCTTATACCACACCTAAGAGGAGTGACCAGAGGGTGTAGAATAAATTCCATTGATAATTTGGGAATTCAGCAGTATATAGGCATACCTTGGAGATATTGCAGGTTCAGTTCCAGCCAACCATAATAAAGCAAATATCTCAGAGCAAGTCACATGAATGCATATAAAAGTTATATACCACACTATATTTGTAGTCTATTAAAGGTACAATGGCATTGTCTTTAAAAAACAATGTACATACCTTAATTTAAAAATACTTTATTGTTAAAAAATGCTAACCATCATCTGAGCTTTCAGTGAGTCATCATCTTTTTGCTAGTGGAGGATCTTACCTTGATGTTGATGGCTGCAGGCTGATCAGGGTAGTGCTTGCTGAAGGTTGGGATGACTTTGGCAATTTCTGAAAAAAATAAGACAGTGATGAAGTTTGCTGCATCAGTTGACTCTTCCTTTCATGAACCATTTCTCTGTAACATGCAATGCTGTTTGATAGCATTTTACCAACACTAAAACTTCTTTTACAACTGGAGTCAGTCCCCTCAAACCGCACTGCTGCTTTATCAACTAAGTTTATGTAAAATTCTAAATCCTTTGTTGTCATTTCAACAGTCTTCACAGCATCTTCACCAGGAGTAGGTTCAATCTCAAGAAACCACTTTCTTTGCTCATCCATAAGAAGCAACTCTTCATCCACTAAAGTTTTATCATGAGGTTGCAGCAATTCAGTCACATCTTCAGGCTCTTACTTCTAATTCTAGTTCTCTTGCTATTTCCACCACATCTGCAGTTATTTCCTCTACTGAAGTCTTGGGACCCTCGAAATCATCCATGAGGGTTGGAATCAATTTCTGCCAAACTCCTTAGTTTGTTGATATTTTGGCCTCTTCCATGAATCACCATAACAAATATAATAATATGAAAAATTTAAAATATTACAAGAATTACCAAAACATGACAGAGTCACAAAGTGAGCAAATGCTGTTGGAGAAATGGCACCAGTAGCACAGTTTGATGCAGGGTTGCCACAAACCAGACTTTGTAAAAAAACACTATCAGCGAAGTACAGTAAAGTGAAGTGCAATAAAACAAGGTATGCCTATATTAAAAGAGTAATGAGGTACAAACAAGTAGGTTTTATGTCAGAAGTTTTTTTTTCCAATTACTTTTATTTTATTTTTTCAGTGTTCCAAGATTCATTGTTCGTGTACCACACCCAGTGCTCCATGCAGTATGTGCCCTCCTCAATACCCACCACCAGGCTCGCCCAACTCCCCTACTCCCTCCCCTCCAAAACCTTCAGTTTGTATGCCAGAAGTTTTAAGAGAATTTAGAATTAGGAAATCTATCATAGTAATTTAGAAGAAAAAAACATATGTTGATAAATTATGAAAAGATATTTGATAAAATTTAGCACTTAATTAAAACTCAAATTAGGAAAGGAAGATAATTCCTTATCTGATAGTTATTTTTGTATTGAGTGAAGTACCATCACTAAACAATAAAAACATTTCTAGTCAAAGCAGAAACAAGTCAAAGTTGTCAGTTATTTCCACCTTTACGTAACATTAACGCAGTATGTTTTGGAACTAAAGAAGTACAGCCAAATAATGGCTGGGCTGGGGGGCAAAATTATCATTATTTAGAGGTGATATAATTTTCTATTTAGACAACTCAATAGAATCAACTGTAATTACCATTAAAACAGGAAAGCGTAGGGGCACCTGGGTGGCTCAGTGGGTTAAAGCCTCTGCCTTCGGCTCAGGCCATGATCTCAGGGTTCTGGGATCGAGCCTCGCATCGGGCTCTCTGCTCAGCGGGGAGCTGCTTCCCCCTCTCTGCCTGCCTCTCTGCCTACTTGTGATCTCTCTCCTCTCTGTCAAATAAATAAATAAAATCTTAAAAAAAAAAAAAAAAAAGTGTAGTAAAGCAGCCAGATAGAGATTGAGGTTTTCTTTGAAGAAGTCACCCCAAAACCACATTTTACCTCTACCAAAGCGATAAAGAAGAGTGGATGGAGAATAAGAAACTTGTCCATTTTATGTAGCATCCTAAATTTCTAACACTCTGTAGTTGTCCTGAGCTGCAGACTTCTCTCTCCCATTCTTTTGCCTATAATCGAGTTTTTCTCTCTGCTTATATTCTTTCACTGTTAAACCTAGGCAATTGTGTTTCCAGAATATTTATTTTATAGAATGTTAGCAGCTGTTAAGGTGGAGGTTTGGGGATCAGTTAGGGACCTTTCCTTAAAACTGTGTAGAACTTTTCATCGATTGAGGAACACTGCTGGTTGTGTATATCAAAGATCACCCTATTTCTGCTACTACCAATCCCCCCCTAGTGATTGTGGGGTCCATACATGGAAAGAGTTCCTTTTACTAAAGCCAGAGATTTAGCATCAGTTAAAACAGGGTACTTAGTTCAAGAAGGTAGATACAGATCCTACTTTGTAGTTTGTAATTCTGCATTTAATGAACAGTAAGTACCATTTAAAAGATGTGTGTTATGGGGCACCTGGGCGGCTCAGTGGATTAAAGCCTCTGCCTTCGGCTCAGGTCATGATCTCAGGGTCCTGGGATCGGGCCCCACATCGGGCTCTCTGCTCAGCAGGGAGCCTGCTTCCCCCTCTCTCTCTGCCTGCCGCTCTGCCTGCTTGTGGTCTCTATCTCTGTCAAATAAATAAATAAAATATTTAAAAAGAAATGGGATTTTTCAAAAAAAAAAAAAAGATGCGTGTTATCTCTCCTTTCTCTTGAGATCCATGATTAATGTAACAAAGATGACTTTTAATGTACACTAGCTAATATGTCATTATTCACCAAGCAGGAATTATGTGGATTTATCTTTTTACAGTAATGTACATGATATATAATAATCAGCCAATTTTTTTTAGGGAAAAGGAAATGGAGAATTTTGTCAGTGTTATATGGGCTTACAGAAGCAATTTAAAATTACTAAACTGTCACCAGCAATGGGTTGTAAATTTAGACTGTCAGCCAAAAATGAGTATGGCACAAGGTAAGATACATTTTAATGTAAATATATTATTTAGTCAACTTCACCTATATAAATTATTCAGAGTCCAAATTATCCACTAAAATTTCTGCTTTAGTTTATGTTGATATAGTAAAGATGTTATTAGCATAGCAAAAGCTATAAGAGAAGATGTTAGTTACATAAATTGCAGTTTTAAAAGAATAATACACTTTTAGGTTTCTGATCTGGTAACCATAAAAATATTATCAACTCCAAGATATATTATTTGGATTATAATTAGTTATCGAAAATTGTCACTTTCAAAAAATGTCATTTATCGAGTTGAATTCTTTAGCTATAAAAACAGCTCTTTTTCATTCATTCTTAAAAACCATTTGTTTCAACAGTGGTTTTAGTGAAGAAGTCTTATATTACACCTCAGGCTGTGCCCCTTCTATGCCAGCAAGTCCTGTATTAACTAAGGCTGGTGTTACTTGGTTATCCTTACAATGGAGTAAGCCCTCAGGAACACCATCAGATGAAGGAATTTCCTACATTTTAGAGATGGAGGAAGAAACTTCAGTAAGTATAAATATGTATTTTAAGTAGTGTTTAAAACCTATTTCAGGTAACATCAATCCTTCTAAGTAAATAGTGCCACAATAGTTAGATCCTTTCCCAGATCCTTTGAGTCTTTGGTTGGTTATCATTTAGGAGGAATTGGGAATGAGGAAGAACTCAGTCTTATCTTTTCTTGATGTGTAGGAGGGCATTTTGTTTTTTATGTGTGTTTGTATATATTGTGCCTAGGAACAGCATAGACTGCATTTTTAAATATATATGTTTTAGGGAAAATAAAGAGAGGGGAAGATCACCACAGCCTTTCAGCCTAAGCAGCTCTATAAAATAAGGAAATAATATGTCCACCTTTTCCAGTTGTGTTCACACACTGCTTTCCCAAACACCACAGAAGGTATGAAGAGTGTCACATGACACTATATAGTGCTGCCAGAATCAGGTTTCCAGTGACTTGTTTTCTATGAGCTAAAACGTAGCTAACGTGAGTTAGGGTGTTTTCTATTAGTTCTACATAGTTTCAGAGCTTTTTAGAGCTACTTTAAAGCAATTTGAGTCAAAAATAGCATTGTTCCACTCCCAGCTGTATACCCAAGAGAACTGAAAACACATGTTTATATAATAGAAATTTGTACGTGAATGTTCATAGCATTATTCATAATAGCCAAAAAGTAGAAACAACCTGGATGTCCATTAATTGATGAATGGATAAAGAAGTGTGATATATCTATACAATGGAATATCATTGAGCCATATAAAGGAATGGAGTACTGACACATGTCATGACACGAATGAACCTTGAAAACATTATGCTAAGTAAAAGAACCTAGTCACAAAAGACTACATATTATGTGATTCCATTTATTACAGATATAGGCAAATCCAAAGAGACAGAAAGTATATTAGTGGATGGGAAAAGAGGGGAAGTGACTGCTACCCAAAAAATAAAGTACAGGCTTCATTGTAGAATTAGGAATTAAGGGGTACCTGGGTGGTTCAGTGGGTTAAAGCCTCTGCCTTCGGCTCAGGTCATGATCTCAGTGTCCTGGGATCGGGCCCCAAGTTGGGCTCTCTGCTCGGCAGGGAGCCTGCTTCCCCCTCTCTCTCTGCCTGCCCCTCTGCCTACTTATGATCTCTCTGTGTCAAACAAATAAATAAAATCTTTAAAAAAAAAAAAAAAAGAATTAGGAATTAAATGATTGCATAACTTTGTGAATACACTATAAATGGTTGAATTTCATACTTTAAAATGGGAATTTTACAGTATGTGAATTATATATCAACTTTTAAAAATAACAATGGAGAAGTAGTGAGGCATTGTCCCTGGAGCTATAAATAGCAATCCAATACCTAAGTGACATGCCTACCTGCCATTTATTTATTTCCTTAAACACAGGGCAAGTTAAATATGTTAAATGGTTAGAGCTTTGTTTAGCTCTTGCAACATCTGTCTAGGAAAGTATTAGTTTTAGAGATATGCTTACTGATGGTGAAGTTACCATTGACTGACTTTACCCTCAACACAAAGATCGTTCTCTTGGTTACTGTGTTTATGGAGAAGGAGTTCTCCATCCCCATACAAACATTCATTAGCATTTCTGGATCTGTCCGTTCAAGATAGAAGTAACAAGGTGAGTATTACACTTAATGGACCGTTAATCACCTTCTACACAGTAGAAGATGAAGCAGATCTGGATCTTTTTACATGTTTGTTATTCCTCATATTTCTGCTGTTAGACATCTAAGAAAGGCTTATTTTCCCTTTCCAGGGATATGGTTTTAAGCCTAAATATGATGGCGAAGATCTTGCTTACACAGTAAAGAATCTCAGACGTAGTACGAAGTATAAATTTAAGGTAAGCATCGAAAGCCCTTTAAAGATTTATTTGTTGTTGTTGTTGTTCCTATTGTCTTAAAGCTAAGTACACACCTCACTCCTTGGTTTTAAATCTAAAATAGTTTTGGCCTTGGGACGCCTGGGTGGCTCGGTTGGGCGTCCAGATCTTGATTTCGAATCAGGTCATGGTAACGGGGTTGTGAGATCAAGCTCTGCATCAGGCTTCTCGCACTGGGTGTGGAGCCTACTTAGGATTCTCTCTCTCCCTCTGCCTCTCCCCACTGATGTTCAGTTGCTTGCTCAAGCTTAAAAAAAATAAAAAGTTAAAATAGTTTTGACTTTTCTAATGAGCATTACTGCTTTACTTTCTTACTGTGTAACATTGTTTGTCAAACTATATTTAAATTCAAATCAATTTTAATGTTTTATGGGACTTTTATTTGTATAATGTGAGCAAACATCTTCTTACATGTGGATGTTGTTAAATGCATTCAGAATGTGCTTTTTTGTCAGCAGTATCTGAAAAAGTAATGCTTTTATTTTCTAAGTACATTATATCAAATGGTGCACAATTTCATTCTGTCTCATTACTGGTAGTCACTTGATGAAGGTTATTTCTACCATGTTTCTTCACTGTAAGGTTTTCCTTTTTCCTTTCTAATAAGCATTTTCTAAATACTATGTAAATATCTTTTTTTTTGTCAAACTTTCACCTACTAGTTTTAACATCCAGTGATAATTCTTGCCTGAGTCAACTATTACTGATTAATAGTTGCCAAGTGGTGGTTTAATTTTATTATTCCTTCTACATTTATTATTTGGCATCATACTATAAAGAAAAGCCTCCTTTTCTCATTTATGTTAGTATGAACTCATGGATTCCTTTTTTGTTACTGATTTTTGTCATTTTTGTTACTGATTGTCAATCGTGAGACTCAGATTGTTTCAGATTTAGGAAAAAAATCTGATTGTTTCAGATTCAGCCCTTCAGGCTGGCTTTCAGATCCTTTTGAAATGTGCCCCCCATCATTCTTTGAACCTTTCCTTTCTGGTACATGATATTCCATTCTCATCTTGTACTTTCCCTTCTTCAGCCTTGGGATTGTTTTGTTACTGAAAGCACTTGGGTCCTTTCAGTGGACAATGGTATTTAGAAGCCAAAATCTGGGAGTAAATATACTTATTGCTGTAACAGTTTTGCTACTCCTGGACACCCTCTCAATGGACAGAGCTATGAAACATATGTATGTATGTGCACACACAAAATTTATATGCACAAACACATTTACATCTGTATTTCTACGTATATTTCTATTTTTTTAAACCACGAGTTTACACCACATACCTCCCAATTTTAATCCAATACCACAGGTTAATTCTAGTTTTCTCCTTTTTCTTATTTCTAGCTCCCTCTGTCATCAGAAAGAAACTTTGCCCTAGTTATGTTCATTGTATTTAGTTTGTGGAACAAATTCCTCCGCTCCCATAAAGTTCTGTTCAGGGTGCTTGAGTCCCTACTAGGCAAATGCTTCTGCCTCCAGCCAACCCACCTATCCCCTAGCACAGATCCTTGCCTTGTTTAGCACACCTGTTGGCCTTTACACTGAATTATTTCAGGTGTAAAGCAGAGAGACTCTACACGTCATTTATTGCTTGCTTGAGGCATGGAGACTATATATATATCATTCTTGCCCACTTGAAGCGGTAGCAAGCTTTGAAAATTCATCTACTATGGAGATTCCGGAAATTCTGTATCTTTCATAGTATAGAATCCATTCTCCGTATTTTTAACTCTGACTTGATCAGGGATTTACATTGCTATTTCTTGGAGACAGTGCTTGAATTAGTTAATATACCAGTTAATATAAGCCAGCCTACATTTTTGTGCCCAAGTTTTTCTAAAAATACAACAAGATGCTTATTAGTTGATAAATTCAGCGTTTGAATTTTCCTCTCAGTGCTTGTTTAATCAAATCATTTCAAATAAATGATAGAAGCCACTGTAAACTGTTTTCACTATTAAAAAGCAAAGATAAATTTTATCCCTTGAGAACCTTAGAAAATTTTTAATAATGAGATTTGATTATGGAGAGCATAATAATTATATTTATTATGCTTTGTCTTATATATTAGCTTCATGTTTAAAGCTTATGATAACACTGAGTGATTTTAATTTTTTACAAATAGTTTTCATATTTTTACAAGATTTATAAAATACTTCTTAAGTATTTTCTTAAGTAAGTACTTAAGAAGTACATACTTCTTAAGTACATTCATTCGGTTTTCCTCTTATGATGATGTTGGATTGTATTTTGCATCAGTAATGATTATTGTTATGATTATTCAATAATGATTAGAAAATGATTAACATTTTCTAAGGGGAAAATGTTAAGATCTTTATAATTTGGTAAGTATTAAAATTCTTAGAATTCTACTATCATGTAACACCATGATGTTATTTCCACATAGAAATGTTATATACATATATAGGAGTTAAATTTCTCATGATCCACTATTTTAAAAAATTACAAATTTTTATTTAAAATTGTTTCACTGTGGCAGTCACATTCAAATTGCAGGGTATACAATCAGAATCTCCAAGGAGACAATAGGCTTTTACAAAAAGTACCCCCAAGTAACTAGAGAAGGGATAGGAACACAATGTCTCCAAACAAACTCTTAACAAATCACCGACTTATAGGAAGGGATTATATAAAAGCTTATTAAATAATAAATTTAAATAGTGATAAGAACCTAGAATAGTAGTTCCCCAAGTGTGATCAACAGACCATTCTGTCAGCATCAGCTGGGAACTTGTTAGAAATGTGAATTTTCTGGCCCCCTCAGTTCTACTGAATCAAAAATTCTGGGATAAGGCCTAGCATTCTATGTTTCAGCAGACTCTCCAAGTGATTCTGAGACTTACTAAAATTTGAGAACCACTGATCTAAAGGGGGGAAAAATATTAGGAAATAGAAAATGATGACTGTGCGAAGTCTTCTAGAAGCTCAGACATTTTGAATCTGCCTTGTGCTGGGTGCCAGCTGAGAGGCTTTTGAATCATTAAATCCTATTGCTGTCTCAGTCTTTCTTTTCTAGTTTGACATTGCAGACTCTTCTTTCAAGCAAACCATATCAAAATAGTGTTAACACTAAATAAATCTTACAATACTAAGCAAAAGCAGCAAAATATTATAATCCAGAAAGCAATGACTAGATAGTATATTACCGATTGTAAAGAAATAATAAGGATATAATTAACATAAAATTGTAATATGACCAAGTCTACCAAATGCCAGAGTTCTAGTTTCTACACTACAGACAATCCTAGGACACTCAAAATACTAAAACAAAATTGGAACAATGAAAAAATTTAAGGGACAAAAGAAAAAATAAAAATTTAAAGCATAAGAAAGCAGCCAAAATTCTTAAAATCATTTAAAATTCAGAGTGGTTAAAAAAAAATTTTTTTTAATTAAATTCAGAGTGGTTAACAAGCATACAATGCTGATTCCATCAAACGGTTCGTTAGAAGCTGGGCTGAGACCTGTTGTCCAAATTTAAAATGATAATAATTACTTATTATAATATTTCTTATTCTTAAATGCTTCAGAAGCTAGTGGCCAGTCCCTATGACTCTGGGCCACTAGGAGGCTGATTTCTTATTTCCTAAAGTTCCTGAAAAATAGTTTTTCAAGCAGCAAGGCTTCTAAAGATCAAGTTCTGACTACCTTGAGCTGAGAACCCTTAAATACTTCATTGCAGCTTGTTACTTATTTTTGAGGTCTTTTTATAAGAGAAATCAGTCAGTTAGTATCTGGATCCATCAATGTCTCTCATCTTCCATCTTTGAAATTCACTTATACACTTACATGTCAGCATCAATGACAGTACATAAACATGTTGCCTTCCTCCTCCTCATCTTGTCCAGTGTCATTTTATCATGTCTTCCTTTCTCCTTTGCCATAATCTAAGTGTGCCCAAGTTTAGTCCTAACTTATTATGTCCCTTTCTCCCTTGGATACATCATCTCTTTGCCTTCTATAGCTGTCATTTTTGTTCTGAAGAATACTAAATCTCCAAACCTGTTCTGTGCTGTTATCAAGCTATTCTCTTACTTTCTAATTACCATTTTATACTTGGATTAATCTTTCTGAAATACAGCTTTCCCTTTAAAAAAAACAATTTCCTTAGTTTCATATAAGATTTTTTGTATTCTGACACATTTAGTTTTTAAAATGCATTGTCTTTCACTCCTTACTTGAATTGGCTATCTCACCAGATTGATTACCTATTCTTCCTTGAGCAGAGCTCACTATTTACTATTATTTCTGCTCTATACCCAGGGCTTTCTGTTCTCTTACCCAAGTTTGCCCTTTTACTGCTCTTGCCCATGAAGACCCCATATCACTTCTATTCGCCTTTTCAAAAGCC
This sequence comes from Potos flavus, assembly GCA_028534135.1. NCBI lineage: Eukaryota > Metazoa > Chordata > Mammalia > Carnivora > Procyonidae > Potos > Potos flavus. The sequence continues at coordinate 52,716,004 of CM052883.1, forward strand.
TCTGTGAACCATTTTATACCTTAGTAATCTTTCTCCTATTACCTGAATCTTCTGATATACATCTTGCTTGTCTTCTGCATAAAGATTATAAACTTGTTGAAGATAAAGAGTGTACCACACCTGGAGTTCCTAGGACAGTGCTCCCTCTGTGGTGGAGAACTGAATGAATGTTTTTTATTATTTGTAAAATTGTGGTGGTGGGGAGATAACTATATGGCTTTGTAACCTTTAGTACCTTTATGGCTAACTGACGTAAAAGGAGGCAGTGCCTTAAAAATATAATTAGTGGATCTTTCTGGTTTTTAGGGAGTCTGTTCTTACTTTGTTTCTTCTAGTTTTAGGTTTAAGCAAATACTGTGTACCATATTGAGAATTGTTTTGACCCTCTTTGTGGTCCAATTTGTAAAGCAGCAAATAAAATCCATTTTCGTGCATGGGAGGACTGAGGAACCTGAGCAAAGTTGACAATTGAACCAAATTTTACTGAATTCTCATGGACTACTTGGTTTATTTGGGGGTAGATTTATTTAGATCCTTGTGTATATTATCACATGATATCATAATGGAGCTTGCCTTGAGTCATCCATTCATCCTATAATTATTGAGCATCTATTCTATAATAAAGCACTGTTCTAAACACTACAAATACAACAGTAATCAAAATAACTAATACTCTAGTTGGGGGAATAGACAGTAAATAAGCAAGTAGCAGACGGTGATAAGTGTTATGTGGATTAATCAAATTAGGGTGAGGTGACAGAATGATTGGGTAGTCAAGGAAGTATTTTTGGAAATGACACTTAAATCTGAATAACCAGAAGGAGTTAGTATGTCAAGAGCAGAAAGAACATTTTAGGCAGGGGAAATAACTGCTAATGCAAAAGACCGTAAAGTGGAGGTAGGCAAGGGTGAAATCACATAGGGTGTTGTAGGCCATAGGAAATTTAGATTTTATTTTGAGTAAAATGAGAAGCTGTTGGAAGGTTCTAAGCTAAGAAGTAATAAAGTCCCCTGGGCAGTTGTGTAGAAAATAGATAGGATTGAGAGGAGTGGAAGCTAGGAAACTAGTTAGTGGTATATTGTAGTCATTCAGAAAAGATAGAATAAAAGAAACCTTGACCAAGGTGGTAGTAGTAGGACAAAACAGAAAAGTAGAGGTAGAGTTGACAGGATTTGCTAATAGATTTAAGTTGTAGGTTTAGAGAAGGAAGAATCTAGGATGTTTCTTAGATTTATGACTTGAGCAACTAGGTAGATGATGGTACTTTTTGCTGATGATAAGAGCAAAGATGGAGCAGGTTTAGAAAAGAGAAAATCATATCAAGTTGGATATTTGACTTCAGAAGCTTTAAGTTCAGTAGAAGAGATAAGGTAAAAATATATATTGAACTTCTAAAGTCAAATATAAAAATACTTAGATATGAATTATCTTTATTAAGCTTTGCCACTTAATAGCTTGAAAAAAACAAACATTTATTTTCTCATAGGGTCTACGGGTCAGGAATTCAGGACCAGCTTAGCCTAGCTGAGTGGTTTTCATTGCAGGGTTTATGTGAGGTTATAGTCAAGATGCCAGCTAGGGCTACAGTCATCTGAAGGCTTGACTGGGCTAGAGGATTTGCTCCCAAGTTCACTCAAGTGGTTGTTAGCCCTCAGTTCCTCTCTGACTTTTGGTCAGAAGCGCTTCAGTTTGTCACCAAGTGGGTTTTTCTGTGGGGAAGCTACACACTCTCATTTCTGTTACATTATATTTGGAAGCAAGTAATTAAGAACAATTCAAAGGTAAGAGGAATTTGCCTTTATCTGAATAAAGGAAATTCAAAGAATTTGTGGATATTTTTAAAACCCAAAGAATAGTAAAAGAATAAGTAAGTCAAGTCCAAAGCCTATCAAGTATCATCGGATTATAGCTTATTCCTGTATTTCTGTGATGATTCTTGATTAGTATCAAAATGTTAGACTTAAACTTATATTCCCAGAACTGACTCTAAAAGGGATTATACCTAAATATTCTTCATATATGCTGAGTCCCTGTTGAAGACAAGCAGTTCTCACATAAACAAGCCATCACAGTCTAAAACTGACTTTATCATTTGATTGAGCTTATTTATCTCTCATCACTTTGTTCATTAAGTCATTATCATTAGGTATCAAATATTTTATGTCTTTGGTTTTTTTATGTCACAGGTTATTGCTTACAACTCGGAAGGTAAAAGTAATCCAAGTGAAGTAGTAGAATTTACTACATGCCCTGATAAACCCGGAGTACCTGTGAAGCCTTCAGTTAAAGGAAAGATACATTCACACAGTTTTAAAATAACTTGGGGTGAGATACGCATATTTGTACATCATTACTTTTATATTTGATTAAAATGATTTTAATATTAAGATAATTCTTAGGATAGTTGGGTAAATTCATTAGCTCAAGCAAGTTTAGTAGGAAATGTGAGAATCATTCATTGTTTGAGTATCTTTTTTGTGGAAAACTTTGCATTCACACAAATTCCGAGTTCATATTTGTTACAGGAAGAACTTGGGATCTGCAATAAGACTGTGAGCAGAGGTAGCACGGCGTGAAATGAATGATTACTAAAATTATAGCAAAAGTCACTTGGGTCATCCTAGCTCTCATAAAAAATGAAAATCACTTATTCACTCCAACATTTGTTGGGGTGCCTGTCTGGCTCAGTCAGAAGAGCATGCAATTCTTGATCTCACACGGTCCTAAATTTGAGCCCCAAATGAGCCCCACAATTGGGTGTGGAGATTGCTTAAATAAATAAAACTTGGAAAAAAAAAATTAAACATTTATTGAACATCTGTTTTTACACTACTTGAAATGCTGGTATTAATTTAAAAAGCATTACAGGTGATTCTTTTTTTAAACAGTCTTAGGTTTGGTATTCTGTTTATTAGGATTTCTGTCACTGTTGAATTGTATGTACTTTGCCTAATACCACTTTTACTTCTTTGGATAGACCCACCAAAAGACAATGGAGGTGCAGCTATCAATAAATATGTGGTAGAGATGGCAGAAGGTTCTAATGGTAAGAATAACTATTAAAAATTAATAGATGTAGGGATGCCTAAGTGGCTCAGTTGGTTAAGCATCTGCCTTCGGCTCAGGTCATGATCCCAGGGTCCTGGGATCGAGTCCCGCATTGATCAACAGGGAACCTGCTTTTCCCTCTCCCTTTGCCTGCCGCTCCCCTGCTTGTTGGCACATGGCTCTCTCTCTCTGACAAATAAATAAAATCTTAAAAAAAAGAAATTAATAGATTTATACTAGTCTGCTTCTGCTCTTCATGACTTTGCATTTTATATGATCTCTTTTCTTTCACTTTTCATTTTTTTCCTTTGTTTATAGCAGTTAGTATTTTGCCTGTTATGATCCACTTTAAGTTATAAACTCTAAGACCTGCTGTACACCTATATTATTAAATTTACATTTACATTTTATTTCCTTTCTAATTTGTTTGCATTGGTCAGTTCCAGTATATCTAAACTAAAGTCTTCTGAAGGTTTATTCAGTTAGATTTATAACCAGACGTATCAGAGAAAAATTATCTTGTAAAATTTAACTTACATTGTACTAGTTTTAGTAATATTCTCTGTGCCTTGTGAACTTTATTTTTGCATCACACATTTAATAGTCTTTATTTCTATGCAATGAACTGTTTCCTGCAAAATAATAAGAATGTCCTTTAATTAAGGCTAAACTTCCTATGGTATTTGTTCTTTCTACTTTTTGTGTGTTATAATGTTATTACTGGACCAGTAAACACATTTAAAATGCTTAATTAAAAGCAAATTATGAACATAAGCCAAAGTTTGTACAGAGTTACAGAGATATTTCATTTCAACAAAGCCATGCAGATTTGTCTAGGAAGCTATAACATAAAGATAATTAGATCATCTCCAGGAAACTCGAAACAAGCTTAAATAGTTTCTGACAAATTACATAAACACTTACTTAGTGAAGCTAGGATACCTGCCGTGTCTGTGATACCAGAAGGTTAAACATTACCTTGTGGCTGATTTAACATAATTCTTCACCTTTCAGGAAACAAATGGGATATGATATACAGTGGAGCTACTAGAGAACATCTTTGTGATCGACTGAATCCAGGTTGTTTCTATCGTTTACGAGTTTACTGCATCAGCGATGGAGGACAGAGTGCGGTAATACTTACATGTAGATTTTTTTTTTTTCAAGTATGGGTCACATAAGATGGGATCACCAGATGCCACCTCAAAATTTGAGATGTATCCAAAGTAATTTCTGTAACCCAGGTGATTAATTTTATAGTGACCAGAATTCCTAAAAATAGTACTTGGCTGATAATCTATATTCAGTGAATATGTATTGTCTGTTTGGTGTTTAGCTTTGGAAAAACAAATATACAAAAATGTTGCAGAAAAATTTATAAAGATAAATTTTAGGATGATGTTCAATAACCATACCTAACAGAGATAGAAATAATTGCAGACTGATTGCTTCATAAATTATGTTATCAGGACAAACCATAAAATACCATTTGCTGTTTAAACGCAGATTCTAATATTTACTAATTGCAGAAAAGTTGGTAGTTATTATTAGAGATCCACTAACCAAAACGGACTCGGTGTGCCGTTGATTATATGAGATATTTGTAATGTTCTGGACAGGTATGTTTTTTAATAGGAGTGATTTTTTTTTTTTAATGAATTTAACCAAGAATGGGTTTGTGGAGCATTAAGAACTGTTACTATTTTTCAAATGGAATTTAATGCAATAAAGGTACCTCTTTTTTTGAAGGAACATTTTTTAAAAATAAATTTATAAGTATTATGTTGAAAATGTGAGTATTATGAAACTGAGTGCAAGTCCTGCCCACAGGCTTGGGATCCAATTGCTTCATTTTATCTAATAAAATCTTCCTGGATTAAAAAAAAGAAATGCACTGCACCCCAAAAAAAGTCTCTAATTTTCTGATTCAGCATTATAGCATTCTGTATAAGATACCTTCCAGAATAAGGTGATGATCAATTTTTTTTTATGCTTGGAAAGAATATTAATTAATTAATGTAGTGCAGATAAGGAATATGGCACTGTGTGTCAGTATTTTTAAGAGAAGTCTTATAAAATAAAACTTAATATATATTTTTTAAATAGCATAGAAACATTTTAAAATAATACCAAATACCTGGAGATACCAAATACTTGGAAAAGCATACATAATTTTTTAATTATTTTTAGGAGGAAAGGAAATAGGAAAGATTATATATACGTATTAGTATTTAGGTTAAAAATACAGTATATAGTAAAGTAACCAAAACAGTCTAAACCTCCTGAAAACATGGCAAACAGTATTTACGGAATGTTAAAACATCCTTCTTTAGAAGAGATTTGTGAATCCATTTGGACAGAATCAAAAATAATGTCCATTAGGATGTGTTGAAGGTTGTTTTGTTGTTGTTTATGAAAAGACGAAGAGTTGGGGGGGGGCGGTTTCTGGTAACTTTCTTTATGTATAATAGTCACATAGTATGTGTCTTTATATGTCTCTGTAAAATTAAGAGTTTTAATGATTTAATTGGGTTTTTATTTTATTTAGAACTTTATTTCTTTTCAGTAGGAAGTCAAGTAGAATTTCAAATTATTGGTGCAGTCTTTGTGTTCATGTTATTTTCTTTTAACAAAAGCAGTCTGATTATTTGGTCGGGGCATTTTTGTTTTGTTATTGCTTTTGTTTTGGCAGGTATCTGAATCTTTACTTGTGCAGACTCCAGCTGTGCCTCCTGGCCCATGCCTCCCTCCCAGATTACAGGGGAGACCCAAAGCAAAAGAAATACAGTTACGATGGGGTAATTTCCATTTTGGTAATAAATTTTATTAAGTTAGTACTAAATATACTCCTTTTGTTAAATTACATAAATCTTTCCACCTTTAGGACCCCCTCTGGTCGATGGTGGATCACCCATTTTCTGCTATGGTGTAGAAATGTCTCCTGTAGAAAGAGATGAACCAAGAGAAGTTTACCAAGGTTCTGAAGTAGAATGTACAGTGAGCAACCTTCTTCCTGGAAAGACTTACAGCTTCAGACTGCACGCAGCTAACAAAATGGGGGTAGGAAGACTGCTGATTGAATTATAATCACAATGGTATTTCATATAACATATCTAATTGCACCCATTAGTTAGCCATTTTGCTTTCAACATGTGATTTCAAAGTTTACAGGTTTTTTTGTTTGTTTTTTTGAGTTTTTTAAGATGTATTTATATTAGAGAGAGAGAGAGCATGGGGGAAGGGGCAAAGGGAGATAGAGAGCGGGGGAGGGTAGAGGGAGAAGGACAAACAGAGCACCCTGAGCACAGAGCTCCATCCCAGGACCCTGAGATCATGACCTGAGCCGAAATCAAGAGTTGGCTGTTCTACCGACTGAGCCACCCAGGTGCCCCCAAATTTTACAGTTTTTAATAAGCCTATATTGATAAATAAGAGAGAGGTCAGTGTATACAATAACTTAATTGTTCTAGAATCTCAATATTTTCAAACCCCACTTATAATTTGTGACACTCTGGACTTGAGCAGGGCTGACGTTTGCCTTTCAGGTAGTTCTAGGAGGTTTTACTTTTAGTAAGTTTAAGAGTAGAAACAAGACCATAAGATGAAATACTTAGAATAATTAAGTTTCTTGAGACTAGTTATATGCAGCATTTACTTTCAGATGGTTTTTACCTAAGGAAAAAAAAAACACATTATTTTAAGCATTTCTGGTTTTATGAGACTTTTTAAAAAGTATCTATCTGTAAAACTCCATAAAATGGACAAAATAGGTGATATCTCCATTTTACAGCTAAGGAGGCTAGGGCTCAGAAACGCTAAATATCTTGCCCACAGTCACACAAATAAGAAATGACAGAAATAAGCCACAGACTCAGGGCTGTCAGACTGCAGAGCCAAAGCCCTTTCCACTCAACCAGGACATCTCTCTGCATTAAAGCAGGTTCTCTAAGAACAAAGCAGTAGTTTCTTGCCTCAATTGAGTAACATTCTGTTTCCTTATTCTATAATTACAGTTCCACAAAATTAAACTGACAAGTCTCTCCTCTCCCATTATTTCATATTTTAGTGAACTATATTTTAGTCCCATTCTCCAACTGAGTTCAGTACCTGTATCTGTAAACTTATTTTAAAATTTCTTATGTCAGTACTTTATTGGCAGTTCTAACATAAGTCATTGTTTCCTGTCTGAAGTCATCATCTTGTCAGCTCAACAAGGCTGCAGTACATAGGGATAGCATCTTTAATACTAGTGTACTTAATCTATATTTTCAGGATTCTGATAATTTGTCAAAATCATCTTAAATAAATATTTGCTTTCTGCATTTCCAGAGAATATACAGTTTAGACTCTTTTTAAAACTATTCTAAATTTTGGGGCGCCTATGTGGCTCAGTTGGTTAAGCATCTGCCTTCGGCTCAGGTCATGATCCCAGGGTCCTGGGATGGAGCCCCACATTGGGCTCCCTGCTCAGCGGAGGGCCTGCTTCCTCCTCTCCCTCTGCTGTTCCCCCTGCTGTGCTCGCTCATGCACACACTGTCTCTCGCTCTCAAATAAATAAAATCTTAAAAAAAAAATCTGTTCTAAATTTTAAGATATAATTTATGCCTACCATCTCCCATATCTTTGAATTGGCATCCTTGTCTTCACTTCTCATATAATTTCTTCTGACTCATTCCACATACCTAATTCCCTAATACCCTGCCGTTCTTATAGAAACAGTTCATGAAGGAAAAGGATCAGGAGAAGAAAACACAGTAAATATTAAAACTTAAAAACACCCCACAGTGACTTCTATGATCATTAAATCCTTTTGTTTTCTGTGAATGCTTTTAGAGTTATGACCAGTTAGTCTTGAAGAAGAGGGGTAGTGCACTTATTTATTTATGTTAATATTTATGGAGAGCTGTCCAATCAGTGGGTAAAAAATGAAAACACTGGCTATACTTGTTTTTCTAGTTTGGACCATTTTCAGAAAAATGTGATATTACTACAGCCCCTGGACCACCAGATCAATGCAAGCCTCCTCAAGTTACGTGCAGATCTGCAACTTGTGCACAAGTAAATTGGGAGGTATTGTAATTCCCATTGACTTACTTTAAATGATTAGAATAGTTCATATAAAAGAATAGAGATCTTCTTCATTTCCTAAATTATGCAAACAATAAGTCCTATGAAATTCATGTGGTAAAAGTGAATTTTTTTTTCTCTTCAAAGCATTTAAGTAAGGTTATATATGCATTACAAGTATATAGTTTCTTGTTCATGATGTGCTTTGTATTTTTTTCAAAGGCTTTGTCTCATTACTGAGATATTTAGCCACCGGTGAGTTTAATGTTAAGAACAAACTTTTGTAGGTATCAGTATAATACTATTTCTCTTATATTTATTATCTCCACTGTGTTTATTGTGTATAGTAATCATCAGTAATGATAATTACATTTTCAGTTTCCTTTGAAATTTAACAAAGAAAATGTTCTTACATGATTTAACATTTATATTACTTAATAGAATTATTTTGAAGTATATTTACATTAAAATTCTCTTTCTGAAGTGATTCAGTCATATCTTTACCTCTAATTGAAAACAAAGTTATATTTTTTTGACCAATCTTACATTCAAGTGACCTTAATGAATAAAAATGTAATATTGAACAGTTTTAATTCTACTTAAACATTTTAAATCCAAAAGCAATTCGGTTTTATATGCTCAGGCAAAGAACATTTTTGCCCAAAACCCATTTAATCAATGTCAAGACTTAAGACCTTTTCCCTTTCTTAATTTAAAGGTCCCTTTGAGTAATGGAACTGATGTCACTGAATATCGATTGGAGTGGGGAGGTGTGGAAGGAAGTATGCAGATGTGTTACTGTGGGCCTGGTCTCAGTTATGAATTAAAAGGACTTTCACCAGCAACTACCTATTATTGCAGAGTCCAGGTAAAGGTGGTCAGGGCCTTGCTACTCTAGCCAGAGCTTTGTGTTCTCTGAGCATTTTGTTGGTAATGTTTTTGTTAACTTATGGGCTCTGTTTATTTGTAGGCTCTGAGTATTGTGGGTGCAGGCCCTTTCAGTGAAGTAGTAGCCTGCATGACTCCACCATCAGTTCCTGCTATTGTGACTTGTCTTCAAGAAATAAATGATGATGATATAGAAAATCCCCATTATTCACCTTCTACATGCCTTGCAATAAGCTGGGAAAAGCCTTGTGACCATGGTTCAGAAATCCTTGCCTACAGCATAGACTTGGGAGATAAACAGCCCTTGGCAGTTGGAAAGGTTACAAGCTATATTATAGACAATTTGCAACCAGATACAACATACAGGTACACTCTAAAAACTATTTTAATTTTTGCCTAAACCAGAAAGAAACTTAAATAGAATAATCATAAATTGATTTTTTTTTCTTAATGTGGCACTTAGAATACGAATTCAAGCCTTGAATAGCCTTGGAGCTGGTCCTTTCAGCCACATGATAAAATTAAAAACTAAGCCCCTCCCTCCTGATCCACCTCGTCTGGAATGTGTTGCCTTCAGCCACCAGAACCTTAAGCTGAAATGGGGAGAAGGAACCCCAAAAACACTGTCAACAGATTCTATTCAGTACCACCTTCAGATGGAGGATAAGAATGGAAGGTAGGTGTTTTTAATTGCTTCTTTATATAGTTTCTTAGGTCTTAAGTATATAAATTTTAATAAACAGTAGAAGTAAATAAAATTAGTTTTCAAAAACAAGGTTAGAATTCTGATAAGAAATAATTTTAAATGTGCTATTTTCAAAACACCAGAAGATATAGTGACGATTTCCGGTTTATAACTTGTGAGTGGGATGCCAAGAGAAAAATTAAGTGGGCTGTTCTTTGGCTCTCTTCTCTAACCCATTTACTCTCTTCATGCAGGTACTAAAGAAACATAATCTTTGCTACAACAAAGTTCTTCAACCCTTATTTACAGTAGAGGCAGTTTTGCCAGTAAATGATTGATTGGCTTAAGGCCTCTGAGATCCTTGAGCGTAGGGATTATGTCACTTTCCACCACGCCCTGTCACAGGGCCTGCGATCAATAAATATAGTTAGTTCCTCACTGTCAGATCTTGTTTAGTCTCCAGTAATTAGCCAGTCCCCTTGCTACTCAGGTTCTTGTCTTTGCTGCCATCTTACATTTTCATTACATCCATGCCATATATTATTCCACTAAATCATTTTGAATTATAAATCAAAATATATGTAATATAAGTTATTCAAATGCAAATCTGAGGCTGTTTACTGACATATCCCATGTAAATAATGCCATATACCCTCCACAGGTGTTATTCTTCTAATATTTTAGGAATTCAAATTTTACTTTTCTACTTTTCATTCCGTTTATGAGAAACAATTTGTATATCTCATGGATTCAGAGTGCTACTAGCAGTTTTTCCCTAAGTTTTCCCACTTTGTTTTTTGTGTTGTGTTTGCATCTTAGCCAAATATTCAATAATGGAATATTCATGGTACTTGTATATAAGTACTCTCAGAAGTACTTACACATTTAAAATAACATACGGAGTTAAACATACTCTATCACCACTAAGAGGATTATACAGAGCAAACAATATTGATCATTTTCTGAAATTTGTGCCTCTATGAATATTACCCTTTGCTGATGGCAGAATTTTATATTCACTTTATAAAGCTTTATCTCTAGAAGGAGGTTCTTTGCCTTGCTACAGATTTTTGGTATAGTCATTTATCTTTAATACATGTTACTATCATCGAGTGAATTAATTCTGTAAATTATTTTCATCCCCTTTGTAGCATTTACATTTGGGGTAATGCAAGAAGGTTTACTGGAAATGGGTCTAATTTGTGTTTGAAATGTAATAGAATAAAGATTACATTAAATATATATTAATAAGCTGGAACTAATTAATAAGCTTAATTAGTGTTTAGCTACCATCTAGAGAATTGTAAGGTACTGGCTGTGGAAAATAAATTAAAACCTTCTATGATATTGTAAGTTTACTATCTAAATTTAATAAATCAATGTAATAATACCTTTAGTTACACTCTTTCCGTTTGATTTTTCACAACTATTTACATTTGCTGTGGGATAGTATTTTAATACTATTTCAGCTGTTTCCTGACCACAGGCTTTGTCATTGTTCAGCTTTTTCAATAGTGGTTGAAACTTTTTTTCCCTTGTCCTTTAAAAAAAAAAAAAAATGGGGAGATTAAAAAGGCAAGGCTTACCTAATTACTGCTTCTTGGAAATAACTGTTACTTCAGGTCAGTAACTATTTTTTTTTTTTTTTTTTTCATTTTTAACCTGACTATAGTTTTCAGACTACTAGAACTATGTGAGCATTCGTTCCATTACTCATTCCCCAATTTCCAAAAACTTCAAAATAGCCAATCAAAAATATTGGGGAACATTGAACTTATGGTGACATATGTGATCTCAAACTTTCCATTGAACAGTTCAGGTGGATAATTTATGGAAAATTATACATTCTTTCATACTGCTATGTAAATCTCTAGAAGACATCACCAAATCAGCTAAAATTATGCTTAGAAATTGAAGGTTCTCGTTTTAATATAACAAATTGTATGCCTAAGACTCGAGTGAAAATTGTGGTATTCTGAGTATCTTTAAAAATGTATGGACATTAAAAGATAGCAGTCAGAAACAAAGCTGTACCAGAAGCGTGAAAAGTTACTATGATTGGACACAAAGTTTAGCAATAATTTTTCAGGAAACCCTGTCAAATTAGGAAACTTACCAATCCTGTGATTTTCATCATCTGATGAAAAAAATAAAGACTTATTTGGAGTGACAAAGCATTCCTGCCATTAAATTCTAAGAGTAACTTATATTGCTAAATAATGTCCCAACTGTACTTTTTTAATAGTTTTTGAATATTTTTCATAAGGTAGTTAAGGTTTATTTTTAATAAGAGTCATTTCCATTTTAGGTTTGTATCCTTATACAGAGGTCCATGTCATACATACAAAGTACAAAGACTTAATGAGTCAACATCCTATAAATTCTGTATTCAGGCTTGTAACGAAGCAGGGGAAGGTCCTCTCTCCCAAGAATATATTTTTACTACCCCAAAATCTGTCCCAGCTGCCTTGAAAGGTAAGTTATACATCCTTAAGTTATTTTCTTTAATAATAAATTATGCATCTTCACAAATAGCTTTATGTGCTGTTATTGTAATTTATCATCCAGTATGTGTACAACATTTAAATTATAAAAAAGAAATTATATAGACAAATCCACCTACTGAGAGTTTCACTCAATAATAAAAGCTATTTTATCTAGCACATTGATACTCGACAAGTACTGGATTTTGTCTCTAATATCTTTAATAATCTAACAAAAATACTAAATTGAATAGATGATGCTGGTTTTTGTAATAGGGTCATTTGCTGTTTCTGCTATTATTACTTAAAGAATAAAATAAACTTGAATTGTTTTTGAGTTGTTAATAATTTCATTCATTCAGATTTTAGGGAGAAAGCCAGGTTGCCTATTAAGGAAAACATAAATACTTTCTTAGTTAACTTGAATTTTTTAACCAAATTTGCACACACATTCACACATCTGTATATATAGATATCTTTAAAATTAATTTTAGAGGGGTTCTTATTTTAAAATGACCCTCGCAAGGACTGCACTTTATATATTCAGCCAAAATCACTAACATTCCTCACACTGAGGACAAATCACAGAGACTTCTATCTAGTACAGTGTCCTGGATTGTGTACTTGAATGTGTCATTTGTTAAGCAGATCCACAGTTAGCAGGACTGTTCTTGAATATCTTTCTATTAATGTTGATAGAGTTTTACTGAGTCCTTTTTCTGTTCTGTCATCCAGTTTAATGTCTCTTACCCTTATGATTATTGCTGATTTTAACTCTTTGTACCCCACTATTGAGTGAAGCAGTTTTATATCAAGCAACGAGGGGTATTTTTCAACTTATTTTTCAATTTAGGAGATTTCTTAAATTACAAAATTTCATATTCTAGGTAAATGCTCTTAGAAGCACCATTAATGTTGTTTTAGAACTGAGATAAGCCCTCTATTGGCTTTTTAACTCAGTGAAAACAGTGCTTACCTTGACAGATCTTTTAGTCTATCTGGCCATTGTAGCACCTGTAGATTATATGGCCTGTAGATAATAAGAGTGAACCATTAATCATGTCTCTGCAAATTTCAAACATTCAGGTATGTAACTGAGTTTTAAAGGTTTTTTGAAACAAGTGTCTATGTAATGTACCAAGTTAAAAATCAAGTAGAGCAGCTTTTATTTGTATTTGTTCTCTACAGCCCCCAAAATAGAGAAAATAAATGACCACGTTTGTGAAATTACATGGGAGTGTTTACAGCCAATGAAAGGTGATCCAGTTATTTACAGTCTTCAAGTTATGTTGGGAAAAGATTCAGAATTTAAACAGGTATGTGCAAAGATGTAATTCTGTGGATACTTATTTTTATCTTTCTCATTTTTATGTACTTGCAATGCAAGATTTGACTGTCTTTATCTTCCTAACTCAAAAACATTTATTCAGTACTTACTGTGTTCCAAAGATTAGTAACTACACAGTATCTCAGGATTCAAAGTCTTTTTAAGTCTGAACTGTATTTAACAGATTATTCATTCAATTGACAAGAATTTATTAAACTATGTGCCAGGCACTCAGGATATATAACACTGAACAAAAAGTTCTTGCCTCTATGGCTCTTATATTCAGTAAAAAAAAGATACTAAAAGCAAATAAATACATTAGTATATCATACGATAGTGATAAGTACATTGGAGAATAAATAAAACTGGGTAAAAGGCATAGGCAGTCTTGGGAGGAGAGAAAGCTAGTGCTATTTCATACAGGGCAGTCAGGTGACAATCAGAGACCCAAAGGAGGTGAATATGGGGAGAACAGTGTTCTAAGAAGAGGAAGCAATAAGTGCAAAAGGCCCAGAGGTAGGAGCATGCTTGTTAAATTTAATGAACATCAAGGGGGCCAATATGAGGTTGTGTGAGCAATGGGAAAAATATTAGATGAAGTCAAGTAGTTAATGGTAAAGAGTATCTTTGAGTGGTATGAAGGTCATGTAGGGCATTGTAGGCCACACTGTGACTTTTTTACCCCATGTGAAATGAGAAACCAGTAGAGGATTTTGACCAGAGTAGTCACAGGATCAGACACAAGGTCATTTTGGCTAGAATGGGACACGGGTAGAAGCAGAGAGCATGAAGGAGGCTTTCACAATAATAGTAATGATCATAATTATAAGGTAGTGTTTTAATATGATAATATTAATTATGGAAGCCTAGCAGAAGTTTCACCTACCTGGCCAAAAAGTTTCAGAGATGGCTTTCTGGTAGAGTGAACAGCAGTGAGATGAAGCGGGGAGCTGCCAGTGTTCACTGTATCTTTTATAAAGAAGTTGTTTTTATGCAACTCAAAAGCCTAATTTCTGTAAACATTTCATCTGATTCTCCCTTTTTTTCTGTCAACCTTCTTTTTCTTTTTTTTAAGATTTTATTTATTTATTTGACACAGAGAGAGAGATCACAAGTAGGCAGAGAGGCAGGCAGAGAGAGGAGGGAAGCAGGTTCCCTGCTGAGCAGAGAGCCCAATGCAGGGCTCCATCCCAGAACCCTGAGATCATGACCTGAGCCGAAGGCAGAGGCTTTAACCCACTGAGCCACTCAGGCGCCCCTTCTGTCAACCTTCTTGATTTTGAGTGCTTTTAAGCTGGGTGGTTTTCATTTGAGCATCTTGTATTTTCTTTTCCCACTAGGAAATCAGTCATTCATCTGTTTTATTTCAGTCTCATGCTGTTGTAGCTATTAAGAATAGAATATTTTTCAATATAATTTTTTCTTTCAAGTTTTATTGAGTATGAAGGTGTTTTTTTTCTTTTCCTTTTTTTTTTTTTAAGATTTTATTTATTTGTCAGAGCACAAGCAGGGGGAGCTGCAGGCAAAGGGAGAGGGAGAAGCAGGTTCCCTGCTGAGCAGGGAGGCTGATGTAGGACTCGATCCCAAGACCCTGGGATCATGACCTGAGCCAAAGGCAGTCACTTAACCGACTGAGCCACCCAGGCATCCCTGGAGGTGTTATTTCTTAAGTGAAATTACAAAAAGCCCCAAAGAGATTAACTTTGGCATGTGGTTGTTTTTCTTTATTAAGCCATCTGCAAATTGACATAATCAGATTTGAATATAATTTACAGATAAGTAGGTTTCCTTCCAAGGAGGAAGCAAAATTAATATTAAAAAAATGTAATTGCATTACATGTTTAAAGGAAATAGAGACCCCACATTTGAGTAGTGTATGAATTTTAATAAACATATCACTACATGAAACAGCAATGCTAATTCTAATTTAACTTAAAAGCTAAATTAACTCTGTCATCACTTAAGATTGTAAGCATGCCATAAAACTTAAAATACTGATTTCCTTAGAGCTTCATAGTATATTTGCTCATCTAAATCTCTTAAATGTTTATAAAATTTTACAATTTATTGGCAAGTTTAAAGATTTTTTTTAAAGACTTTATTTATCCATTTGACATAGAGAGAGATCACAAATAGGCAGAGAGGCAGGCAGAGAGAGAGGGGGGAAAGCAGGCTCCCTGACGAGCAGAGAGCCCGATGCGGGGCTCGATCCCAGGACCCTGGGACCGTGACCTGAGCTGAAGGCAGAGGCTTTAACCCACTGAGCCACCCAGGCCCCCCTGAAGGTTGTTTTCTTAAGAGTTCAGTTTCATTCATGGAATTTTATATTTTACTTAACATTTATTTAATACTCAGCACACATGTATTAAATACCATGTATAAAGAATTATAGGGGGCTCCAATATTAATAGGTTACTGTTCTGATTTCAGAAAGTTGTTTAGAATTTAACAAGCAAGCAGAAATTTTATAATCGTGACATTTTACATTGCCAAACAAAAGGTCATAATAAAGATAAAACCTACTTTATGAAAAAGAATTATTTATTCCAGCTGGACCTTGGAATGTCTTCTAAAAGGAGTGCCGTTTAAATGAGGGCAGGAAGAAGGGAACATGGTGGCACTGGTGAACTTAGAAGGAGCCGTGAACTCTGAAGTGTCACTTGAGTAAGACTCAAGAATGGAGTGTGTAGTTAAGGAAGCCAGGACCTGTGGTCTGTATTCCATAGCAGTAGGAATGGCTGATGTTTTTAAGAAGAGGTTAGTTCTTATAAGTTGGTGGTTGAGTTTCTAAATTAGCCTATAAAAACCTGTTTAACCTATAATGTTGCTGGGATTAAGGATCTGGAAACAAATTTCCCTGGCAGCAGCAAATACTCATGACTCTGGGCCAAACTTGGAGGGATGTAGAAGGGAAAAATAGAAACAAATTGATTTCTTTGTATTCTTCCCTTTCTTCGTCGCTTTTTGATCAGCTTTGAGAAAATTCTTTGCTGCCTTCTCGCTGCCCCATACCCCATTCTGTAGAACCTCACCTAAAATTGCCCACATTCTCTAAAATCACACTGTCCCTTTGACTCTTGCCTCCCTGATACATCATAGCTCCCATATACAAAGTATAGCTAATCTTATTGGCATTAGGAGAAAGACTATTTGCATGGGAAAATTCATACCAAAGGTAAGTGTCTACTTGTTCTGTAATCCCCTTGGGGAAGTTTTTTACCAAAATGGCATTTCAAGTAGTACAACAAGGTGAAGTAAAAATATCGGGAGACAGTAAAGCCATTATCAAAGCAGATCAACCCCATCTGGGAATCTGTACCTAAGGCACTTCTGTGTCACAGCTCATTATGTTGCAAGTACCAAAAAACCAACTCAGACTAGCACAAATAAGTGTAAATCCTCTTAGGGAGAAGCCTGAAGGTAAGCATGCTTCAGGATTGCTTGATTCAGAAGTTTAGTGAAGTCGTCAAGGGCATGGTTTTCCTTAGCAGTCTTCAGTGACTGCCATTAGCCTGGAAGAACTTACTCTCCCTCATTCACATTCAGGGAAGAGAAAGCACTTAGATTGCAAAGCCATCCATGAACCAATGGCTGTTTCAGAATTTAAGCCAACCAGAGCAGAGGCCTCCTCTGCAGTATAATAATGAGGCAAGCTTTTCCAAGTACAAGGATTGGGGAAGGGAGAGTTTGATACCCCATCAAAAATCAGTACTGTTGAAAGTGTCAGAGAATGGGTACTGGGACAGTGGCTTGTTGGGAGTCTATACAACTTTTTTTTCTTAAACTTCTGAACTTAGATTCCCAAAAACAGTGCCCCTCTGAGTGGCCTGCAGACCTAATAAACCTGAATGTCTAAGAAGAGGACCCATGATTTTCTTTTTTTTTTTAAGTTGTAAGTGGTGCTTATGCACAATAAACCTAAGAACTGCTCTAAAATTCCAAGTTCACGTATAACTCACTCAGCAACAATCAAGAAGAATGGTACAGACAAGAGCCATGTGGCTATTTGTCTATATTCCGTTGTTTTCAGGGTTTTTTACTGTTCTCTTCATGTATTGATCACTACGAAAGAAGTATTTGCAATAATATATTCATAAATTACGGAAGGAGGATATATGACCATATGTACCTTATTATATACATATATGTGACCATATGTGCCATATTATATAATTATGTGACAACCTATGCCTTATTATATCATAATGAAGCATTGCTTTTAAATGTAATCAAATCCAAAATAAACCTTAAAGTATAAACAAGTCTGCACTTAGTCTAAAAGTAACATATTATTAAAATCATTCTTACACTAACTGCTATAAATAATATATACTGTGCATATTACTCAGTGTAAAATCAGATTGTGGATGTGAAACATACACTGAAAATAAAAATAGTTAGAATTTGTTCCTTTGTAATGACAACTTCAAAAGTGGTTATCTTTGATAGTAAACATGTTCACTTATCCTTAAAGTATAAAAAAGGACTATTTTGCATTTTTGTATGAGTACTTGGTAAATTAATCTAGCCAACCAAGTAAGTTTCTAGAATATGTGGATATGGAGAGAGATAAATAGGTAAGATACTAGTTTCATTTTTATTGACCCCTCTTCTACAGTTGTTACTTTTTTCATGATGTGACATATTCACAAAGCTAAAATAAGGACGAGGCACTTGGGTGGCTCAGTCGATTAAGCGTCTGCCTTCTGCTCAGGTCATGATCCCAAAGTCCTGGGATTGAGCCCCATGTCGGACTTTCAGCTCGATGAGGAGTTTGCTTCTTCCTCTCCCTCTCCCCCTCCCCCTGCTTGTGCTCGCTCTCTCTTTTTCTCTCTTAAATAAATACAATCTTTTAAAAAAACTAAAATAAGGAGAAATACCAATTTATAAAAATCTAAACTTTCTTGAAAAGTTTTCCTATAAAATTCTGTTGCAGTTGGCATACCATTTCAAAGTTGTGAGCCAGCTAAACATGCACAAACTGGACAAGTTTAAGTTTAGTCTGCATTTCTCTATTAAAATGCAAAATGAAAACTGTAATCTCTTATCTGCCATTTTTTTAACTGTAAATCTGCATTAATTGGTATTGGCCATACCCTACTATAAATGGATAGATGATTGATAGCAAATATAAAGAGCTGTTTTATTTTTTGTTTTAATTATATGTAATTCTAAGTCATCTGTGAGTAATAGCTATAAGCCAAAAAATTATAAATTTTGCCTGTTTCTGTTTACTAAGATCGCAACAATTTTATCTTGTCAGTATGAAATGAAGTTATTTCTCAGTCTCAGACCAAACCCACCTTATCTCAGGCTTGAGGCTTGTTTTGAATAGCTTCACTTAGATATATGAACATTTTTATATATTAGCTTTAACAAGTTTATCTGTTTTCTTCAGTCCTGTATCTACAGTTATCTAAGATGTCTCCTTGTTTGGATATCCTTCCAACATCTGAAACACAAAACTGAGAACTTGACCTCATTATCTTCCCTCCCAATTTCTCCTCTCCAAACTCTTCACTTCAACCGTGTCATTAATACTAACATCGTTTTGGTCCCCAAACTTTGAATTCTTTTTTTTTTTTTTAAGATTTTATTTATTTATTTGACAGAGAGAGAGAGATTACAAGTAGGCAGAGAGGAAGGCAGAGAGAGAAGGGGAAGCAGGCTCCCTGCTGAGCAGAAAGCCCGATGTGGGGCTTGATCCCAGGACCCTGAGATCATGACCTGAGCTGAAGGCAGAGGCTTTAACCCACTGAGCCACCCAGGCACCCCCCAAACTTTGAATTCTTGAAAGAATTTTTTTTTTTTTTTTGCCTGCCTACTCACTCGAATAAAAATCATTTCTTAAAATGATCTGTAAAAACTATACCAAAGCCTCATATCCTTGTGCTTTCATACAGCAGGAGCCCCTATCGTGCCCAACTTCCTCAATCCCTCATTCAGCTAGTTTTATGATCAGGATTCCTTAAACACTGTTGTAAATATCACACACCTAAAGTGGCCCCTAAATTTCCAACTAGTATTATGAACATATTCCTCCTGTCTGTCAGATCTCTTCACCTATCATCCTCATACCATTTGTTGAGGTCACCATGCCCATTTGGAGATAAACAGAAAGTAAAGAAAATTTTAAAGACAAATATCACCTATTATATCCATATGACAAATACACTTTTTTTTTTCTATTTTGGGTTCATTGTATGTGTACTCTTTCACACTGCTTTCTAATACAATCTTCTGATTTACTGACATCACTGCTCTTACCATGGTCCAGATGTGAACATTACTACATTCCCACTCCCCGGATTGCTCATTTGCATCCTCAGAACTAATGCATATTTACCATTTTCTTTGTTTCATCATAAGTTTTACTTCCTTCAATAAAAGCTCCTTTATATATTCTCAGCATCCACTGACACACATTTTGACATATACATAGTCGGTAATTCACTAATTTAGTGGCCTTAAGTACCAATTATATGCTGGATTCTGAAGACACAGAATGAGACAGAGCTCTTAACCTTGCTCTTCGGAAGCAAACCAGTATGTAAAAATTTAGATTTACAACACAGATACAGTTGAAGCAGCTAAAATTGCTTGAAAGAAGACTAGCCCACGTTTGGGTTGCTCTCACTTGTAGCCCACCAACTTTTGGAAGAACTCAATTGAGCAGTCACTATGAGCCTTAGTTTTCTCATTTATAGAATGGGGGGGGACTCATTAACAGAAATTATAGCTTTCATATATTGAACAGTCACCATGTGCTGGGCACTGTGTTAAGTCCTTCAACAAGTATTAGTTTATCTCATTCTCATAATTACCATGCAACATAACTATTATGCAGATTGGACTAAGGTAATTGGTCTAAGATAAATGAAGTGTGAACTGGCAGAGCAGTGCTTGGACCCAGGAGTGACCAGTCCCAATACATATCCTCTTAATCACTAGCATTCTCTTGAAAATTCATGGAATTCCATTCTTGTTATTTCCTTTCTAAGGGATGGGCAGAGGACTTGGGTTTAAAATCCAATTCTGTGATTCTAAGTGATTTCTTTAAAGTTTATAAAATAATTTGCTATAGACAGCTACAGAAAGCTCCCCTTATTCATTCATTGTTGCAGCAGATGTTTGAAATTGTACAGAAACCAGTTTTACAAAGATTTATATATAATGTGGAAACATGATTAGATGTAGTTTCTCTTTTCACGGAATGGTTTCACAAAAGTTTGACTTCTTACATTTGAGAAAATGTGGGCTGATTTTGCTTGCTGTGTGACAATAGATCTCATATCCTCACTTTTCCAATTTCTCCTGCCCTTATACAACAGATAAGCTCTTTAATGTGAAGATAGGTATTTTTTAAATGTCATTTAAAAGATAAAAGCAGTGGCACTCACTAGCTTCCATGTCAAAAATAATTCGAAAACTAGCCAGTTATAAAATATTTTCTGTCTATCCTTCATACATAAATCTATTTCCACTATCTTATTAATAGATATACAAAGGTCCTGACTCTTCATTCCGGTATTCAAGTCTTCAGCTGAACTGTGAATATCGTTTCCGTGTGTGTGCCATTCGCCAGTGCCAAGACCCTGCGGGGCATCAGGACCTAATAGGTCCCTACAGCACAACAGTGCTCTTCATCTCTCAGAGGACTGACCCACCAGCCAGCACCAACAGAGACACTGTGGAAAGCACAAGGACCCGGCGGGCACTGAGCGATGAGCAGTGTGCTGCGGTCATCCTTGTGCTGTTTGCTTTCTTTTCCATTTTGATTGCCTTTATCATTCAGTACTTTGTAATCAAGTGAAAATATAACTTTATTTTTAATACTGTATTACATTTTATTTTGTCATGTACTAAAATTATTTCTGTATTGCTTTTACAAAAACAGTGGCATTTAGCACTGGCATTGAGACTATAATACATCATTTTTGCCATTTTCAATGCTTATATCATTAGGTAGAGGCTGGCACCTTATTAGAATGCAAGCCACAGAAATAGCAATTTTTGGTTTTTTGTTTGTTTGAGACTTTTTTCTTTTCTTTCCTTTCCTTTTTTTTTTTTTTTACATGCCTTCTTATAAAACAAACTTTCTAAGAGGCAACAATATATAATTGATATTTTGACCAGTCAGCATGAGTGTAACAGTGATAACCTGATCTGTTTGTTCTAAAGATATTACCTAGTGAAAAAGTCAGAATGATTAAAATTTACACTAACATGCTATTAAAAAAAAATGTTAAAGTCTGATGCTGTGAAAGCAATCTAGTGCTATATTTCTACCTCCTCATTTGTCTTAATTATTTGGTAAGTGAGATTATGATGAATAACTGGAGGGGCTTAGCAGACAAAAACTGGATGAAAGAATATGCATGGAAAAAGAAACTTCTTGTTTGATAAATGTGGAGTTCTTCTTCATTACAAGTATATATTCATGAATTCACAGATAAATCACTTAAAGAAAGCACAGACAGTTTACTCGGCCTAAAAATATTTTAATGTTTACTCAAAATGCACCTCTTCAGGTCTTGAGAACATGGAAAAGAACAGAGGGCTTACACTTTTTAAAAGTAGTCATACTCAACTCTGAATTTGTAAACTATTTGATTTTTGTGAGCCTCTGAACTATATGTATGTGTATAAGGACATGCATATACATAATATGGCATATATATAAACTATACATACCAAGTGTAGAAATATATATATATACACACACACACACCCCTACACACTCACTCCATCTATCTGGAATAGGCTGATTTTGAAGAACTCCCATAAGTTTTGCTGCTTCTCCCATAACTACTGCCATCACCATCAGAATTCATAATCAAACCTAACCTTTTTGTTTGGGGCACCAAATCTGAAGACAAATTTAATTTGCACCAGTAAACTTCAAGCTGCTTTCTTTCTTGAAAAACTAATGTTTAATGTAATGTCTGTCTGGATACTGTTCCAAATTGTTGATTGCATGTGGTTAATGTTGCATTAGAGCACTTTGCAATTGCATAATTCATTAATGTTTTGTGAGCTTGCATTTGTGAGTTATTGGATGATCAGATTGAATTTTGTCAAGTATCACATTGTACATCTTGCATAGATGTCGATGACTGCCAGTAATAATACAGTTTGTAATGAAACTATCTAAAATTCTTGTTTTATCACATCTGTTATCTGTAAAACACTTGTAACTAGCCTTTTTAATTTATTATTTGAATTTTAGGATAGTGAATCACTAATTTTTAGTTGCTGAAGTTAGCATTTTAGTGATTACTAAGCACTTCTGTCAGTCTTTGAAAAAAGGACATATGTTTTGTGCTTTGAAGATCTCTGAAGAATTTCTCTTATATTAGAATGGGCATGTATTGTAATTGTTTTACGTCAAATGATCTGTGCTGTAGAAAAAACATTAACCTTT
This sequence comes from Potos flavus, assembly GCA_028534135.1. NCBI lineage: Eukaryota > Metazoa > Chordata > Mammalia > Carnivora > Procyonidae > Potos > Potos flavus. Next base: position 52,738,927 of record CM052883.1, read on the forward strand.
GTTCAAAAAAGAAACGGATAAACTTGGCCTTTCCAAGTGGTAAGAATGATCTGTCACTATAATATACTGTATGTTTACATTTTATTTAAATTTAATCTCTTATGTATAGACTAACTTTCCCCCAAAACAACAGTGATTGCGATTATTTTCTAGAAACGTCTTAAAAGTGCCACATTTGGCAGTACAAATGAGTTTGAGTGTAATAGCCCAGAGATTTCTATATAGTTGAATGTCTAAAATGGTAAAATATTGCCACTGTGGCAATTACAGTGGCTTATGTTTTTCATAGTAACTCAAATGAACTCCTATTTTTGATAGTAAATGTCATTTAATAGTGTACTTGCCATTTGAGCCTCACTGCAAAATCAGTGCAGAGAAGAAAACAATTTTTAATGTAATCTTGATTTTACCTCATATACTGTACATTCCAAAAACTCTAAACTTTTTAAAGATTATAGATACACTACCAAACATATCACCTTAAAATTGTATAAGGCTGAACTTCATACAAATGAAAAAATATAATCTCATAAAAATACATAACTATGTAGCAAAAGTATCTTTAAAATCCATGGAAAATAAAAGTTGTATCATTCTTTTTTGAGATATGTTTATTGTATTCCTATAAACACATTATTTGCTGCCTCTCTTAGAGAGTGAAATGTTAAGGTCTCCCTTCTTGTGGTGGGCTTACAACAGTTTTTTTTAGCAGTATTCAAATTTTCAGTGTGAGAGGACCCATATTCAAGAAGGTAACATCCAGTAGATTAAAGAATGAAATGAGAAGTTTTATCCTAGTGACTTGATTTTATGCAGTTCTCTAGATATCTTGCTGCTTTTACATATATTAAGAATAAGGATGGCTCTGAGGTAAAGTTATCATTGGGAAGGAAATCTGACCTCCATACCTTTCCTGCCTTCATCTGTTTCCTAGTACTTTCCTTCTCCCACCTTCAGGGACCTAGAACCTTCCTATTACTGGCACTGCTATCTGTCCCCAGGTCTGCCCTCCACCAGGAAGTTCAACTTGTCCACCTGTAATACCATGCCAGAAAGTTCAGCCTATGCCTGAAAATTCTCACATGTACCAGAAAATTCAGTGTTCCCTCTCACTTACCCCTTGTTAAAATTTCCATCCACAGATCTCAAATGGGGATACATTGCCTTTTTTTTTAAGATTTTATTTATTTATTTGAGAGAGCATGAGAGTGGGGAGGGTTAGAGGAAGAAGCAGACTCCCTGCTAAGCCCGGAACCGGATGCGGGACTCGATCCTGGGACTAGAGGATCATGACCTGAGCTGAAGGCAGTTGCTTAACCAACTGAGCCACCTGGGCGCCCTTTTTTTAAGTTTTTATTTAAATTCCAGTTAATGTACAGTGTAATACTAGTTTTAGGTGTACAATATAGTGACTCAACACTTACATACATCACGTGCTCATCACAACAAGAGCACTCCTTAATCCCCATCCTCCCTATTTAACCCATCCTCCCACCCACCTCCCCTCTGGTGTGTTCTCTATAGCTGAGAGTCTGTTTCTAGGTTTGCTTCTCTTTTTTTTTCCCCCCTTTGCGTGTTTGTTTCATAAATTCCACGTATGAGTGAAATCATATGGTATTTGTCTTTTTCTGACTGATTCTGCTCAGCATAATCTCTGGTTCTATCCATGTTGCAAATGGCAAGATTTCATTCTTTTTTATGGCTGAGTAATAATCCATCATATATATTTGTTTTTCTTTTGTATTCTTTAGGTAAATACCTAGTAGTGTGATTGCTGAAGTGTAGGGTAGTTCTATTTTTAACATTGTGAGGAACCTCCATACTGTTTTCCAGAATGGCTGCACCAGTTTGCATTCCCACCAACAGTGCAAAAGGGTTCCTTTTTCTCCAAATCCTCACCAACACCTTTTGTTGCTTGTCTTGTTGATTTTATCCATTCTGACAGGTATGGAGTGGTATCTCAGTGTAGCCTTGATTTGCATTTCCCTGATGGATCAGTGATATTGAGCATCTTTTTATGTTTCTGTTAGCCATCTCTATGCCATATGCTGCCTTTGGGAAAATGTCTATTCATGTCTTCTGCCCTTTTATTGGATTATTAACTTTTGGGTGTTGTGTTTTATAAGTTCTTTGTGTATATTAAGTGCTCTTTATCAGCTTCATTTGCCAGTAGCTTATCCCATTCGGTAAGTTGCCTTTAATTTTGTTGTTTCCTTCGCTGTGCAGAAATTTTTTATTTTGATGTAATCCCAATGTTTATTTTTGCTTTTGTTTCCCTTGCCTCAGGAGACCTATCTAGAAAGAAGTTGCTATGGCCAGTGTCAGAGAAGTTATTGCCTGTGTTCTTTTCTAGGATTTTTATGGTTTCAGGTCTCACATTTAGGTCTTTAATCCATTTGAATTTATTTTTGTGTATGATGTGAGAAAGTGGTCTAGTGTCATTCTTTTTTATGTTGCTCTCCAGTTTTCCCAACACCATGGATACCTTGCTTTTTAAAATCCAGGTACATGCCTAAGTGTCACAACTGCCAGTACCATAATAAAGCTTAAAATGTTAGGTTGGGGAAGAGGAGATACTTTGAATATAGGGGCATCACTCCACAGAAGCAATGAAGTATGAATCCAGCCTTGAGAAGAATAGGATACTGACTCACAGTGTTGATGTCACTTTTTTTCTCTGTAGTTTGGAAAAGAAATTTTGTATGTCCTGTTTGAACTCCATGGATTGCATGATGGTCCTCACCATCGTGAACATTCTCTATGGAAGGATTCCATGTGGGTGGTGGCTTAATCAGGCAGACAGATTACAAAAGAAAATGATTCTCCAAAACCTAAAAGCAGTCATCCTGCAACCTAGCCATCTACCATCAATATAGGTGATGATAATGCCTCATATTTTTAAAGAACTTTTTAAATATTCTATTTTCATATATGCTTTTGAAGATAGTATATATACCCTCAAGAGTATCCCTTTAATTACTCATTCATTATTCTCTCCCTGACACCCTTAAAAGGGAGAAAATACAAAAAAGAAAGTTGACAGAACTAAGATTTTAACACTTACGGGTCATCAAATCTTCCATGAACAGAGTGGCACATTCAAATGTTTAGATGCTATAAGGACTATCTCTCATCTCATATAATAAAAAGGATACTTGCTATGGGAAATTTGCCAAGGGAAAGATCTTTGGAAGTGATAGATTTTGAAGCCACATGACTTAATCAAATCATAATGGTTTGCATCTACTCACCACTCAGTGTGTGCTAGGCATTGTGTTCAGTGCTTTACCCTTAGTTATATAATCCTCTTAATTGCTGTATTAAATATCAGCTGAAGCATGGAGGAGTTAAGCACCTGACAAAAGTCACATGGCTAACAAATGATGGAGCTGAGATTTGAATCCAGGTGAGTGGTCTAGTGTCCCCACACTTGACCACTCATCCTCTGCTGTCTCTCCCACAAATCCTAAATTCAATAAGGAAATCAAATTAATAATATTGCATTTATAATAGTATTTATTGAATACTTTCTGCATGCCAGGTATTGTACTGAACACTTCCCCCTATCCAAAACAATCCACAGCCCTCTAAGGATTGAACAGAAATCAGACAAGGACAATCTGATACAAGGATCAAATAAATAAGCAGCTCTAATTTCTTTACAGTTTCATCCTTTGATATTTTGACTCCCATTTTGAGCTTAAAATCAGCCCCGGAAACAACTCACTCTCTTAAATACTCATCCATCCAAGGATGAAAGTACCTTTATTGCCCCTTCCACCCATGAGACAAGTTAACATGTTCAAAAAGGGAATATGTGTGGATGAACCTGGAAAACATTATACTAAATGAAAGAAACCAGACACAAAAGATCACATGTCCTATGATTCTATTCATATGAATTACCTAGAACAGGTAAATCTGCAAAGACTAAAGATTAGTGGCTGCCAGGGGCTGGAGGGAGGAGGAAATGGAGAGTAATTACTTAATGGGTATGGGGTTTTATTTTGGAATTGTTTTGGAACTCTAGAGAGGTCATGGTTGCACAACACTGTGAATGTACTAAATGCCATTGAATTGTTCTCTTTAAAATGGTTAATTTTATATTACGTAAATTTCACCTAAATTTTTGAAAAGTGTCTGTAAGATGAACCTAAAGACTAATATACAGACAGCACAGGACTAGAGAACCCTGGACATCATCAAATCAATAAAATACACTGACCTAATCATTAAGTCCATTTTGCTAAGGACACAGGCCAACTTTTCACTTCCTGATTTTCAAACTTCCCAGACTTCCTTGGATGTCCCTATTCCTTCCAGTGAGTGGGTTGAATTCTTTATGGATGTCCATGATAGTTATTAAATGATTTGGCCTGCCCAGGCCAAAGTTATCAGCTCAAAAAAACAAAAAACAAAAAGCAAAAAGTTATCAGCTCTGACACTCATCATATTTCTAGGATGATTCAGTGGTCTTAGAGAAAAGAATATGTTTTGCAGTTAAACAGTTTACCAGTGATAACTGCTGTGCAGTAAGAATGTCCATATATAGTAGTATAAGACCTTGTTTCTCACAGCCTATGTTCTGAAAAGAAACCTAGAAAATCACATTTGAGGAAAATTCATGTATTGGGTGCTCCGTGTAATACTAATAATTTATGTCTCTAGCTTTGACTCAGATCCACTTAAACCAGCATGAAATCTAGTGTCTAGTCATGCTGTGGGAAATTTGGTGTCCAGTCCCTGTGAATCTGGCTCAGAATGACCCTCAAAGTGTGAAGAGGGTAAAAGTGCAAAGAGCCCTGGGAGTACACACATTTCCAGCAAGAGTGTACACAGTTTATGACAATATGATTAAGAATTTTTTTAAAGGGACACCAAGTTTTACTATAAACCCATTGTAGATAAAAGAGTATGGCACTGCCATTCATTTGGAAAAATAAAAATAGAAAAACTGAAAAAGAGCAATGAGAGGAGACTAGCCCCACTAAATTATAATCCCTCAAAAACTTATGATATTAGCACTGAAAAAAACTAAAGAAACAGGAAGTCCATAGTCTCAAGAACATGCAGGAATTTAGTATTTGATAAAGCAGGCACCTCAAGTCAGTGGAGTAAAAATGAACAATTCAATAGATGATGTTGGGACAACTGGGATAGCCACCCAAAAATTAAAAGTTGGATCCATATCACCCAAACCTTACACCAGAATGAATTCCAAATGAATCAAACATTTAAATATAAACAATGAAGCTAAATAAAAGATGTGAAAGAACTCCTGTATAATCCTGGCATGGGAGTGGCCTTTCAAATCAGAACCCTCAAAATACAGAACCCACAAAAGGAAAGACTGGCCATTTCAATGCCATATAAATAAAAACTTAGCATAGCAGTTTAAAAAAAAAAGTTCAAGGAAACAGCAAACCTGGAAAAAATAGTTGCAATTCATATTCCAGAAAAGGGCTAATCTATTTAATCTCTCTAATATAGGAAAACATAATAAATTCTTAAATATGTGAAGATGAAATAACAACCCAATGTAAAAAGAGGCAAAGGATTCAAACAGTTCATAGAAAAGGAAATACAAAGAACTCAAACATAGGACAAAATGCTCAATCTGACAGAAATGCAAAATAAAACACAGAAAAACCATTTGTCACTAGCATTGGCAAAACTGCAAAATTTTGGTTACACACTATGTCAGTAACATGGTAGAAAAACAAGACATTGCTGGTGGAGTTTAAGTTGTACGATTCCTGTGAAGGGATATTACACATTGGACGTATCCTTTGATCAGGCAGGTCCACTGACAAATATTTAACCTACACATTTAATCACTCACTTGTGACACACTGGACACTATTCATTGCAGACCTGTTTGTAACAGCAAAAGACTGGGGTAATACCCAAAAAGCAACAATGGGAAAATGATTAAATAAACTGTACACTCAATATAAGGGGATGCTATGCAGCTATAGCCAAAAGAATACAGTAGCCTTCTATTTACTGATCTGGAAAGAACACCAAGACATATTATGAAGTTAAAAAGCAAAGTGCAGAATAATGCAAGCACTCCAGGCAGGTGTCCCACTCTTGGAGTCTCCTGGGTCCAGGCACCAGACAGGTGAGTGAATGAGACTTCAGGTGATGCCAGATCCTAGCTGTCAAGCCACTCTCAGCTTTTGGATCTTCGCCGCTGAGATCCCAGATAACAGAAAGCAAAGACAAGCCATCCCTGAATTCCTAACCCACAGAATTAGCATGATAAAATGGTTGTCTTAAGCTGCCAAGTGGAGAGAAATGTTGCTCTCTGGCACTAGTTACTGGAACACATGGTTTGAATTCCAAAATACAAGGTCCTTGGCCAAATACCGGCTCTCCTCCTTCAGGGCACTCCCCACCTACCTGAGGATGGAAGAGGCCAGGTGACTTCTGGCCAGTGAAATGTAAGCAGAAAAGACATTCATCCCTGTATTCATTAGGGTTCAGCCAGGAAAACAGGTGCCACACCAGATACTTAATAAGGATCATTTACACACCGGACCTTGGTGTGACAAGTGTTAAAGGTGTAACAAGTGTTAGAGAGCTGTAAAAGCAAACAGGTGACACAGAGGCAATAAATACCTGGAAAAAGCTGCCACTCTTTGGGCTGGAAGCAAAAGGAAGATGCTGAAGGTATCAGAACCTAGAAGGTTAGAGGAGGAGCCCTGGGAACTGGGATCCAGGCCTCGGAGGAAGAGCGGCTGCCTGCCTGTGGCTGCCGGGGCTTGTGTTTGTGTCCAAAGGAGCTGGAGACGGAAGCCAGTGCTGCTGGGAGGACATAGGGCCATCATGGGAGGACACTGAAAGGAGCACGAACAGGAAGGAGCAGGTGCCTTCTTCACTCCCCTGCCCTCCAGCACCCCTGCTGACAAGCCCAACAGGAAGTGGGGTGAGCCAAAGAGATGAATATTTGCAGAAGCCAGTAGGGTGGCTTTGGAGCCCAGAGACTTGCAGCTTGAAGCTGGCACAGTCGCTGTCAGGCAGAAGCATTTGATTTTCTCTCTTCCCCTGCCTTAGAGATGAAGGGGGCATCTGCTCTTATGGAGACGTCCTATGACCAAAGCAACCCAGAACAGTGAGCCACCAAATGGAGATAACACGCCTAGACTGGCCCCCACACTCGAGGCAGGCTCTAGGGGAACAAGAAAGGTGTTAGGGCACCGGTCCTTGGAGCCTGTCAGTTCAGGCAGCAGACCCTGCCCTGCGCTGACCATGCACTCCACCTGCACAACTGGCCAGTTTGCTGTGGGCCCACCCCGGCTGCCCGCTCAGCCGCCAAGAGGCTGTAACAGGGGGGCGGCTCTCCAGGGAGGTGGAGGTGAGGGGCAGGAGTCTGCTCACCGATGCCCCGGTATATCAGGGGGATCAGGGAGACAACAAGAGCTCCGAGGGCATCGGAGACAACACTCGCATCACACCGAGGGGCTTGGGAAACTGGACCTGGAATGGTAACACTTGGAGTGCTCCTGAAAGGCCAGTGGGTTGGGCTTTCGGCAGAAAGCGATGGGAGGAGCACTAAGGGCGGAGGCACAGGTATGGGGGGCAGAAGGCATAATAAGATTTGACCAAAGAAAGAAGTAGATAGGGAGCTCTTTGGCCCCAAGGACAGCCTCTTTTTATGGTATTATCGTGATTAAGAAGAACTAACAGTTCTAGAGCACTGACTGCGTACCCGGCACCGAGCTAAGGACTTCAGGTTCACTCTCTGGAACAACCCAGTGAGGTGGGCCCTCTACACAGATGAGGGGTCGGAGGCTCTGAGACAGCAAGTAACTTGCCCAAGTCCACGTACTAAGTGGTGGACTCTGCCCCCACACTCTTTATCACTCTGTGCAGGGTTCCCCGAGGAAAGCCCCCACTCTGACCCCCGCATGAAAGACGGAGGCATTCCCCCAAAGATAGACGTCCTTCTACCTCCATTCCACTCCCCAGAAACAGAGTAAGAACATTCATATATTCCTAAATCCTAAGACAGAAAGTTATACCTCGCTACCCTCTTAAGAGATAGAAACAGCCAACAGTAACAACTCTGTCCCCCTAGAAGATGAATGTAAGGATGAGGGTGCCCAGAAATTTTCCCTTGTTACTGTAGACACGTCTTCCTCACCATGTGGACGTGGCCATTGTGCAGCATTCTGACTGGACAGACGGTGGGCTGAAAAACTTGGAAGAAGGGAAGGCAGGAGCAACAGAGTTGTCTAAGGCAGCACTCGGAGGTCTTCCCAGATGTTGCAATTCAGATCGGATGCATCATAAACAATGTTCATAGTTTTCTCTTTTTATTTTCATCTTCATGAACATGTTGAGATCTTTGCCATTACAGGAGCCCGGAGAAGCGTGGCTTACGTCTCAGCCTCTCCTGAACTTCAGGGTGGCACGACACTTCAAGCAGGTGGGCGTAGCTCTCTAAGTCTGGATGTGGCATCACCACGTCAGCCAAGTGGGCTCCTGTGGCTGATGGCGCAGAAGAGGCCACCGACCACAGCGTGGCAGAGAGAGCACAGCAAGGGGGGCCCGACCAGGCCCAGGGTGAGCAGCCGAAGCACAGGAGCCGAGACGGTCATTCTTGACCAGGGACTATCAACTGGGGCTGGGAAAGGGGTCTTGGAATCTCCAGGAGGGTTTTTTCCAAGTCCTACACCCTCTTCCCAGCCACCCTTCACAGGGACGTGCTCCCTCTCCACCAGCACCCTTGATAATCATCGCACGGGGGAGCCTGTCTCTCTTAGGGGAAACTAGGACCATGAGAAAATTGCTACAGCCACAATCACAGCATATCAGGAATCTCTGCTGCCCAGAGTCTCGCCTCAATGTGCCCTGCCATGTCCCTGCTGTGCAGAGAGAAACCTGGGAGAGCCTGAGGCCCGGGGTCAAGGTGGTGCTCAGGTTCTGGAGGTGAGGTTCAGCCAGAGCCAGCCCTCGGCCTTTTCTGCCAGGGGTTCGTACCCTTCCAGGGCAGAGCTCTGCCATGTCTGTACTTTGTTAAATAAAGGCGTCTACAGGAGCCAGCAGGTCTTTAAGTGAAGAAGGGGCTGGGTGTGCGGCCCACACAGCCACTGCGTGAGGGATGAAGGCTGTGGCATGCCTGCTGAGGGGGAGCCGGCCAGACACAGACGCCCCTGCTCAGCCTGGATGGCCGCCACCTTTGGGGAATGTGGGCTCAGAACTGCCAGATCTTACCATGTTGCAAGACAAGCTGAAAAGCTCGAATGTCACATGCAACTTCCCAACTATATAACGTTGGCTCAAAATGCTAAGAAAAGTGAGTCAGTTGCTGTGTGCCTTCATCTTCCAACCTCTGCCTCCCATCCTGTTCTTCTGTGGGGAAGCGGGTCTTAAACCCATGGAATTTTTACAAATGTCAGCAGGTAAATTGCAAGTTATGGATGTATCCTAATGCTCCTCAAAACTTTCTGGTTCCTTCCATGTGTCCAGCTCATATGTGAAATATGAACTAAAAGATGCTTTCCTAGCCAAACCCAGAACATGCCAACCACTCCTAAGGCTGGCAGTGCCATGGTCTATATAGCAAGAGGCCTCCTGCCCCAGCGGTTATGGCCCCCGGACTTGAGAAGCAGACAGTAATTCCACTTACAGAGATAGCTTCTCTGTGCTTTGTTTTTCCCACCTACAAAATGGACATGCTGAGGGGCCCCCGGCTGGCTGCCTCAGTTGGTGGAGCAGGAGACTCTTGGTCTCAGGGTCTAAATCTTTTTTTTTTTTTTTCCAAAGATTTTATTTAGTTACTTGACAGAGAGGAGAGAGATCACAAGTAAGCAGAGAGGAAGGCAGAGAGAGAGGGGGAAGTAGGCTCCCCGCTAAGCAGAGAGCCCGATGCGGGGCTCGATCCCAGGACCCTGAGATCATGACCCAAGCCAAAGGCAGAGGCTTTAACCCACAGAGCCACCCAGGCGCCCCTCAGGGTCTAAATCTGGACGATCTAAATCTCTACACTTTGGGTGTAGAGATTATTTATAAATAAAATCCTTGAAAAATAAAATAAAATGGGTGTCCTGAATAATAATTCAGGACTTCATAATGCTGTTATTGAAGATTAAACGAGTTAAAATACGCAAATACTTGGAACGGTACCTTGCCCACTGCCAGCGTTAGCTTTATTTTTAGTCAGGACAAAAAAGCCAACCTATGAGGCCTCCAGCCAGGGGCCAAGGGCCTATCGATGATACCAATCTCTTGCTTCCTGGGACACAGAGCCATAGCGGGGCCAGACCTGGCCTCACTCTCGCCCCACACAAGTACCAGGTGCAGACACACTCATAAGGGAGAGGGGAGAGGTGCCCACACACCTGAGGACGTCCTCGTCTTCCCATCAGGTGAAGTATGAAGTCAGTAAGCTGGTGGATAACCTCAGAGATACAAAGTAGAAAGCAGATTTAGTCTTTCTCCAGATATCTCATCCCCTTTCTTCCTAAAACACAGAACACCAAGCCATTATAATAAGGATTCAGATCTGCCCCACGGACCAAGTCCTGCTTGAGCTGCAGCCTCTCAGGGTAGGAAAAGCCAGCTGTGAACCCATCTCTCCCTATCAGTGTCCTATCTGGAACTAGAACATCAACAAACACTTACTGAACGCCCACTCTAATCAAAGTACTGTTCCCAGTTGCTGGGAATTGTAAAGAAAATAATGGTACCTCGTTCTGCGGAAGCTTATTCATTCCCCGAGTTAACAAATATTAAATTCTCACTTTGTACCAGGTACCGATCCAGACACTAGGGAAAGAGCACGGAACACAACAGACCACAGCCCTGCCTTCTGGACCACAGGATGTCGGGAGGGGAAGGGGCAAGGCAGATAACAAACAGAGTTAAGTAGATTAAATAGTAGGGCAGGTGGTGATAATTAGAGTAGAGAGACTATGACAAAGAAGGGGCGTGTCTGAATGGAGGGTGAGCGTACAGAATAGTGGCAGACCGTGTAGGTTGCACTCGTGAGTGGCGCCGGCCACCGTGATGGGTGGGGAAAGGAGCGAGGAGCCTTCAGCAGAGGTTGGGTAGACCAGGCTCTGGGGCAGAATGGAGGAAAGGAAGAACCTCAGGGGCTGCATGTGTGAGAGCCAAGGGAAGATGTCAGGTATGCCAGGGAGCATCCCTTGAGTCAAAAAAAGGGACCACAAATTCGCTAACCACAGCCCTGTCCTCTGGGGTGAGCAGAGCACCTGGTAGCCAGGCAAGAAGGGGGCACTGAACTGGAATGTGGCAAATGCCAGCCCTGGGCACCCCAAGAGCCCACACAAAGCTAGGTGTCCCGTCCCTTTTATTTCATAAGGACCTTCAAGCCCCCTGACACCCCCCCCAAACACCTGGGCTCCCCTAGAGAAAGGCCGGGAAGGAAAAGGAGGCTGTGGGATAAGCATGCTATCCAGAACCGAACACCACACAGAGGAACCGTTCCATTCTTCCAGCTGGACTAGGCTTTACTCAGGCTAGATAATTAACTTTCTCTTGCTCCCCAGCCAGTGAATGCTCAAGGAGAAAATCAGATCAATAGATGAAAAAATTGCATTTTCTCTTTGTTTGGGGGTGGACAGAGGGAAAAAGAAAAAGTGGAGACACTGAATAAGACACTCTTTTGAGGAATTGTGCTGGGCACATGGAAATGATCCAGAAGAGGGAGAAATCCTGAAGATGCAAGAGAGGGAATTGCTAGAGTGAGGTCTTTGAGGATGTGAAGGAAGAAGGGGCAGAGCTGACTTCAAGTACAAGTCCCACCTACTCATTCATCTGCACATGGTGGGAAATGAGAGGAGGCGTGTGGGGGTGGGGTGGGAACATGGAGAATTTCTCTTCCCTTGCTTCTATTCTTTCCTAGAATCAAGGTCACCAGCTGAGAACGCGGGTGAAGGAGGAGGTGCTGGGAATTAAGGACAGAGGAGGATGTACAAAAGAGTGGTCTGGAGGGTGGGAGACTGGATGGAACCGGTAAGTATGAGGATAGCCAAGGAAAAATGAAGAGCTGTGCCAGAGATGGTGAATTTCAAGTGCAACAACTCAAGAGCTGTTTGGGAGGGTGCGCCAAGTAGGCAGAAGATTTGACTTAACCAGGGGCGTGGTCATGTTCTTGTCAACGCGACGTGTATGACAACAGAGAAAAGAGCACAGGAGTTGAGTGTGTTTGCCTGCGAGTGATCAGGATTGCTCATTGGGAGTTCAAATTGGGTCAGGTAGGGAAGCGAGGACTTCAGGCAGATGAGGAACAAGGAAAAGGTAGGAGCAACAAGCTATCTGAGGTTCCAGGGTGAGTGGGGGATTGCAGGAGTGGAGGATTGCAGGGTGAGTGGAGGATTGCAGGAGTTACTTTCTCTCTTATTAGAGAAAGTAAGCTAGAAAGCCAGGGATGGAGGTCAGAAAGGGGATGACGGAGGCTGAGATGCAGGAAGCCTCCCAGGTCCTGGTAATGGCAGGGTGTGAAGGAGGTCCACAGGAACCCCTGCCTGAGAAGCACCGGAGGACCACCTCATCCACAGGGAGACTGAGGCATTGCAAGACTCCTGTTGGGGGAGGGGGATGTATTTTATCAGGAGATAAAATCACAGGAGAGTCCCACTTTGCTCAGGGGTAAAATGAGTTCCCAAGGACATGACAATTAAATGGAAAGCAAAGGGCCAAACACACCCTAAGCACTCAATAAGGGTCAGCTATTGTCATTAAGACCGCAATGAACTGACTCATAAATCAGTTTTCGTCTTTCCCCCAGAATTTTAGTTCTTCCTAGTGTCGGCAAATACTCTGCTTTTTAGTTTATAAAATATTTTGTGCATAGGAACAATACAACACGTGTAAGTCCTCAAATACACACGTTAATACTTAACCCTTGTTCTTTAAAACTAGTAGACGTGGTCATGCCCACCGATTTCAGGGTTTTAAGGGATGGCTGAAATTATCTCTCAACTTATTCCACTCCTACTCGCAGACTTACAGAAGAGGAGACCTGGGCTGGGCGAGGCTGGGGCTGGTCTATGATAACTCGGTTGGAGAGACATACTAGAACCCGGGAAGGGCTCTAGATTCCGGAGTTTAGACTCCTCTCGTGTTAGTGCGGAGGCAGTCTTTCCGAAGCGCCTGGACACAGCCACCAGCCGAGGTCCCCGAGAAGGTCCCCCTCTGTACTCGAGCGGCCAAAGCGCCCGCGCTCCGCTGAGGTCAGTAACCCACCTCACCGGGGTTCAGCAAACGCTTCCCTGGACGGGGCAGGACTGGTGCGCCGCGGCCGCCTCCCGTGTTCCAATTAGCCGGGAGGGAAGCTCCCTAGCACGCGACGGGCGGAGGAGAGGGAGCGGGAGTGGCGCGGGAGTGGGGCGGGAGTGCGGCGGGCGGTGGCCGGGGGCGGAGACTGCGCCGCCCGCTCGGGAGGGCCTCAAAGCGGACCCTGCAGAGTCGCATCCCCGCGCGCCGCGCCGCAGAGCTCGGTCAGTGCGGACAGGGGCGAGTGAGCCGCTGAGCGCAGGCCGCCGGAGGAAGCGCCTCGCCAGCGGGGCCCTGCGCTCGGCCCCCGGGACCAGCCGGGGGTGTGGCGGCGCGGAGGGGCGCCGAGCGTGTCCTTACGTCCGCCCCGCGCGGTGCGTCCATGGGCAGCCCCTGGAACAGCAGCGACGGCGCGGAGGGCGCGCTACTGCCGTGCGACGAGCGCCTCTGCTCGCCCTTCCCCCTGGGGGCGCTGGTGCCGGTGACCGCCGTGTGCCTGGGTCTGTTCGCCGTCGGGGTGAGCGGCAACGTGGTGACAGTGCTGCTGATCGGGCGCTACCGGGACATGCGGACCACCACCAACCTGTACCTGGGCAGCATGGCGGTGTCCGACCTGCTCATCCTGTTCGGGCTCCCCTTCGACCTGTACCGCCTCTGGCGCTCGCGGCCCTGGGTGTTCGGGCAGCTGCTCTGCCGCCTCTCGCTCTACGTGGGCGAGGGCTGCACCTACGCCACGCTGCTGCACATGACGGCGCTCAGCGTCGAGCGCTACCTCGCTATCTGCCGCCCGCTCCGCGCCCGCGTTCTCGTCACCCGGCGCCGCGTCCGCGCGCTCATCGCGGCGCTCTGGGCCGTGGCGCTGCTCTCCGCGGGGCCCTTCTTCTTTTTGGTGGGCGTCGAGCAGGACCCCGGCGTCCACGCGGTCCAGGACCTTAACGGCAGCGCGCCGCTCACCCCCTTACCCCACACCTGGCCGCCACCGTCGCCCCTCGGGGCCTCGCGGGCGCCACCGCTGTCCCCGCCGTCGGGGCCTGAGGCCGCCGCCGCCGCGGCGCTGTTCAGTCGCGAATGCCGGCCGAGCCCATCTCAGCTGGGCGCGCTGCGCGTCATGCTGTGGGTCACCACCGCCTACTTCTTCCTGCCCTTTCTATGCCTCAGCGTCCTCTACGGGCTCATCGGGCGGGAGCTGTGGAGGAGCCGGGGGCCGCTGCGAGGCCCGGCCGCCTCCGGGCGCGAGAAGGGCCACCGGCAGACGGTCCGCGTCCTGCGTAAGTGGCGCCACCTCTGTTCCAAACACACCAACCCGCGCGGTCCAGTCAGCGTCCCCTTCCCCTCGTCTCCTAGCGCCACTTCTAGCTACAAATTCCTTGTGCCATTTTGCTCCAGCCTCCACCTGCGGGTCCTGCCTGTCTCCAGAGAAAACCATCTCCAGTCCTCTGATAGCTCTGGGTAACCTGAGGGCGCCCCGGTGGGTGGGATGCCTGGGTCCGCTAAGCCGCTGCATCCGTGAGCCTGGCTGATCCAGGGTGGGTAAACCAACCGCCCGTCTCTGTTAGGTGCCATAAATGGGAATTACTCATAGTACCTTTGAAGAGATGGGGTAGAGCACATTAAGCTTAATTTTTTAAAAAAACTTAACGTTAAGTTATCCTGCAGGCTAAAGTGAACCATGCACATACAGGGGGGGAAAAGCAAAACAATAGACTGTGCAGACCTGTTGCAGAATTCTTTCCAACAGAATACAGAGAACATGTCTCTGAAATAGGTTTGTGGAAGGAAGTCTGCCAGAACAGCTTGTTAGTAGAAATTTCTCCTTCTGGTTTATGTCCAGCCTTGATAACGCATATATGGAGTTTTAAAGCCAACATGGATACCGTTTGCAGCCTGGTAGTCGTTCTGGGGCTGGATTTGGCTAGGTAAAAGTTTTATTTAATTTGCTTGCTGTTAATTATTATTTCCGATGGTTCTTGGGGGCCCGTCTTTGTTTTCGGATGCTTTAGCTCATTCTGGTGCCTGTGTCTTGTTTTGCAGTGGTGGTGGTTCTGGCATTTATAGTTTGCTGGTTGCCTTTCCACATCGGCAGAATCATTTATATAAACACGGAAGATTCCCGGATGATGAACTTCTCTCAGTACTTTAACATCGTTGCTTTGCAACTTTTCTATCTGAGTGCATCCATCAACCCGATCCTCTACAACCTCATTTCAAAGAAATACAGAGCAGCGGCCCGGAACCTGCTGCTGGCCAGACAGTCCAGACAGTCCAGACAGAGAAGTGTGTGCAGAAGCGGGGACACGGAGGGGGACACAGGAGGAGACATCACTGGCTACACAGAGACGAGCGCCAACGTACAGACGTCGTCCACCTGCATGGCCAAGCAAGCCGCTTCCTCTCACAAGGCCGGGACTTCAGGGAAAACAGGTCTGTAGGGAAAGAAGGACTGGAAGTGGGGAACCGATGCCATTAGGAAGAATTGGGAAGAGTGGTTGGGATTTTGCAACTTGATCAGCAACTTTGTCAGCATGATTTTTTTTTTTTTTTTCTAATCAAGGTAGCAATTTAACCACCTTGTGTATACTCCTCAACATTGATTTCAGCCTCGGGAACTCCCACATCACAAACTGTGCTCTGGGGAGGTTTTTTAAGTCTTCGTTCTCCTATACTTGGGAAACATGATTTCTCTTTTTCTGATTAATAAGTCGTACGAGAGATGCTGGCGTGAAATTTTTCACTTCTGAGATCAAGGGTGTGCTTGTATTTTCATATTCTGGATATACATGTAAGGGTGCATATACAAGGAACCCAAGATAATTAGAACTTTTATTCCAGAAATTATTTAAGGCCTACAGAGGTAGCAGAATTTTTTAGAAGCAAGTGAAAGGAATTCTGGGTAAAGGCCAATGTTCAGGGGTTCTGCCTCACTCCTGGCTGAGAACAGATCATAGAGTTGAGGGACAATACCATCTTTCAGGACTGCAGTGCATAAGTGTGTTGCAGCTCAGTTGTCCCTGAGACTGCCCCCGGGATTGCCCAGTGCCACGGCTGTGAGGTAGGGGCCCCTGGCACTGAAGCCTGAGGGCAGGGATCAGCGGCAGGACTTGACTTCCCTACGAAGTGACGTTTATAAAGATGGTTATTATTCCTTATTTGCCTCAGCTCGGTGGGATACGTGTTGTCATCATTCTTGTTTTACTGGCGATGGAATCGAGTCTTAGATGCCCTAGACAGCAACTGGTGGGTCTGAACGCCAGCCAGACTGTAAGATTCTCAACCCACTCCCAGCCGGATTTGCCACTCTTACGGCATCTGCGCAAAACACAGGAGTCAATGGATGAAAGGACTCACGGTGAAAGGGAATGTGTCGGACGTTCCGACCAACAGCTCTGTCACTGTTTTGTGTTTTACAGTTTAAAACACAGACCTGTTCTCAGAGGGCTGCTGCTGCCTCCCCCGTCTCCAAAGGGCCTCGTTCACTCCACAGTCTGTATGAATGGCGCCCCTGGAGGTGGGCAGGGCACAGAGTGCTCTGTTGTAAACCACAAATGGTGAAGCCATAAACGAGAGTCCCCTCAACGTGCTGACAAAGTCTGTCACTTTTACACCGATTAACCGAATACGGTGATGCCTTCGGTCCCCGTGAAGGGTCCTAACACCCTGGGCCTGCCCCAGCTGGGACAGCAGAGAAGTCTCGTCTGCATTGCGTCCCTGCCAAGTGGAGGGAGAAGCAGGGAGTGGCCCCCTGGGGTGGCAGTCCCTAAACTGTACGCTGCAGGTATTTGGTGATTCTTTGCAAAAAGGACTCTGTGGTCAAAGATGGCAGGAAGGCACTGCACACTGCACCCCGCCTCCTTGAGAGCCACCACAGCACGTGCCACCTGAAACCCAGGTGGTTTCACCCAGCATTTCCTTGACTTCTTTCGTCCCAGAACCATCTCCCCATCCTCCCGCCTCAAGAACTCTTTGAAACCTCGTGGACTGAGGAACACTGTTGGAACCAGCAGGGTTCTCACAGTGGATGTGCCAGCCTTGTGCCCTGGCCACTCCTTTGCTTGGTGGCCCTTCGCAGGGGTGTGCCCGACCTGCTGCTGCACGCAGTCTCTCTGCTCATGGGAGTTTGTCTGTGGGGCAGTCCGATGAGGCCTCTTCCCTATGGAAGGTCACGGTTAAGAACCTTACTGATATCTGAAGTGTAATAAAGACAGAGAAGCAAAGACCTCTTCTTTGAGCTTTTCTAGATTCTAGAAGAGAGGGATTTATATCACACTTTCCTGTGACCTAAGTGTGTTCCCAGATGTGGGAGTGGGGAAGATCCCCCTTCCTTCACCACAAGGTACCTGAGAAGGAGGGTCTAGAGCCCATCGCTCCTGCAGATCACTGTGCGGTTGTTTTTGAAATGCTGGTCTCACCCATTAATGGACTGTGAAATCAGTGGACTGTGTCACTTTTTTTTCTTTTAACAGGAAGGAGTGGGGCAAGAATAGAGAAACCAGGCCATCACGTGTGGTAAGGGAAACTGTTATGTTGTAAAACTTGTTTCAATTATATATTAGCCCGTGTCTTTCCTGGTTCACAAAATAAAATGTGTTCTTACTGTGAGTCATGGTCAAGAATATTTGAAAAATTGGTCTAAGATCTAAAATTGTTCTCTACCCCAGCAAAGAGCGTCCTTCTGTCACGAGAGAGGGGCATCCTCAGAAGGACCCAGGATGGCTGGTCAGGGATCAATGGAAAGTGTAGTTTTCCATCCTGGACCCCCTTCCCTCTCCCCAGTGGTGGTGTCATCGAGGCTGTTTCCCCAAGGCCACTCCCCACACCCTCCATGTGCTGGCAGCCCTGCCAGGTTCTCTTGAGCCCTGAGCCCTCTCTTCTGTCTGCAAGCCAGAATGCTTTTGTTAGGTGAGGCATCAGCCTTGGGGAAGGGTTTGTGTTTCATTCATTCACATGGCAAATATTTACCAAGCAGAGGCTAAGTGTATGACTGACTAGACTTGGGGCTAGCTTTCGTGTATGACAGAACATGCTAGAAAGATAAGTCCATGTCATGGCATCCAAATCAATCTCCCTTTTAATGGCATTTCCTTGTTTGAAATGTGTAATTTTGTCATCCAGACTAACCCAGATTTAGCTCACAGGGTAATAAAATTACTTACATCAGATGGGCCTGCAGAATATCACATTGGTGTTACGGAGACATCCCTCCCTGTTCCATGTGAGACATTTCCACTTGTGAGGAAACGTTCAAAGAAGCTTTGGCACAACACCTGGGAACCTAGAGTCCCCTGGACAAGCCCTCAAGGGGACATGGGAGGGCAACATGTTGAATGTTTGAACACCGCCGCTCCTGACCGTTTCTACTCCCCTAATAGTAACCCTCGCCAGCATGTGGAAGCTTCTGAGATATGTGTTCACGGTTGTGCAGATCGAGTGTTTTAGGTGGAGCTTTGAAAAGACTTTTCTTAAACATAGACGTGAAGCGGCTTTTCATTATGAGCCAACTTTCTAAAGAGTCTGAATTCTTAACCATTACATAGACCGGGATTGGCTCTGAGCGGCCTTCAGAAGGCAGCAGCCTGTCCTGGGAGCCCAGGGGCATCTGTCCTTGAGCAAGGGCGTGCTTTGTGGCCTGGCGCTCAGCGTGTCCCCTGCTCTGCATAAGCTATAAGGAAGTGACAGAGACAGACCCTACTTGTCCCTGTCTTAGGAAAACGGCCCACACTTTTTAAAGAATAACAGACGCCTGTGTAAATAAGGGCTAAAAAGAGCCAGCCAGACCCGGAGAGTTGAGTGCGCATGCGCAGTCGCGTGATGTTTTGTGTGACTCTCTTTCACAGCACTTAACGTGTTCCCTGGCCGGTGACTGGTTCCCAGGGTTTGAGGACAAACCATGTTTTATTCCCCGTGGCATCTCTTACCCAGGTAGACAGTGTGTGTTGAACTCCACTGGTCGCAAGGGAGGGCACAGGGATCCGCACCCCAGTGAGGGACAGAGAGGGAGGCTGAGAGAACAGATAGCTGGGACGTGTGATCTGAGCTACCAGACAACACAAGGGAAGACACAAAACAGCAGCGAAAGGGCTGCAGGGAGTCAAGGAGGGGCCTCTGAGGGAAGGGAGAGCGGGGAGGTGAGGGCACTGATGCCCCCAGGAGCTGGAACCTGCAGAACCGACCGGGCAGGGCTGGGGGAGGCTGAGCCTGGGAAGCCGGTTGGGAGCAGTTACTTACTGTCACCCAGGCGTAGCGCACCTGTGGGGCTGAGTGTGACACCGGAGCAGTGACATTACCAAGGTCAGCACCTTTGGTGCCCAGGAGCCCCGGCAACGTCGTGGCCTCAGAGCAGCCAGCATCCCTTTGGCCATTCTCAATCCCCAGCGCCGGGCACTGCCGCCTTACTTCCCGGCGCCTGTACCAGCTACACGCCGAGGGCAGCAGAGAGCACCACGGTTTGACATTTCCTCTCTCTCCCATCTTTGCAGGAAGGGTCCTAGTCTCGAAAATGTTCCTAAGAATTTCTACTACTTGGGATGATATGGGGATTAAGAAAAAGGGGGAGGTTATTTTAAAAAGTGAATAAGGGCAGGTTTCAGAGTTATGTCTTAATTTTATTATAATGGTTATACTTGTTCATAACTGTAGGTAAATAGATGAAAACCTGATCTTTGTTTCTGTCTTACTTGCATAGTAATTCATTACTTTGTCCTCAGAGCGAATATCAGCTCCCTGCCCTCTGGCTTTTCATCCACCCCCACTCAGATTCTCTATTAGTGCGGTCTTCAAACTTCAGCCTCAGCATTACCAGAGGGTGGGTTCTAGCGGCTCCACCCCTAGAGTTTTGGATTCTGTGGGTCTGGGGTGGGGCCTGAGAATCTGCGTTTCTCTCAAGTTCCCGGGCGATCCTGATTCTGGTGGGCTAGGGACCGCCCTCTGAGCACCTCTGCTACAAACTGTGCTGCAGAAAATGCGATCCACAGACCAGTGGCATTAGCATCACTTGGGATCTTGTTAAAATGCAGATTTTCAGGCCCCACCCCAAAACTTCTAAATCAGAATCTCCATTCTAACAAGATCTGCAGGCGATTCCAATGCCCCTTAAAATTCGAGCGGCGTTAATCCAGGGATTAGAACTGGAGCCTCAGCATCTCTGGGACTTGGACCCGGATGTAGCTCTGAAAGCTTTCCAGGTGGTTCTAATGTGCAGACAAGACTGTGACCCATCAGTAAGATCTCCCTTACGGCAATCTTTTCCATTCTCACCCTATCCCACTCCTCCTTCCTGTCCTTTTCCTTCCCTCTCCTATACTTACCCCAGGATAGAGGAAGAGATATAAAGATACTGAATAAAGATACTAAAGGCAGGTTTGGTGATGGACTCATGTGGAAGTGATTTATGTCCTGGCAGAAACTCATGATGGTGCCCTATAGCGACTCCCTGGTACCTGAGCCCTGCAGTCCCCTGAACCTCTCCCTGTGGGTGTGGCCCAGCCACCCCCAATGCTGACATCCTTCTCCCTGCAGGCCAGGCTGGCCCCAGCCTCTCCGTGACTGCTCATCTCAGTAACCCAGCCTCCACCAGGTCTTCAGCTCTTCAAAGCATGTTCTGTTTTTCTTTGCCCTCAATATCTGCTTTGGTTCCTTGCCCTCTTCCTCGGTTCCTCCTGGACAGGCCTGCTCAGCTCTTCATGGCCCTCTTGGGGTCCTCGATTCTTCCTCTGCTCCTCCTCCTCTTCCTTCTCCTTTTTCTTCTTTAAGATTTTATTTATTTATTTATTTGAGAAAGAGAAAGAGAGAGAGGAGAGAAAGAGAGAGCGTGCACAAATGGCGGGGGAGCAGCAGAGGGAGAGGGAGAAGCAGACTCCCCACTGTGCAGGGAGCCTGACTCAGGGCTTGATCCCAGGATGCTGGGATCATGACCTGAGCCAAAGGCAGACTCTTAACCGACTGAGCCACCCAGGTGCCCCTGGGGTCTTGGGTTCTCTCCCTAATTCCTTGACCTCATGTCACTGCGGCTCTGTGGGTAGCCCTGGAGCTATCTGTCATCTCGGACTTCTGCTTGGTGCTTGGTGCTTCGTGCTTCGTGCTTGGTGCTGAGATCAGCCAGAATTGCCTTTTGGGGTGGATGGGCTGTTCTCCAGGTCCCAGGGAAGAGAAACCTCCTGAGCCTTGACTCTGAGAAGCCACAACAACAGCTTGCTTGACCCTCAAAAGTCACCCCTGGTCTCCTATCTTCCAATACTATCATGACTGAGTCCCTAGCAGATTGGATACAAGAGGAGTCATAACTCCAATAATTTAAGCCCACTTAACTAGGAGAACACTGGGGCTCTGTGAAAGAAACAGGCCACCAGAGGTAGAGGGGATTTAACGGGGGATGATAACAAAGTCTATTTTGATTGCTCTGTTTCCCCTGAAGCCATCCCTCTGTCGTGTTTTCCACAACCTCCTGGAAGTAGTCCCAATAGTCAAATACCCTTAAGATATGCTGCAATACCACGTAAATCCTATGTGACCAGACAGCTTATTTTTGCCTTTGCTTTCATATATTAACATTCCACAGAACACTCCAATGTGAAATGCTAGAGGAAAGTTTGGGTATGAAATCGAGGCCAATCATAAAAATTCAGGAGTCCAGAGTGTAGAAGCCCTCACTTACACCAATGGTTCTCAAACCTTAGCTTGCATCAGACACAACTGAAGGGGTTCTTAAGCATCTGATTCCAAACCACCTGGAACATGGTGTGTAATAAAAATGTGTTGAGGGGCGCCTGGGTGGCTCAGTTGTTAAGCGTCTGCCTTTGGCTTAAGGCATGATCCCAGGGTCCTGGGATTGAGCCCCACATCAGGTTCCCTGCTTGGCGGGAAGCCTGCTTCTCCCTCTCCCACTCCCCCTGCTGTGTTCCCTCTCTCTTTGTGTCTCTCTCCGTCAAATAAATAAATAAAATCTTTAAAAAAAATGTGTTGAACCAAGTAAGCTAATTTATATATAACCTGCTCCTGGGTGTTTATATGGACATACACATTTTTGTAAGGTTTTATTGATTTTTCTTTTCTGCAAAAAGGATTGAATGAAATAAAATAGTCAAGTGACCAATTAATTCACAATGAGGGGGATTCTCTTGAAAAACTGTAACTCTGTATGACAACTGAGACCGTGGAGGATAATGAAGCAGGATTTTAATGTATGCAAAGCGCCTAGCACACTACCTGGCATGTCCTGGGACTTGATCAAAGTTCCTACGTGTGTATGGAGGATACTATAAATTTTGGGCAAGGAGAGAGACTGATTTCTTAAAAACTTGTTGCATTGCAGTATTACAACAGAATGTTTAATTATATACTTATTGCAATGTATATATAATATATAATAATACAACGTAGTTGGTTCATGGTGTCGGGCATGGGGTAATCCTCAGTCAGTGTAAACTAGCATTATTGTCCTCAGTTCATATCCTACTTTCACTTGTTAGAATCAGTCTTTCTCCCTGTCCAAATTGTGTGGTGTCCTCCATCCACACACATGGCGGGGGCTGCTTATGGAGAAGCAATGCGGTCAGGTACGGTGAGTTTCCTTCCAAAATCAAAGCCCTGTGCGGGGTTTATTAGAGAATCTTCCCAAGGTATCAACACACTGGACTTTTCTTGGAAAGTCAGGGCTTATTGTTTGTCGCATTGAGAACAACTGGGGAAGATTGTTCTTTTTTCTCCAATAGTCACTGCAACTGCTTTTCAGATTTGACAAGGTAGTGTCTGCCTTTTTTCAGAGAAGTGAAGAAAGGTAGAGTAACAGGAGGAAAGGGGGCCTTCCTCAATAGGCAGGCAGATAAGACGCTTTTGAAATTTAAGTGGAGCTCTTGCAAGCATTTGTTTTATATAGAAACAGTAAGAAGAATGACACATGTGCAGGGTGGAGCAGCTTTATGGCAGGTCAAGCAGTTGGCTCTCTGGAACATTAACAGATTTCTATTGCATTGGTTTCATTTGTCATTTTAAAAATGTCCTATCTTAACAAGAGCCCCTGGGAGGAAAACCCCAGCAGCAAACATCTGGCATCTTCATGGCAGCCAACAGCCTGACTGCAGTGTGACATTCACGAGTGAACTGATAGAAAATAGTGAATTTTATTATGATTTTTGGTTTGAGGATGCCACGAATTTGGCCACGAAACAAGAAATTCAAGTGAAACTTTCTGGGAAGCTCTACAGGACTTGCTGAGTTAACCTAGAATCTTAACTAACCTTTGAGGTTATTCTAAACGCTCAGTGTTCTCATGGTGGAAGACATTTTTCTGGAACTTCAGGAGAGACCCCAGCATCTCAAAGCCTTCACATGAAGATGTGGGATCTCCACCTCAACGTGTCAGAGAAACACCAAGCCAACATGTGGAAAGTGACTTCCTCCCTGTGGAGCTTCACCGTCAGAGGTTCAAGTGCAAACAAAGGGAAAGATAAAGAGCTTCTGTCCACAATTTATGATGCTCTAGATTTACCTGTTATGTATTTTTTCCTAATGTTTCTGTTCTGCTTAAGGTCCTGTGGATTCTTCCCAGGATGAAAACCCAGGAGCACGATGTAAGCATCACAAAACATAGCCCAAACATGGACTGAACGGAGGTCAAGTCTTGTGGCCCTAAGTCAATAGAGAACATGACCTGTAGTTCATGATAGACACATACATAAATATGTCAGAGCTTCCTAAACCTAATTCAGAAATCACTGAAAATAGGAGAATGTTTTAGGATGCCTTTCGTCAGGTGTTAGCAGGTAAAGCTCTAAGACACATCCTGGCTACTTAGTCATTGAAGGCAAATTTGCCCACAGGCCTCCCACTAACCTGTTAGTCGCTGAGCACTCACCCGTAAATGGCCATGTTCGGAACTCACACATGTCCTATGTTCTCCAGGAAGACAGTACTAAAAACACAGAATTTCCTTTCTACGTGATTCCTGTGGGAGGGACAATGAAGGGGTTGAAGTCATTTGGGGCATGATCTTTACTACCATTGATCTAATGACCAAGATTTGAGTCATCAGTTCTTGGAAGAAAAAAATGTTGAGGACGTAGAGGGTAAGAGAGGAGGAAAATAATCTATAAAATGCAATGAAGTGTCTGACTTCAATGCAAGCACAGTGTGTTTTAAGTATATTGTTAAAAATCCGTAATGGTGGTTTATATAGTGTAAGAAACTGTGCCCTCACCTAAAGAGGATTTTAGTGTAGATTTTATCTTCATCAACAGGATGTAAATAAGTAAGTTGCTTTTACTGTAAATGGAAGAACGGGCCATTGCAGCCCCCCGTGTGTTGCTGCTGCTTGTGTCCCTTTGTTGTGCCCACACCCTAACTGGGCCATCAGCTTTTTAGCAGATGTACGGTAAGCACTAATTTCCAGGCACAACAGAACCCGAGTCCACAGACACTGATAATTGATTTGTCTGGTTTTCCCTATTTTCTTTTTTCATGACCAATATCTATCGTGTCATCTTGATTTATATGCATAACCAGGAAAACGGGTCTTATTGCAAAAATAAGTTTTGTGGTTTATCTAGGAATAATACAGAAAACATTGCTTCTAGGTGAGGATATTTTTCACAGTTTATTTCAATCTAATAAAATGTGAATTTTGTTTGAAAAACAAAACAAAAGAGAAATACTGCAGAGTAACTGTCTACATTATTTAGATCCCTTTAGGTGAGGTATTTGTGATATATATGCCAACTAAGAACAGACAACTTTTGTCATAAGATGGATGATGTAAATGTGAGTATATTACATTTAGGTTGTGGTCAAGGACATCATATGTATTGTTTTCTGAGTATGCAAATATCAGCTTCATTTCGTCTTCCTTCTCAAGACACATGAAACTAAAGAATCCTCCAATCTGAACATACTCTTTATTTAAATAAATTTATATTCCAAAAAGAACATAAGGCAATTTACAAAAATGCCCAAAATAAGATAAAAATTAAGTTAATGGGGAAAGTAGGAAATAAATACAAATGAGGGTAGACAAAATAAGATTATACCAGGGAGAAAGTGAGGACACAAAACTCATTCCCGGTGTCTGGTTAGGAAGGTTACATGATTCACAGCAGACAGGAGAATTTATCCTGTAAGCTAGAAAACTATGTCTTTAACAAAAATCTTTACAGCAAACAGTATTCAACTTCACAGGTCTTTTTCTTATAATGCTAATGAGAAAAACTATTCCACACCTGGAAAATGATAAAATGGGGATGACTTGTCACCGTTTTTGTTTTTTTTTTTAATTAATAGTACATACCTGATAGAAGCAGTGAGAATTCATAGCCCTGCAGGTGAGAAGTTACTTTGTGGAAACTGATTAAGATTTTATAGCTCAGTGGAAAAGGTGCTACGATTCAGCCTGAAGAAAGTTAACCAGGAATATTGTATTGAGGGGTTTCAGAACAAGCCACCCCAGAACGGGCTACTTTGGCATGTGGATTATTTTGAGCTGAAGATAACCAAGGCCCACAGTCTCAGGAAAAGCTTGTTACCTCCTTTTTAACTACCTAAAAAGTTTAGAAAGGGGGCCCATACCGGGAAGAGAGCTATTACCAGAGAAAGGTTTTTCATCTGAGCGACTTACCTGCATGGCAGGGCAAACATTTGCTTCCCAAACATTTGCTCCTCTCATCTTCCTATGAATTGTCTTCCTCCCCTTTGAAGCCCCAGACCTCTATCCTTTTCCTTAGCTCAGGATGGTATACAAGTCTCAATTGCCTGGCTGGCTTTGAGTCTCATATCTTGGTGGGGATCCCCTATATACGTAATTAAAATTGTTTGTTTTTCTTGTTAATCTGTCTTTTATTACTGGGTTGAGAGGGTTTTCAGCCAAGAACCTAGAAGGGTGAAGGAAAATTTTTTTCCTCCCCTACGGTATTAGCTATTTTACTTAAGAGTCCCTTCCTCTCCAAGTATTTAAATCCCCACTCTTCAAATACATGCCAGACTAGGTCTCAATATCACTGAAAGTTCTCTACTATAGGCCAAATGAAGGGGTGAGTTAATTGAGTTGTATCAGTCAGTCATTCATATTGCCCGTGGCTGCTTTCATGACATATGACGGAGATGGAATGGTCCCCAAAGCCTGAAATATTTACTCCCTGGGCTTTTAAAAAAGTATGTCAACCCCAAGCCAAATAAAACTTTGATACTTATACTTATGCCTTAACCAGTATGCATATTTTGCTTTTTAACATCAGCTAACGTTGGTAGATAAGGTGATACCAAAAAATACTAGGCAGAAGCAGTTCTACAGAGGGCCAAAATACTACTGCTAAACACCAGAACTCAGAATCTCTAGCGACTGGCTCCTGGAATAGGGGTTTTTACATAATCTCTGGGTGACATTTATGGATGTCCCAAGTTTGAGACACGCTGGAGCCCTCTGGTCCTGGCCAGTGGTTTTGTCCGGCCTCTGGTTCCGTAGGTCTGAAGCAGGGCTCATGATTCTGCATTTCTAACAAGCTCCTCAGTGACACTGATGTTGGTGGGAGAAAGAAAGATGAAGAGAAAAAACTGTATTGAGAATAATGGGAGCCAGGTTTCTTGCTGTTCGAGAAGAGGTTTACAAATACAACAAAGGGAGAGGCTAGAAATAACTCTGATGTGCTGGACTTTGGAGTTGAAGGTGTCGATGTGAACTTAGAGAGACAGATAGCTACTGAAAAAGATACATGAGTATGTGTGTATATGTTTATAGATATTAATATATTTTCTAGATCTAGCTTCTCAGAAGGTCTAGTAGTAATGACATAGCATACTTACTGCCTAAATCTTCATTTTTAAACACTAAGAGGAACCAGGGCTCCTTGGGGAAATGGTCGGCTCTACGTCTGGTCCAGGGAATGTAGAAAATGAATTCTGGAGCATCTTGTTGCACTAGAATGTAAGGAAGTGCTCAGAGACTTATAGGGAGTATCAAAAGGATAAAAGACACAGCTTGAGGATTTCATCAAATATGGGACAATTTGAGCACTAAAATAAATGATAACAGATTACAGCTCATTGAATAAAATAAGGAAGACAAGTCCATACAGATATAAATGAATGAATGAATGAATGAATGAATGAATGAATGAGGGGAAGAGGGAAAAGCTCTTCCTTATTTTAGAATGATAACTATATGTAGGAGAAATGATGGAAATAAGAAATCACAATTGGACAGCCATCACAATTGTGGTTAATTCATGTGGGAATCACCAACAGATGCTAACGTTGGTATGTGGAGGCTTAATGGGTATAGGACATTGGCATGATTTGGGGGATTTCTCTCCACAAAATACTGACCAATTACAGAGGGAAAGTTAATGACTTTGCTAGTGACTTTAGAAACTTGTTCGGTGCTAACTTGCCAGGTGAACAAGGCTGGTGTCACCATGGCTGGGATATGTGAACACTGAGTTGCCCCCTGATGTGATCCATGGAAAAAGGAGCAGACCATCGCTTCTGTGGCATTCCTACCAAGAATGGATGGCCTGAGTCTGGTTGTGAGGAAACATCAGCATGATCCTGGTAGAGAGGAATCTTACAGAATGAAAAGCCTAGAGCCTTTAAAACTGTCAATATTGTGAGACAGAGGGAAGGGCCAAGGAAATGTTCCAGGCTGAAGGAAAATAGCGAGGGTCAAAACTCAGTGAATCTGGATGGGATGCTGAACCAGAATGGAAATGACACATGTTGAAACACTCCAAAATTTGAATGGCGTCTGTGGATTGCCCTGTAGTGACTAATCAACGTTGATTTCTTGTTTTGGACTGTTGGATTAGCATGTGTTAGAGTGTCCTTGTTCTGGAGGAATAGATACTGGAGTTTTTAGGGGGGATTGGGCATAGTGTCTGTAACCTGCTCTTAAATGACTCAGAAAAAGAATGGGGTGGGGAGGTGTGCAAATGTAACAGAAAGAATAACAAAACATGGTACAAATGTGGTAAAATGTTAAAAACTGCAGATTCTGGAAAAGGGGATATGGAGTTTTTGTTCCGATAAGACATGAAGTAACAAGCAAAGGATCCATGATTAGTAAAGCCAACTTACTAATACTGCATTATCATTGGGATATTTGCTATGCCTGCCTTTCCAGCATGTCCCTAAAACAGGATTATGCATCCCATCTCATGGGGGTCTGGCCTGACATGAGACTTGCTCTAAGGGTCATGTAGTTCTGCCATCTCTTTTCCTTCTGCCAGGAGAAAAGAATATCCAAAGGCTACTCTGTTAGCTTGGATCCCAGAGCCAATTCACAGGAACAGTGCAGTAGCATGTAATGTGAGCCAGAAGGAAATCTTTGCTGTAGCAAGCCACTGAGATTTGGTGGGTATTTGTTATCCACAGCTAACAGAGTCTCAGCTAACTCATAGTTAACTAGTAAATAGCTTGGATGGTCAGAGATAGTCAGTTTATCTATCTGACATCAAAGTCCATGTTCTTTCCGTCGATTATTTATTGATTTTTAAAGTCATCTTATTGATTAAGCTAGCCTTTGTTGTGCTCACCTGAACTGAGCTTGTCCATGTCTAAGCACTTAGGTAGCATTTGTCTTATACTCCTTTTTAGTCCTTATTCTTCTTTGCAGTAGAACTATTATTTCCAGTAATATTGTAGACAAGATAGCCCAAACAAGTTTGTTACAAAGCGCCCAAAAATGCTAGATAAAATATGGCTGAACTAGCAAAAAAATAAAGGAAATACAGTATTTAGACAACTCTGAAATACTACAGGACTGAAAATGGAATGAAAACAGCAATCTAAAAAGAAGGAAGTGAGCAACAAAGCCAATGGTTGTTCTAGGGGTAGATTTTACTCACAGAGATTAAAGATAATTAATATATTGTATATATTAAATATATAATCACATATATATGTATATGATACAGATATCAATTTTTTGAAAGAATTTAAAACTCAAACAAGTTGCAGAAATAATAGAGAGCTCCTATGTGCCTTTCTCCAAGTTTCTGCAATGATAATATCTTACATTATCATAGTACATTGGGAAAATCAGGAAACTGACATTGGTATTGTACTGTTAATTCAGGTATAGACCTTATTTGGATTTCAGTAACTCTTAATGCACTATTTTTGGTTTTAGGTATATGTTCTATGAAATTTTATCACATGTGTAGACATGAGTAACTATCAATGCAAAGAAACTCCCTTGTGTTGCCTCTTTTTTTTTTTTTTGTAAGTAATCTCTACTGCCCAACATGGGACTTAAACTCACCCCTCAAGATCAAGAGTTCCAGGCTTTGCCCACTGAGCCAGCCAGAGGCGCTCCTTGTGTTACCTCTTAATAGTGGTACCCTTCTCCCAACCATAACATTTGGCAACCACCGATCTGTTCTCCATCACTAATATTTTCATTTCGAGAATGGCATATAAATATAATTATACAATGCATAACCCTCTAAGATTGTTTCTTTTTCCCACTCAACATAATGCCTTGGAGATTCATCCAAGTTGATATATGTATCCTTCCTTTTTACTGAGTAGTATTCCATTGCAAGGATGTTCCCTAGTTTGTCATCTCTTCACTCACTGAAGGTTATCTGGCTTGTTTCCAGTTTTTGACTATTACAAATAAAGCTCCCATGAACACTCATGTACAGAATTTTGTGTGAACCTAAGTTTTCATTTTTCTAGCATAAATACTCAGGAGTGTGATTGCTGGATGATGGGATAAGCGTATGTTTAAAAGAAATAGTCAAACTGTTCCAGAGTGGCTATGCCATTTTATATTCCCCCCAGCAATGTAAGAAATAC
The DNA here is from genome assembly GCA_028534135.1 of Potos flavus. Taxonomy (NCBI): domain Eukaryota; kingdom Metazoa; phylum Chordata; class Mammalia; order Carnivora; family Procyonidae; genus Potos; species Potos flavus. Next base: position 52,768,948 of record CM052883.1, read on the forward strand.
CCGGCTGTCTGCATGCTTGCCAACATCTGGTTCTCTCAGTACTTTTTATTCTAGCCATTCTAGTATGTATGCAGCCACATCTCATTATGGTTTTTTTCATTATGATTTTAATTTGTACTTCCATAATGGCTAATGATGGTGAACATCTTTTCATGTGCTTATTTGTCATCTTATGCCTTCTTTGATGAAGTGACTATTCAAGTCTTTTGCCCATTTTCTAATTGGATTGTTTACTTATTCTTGAGTTTAGAAAGTGCTTGAAATTAAGATAGTGAGAGAACATTTCATAAATGTATATATTTGGAAAACTTATTTTATTAAAATTTATATAAATTTATGCCGATTAATTTTAAAACATATAAAAAGAACAAAATTCAAGAAAAATATAGCTTAAAAATATAGCTTTCCAAAAATTGACTGAAAAAAATAGTCTGCACAGTTCCTTAACCCATAAAGGAATTGAATTAGTAGTGAAATGTCTTTCCACTTTACAAAGTACTAGGCTCAAATGGCTTTTCCAAGTAAGTTTTAATAAACATTCAAGGAACAAGTAATATCAATCTTATACAAACTCTTCCTGAGAAAAGAAAAATAGGAAACACTACCTAAATCATTTGTGAAGGTAGCCTAATCAAGACATCAAAACCAAACAAAAAGACCGTGATAAAGTATACACTAAACTTATTCATGAACATAGATTAAAAAATCTAAATGAAAATATTAGCAAATTTAATCCTTCAGTGAATAAGAAAGTAGCACACAATGATCATGATGGGTCTACCGAAGGAAGACAAGGTTGATTTAATAACATCACTACTGGATAGTATTTAACTGTAGCTATATACCCCAATTTATTTATCCATGTTTGAGCCAAGAAACAGTTGGACCATCTCCAGTTCTTTGTTTTGCAAATAATAACTGCTATAAACATTTTTGTATGTCTCCTTATGTTTAGGGGCTATGCTTAGGAGTAGAATTGTTGGGTTGTTATTGTCAAGTTTACCAGATAATGCTGAAAATTTTTACAAAGAAATTGGACCAATATATATAGCTCTACATCACCACTAATTCTTGGTATTGTTAAACTTTTAATGCTCGCCAATCTGTGGTTTTGATTTTCCCTGATGTCTACTTTGGTCAAACATCTTATACGTTGGTTGGCCATATGTGTGTTCTCTATGAAATACCTGTTAACCATTTTTCTCTTTGTTTTTTTCTTATTTCTTATTCATTTGTAAGCATTCTTTATATATTCTGGATATTCATTCTCAGTTGGGTGTATGTATGATGAACATCTTCCGTTTGCCACTTGCTTTTTCACTTACTTTATTATGTCTTTCAGTGCACAGTTCTTTATTTTAAAGTGCCAGACATACCAATAATTCTCTTTAATGGGTTTTATATCTTAGTATCTTTATAAAATGTCTTTCCTACCCAAGGTTATAAAAATATTCTTTAATATTTCCTCTAAATGTCATAAGTTTTTCCTTTGACATTTACATCTGCATGCATGTAGAATTCATTTTTGTGCATTTAGTGAGGAAGGGATCCAATTTTGTTTTCCATTTGGATAGTCAATTAACACCAGCACTATATCCTCATTGATATACAACACCACCTGTGTCATATCAAATTTCCATACACCTATGAGCCTGTTTTAGGGCTTTGTATTGCATATCATTTATTTACCTCCCCCGCCCCCAAAGATCTTATTTTCTTCAGGATTATCTTGACTATTCTTGGTCCTTTGTTCTTCTATGCAAATTTAGAATCATATTGTCACATTCCTCAAATACCCCACTGGAATATAATTAAGTAATTATAGGCCATACCCATTATTACCAAAGAGTACTACCTCAGTCCTTTACAAAATGATGTTTTTTAATAACTTTCAGCTTTTGCTTTCGAAACGCTGTTTTTATGTCTTGATATTTGTCAGTATTTCAAGTTGTGGTAACAAAACGGGTTGGTGAGGGAACCTGGGCTCTGAGTCACTGGTGAGGAGCTTCATTTTGAGTCATGCCTAGGACACTTACAAAATAATCAAATAAAATGCACTGGGCACAACCCTACAATGTCAATATGGCAATATGGCACGCCCCGTATTTTCCAGGTGCCACTTGCTACTTCCTCCTACCCCCACCTTTCTCATAATCACGGCTGGACATTTTTTTTTTTAAGACTTAATTTATTTGAGAGAGAAAGAGAGAATCTGAAACAGACTCCACGCTGAGTGCAGAGTCCGACAGGAGGTTCTATCCTGGACCACGAGATCAAGACCTGGGCTAAAACCAAGAATCGGACTGAGCCATCCAGGAGCCCCTAAAGTTGGACTTCTTGAGGTGGTACGTTTGATGAGAAGCAGAACGTCCCTACGGTATCCCTGGCACTGAGTTCCTCAGGACTGGCTAATCTCTGATGGTAACAACCACCTGGACCGCCCAGCTCCCACCTCCCCAACCGCGCCTTCCCCTTCTCTAAGATCGCCACCGTGATAGATGGGGCAGCCTTCCATTTCAATTCTCCTTCACTCTCTCACCAGAAGTCTCAAGTCTGCGCAGGCCTCATCATTCTATCAGAGTCTGCACAACCTGGGACTTCCAGGCCAAAAACATCGACAGCTGAAATCAGGCCTCAAAGGATTTACTGCGCAGAGCTTTTCACCTAGGCAGCCGCAGCTAGAGGGGCAGCCCTGCGCCCCCTCGTCCACGCGTAGCTAATACGACACACAAGGCGCCCGGAAGTGGCAGTCGGTCTCCTACGTCACTGGCTGCGCCGAGTTGGCAGTTACTGTACAGTTGCTGGGAGGAGGCGAGAGGTGGAGCCGCTGGGGCCAAGATCATGCCAGACAGCCAGAGGTATTCTGGGCAGCAGAGGCCGCTAGGCTTGGGATGAAAGAAGCAGGGCAGATGCAAAATCTGGAGAGTGCGGGGGCCGGGCGGTCAGTCAGCACCCAGACTGGAAGCATGACTGGTGAGTGCCTCGGACCCTGCTCCTGCCACCCCAGCCTTTCGCTCTGCCCTAAGCCTCTGCCTCCGTGTAACTCCGCTTTCCCTGCCTGCCGCCCTTCGCCCGCGCTTCTGCCCCGGGATGTCTCATTCCCGCCCTAGGCGCGTTCTCAGCTCGGTCACCGGGAACCCCTGGCCTGGCAGGACGTGCTTTTGAAGTCGCGCCCATTCCCCTTTTCCTCCAGCCCTCGCCCTTTACTTTTCCTCCCAGGACCTAGAGCTGGGATCTTGGGTATTGAGCCTGAAAATTCCGTGCTTTTGACTTGATTTCCGAATTAACCACACACGACGCTTCCCTGTATTTCAACTGCCTTCCCCGCGAAGGTCACCGCACTGGCCTTCTTGCAACACCACAATTTAAAGAAAAGCTTGCTCCACGATGACTTCAGACGCAAGGACTTTTCATTAACTTACTTTGGATTTTCCCCATAGTTATATGTATCAGTTGTACCATTTTGTTTTCCTTGCCATGTGAGGGCTGGAGAAATGGCCCGGCGTTGAAAAGTGCCGGAGGAGGTCGCGGAAAGTGAGGTTGTAGCCAGACTCCTGCCCTTTGATTCTCTTGTCCTCTTATCCTTTTTTTCTGCCTCCTACGAAAGCAGCCAAGTTAAGCCTGCAGCACCCAAATAGCATTGAGGGTGAGTTCCTATTTTCATTTTTAGTAAAATTTTTAAAGTGTCTGCCCTCTCTTTTGTAGGTCAAATACCAAGGCTTTCTAAAGTCAACCTTTTCACTCTGCTAAGTCTCTGGATGGAGCTCTTCCCAGCAGTAAAAGCCCAAAGACAAAAATCTCAGGTATATTTTGTTTTCTTAGTTTTTCCCACTTAGTGGTGGTTTAAATTTGGCTTTTCCAGTTTCTGTCACACTTAAAAGCAAACTCAAAAACCTTAAAATTTGCAAAATACTTCTGTGGTTTAGTGTGATATTTGTAGCTCACAGCTGTAATAGCTCATCTTTCTAATCTAAAAATAGAATTGTTACCCTCTCAGACTGTGCCATGTTTATCAGGTGTTAATGGTATTTTTATGTTGGTTTGGACAATTGGATTGAATAATTTATCACCCAGTTGCATACTATTGATATTTCATGTGAGTAGTTTTCCCCTTCTCCCACTGAACTGTAAATTACCTGAAGATGGAGATCATGTCTTATTTTACCTTATTTTTATTACTGTGTCTTATTTTACCATGTTTTATTTATACCTCTTGTAGTAGGTAATCTGTGAATGCTAATTGGTTTCTCGTTCCATGTAAATAGTCTCTTTTTTGGATCTAGAAGAGGTGATCAAAAGATTCCTATATAGGAATATATAGAAAGAATAATCATAAAAGCCTACATCTTTACTTTCTCCAACCCTTGGGCAGCAAGGTGCTACCTTCTCATCTTTTTCCTCCATGTTTGGAGTGGCATGGCGCTAGGTTCTTACCATTTGGTTTGGTAGATGAGGAAGTTTAGAATGTTTTAGGGGGCCAAGGCCATATAGGGAAAATAGTATTAGGTTGGTTAAGCATTTAAGACATTCTTTGAAAAAAGGAAAGGGGGAAAAATTACCCATGGCTTCTCACCTTTCTGACAACATCACTTTTAACATTTTGGTACTTTCCTTCAGTCTTTTTTTAAGCACAGGATTTTTGCTTGTTTTTCTCTGACAAAATTGTGCTTGTATCCTGCATATGCTTATGGAAGTTTCCAACTTGCCAATAATTGTGCAGAAAGATTGCCTCACATTTTCCACAAAATGGCTTTTTGTAAATCCTTAAACACAACCATTCCCTTTTTCTTTTTTTCTTTTTGGTGTCTTCGTTACAGTGGATAAGATTGTGTGCTTGGCATTAGAGATACAAAAAGAAAGATGTGGTTCTTATTTTCTAATGGAGACAAAAATTAGGTGTTTCAACAAGATGCACTAAGCAGAGATGCTACCAAGACTGAAGACTGCAGGCCAGGCTCTGTGTGGGGAAGTGAGGGAAGGATGCACAGGGGAGGCTCCATTTGCACTGAGACATGAAGAATGAGTAGATATTTACCAAGCCAAGGGACTCCATATGGAAAAGCTTGAAGAAGTGAGAGAACTTGTGGTCCTCATGGGGGAGGGTGAAGTTGGGTGAAGGGAAGAGACTGAAGATGAGCTTGGAAATGTATACAGGAATCAGAAAATAAAAAATATTGTATGCCTTACAAGGGAGTTTAGATTTTATAAGTAGCAACTACACTGATGAATTTTAACAGGAAATTAAGGAATTAACGTTTTAATAAATAGGACTTTATCTTTTTAAAGCACTTATAGGTTCACAGCAAAATTTCCGGGAAAGTACACAGATTTCCTGTATACTCCCTGTTCCCCTCTACATGAATAGCCTCCACCATTAACCACATCCTCTCCAGAGTGGTACATTTGCTACAGTTGATGAACCTACGTTGACACATCATGATCACCCAAGGTCTATAGTTTACATTATAGTTTAGTCTTGGTGCTGTACATCCTGTGTACATCAAATGTATGACATGTATCCATCATTATGGTATCTACAGAATATTTTCATTGCCCTAAAAGTTCTCTGTGATTCACCTATTTATCTTTTTCCTCCCACCCCCAACCATGGCAACCACTGATTTTTTTTTTTAACTGTCTCCATAATTTTGCCTTTTCCCAGAACATTATATAGTTGGAATCATACAGTAGTATGTAGCCTTTTAGGATTGGTTTCTCTCACTTAGCAATATGCATTTAAGGTCCTTCCCTGTCCTTTCATGGCTTGATCACTCAGTTCTTCTTAGTGCTGAGTAAGATCCATTGCCTGTATATACCACACGTAATTTATCCATTCACCTGCTGAAGGATATCTTGGTTGCTTCCAAGTTATTGCAATTATGAATGAAGCTGCTGTAAATATCTGTATGCAGATTTTTGTGTAGATGTGTTTTCATCTCCTTTGGGTAAATACCAAGAAGCATGACTGCCCATTGTATGGTAAAGAGTATATTTAGTTTTGTCAGAAACTACCAAACTGTCTTCCAGAGTGGCTGTACCATTTTGCGTCCCCACCAGTGATGAATGGGAGTTACTGTTGCTTCACATCCTCTCCAGTATTTGGTTTGTCAGTGTTCTGGATTTGGGGCATTCTTTTAGGCATGTAGTGGTATCTTGTTTTAATTTGCATTTCTCTCATGACATGTGATGGGCAGCATTTTTTCATATGCTTATTTGTCCTCTGTATATCTTCTTTGGTGAGGTGTCTATTAAGGACTTGGGCCCTTATTTTAGTCAGGTTATTTTCTTATTGTTAAGTTTTAAGAGTTCTTTGTGTATTTTGGATAACAGTCTTATATCAGATGTGTCTCTTGCAAATATTTTCTCCCAGTCTGTTGCTTGTCTTCTCATTCTCTTAGTGTCTTACACAGGAGAAAAGTTTTCAGGTTTTATGTCCAGTTTATCACTGATTTCTTTCATGGGTCGTTCCTTTGTGTATCTAAAACGCCATCACCATACCCAGTGTTATCTCAGTTTTTTCCTATGTTATTTTTTGTGGAGTTTTTCAGTTTCATGTTTTACAGTTGGGTCTATGATCATTTTGAGTTGATTTTTGTGAAGGGTGTAATGTCTGTGTTCATATAGGGAATTCACTTTTCCCGATAAAATGGTATTTCTTGGAGTAGTTTTCTCCTCCAATTACTATGTGAAGTGTTTAATAAATAGTAAAACATTATTTAAAATGTTTTGCATTTTTACTCCCTATTAATCACTCCTTCAACCCCCACCCTGCTTCATATATTATTAATGGCTTTGAGAGAGTCTTCATTTCCTGATTTTGAAGTCTTTTATTCTTTCTGTCTCTTAGTAGCTTAATATTATTTTATGAAAGTGGAAGATTTTCAAACTCGTTGGGTTTTTTGGTTTGTTTTTGTTTCTTTGCAGATAAAATTGTCTTGAAGACACAGAAGCAAATGCTTAAGAGATTTAAGACTTTTTATTTTAATTTTTTTAAGATTTTATTTATTTATTTGAGAGAGAGTGCACATGCACATGAGCAGTAGGGGGGCAGAGGGAGAGGGATAGAGAATCTCAAGCAGACACCCCACCGAGCATGGAGCTTGTCACATGGCCCTACCCAAGGTGGATGTGAGGCTTGATCATGACCTAAGCTGATATCAAGAATCAGTTGCTTGACTGACTGAGCCACCCAGATGCCCCGAGATTTAAGACTTTTTAAAAGCACATTTTAAAAGCTGGGCTTGGGGTGCTGGGTGGCTCAGTGGGTTAAAGCCTCTGCCTTAGGCTCAGGTCATGATCTCAGGGTGCTGGGATTGAGCCCTGCATCGGGCTCTCTGCTCAGCAGGGAGCCTGCTTCCCCCCACACCCGCCTGCCTCTCTGCCTACTTGTGATCTCTCTCTCTGTCAAATAAATAAATAAAATCTTTAAAAAAATAAAATAAAATAAAAGCTGGACTTATTAGAGATTGAGTACTAATTTTGAAGACACTTTTTTTTAATATGAAGATTTGATCTCATTTTAATACATATATGCACACATATATATATTTCTGTGTGCATATATATACATATATATATATAATATATCAAGAGTAAATTCTCTGCTGAAATTAAGTTCTTTTTCAACAGAGATATGTATTAAATTAAATAAATTCAGTACTAATTGCACATTATGTTTATAGGGTTGAACAAGATCTTTTTCCTATTAAGAGAAGAAAAATGTTCTTTAAGCTAAAATAATAAGTTTGTTTCACTTAAATTCTTTATTCTGCTTTTGCTATACAAAGTCACAGAAACTCTAAGATGCAATTTGACATGTAATTATATTGGAAATACTGCCTTTGACACTTTATCAATCTTTCGTCTTCTTAAAATATTTTTATTTGTTACCAAAGTAATGTATCTTTATTATTTATGAAATGGACTAAAGAAAAAAAATTTTTCATAATTTCACAATCTAGCGACTACTGACATTGTGCTGTTTTTCAATCTTTTCTCTTTCTCTTTTTAGTTATTTGAGATCATTTACTTCTGGATCCAGCCTTTTTCACTTAACATAGGAAAATGATTATGCTGTAATACTATTATCCACATTGGAGCAGGAAGTTAGTCTAATGGTTTAAAAGTAGCCAGTGGTTTTGTAGTTAGCCTGCCTGGGTTCAAATCTGGACTCCACCTCTTACTAGTTGTGTAATCTTGAGTAATGTACTTTCCCTCTCTCAACTTCCTCATCCATAAAATGGAATGTTACTGGTACATACTACAGGGGGCTTTTATGAAAAATGGATGAATTAGTATTTGTAAAGCTCTTTGGCACTAACTATATACTATATGTGTTTGTTATTATCATTTTAATATTGGCGTAACAGTCCATTGTATTGATGTACCATGTGTATTCACCAAGTTTACCAGCAGTGGCAGACTGAGTCTCATGCTGCATCACACTGGTACTGATGTGCCTCTCTTTCACTTATAAGGACCCTTGTGATTACAATGGGTCCACCTGGATAATCCTCCCCATCTCAAGGTCAGATGATTAGCAGCCTTAATTCCATCTACAATCTTGCCATAGTAACATAAACAGAACCACAGACTGGGACAGGCAAGTCTTTGGGGGACCATTATTCTGCCTACCACAATCCATATCTAATACCTTTGCTGCATAGTTCCTTATCTTCCCAATTCCAGTTAATTTACCCCTACTCCTCTTTAGCCCTTTTTAGCTATGGCCACATTCTGGACTGTTCCATAAAACTGCCCAACTCCAAAATCTTAAACTACAGAATTTTATTTTCTGACCACAAGTTTCAGTACTTCTGTATTTTGGAAAAGTATGTAGGGGCCTGATTGTAAAGGCCTTATTTACTAGGTTAAGTAGTCTGAACTTGAACCCGAAAAAAGGGTAAAGTCAATGCAGACTTTCATCAGGAAAAAAAAGTGAGTGACCCAGAACCAAGAAAACCAGCCTTCAAATAGGAAATACTGAATTAATTCTGTGTTTTGTGCACTAATTTTTTCCTCCCTTAATCTGCTTCGAATAGGAAAAGGAAGAGGGAAAGCATGGCCCCTTAGGAGATAATGAAGAGATGGCCAGAATATCTACTGACAAAAAACAGGTGAACTTTTATAATTTTTTAAAAAGACATGTTTGTAATAACAAAGCAAAAACAGTGGTATAAAGTAGAATAAAAGTCCTTCTTATACTCAAGTTTCCCATTTCCACTTCCAACGCAGGTTCTTATGTACCTTTCATATCCTTCTAAAAGTTTTCTATGCGTTCACAAGAATATACATGTCTCTTCTGTAAAAAGCAAAACAAACCCAGATTGTCTTATAATATGCTCCTACGTCTTTTTTTTTTTAATTTTCAAATTCAATTCTTGATACATTTCCATATTAGTTTTCATAAATGTGTTGAGAAACACACCGTTCTCTCGTACTCCAACACATCTTGCTGGTTTAAAGAATGCAAGGCCCTACTGCTCTTTATCTAGGCCATGTCTCAGAGTTGTGTTTGCAGCAACCTTGAGGGTTGCTTGTGTTCCGTCTTTCTCTGTCAAATAAATAAACAAATAAAAATCTTTAAAAAAAACAAAACAAAACTTTTTTTTAAAAATAATCTATGTATTTGTAGGACGTTAGTCTACCGACGTTAGACTGCCGTAGTGCGAAAAATTGGGAGAGCCAGTTTTTAGAAAGAAGTTGAGAATTATCTTTATTTAGTCAGTATTTGAAATATTTTAAAATTTAAGATGACCTCTGCTTTATTTCTGCCTTTTACCACCTGTGGATTCTTTCAGAAAGTCACATAATCTCTTTGGGCTTCACTTATCCATGTATAAAACCACAGGGTTTTCTACATTTTTTTATTACCACATAGAAGCTTAATACTAAATAATTATAGACTGGATGCTGTAAGAAACAAGTCAAATCAACTTGGTTCTCACTCTTTCCTAGGTTAAAGTGTATTTTTCAGTCAGACAAATTACTGTCCCTCTGGGACAGAGAAGAAATTTGCTTACTATCTGTGATAAAACATCGGTCCCCAGGCTTGGTGTTCCTTTCCTATAACCCCACCCACTTCCTGTCCTGGAATCCATCAGGGCCATCTGCATGACCCCCATGGGACTTGTGGGCAAGGGAAACATCACACATGTGATGCTCATTCTGCTTGCCTCGCTGTGAATGATCAGGTTGTCTCTGACCCCGGAGCTTCATATGTTCTGCCAGCATCCATGAAACAGTAGCAGGCTAATTTACTAGAAGGGTAAACTCAGACCCAGACCTGATAAGATGAACTTTGTTCTTTTTAATATTGCATAGTATTTCCTTGTTATTTTAATCTTCTGAGTTTTCCAGAGAGATCCTGATTTATTGGGTGTCTAGTGGAGACAAAACATGTATATTTTGAAAAAAGTTACCTTCATGATTCTGATGTGCATTCCTGGAGCTCTCCTGATAAGTTCTGAGAGTGAGTCTCTAAAATGCCCGACAAGAATATAGAAATAATTTGTCTCTGAATATTTAGATGCTTTTAATTCCAAGAAAGGCAAACGCAAAAAAATAGTGACTCACCACTTAATATACTAATTTGTTGCTTACATTTTAATGTAAAACCCTGTGACTAAGATAACACAGAGGACTTGCCAAGATGTTGGGGAAGTGAAGCATTTGGGATCCAGTACAGTAATTCACTAAAAAGATTTAGTCTCCTGGGAGTTGCAGTGAGTGGGAGTGCACAGTGGAATGCAACTTAGGCTTTTATTTGCTTTGTTTTAAGTTTGGGATTTAAAAATCTTTATCTCAAACTTGACGTTTTGGCCTTAGCTAAAAATAAAATGAAAGGTAGAAGATATTTTCTTAGGTAAAGAGGACTCTAGACAAAAAAGTGATAAATTAAACAGCCTAAAAAACGAACGATTGTTCGTTTTTTGTTGTTTGTTTGTTTGTTTGTTTGTTTTGTCTCTGTGCCTATGTTGAGGGGTGGAGGAGGGATAAAAGATTGTTCTAATAATAAATTGATGAGTATGCTTCCCGCTTACTAGGAATAGTTCTGGGTTTGGGGGTTTTTTTAGGAATTTTTTTTTTTTTTAAGATTTTATTTATTTATGTGACAGAGAGGGTATAAGCAAGGGGAGCTGCAGAAGGAGAGGGAGAAGCAGACTCCCTCCTGAGCAGGGAGCCCAGTGCACGACTTGATCCCAGGACCCTGGGATCATGATCTCAGCCGAAGGCAGATGCTTAACTGACTGAGCCACCCAGGTGCCCTAGGAATAGTTTTTTTTCAAAGTCTTTTGTGGCCAAGGTTTCTGGCTTTATTTCTGTCTGCTTAACTACTGAGAAAATCCAAAGCTAAAATCATTTAATTGCAGCCATTTCAGTTTGTCACAATTGGCTCGTTTTATTTTTTAAACATTTTCTTAAAGTACTTTCTACACCCAATGTGGGGCTTGAACCCACAACCCCAAGATCGAGAGTTGCATGCTTCACCAAACGAGCCAGCCAGGTGCCCCACAATTGGTTCATTTTAATAAAATGAACTCTAGCATTCTGAGATCTCTTGATATGGCCTTATCAGTTCTTTTCCAAAGTAGTAATTTAAAAAGAAAAACTCACTGGAACTATTCAGAAGTAGATACTAACATATACTGTGTATTTGGGGAACATAAAACTCTTAAGAAATTTTGGGATGGGAAGGGGAGAGGGCTTATAAATTCACAGTAAATTTAAAGCTTGTTTTAAAAGCCAATATAGATCTTTCATGTTTTAGATATATTTTTGGGAGTATATTTTGTAAAGGAAAGATTTTTGTATTCCTTTCAAATGCCCTTATAGTTTAGGAAATGGTTGGTTAACTCAGAAAAGGAATTCTATAAAATTTTCTCTATTCTTTCTTTTTAGGCATTTTATAAAATATCATTCTCCATAGTTGCAAACATTTATACTCATAACTGAAACCAAAACTTGACTGTTTCAGTTAATAAAGCTGTGGTCTGATCTTTAAAGTAATTTCAAGATGTGTCGTATTGGGGATAACTGTAGAGTAAAGCCCTTTGAAAGGGAGTAGGGAATAACGGGTACCCTATTCTCAGCCTAAGTTCCCCACATACTGTAACAATCAGTCCCAAACCCAAAGATCAGATTTACATTCCTTATCTCAGAACCCTTTCCTGTGAAAACGGCATAGACCATTTTGTGCCTTATATAGAACTGATTTTTAACTTAGTCTATTTTATCTGATATTAATATTGTCACACCAACTTTTTCGATTAGTATCTGTGTAGGTAAGGACACTTTAGGTTTAAAGTAACACCTCTTTAGAATCCCAGCCTGTCCCCAGTCTCTAGGGCTTAGAGGCAGAGTTAGCCCAATCCCCTACGTGGGTGGGGCACTGCTGAGGTAGCTCAGGCTTACTGCTCTGGCTTTGAGTTCTCTTCATTTTTAACACCTGAGCAGGTGTCTTCTTTCCTTTTGAGCTTGACTATGCATTTAAAACTTTTTTTTGTAGGGGCGCCTGGGTGGCTCAGTTGTTAAGCGTCTGCCTTTGGTTCAGGTCATGATCCCAGAGTCCTGGGATCAAGGCCCACATCGGGCTCCTTGCTCATCGGGGAGCCTGCTCCTCTCTCTCCTACTCCCCCTGCTTGTGTTCCCTCTCTCTCTGTCAAATAAATAAACAAATAAAAATCTTAAACAAAACTTTTTTTAAAAAATAATCTGTGTATTTGTAGGAGGTTAGTGTACCGATGTTAGACTGCCGTAGTGCGAAAAATTGGGAGAGCCAGTTTTTAGAAAGAAGTTGAGAATTATCTTTATTTAGTCAGTATTTGAAATATTTTAAAATTTAAGATGACCTCTGCTTTATTTCTGCCTTTTACCATCTGTGGGTGGTAAAAGTCAGAAAGTCACATAATCTCTTTGGGCTTCACTTATCCATATATAAAACCACAGGGTTTTCTACATTTTTTTATTACCACATAGAAGCTTAATACTAAATAGTTATAGACTGGATGCTATAAGAAACAAGTCAAATCAACTTGGTTCTCACTCTTTCCTAGGTTAAAGTGTATTTTTCAGTCAGACAAATTAATGGATAATTAAATGCTTCATTGTTCAGTTAAGAATGCCTAGATTTAGAAGATTTCTGGTATAAAGCCAACCTTAAACTTTCAGAAAAGTTTTTGGACCTAATGAAAAATGTGCTTTTGTTCAAACTGTGTTCAGATAAAGAACTAAATAAAGCTTTCATTTTATTAATAAATCAAGTATAATCTATAATATAATCATTAGATATGTTGAAAAACAAAGTTCAACTGAATAAATTTAAAGATCTGATTGCTTTATTCAACGATTCATGAATCAGGCAGCATCCCATCTAGTAAATAGAGAGGAGCTCTTCATCACTGCAGAAAGGGGAGGCTTCTACAGGCAGACGGGGCAGGAAAAGGAAGTGTCTAGCAAAAAGTGGATTGTTTCAGGCAGGGTTACCTTCCTTTGGGGGATTGCAGGGGTTTATCAGGTGGATTTCCTCACTAGCTGACTAGGAAATTCCAGTCTGACTGTAAGATTATATTCCTGGGAGAGGCCAAAACCTCAGTTAGGTTAGACATTCAGTCTCAGTCTGATGGTGTGGGCTTAGCATGAGTGACTCCATTTGGGGCCTGTCATTGGTTGCTCAGACCCCTCCACCTGAGAGAGGTGATCAAAACGTAAGGCATTAGTGCCATCCCTGGCTGTTGCTCTGAAATTCTTAGAGTTTTTGTTGATCCTCTGTGGTGGTATTCACAGGTCATGAGTTTGGGTTTTGTTTTTGTTGTTTTTTTGCCGAATCTTTGTGGTATTCACAGACCATGACTTAAGGTTCACATTTTTTAAAGGCAGTCATTCTCTTCATTCCTTTTCTGATGTTCCAGTCTTAGGGAAATGACTTGTTTGGTGGTTAGTGGCTGCGAACACACACTTAAAACTGTATTTGAGAGAATACAGCATGCCAGAGAGACTACTGATTATTACAAGCAGGGTAATCCCCAATATCTAGAATGTGTTTGGAGCTGCAATCCCCAATACCCAAACCAATCAAAATTAAATAAGTTAAAGGAAGACCCTGCTAAAGGGGTCACTTTCTTAAGCCAAGTGGCTCATTCAGTGGTTTCACAGCTGAGTTTCAACTTTCCCATAAGCATTAATCCATGTGCAGCAAGTGGTGTTGGTCACAGTACAGACAGCTCCTTGTTCAGCCAAAAAATAATCAAGGGCCATCCTGTTACCGAGAATAGCTTTGGTCAGAGGGCCTAAGGATTTTGTCGGGCAGCTGTTTTTTTAAGCAGCAGGTTCTGTAATACTTTAAAGAGTTAAGGAGAATTTCCTGATCATAGCCTCATTCATACTCACTCCTAACCAGGGAAGGGAGCTAATTTTTAATTGCGTATGCCTCCTGTAATTCCATTTCGAGTCTGTGGCTCAGAATTGGAAAGGTGACAGCCATGGAACCAGTACAATTTAAGGGTCTTAGACTGTACAGGTAGTTTTTATTCTGGTTACTCTTGCCTCGTGTCCCTTTCTTTGTACAGAGCTTGGATGCAGGTTTCCCTGGGTTTGGGGTTGTCAACAAGAGACAGGGTTTGTTCTGGAGAAACAGGCGTTGGAAATCAGGGAGAAGGTTGTGATGGGCAGAAGTGCAGAATCACCAGCATCAGAGCAAGTCCAACAGTCGTTTGGAGTTGGATTAACCCCTTTGTAACAGCCTGAGATACAAGGCCAGAGCAAGGCAAAATGTGGACAAAATCATAAGGACCTTCATGCTGTAAGAATTAGGAAAAAGGATGGTCAGAGGGAAGGAGGAATGGAAAGAAACGTTCTTGATCCCACATCTTGGGAGAGAAAGCAGTGTACCTCAATCTTGGCTCCTCTTCCTAGTGAATTTGATTTTGAGGTCTCCAGCTTTTTCAAAAATATCAAGAGGTTTTAAAACACTTGGTCTAATAGCATCATAGGTCACTGTGAAACATTACTTAGTTATCTACTTTAACCATAGTGACAATTAAAGACTTCAAAGGCAAAATCAGAAAGTTAAATCATTGTAATACAATGATAAAAAAATACAGAAAGTTAAACCATTGTAAAAAAAAATTAGCTCTTTTAATAGTGAAGAATCTGGTTTTTTAAGTAATCAAAGACCTGATGAAGACAACATGAAACACGTAAGATTATTTTGAGAAGACACAAAATCTTTGTTTTATGGACCGATTACTTAAAAGATAAAGAAAAACCTCTTACAATCTCTTATCAAGAACAGACGAATAGTCCAAGAAAACTTTATCCTTTTAACAGAGAGAAAACCAAATTTTAATTTTTGATTTAATTAATTAAAAATAAAATAAAAATAATTTTAATAAAAATTAAAAATTAATTAAAATACATTTAAAAAAACTTAATTTATTCTAATCTTAGCCAGCTCGATCACATGCAATATTCTTTCCAAAGACTCCTTTTCCAGAAATCTTCTACAGCCCTTTTAATATCCTTCCGGAGTTTGTCCTATGTCTTTCCTCTTTTCCATTCTGAAATAACCAGTCTCACTTCAGGACAAAATTACTTTCTTTTACTTCAACAAAAAATGCATTCCTAATACCTTCTTTTATTGAAAACACATGTCCTACTTTTCTTGAATATGGAGGGTTTTTTTTAAATTATTATTTCTAGTAGCTTTAATTAAACATATTAGAATGTTTAACCCTTAAAAACCTTAATTTCTAATAAAAATAAAGAAGTAAACAATTATGAATTATCTTTTACATTAGCATTCTGTAGCTTGGCAAATTTATAAATACTTCTCATAATTTCTAGAAACATACGCCTTCTCATAATAACTTTTTCAAAAGTGTGGCACAAAACATGTTTAATAACAAACCCTAAAATTTTTAGTTCCTCTGTAAAAAGAAGTCAAAAAGTAGATAAACCTATGTTCAGTAATTAATGTTTCAGTCTTTTATGTTATTGGAAGTAATCTAGATATTCAGTGACTATCCATCATTTAATTTAACTGAGCAAAGCTTTAAGGTTTCAGGTTACCAAAAAGATTTGGGGAAATTATTTAAAAAGCTTGCCTGAAAACTTTTATCTCACATCTGTTTAGTTCACTTATTTTGAACAATTATATTTAGATTGCTTATGAAATTTCATCATTCCAAGTTATTTCTCTACCTCACAGATTTTGTAACAGAGATAACATGAACTTTTTTGACTGATAAAGCCAGGTAGAATAAATTTATATGACTGCATTATATTCAGTGTTGATAACTCTAAAGACGTATCTATTTTAATTAAACCAACAAGCTTAAATTAGCCTTAATACTGAATGTTTTTCCAGATCATGTGAACCTGAAACGCTTTTGGGTTAGTTTCTATTATATTTTGGAAAATTTTATGAATAATCCATTTCAGCGCTTAATTTTCATTAAGCTAATTAAATGGAGCTTTTTTACAAATTAATTTTGGGGGGCGCCTGGGTGGCTCAGTGGGTTAAAGCCTCTGCCTTCGGCTCAGGTCATGATCTCAGGGTCCTGGGATCGAGCCCCGCATCGGGCTCTCTGCTCAGCGGGGAGCCTGCTTCCCCCCCCCCCCCCCGCCTGCCTCTCTGCCTACTTGTGATCTCTCTCTCTCTGTCAAATAAATAAATAAGTATTAATTAATTAATTAATTTTGGCAGTACTATCCAGAGGTAGAAAATACCACACACATCTACAACATATTTACATGGATGCACATAAACATATAGAGAGATGCAAACAGAGACCTTAGAGCTTTCATTTGAAGATTTTAGCCATTAAAAATAAATGAATAAATAAAAATTTTAAAAAATTTTAGCCATGAGACGGGTATGATAATGCAAAACTCACTGGCTTATAAAAGAACAGTAGGAATAAGTTAAATTTACCTGTTCAGATGGTTATGGCTTTTTCTATAATATTTGTGGAGAAGACATTTAAGATTTGTATTTGTCCTTGACAAGCAATTTTCTGAAAGCTGTGAACTAAATTTTGGGCAAGGGAGCTTCTGTACCAGTTTGTATTTATAAAAAACCTCCAACCCCACCCCTCCTTTTTTCTTCAGTCTTAGGAATTGGGGATGGTTTAGATTAGAATTCCTGAGGAAGACCTGGTTTACCTGGTACATCTTACCAGATGGTAAACATGTACATCTCAAAGGCACAGGGAAAGAACATTAAGTTCCTCCAAAACTACTTATAAGCCTTTTGAGATAAATATTGGAGGTTTGGTTTGGGGATTGGTAAAAAGAACAGGTGGACTTTGAATTGTTTCTAGAGCTGCATTTCTGGTTTTGCAAAGATCTGTAAGATAAGAACAGTTGCTTTTAATTTCTCAAGAAATTGGATTATAAATTAAATGACATCATAGATTAGTCTCCCATCCAACCACGTTATCTTCAATTTGCTTTTTTATATCAGGGAAAATAATTCCAACTAAGATGGAAATCAAAAGATTTCTGTGTTCCAAATTTAGAGCTGTTTGTCGTTGTAATTTTTTAGTAAATCCTTCCACAAAAGTGTGAGGTTTTTTTCTTTTCCTCTGAGTTCATAGTTTTTATTTTAGCTTAGGGGAGAATGCCTAAGAAAAACTGATCAGGCTTTGAATATCAGGCTTTTAATCTGGCCAACTTCTGACCGCAGGACAAGCTACTTAAAAAAAATCCTTTTAAATATCGTGTCATTTTCAGCTGAGACAAACAGTAAATATTCCTGGCAGTATTAAATAACTTCCTGGACTCAAAGGCATCCACAGAGAGGGCTCAAAAGTTTTTTTTTTTTTCTCTTTCTCTCTCTCTCTCTCTCTACCGGTTACTGTAGACAGAGGTCCAGGAGAGCTGACTCTGGTAAGAGTTCTCACCCTTAGCCAGCTTCGGCCAGTTTTTCCTAGGATCCTATCCGCAGACTTCTAGTGAGGTGTAAAGTAGTTGTAGCTTTGATATCTACCAAAATTTGGCAAGGTTTTCCATTCATTTTAATTTTAGTTTCCCTTGGCTGTTTAAGGGAATAAGGTAGCAAACACTCCCCGGGAACTCTGTCAACCCTCCTTCAAGGCTAGATATGGGAGTGTCTGTAAGGCTACTAAGTTGGTGGACTTTTGTTTATGGTCTTGTAGTCTCCTGAAGAGTGGAAAGAATATTCAGGCAGAGGATTACTAGAATGAATCCTCAATTAAAGGAGGATAGAGGGTAACTGTAGGGGTTACCTCAGTCTTACAGTCCTGTCGTATGTACCTCTTGTGTCTTTAATTTTTCACAAGCGATTTGCAACAAATCTTTCAGTGAAGATATTTTGGAATTTTGAAGCCTTTTGGAGGCTTCTGCATGCCAGTTAAAACAGGTATATACCATTCTGTTTGTTTGATTTGGAAACTCTTGCTTCTTGAATGATCTTATCTAACTGGACCATTCCTTACCATGTCCATCGCATTCTAGGCTGTTAGTTACCTGAGGGCTTGTAGCAGTCTGGTAGGCCCGGAAATGGGAGTTTAACCTATATTTTCTGTCCAGCTATAGCTAGTGGTAAAGGAGGTACAACCCACATTTCTGTCTGGACGTATTTTGGAGCCCCCAACCTGATGGTTATTACCAAACCAACTTCTTAGGATATAAAAAAGCTTAGTAAGATTTTGTCATTTTGTAGCTACTTCTAGTTTCCAGGATTATAATTTTTAGGCTTAAAATAAGTAAGTGTGCCAGAAGGTGGTATGCTTTGGAATTTAAGGATCTCGCTCTCTCTTTTTTTAAGATTTTATTTATTCTAGAGAGAAAGAGAGAGTGGGGGGAGGAGCAGAGGGAGAGAGACAATCAGACTCCACACTCAGCATGGACCCTGATACAGGGCTCGATCTCAGGACCCTGAGATCATGACCTGAGCTGAAACCGAGAGTCAGATGATCAAGTGACTGAGCCACCAGGTGCTCCTCTATCCATCTGTCAGTCTATCTATCTATCTATTTATTTTTAAGCTAAGTGGGTTTCTCAGAGCCAAACTAATAGCGAAGAGGGACATGCTGCTACACTGGGGTTGGGAGTTGTGTGGTGTTTTACCCTAAACCTAATTGCATCAAAATTTTCTTGAGGTTGGTGGGTGACCTAGTGTTGATCTAACCCATTCTATGACCAACTTACCCTAACATAGGATTCTTAGAGTTAGGTGGCAGTTGCTCTAACAGCTTTTAAGTGCTCAACCCATGTCCACCAATTTTGCAGCTTTTGGTCTGCCAAGATTCCAATTAGCAGTAGCTTTTACCTACACAAAGTAAGAGAGACATATTCACCTTAACACACCAGCAGTAATCAAGAGATGTTACCTTAGCCTGGCCAAGAGAAGGCCTTGTGCACACCACTACCAATTCTCAACATGGAATCTGGGACTGGGAAAAGGACTGAACTAGCAGCCCTCAACAAATAGGGACTATAGCCTGGGATTCCACACAATGGGGAGTTGTAGAATGAACCACCAGGAATTCCCAATATGGAATCTGGGGGCTAAGTCAAGGGATGGGGGTTCCAATCAAATGGGGAATTTTGGACTGGAAAACCAATCAGATTAGGAGATAAGTGCAAAGACAGTTAAGCTCAGAACCAAGAGGAACTTACCCACGGCCCTTAGATATGGCAAGAAGGACAGAGGGTATCATGCCTTTGTTTCTTGTTGTCCCTGAAGCCATCAGGAGTTTTCCTTTGGATCCAAATGCTTCCACAAAATCTGTTAAAAACCAGAGTTCAACTGAGTAAACTTAAAGATCTAATTGCTTTATTCAGTAATTCATGAATTGTACAGCATCCCATCTAGTAAATAGGGAGGGGCTCTGAAGAGCTGCAGAAAGGGGAGGCTTCTACAGGCAGACGGGGCAGGAAAAGGAAGTGTCTAGCAAAAAGTGGATTGTTTCAGGCAAGGTTACCTTCCTTTGGGGGACTGCAGGGGTTTATCAGGTGGATTTCCTCACTAACTGCCCAGGAAATTTCAGTCTGACTGGTTAAGGTTATATTCCTGGGAGAGGCCAAAACTGCAGTTAGGTATTAAATCTCAGTCTGATGATGTGGACTTGGCACAAGTGACTCCATTTGGGGCCTGTTTCTTTTTTAATAGATGTTATAACTAATACATTATTATTTTGTATTTTAATGTAGGTGAAGAGAACTGGTCTTGTGGTGGTGAAAAACACGAAAATTGTTGGTCTCCACTGTTCTAGTGAAGATTTACATGCTGGAAAAATTGCTCTTATAAAACATGGGTCAAGGCTGAAAAACTGTGATCTTTATTTTTCCAGAAAACCCTGTTCTGCTTGTTTGAAAATGATTGTAAATGGTAAGTGTAGATAAGGCTTGGTTGGGGATTAATAGTCGTTAGTTGGTTATTTAAGAATAACCAAGATAAATTGCCTAAACACCACTGAGATCATTTAGAAATACGAATACATATCAGAATATAGTTTGATAATAAGAATCAAAAAACATGGATTCTGGTTTCAGCCCTTTCACTATTTAGATGACCCTTTGTGTATTAGTAGACTAATGCTAGCTACTATAGCAAACACTGAAATTTCAGTGGCTTAATATACTAGACCTTTATCACCCATGTAATAGTCAACATAGGTGTTGCTGAACAGCAAGCGGTTTTTCTCCATGTGGCTGTTTCACGGGCGTAGGCATCTTCTGTCTTTTGCTACTGTCGTCTTCTAGAGCCTTGAGTCCTCTGCATCCAGAGGCAGACTGAGACAGAGAATAGAGAAGGCACACGGCTCCTAAAAAAGGCTGGCCTGGAAGTCGCATGCATCATTTCTGTTCCCATCCACTGTGGGCTCTGTAGCTCCTGGCTGAGCGGCTGTCTCCCAGTGACCGCTCTATACTTCGGAAGGAGAAGCACAAATTATTAATGTTTAACTATCCGTCTCTGCTACACCAGGCTACTCACTAAAGCTATGCTTATGATTCTATTTTGTATCCAGGTAAGTATGCATATCATTCTCCCATTTTAAAAATATTACGTCTTTTACATAGGCACTATGATATTGTGACTTAGAATATGAGTTATATATTTGGTCTTCATCCCATTCCTGGTACAAAGCAAATAAAACTCTTGGAATTTCCTGAGTGATGAGAGTGATAGAGGTGTCTTTTGTTATTCTTAATAAGCCCCCTTCAGCCACACTTGAGTTTGTTAGTGAAGTGGCTTTTGGGAAACCCCATAGATGGGGGCCTGCTTGTCAGCAGAACCAACCAGGTGATTAAAGGGTTGGAGCTTTCAATCTCACCCCTCAGACCTCTGGGGAAGACAGAGGGACTGGGGTTTGAGTTCAGTTACCAAAGGCCAATAATTTAATCGATCATGCCTATGTAATGAGGCATCCTTAAATACCCAAAAAGATGGGGTTTGGGGAGCTTCTGGGGAAGAAAAGGCTTATATAGTTTTTTGTTTGTTTGAGATTTTATTTATTTATTTGACAGAGAGAGAGCACAAGCAGGGAGAGCGGCAGACAAAGGGAGAGGGAGAAGCAAGCTCTCTGCTGAGCAAGGAGTGGATATGGGGCTCAATCCCGGAACCCTGGGACCATGACCTGGGACTCAATCCCAGAACCCTTCAACCATGAGTCGAAGGCAGATGCTTAACCAACTGAGCCACCCAGGCTTCCCAAAAAAGGCTTAAACAGTTTTAATCCGTTCCCTCAATTTGCTGCTTGGGTTATTTGTGTTACAACTTAATATAACACATCGTGTAGTACCAAATGAGTGATAAAGGCTGTTAAGTGATATATGAATTCAGGGGTGAAATAGTGATCTATACAGGTTGGCGTGTAATGAAAGGCTGGGGCTTAAGCTGGATCTTGACAGGTCATATGGAGAGGAAGTAGAATGCATTCCATGGGAGCAGCACATGTGGGGACATCAGTTTGTTAGAAGCAAGGTTCTGGGGCTTACTGTTTGTAATGGAGAATTACTCTTGGAAAGAATAGTGGCAGATGGATGATAATGACAGGTTGGGACTTAAGTGGAGAACTTCGAAAAACTGTATGGCCTTTGAGCTTTATCTTATAGAACAGAGTTCCGAAACTTATTTTGAAGAAGGCAATTTTTATTTACATGAAAGTTTTAAGAGTAGTGATCAGATCCATGGTAAAGACAGTGCCCTTGACCTACAAGTGAAGCACTTCCAGGAGAAATGGTCATGTGGCTAGAGCCTCCTGCCCGCAACAGGTATTTCAAGCAGCCAGAGCCCAGATACTGCTGGATTCTATAGTCTTTCCCCTGCTATTATGAATAGAGAAGATAGATACGAGAGTGGTGGGGACATTGTTTTTTCTTTCTTTTTTTTTACCAATTAATTGTGCAGATTGGATATTCATTTTATCACTTGTGTTAATTGACCTATAAATCTTATTATAGATAACATGGAGCCACTGAAGCTTTTTGAGCAGGTTTTAAAATAATTAAATTTAGTATTACTTTTTAATTTTTTGTTATTGAATTGGAACATAGAAAGGTAAGAGGTTAAGAGCTTGATGAGCAGATTCTTATATTAGGCAGGGTGTAAAATAGGGTCGAGATGGTGCCTCTGATAATAGAAAAAGAATATGAAAGGACCAAAGCACTGTTGATTGATTTCTTCTAGAGCAAGAGAGAAAAATGAATAAAACATAGTTGTGTTTTGTGCTGAGCTGACTATGCTGAAAGCACTCTTACTAGCCTCAGACCTATTAGAGAATCAGAATTAGAAAGAAAAAATTAGAAAAATAGGGGAGTGCAAGTAACTCATCACTGCTTGATGTCTTTGAGTTAAGACATTTGAACTTCTCAAAGCAAATAACGAAGTGTGGAAAATCAGGAAGGACCTACAAAAGAAATGCTTTTGTGTTAATGTTAGGCCCATATATAAATAAAATTGCTATTACATTAGGCTTATAAATTTGATCTTCTTAAGGGTCATGGTTTAACCCCATGCAGCAAGTATTAGGTTAGTTACGAGGGAAACATTTCTAAAGCACAGTGGTTCTCAGAGTGTGGTCTGTGGATTCCTGATGGTCCACATGTTCATACTATTTTCTTAATAACACTACGTTTATACGAATAGTACCAAAACGATGATGAGTAAACTACTGTTGCTGTAGTATGAATCAAGGCAGTAGTAGTCCTTGTACGCTTTATGGCCATTAACTTGGAGTTAAAAAAGAGGGTTTCATGTAAGAATGTCCTTGATGAAACAGTAAAAATTATTAATTTTAATAAATCCCAACCCTTGAGTACACATCTTTTTAATATTCTGTGTGAAAAAATAGGAAGTGGACCTAAAGCATTTTTGCTACAAACCTAATTAAGTATGAAGGTTGCCTTAAGGAAAAACATTTATGTGTGCAGTTTGAGTTACTGTAACCGAACTAACATGGGTTCATGAGTTGGCTCCTTGGTGAGTTACACCAGGTGGAGTTGTCACTCCAAAAGGAAGGAAACTTCATTTGCAGCAAATAGGAGATCACAGGGAATAACTTTCAAATCCATGACTCCCTGAGATGGGTGAATGGGTTCCTTTTATTTAGGGTTAGGACGAATATTCAGAAAGGGGAGTTTTGTCTTCATATACAAAGGCAGGCATAAGGTTGTGCTTTGGGTTTAAGAAAACTTATGTTATACGTTATGTTAATGAGGGTTATGCTCCTCCTTGGGCAGAGATTTTAACATAATGAGGCAGAGGTAACCGTCAAACAAGGAGAAGGGGCTAGGGGCATGCACCAGGATGGGTCTTGGGCTCCTTATCTCTGTAAGGAATGCAGGGCCTTGTTTACTTTTGAAACCAGCACTGGGAGTTTTTACCACTGATTTATTGTGACTGATAGGAGTAAGTTATTTCCAGGCCTGGTAGAGACCGTTAGTTTTTACAGTCCCTTTGTTCCCTTAAAATCCTTTTGCATTTTTTGTAACCCTGACACTTCCCTGGAAGTTCAACAAGAAATGTGCTAGGGCGAGTAGAGCCCATAAGGAAGGCATAGATCAAGAACATAGCTGGGGGCCTGAAATGACTTCTTCCTTTTCTGAGGACCCCCAAACTCTTTAGGCTTATGTTTTGAACTGAATTATTCACTTTTTTTCATGGAACACTGTGAACAGACAAACTATAATTTTTAAGACTTGGCTGTTTGGCAGATGTTCTCTCAGAAAGGGATGAAGTGAACCCATCACTCCCAAGAAAACTGACCGTATTTGTTGCCAATGATAAAGTTTGAGTCTTCAGGTGAAAATTAGAATTTTGAAAAAGTTACATCCACCATCATGAGCTTACAGCTTCCCATCACTTAAAGACTCTAATGATGTAATATTAATGATGGTCATACTAATGAATAGGACTTTTTCTCAATATTGTAAAGTTGGTAAACCAGTATTTTCCAAAAGACCAATGTAGGATGCTACAAAATCATGCATGAGTGAAAGAGCCATTGTAAGTGCACAATAAACCAATGGACTTTAACATAGTTGTACGAAAAGTTTGTTGATATATTTCAGATTCCACACTGTAACTAACTTGTAAGAAATTACCCCTTGTCAAATTTTTATGTAGTGTCGAAGAAGAATATTCAGTTATCTGAAATATCTGTTAAAATACTCCTTTTTCAACTATACATGTGTGCGAAGCCGGATACTTTTCATATACTTCAGTGAAAACAACCTGTCACAGCCAATTGAAAGCAGGAGCAGATTTGAGAATCCAGTTGTCTTCTATTAAGCCAGATAATAAAGAGATTTGTAGACATTTAAAACAATGCCATTCTTCTCAACTAGTTTTCATTGCTATTTTGGAAAATACAGTTACTTTTTATTAAACTGTGTTTTATTAATGCATAGTAGGTTCTCTAATTGTTATTTTTAATGAACTAAAAATATTTTTTTGAAATTTGTTTTAAGTTTCTAATACAGTAAATATCAGTAGGTATGATCTATATAAACAGAGCTCATTAATTTTTAAGAGTGTGACAGGGTCTGAAACCAAACAATTTGAAAACCCCTGATGTAGCATTTGCCACTGGTACGTGAACATTTGTTCAAAGACTAGTCATCCCCTCTTCTCCTTAAATTAGGATTGCTAGGAGCAAGCCAGATGCTTAGATGAAAGATTGACTATCACCACTGAGTAGGAAATGGATTGTGAGAACTCCAGCAGAGAGAAGGTGCAATGCAGCCAGAGGAGACATTCTGATACCAGCTCTGAGGCCTTCAAAGCTGATTTATAACCCAAGCTACAGTAAGAGTCAGGATGGGCAGGGAGTAGATAGAAATGTGCGTTTGTTCAACTATGACTTTTTAATTCATCTGTTACTTTGAATGCCATCTGTGAGCCATCTGTCTTTTCCCTTCTGGGCACAATCATAAAAACCTCTCCTAGCTGAAATTGCATGAGATATTAGCAAAGGGGTCTCTTTGTAAAATACTAATTAATTGATGAACATTTGGGTGCTTAACCATGTGTGAGGCATCTCATTGTTCCCTCTCAAATACAAAATATTTTTTTTCGTCTGTTTGTTGTCTAGTTTTGTTTTCTCTTTTGTAAATTGTCTGATCATATTGTTTAGTCTGTCTTGAGGCCTTATTGTTTGTGTCAATTCATATGTGTGTTAATGAATTAAAAGTTTTTCTGTATATTAAAGATTACTAACCTTCTGTCACATTAGTTGAAAATTCTAGTTTATCGTTTTGTCTTTAATTTTGTGGGCTTAAAAAAATTGATATTGCTTCCCACCCCCAACACATACACATAAACTGCTGCCCTCACATTATTTTGGCCATTTGGGTTTGGTCTATATGTTTACTATTTATTTATTTATTTATTTATTTATTTATTTATTTGATAGAGAGAGAATGAGCAAGGGGGAGGAGCAGAGGGAGAAGGGGACTCCCTGCTGAGCGGGGAGCCCAACACAGGAGCTAGATCCCAGGACCCCAGGATTATGACCTGAGCTGAAGGTAGACATTTAACTGACTGAGCCACCCAGACACCCCTGTATTTTTACTGTTTTAAACAGTGCTGCACTAGATATATACATGCGTGATTTTTTTTTGTTTGTTTCTATTTAGAATTTTTTTTTTTTTTTTAGAATAGCTTCCTAGAGGAAGAATTCAGAGCATAGGTACATTTTTAATGTATGGATGAATTGTTTATTTCAAATACAAAACTCTCAACAATATCAGTTGTCAGCTATGATATTTCTAAAAGCAGCCATTTGATTACTTGTAGGACTCCAGTATATAGTTCTGGCACTGGGCTTTGGGCCTACACTGAGCAAAGCCCGTGATTCCACAAATATGTTCTATGAGCTTTGTTAGGGGTCAGCCATCTTTTCCTATAAAGGGCTAGATCACAAATCTTTAGGCTTTGCAGGCCATGTGGTGTCTGTACAGGTCCTCAACTCCACTACTCCATTGTAGTGCGAAAGCAACCAGAGACTGTGTCAATGAATGGGTGAGTCTGTGTTCCAATAAAACTTCATAGACACTGAAATCTGAATTTCGTAAAATGTTCATGTGTCACAAAATATTATTATTTTGATTTTTCCAACTAGTTAAAACTGTAAAATCCATTCTTAACCTGCAAGCTGGAAAAAAAACAGGCAATGGGACAGATGTGGCCTGTGGGCCATAGTTTGCCAACCCTTGGGCTATATTATAGTTGACTTTGTAATAAACATTTATCATATTGGGACCTCTGGATCTACCACAATGATAAGGTGGATTTATCAAGAAAACCCTTAATTTCAACATGTGTCTGATAACTGCCTTTCATATTTTGTATTTCAGCTGGAGTTAACCGAATTTCATACTGGCCTGCTGATCCAGAAATAAGTTTGCTTACTGAGGCTTCTAGTTCTGAAGATGCCAAGTTAGATGCCAAAGCGGTGGAAAGATTGAAGTCAAACAGTCGGGCCCATGTGTGTGTCTTACTTCAGCCTTTGGTGTGTTATATGGTGCAGTTTGTAGAGGAGACCTCTTACAAATGTGACTTTATTCAAAAAATTGCAAAAACATTGCCGGACGCTAACATTGACTTTTATTCTGAATGTAAACAAGAAAGAATAAAAGAATATGAAATGTTATTTCTGGTTTCAAATGAAGAAATGCATAAGCAAATACTGATGACTATAGGCTTGGAGAACCTATGTGAAAATCCATACTTTAGCAATCTAAGGCAAAACATGAAAGACCTTATCCTACTCTTGGCCACAGTAGCTTCCAGTGTGCCCAACTTTAAGCACTACGGATTTTATTGTGGTAATACCGAACAGATTAATGAAATTCACAATCAAAGTTTGCCACAAGAAATTGCAAGGCACTGCATGGTTCAGGCCAGGTTATTGGCATATCGAACTGGTGAGTTATATGCTTAGTGCATAAATTGGGGCTGAATGATTGGGTTGTATTTGTCTCAGAAGTAAAATGGTATTCATCTCATCTATCGTAGAGTTCATTTATTCTTAGGTACTGAAGTCTTACTGTTCATTATATGTGTGAAGTTAGTGAGACCCTTGAGTAGGCAACTCTTAGAGCAGTTTTAGAATTCCTGTGGCCTTATATTCAGTGCTACGTTTATAAATCAGGGCCTGATTATTTAGACCCTTCCACTTCCTGCTTTTGTCATCTCATTGATCGTTGAGCCATCCAGAGATGGGACAAAAAGAGAAAGGAGAGAGAACTAAAATCATTAATTTTTAGTTAACTCTTCAATATTTTGTATGTATTCAGCATTTAATAAAAACTTTAAAAATCTTTATAATAAAAATATGAATTCAAAATAACTAACAGCATTGAAGTAAAGGAATATTGACAAATTGCTGGTATGTCTTTAATCAGCAAGTCGAGAAATCAGACGTTTTTACTTTATTAAGTTGTCCATGAGTGTATATGTGAAAAAGGAAATGTTGTTTGGGAATTTTCTATATTGTGATGAAAGATGGCATCTGTATTTCCAATTATAGAACAATATTTTCACATCTTACCAGGCATAAGATTTTTCAAAGAATCATGATCACTTTTTAAAATGCAACTTTTGAAATAAGGGGGAAAACATATAGGTAGGAGGAGCAGTAGAGTAAGATTTGGTGAATGGAAGATATTTTTTAGCTTATTCCAAGAAAGAAGGGGAAGAAAGAAAATCATAAGATGTCCATACAAATGCCACTGGTCTGCAGTATATTCTAAACAAAGACTGCAATCAAAGTACTTTTAGTAGAATGGAGATTCTCAACTGACAGCATATCAGAATCACCATTAAAACTTTTATTAAAAGTACAAATGCTTAAATTCCAACCCAGGCTTACTGAACCGAGTCCGTAAGGATGTGACCTAAGCTTATGAATTTTTAAAGTTCTGCAGAGGATTCTGATCTTCAGCAGGGTTAATAATCATTCAATTTTTATTAAAGAATTTGGTTCTACTACAGGTGCAAACTATATGACTCCAAACAACCGTTGTATAAAAGTCTGATTTAATGTCATTATGTTGTATCGTGGGCTATGCATTAGTGTCCTGGCCAAAAAAACCAGCTTTATAAAGAATTTTTCTCTAAACCATTCTGGAAGGAAAGAAACATAAATGAGAATAGCTGTTACAGCCATAATTCACTAATTCCCCTTTACTAATAAGAATTCAGCTGATTCCAGCGTGAGATAGGCATATGCTGTTCTTTCACTTGATCTCAATACCTCCTGCTTCTCATAGGAGAATCATACCATGTATGTGGTAATGTATAGGTACAAATTTGCCTCCATGTTCTTTATGAGATACTCTAATTACAAAGTTATCCACTATTTCTGTGCAGAGTTTTGTACATAAAGTTGTGCTTTTGCACTTGATGGGTAACTTAAAAGATTTTTCAAGGTTAAATTTTTGATTGTATATGACTGTTTACCTGGAACCCAAACCTTGACTAGGGTACAACTCTCTGGCATGTGCTCCGCTCCACTGTCAGCTCTTCCAGGGAAGAGGACCATGTGTTCATCGTCGTTTCCTTAGCATTTAAGGACAGTGTGTTGAATGGATAAAGGAAATCTTTTTATATCCAAAGATAGATGGTCCACAATCCTTTATCCAAAATTCTTGGAGCCAGATGAAAAGGAGTCCAGAATTTTTCAGATTTTAGAAAGGTAATATGGTTACATATGTTGCATATGACGCAGCACTCTGGGAGGGGCCTGAGGCAGTACATTGTAATCAAGCACATACATATGGAGTAAAATGTGTGAATATTTGCACTAAATATTTGGTCAGGTGTGGACACAAAATAAGTATATCAGGCTATCCCCCAAAAAAATTGATATAAGGGATTGATAAGAAATTCTGGACCTGTATTCTTCATTGATGATAAATGATAACAATAACAATTTGTTGAGCAGTTAGAATGTGTTAGGCACAGAGCCAGGAAATTTATATATGTATCTCATTTAACACTGAGGACAATCCAGCGAGATAGATATCTCCATGATAGAGTGTGCTCCTAATAACCCAGACTTTTAACTTCGCTCTGTTCAGTTTGCTTTGACGATTTTATTTCACTCTCGAAGTGAAGACACCATTTCATTAATCCATTTTATTTAAAAATATACATGAGTAAAATGAATTCCAAAACCTTTAACAACAGAATTCTAAAAGTAAGAAGTAGGTGCTTAATTGCTTTTTGAATGATGAATAAATAGGATCCACAGAGATATCATTAAAGGACATTTTGAGTTAGCAAAAAAGTGACAATGTTCATTTTCATTTAGACTCTAGAGGGGAAAAAAGTTAGGAGGGCATTGCATCTTATCTATCTGGTTCAAGTGTGATTTTTTATTTTTTTTTGGGTCCTCTTTTCCCTTAGACTAAGTGCTTTCCAAAACTGAGTATTATGCCTTCTTCCTAAACCACGACATTGATAATTAATAGGTTGGAGTAGCCATGAAAGTTAACTGTTTCAGATCTTAACTTGGTGGTTCTTAACTTGTAGTATGCCTATGAATCAGAGGGGATGCTCATGAAAAATGCGGGTTCCTGAGCCCTGCCTGATTCCTTTGGAGAGGTTGCTTCAGATTTCCATGGGAGCCGGGAGGCCTCCCTTTTAACGAGCATCCAGTGATTCTGATAAAGTGGGCTATGGACCACACTCGGACAAACTCTGACGTGACCCCAGAATTAGGAGCTAACTAGCCACACCTGTGACCCAGAGCCATGGGATAAAGAGTTCTCTGACTTTCAATGATAAGAGTCTCAGGAATTGGGCTCAGTGATTGTAAGTTGACCTCTCCTTCAAAGGTATGCAGAGAAAACCTTATGAATAAGCAGATTACGGGGAGCAATTTCTGTAAAAATTACAGACACGAAAAGATTCTTGAGAAATTACCTCATCTGTCATCCAGTCTTGGAGCTGTGGGAAATCTCCATCTAACATGGATGAAATTTTATTCTGATTTTAAAAGGCATTGTAAAGAATATTCTGTTGGTGTAACTAAACTTAGCTAGGCAATAGAGCTGCATACTGATGGAAATCACATTTTCCCCCTCCTGACAATGTTTAGTCTGTCCCCAGACTGAAACAAAAAGTGGCTCCTGAGACTAAAAAAACATAACATGAAAAATACTTGTGTCGATGGTAGGAAAAATAGGCGCTTAATATGAAGAATTTCTATTTCAGTCTCTCATTTTTTTGTCTCAGGTTTATACATATATTAAGGACAATTTTACTTAAAGGTTTTGGTTTTTCAGGCAAATATAATCTTATGTTTATAACTTCTGCCACTTGCCTTGAGATGAGCATAAAACCATAATTGTATTCTTTCCCCCTCATGTTATATTCTGAAGGTCTTGGAAGGAACAAAATTTTGTTTACACCAATCTCTTTCATGAATCTCCACTCTAGAACAAGCCTTCCCATACCGTCCACTCCTCATTTCCTTCCTAGTACAGCACAGCATACAGGTGCTTCTGTGTTCACCCCTTCCTGTCTCCCTCCCACATCGGACTATGCATTTCATGAATACAGGGACTTCCCTCACCACTGTACTTGGGCATTCAATAGAGAGAAATTTTTGTTACGAAAATCTTAACATCAAAGGGAGGGGTAGGTTTCATCTGGAGGGCTAAATTTTAGTCACTCGATTTCTTGGCCTGTTTTCTCATCTAGAAAAGGAAATAGCTGCTTAACCTGTAGGGTAAAAATGAGATGATGGGTAAAAAGTGCTTCAGATAAATTACACAGATGCTTTGTGATATAATTTTGAAAACTGGAGCTTACTTGAACTGAAGATGGGGGACTTGATTATGTTATCATAACTTCTAAAACTTAACTTACTTCTAAGGCAAACTCATTTTTAATGCCTGGGTAGGGTAGTTATCATTGGGGGGATTAACTTTTAGGAAATTGTAGGGTGAAACTACAGTTTCATGTACTCCTTACCAATATGAAAATGCCCTAAAATAAGTTCACAGATGATTGGTACCATCTCTGTGTAAGTGTACCTACTTAACTACATCAGTCCCTTATTAAGTTTGATAAATACTATGTTTTTGTAATTAGTGTATAATTGTCTTAGAAATTTGAAACTTACCCTTGTACTACTAGAGAGAAAAAGTCAATCCTTGATATGCAGAATTTCTATTTTGTTTTTTTAAAGCTTTCTGTTTCAGATTAATGGTTTTAAGAAATACAGCTTTATTTGTTGCAGAGGTTTGGGTTCTGCAGGGAAATTATAACTTATGTTTATAACTTCTGCCACTTGATTCAGAAATGAGCATCATTCACTAAATTGTCATTCTTTTCCCCTTCAGGTAAACTCTGAAGGTCAGAGTTTTATGTGCATATATGTATATATATATATATACATATATGCACATAAAAACTTGCTTTTGTTTGTATTATAAATTTGAACTTTTTTCTTAGCAAGAATGTTTCTGCAAAATGTATTTTTCATGATTAGAGTGTTAAAAAAAGATGGTAGAAGACAGATTTGAATGTTGTGAATTATTGTTACATTAAATCCATTAGTTCCAAAATTTCTTTTTAAATCAATTTCATCATCTGTTAGAATAGTCTTTTAGAAGCTGGCTTAGTGGAGAATCTATAGAATTACACCGTGTTCTGGTTACAGCTTTGAAGTGATCTTACTGTGGGCACTGCCATTTTAATGAACTCTGCATATAGATCATGTGTGATCAGGTTGGTAGTGACACTGCCTGGTTATTTAGTACCTAGTTCCATATTCCATGCTTAAAAGTATTTATTTAAGTGGTAAATTTTTACTAAATAAATTTATTTAGTAATAAAAATGTATTTATTTCTATAATTAGTGAAGATGTCAAGGATTGTTGCTACATTGTGAATTATTTTTCAATAATAGATATTATTTTTGGAAACATGTATTTCTGAAACTAACAAATTATTGATCTTTACTGAGTTAAATGACATTTATCTTTCAGAGGATCATAAAACTGGAGTTGGAGCAGTCATTTGGGCAGAAGGAAAATCTGTAAGTATGAAAATAATTCCTTTTTTAAAGTTTTTATTTATTTAAGAAATCTCTACACCCAATGTGGGGCTCGAACTCATGACCCAAAGATTGAGAGTCATGTGCTGTTCTGACTGAGGCAGCCAGGCACCCCTGGAAATCATTCTTTAGACATTTAACCTTGGTTTTGTTTAAACATAGTTCTTTTTTTTTTTTTTAAGATTTTATTTATTTGACAGAGAGAGACACAGCGAGAGAAGGAACACAAGCAGTGGGAGTGGGAGATGGAAAAGCAGGCTTCCAGCTGAGCAGGGAGCCCGAGCCGAAAGCAGACGCTTAACAACTGAGCCACCCAGGCGCCCCTAAACATAGTTCGATCTTAAGTGCATTACGTGTTATTGACCCATTTGGGGTTAATATTTTGTATGGGTGTATTTACTAAATCCTATAAACATTTGATCATTCCTTCAACAATTGTCTAGATAGACTCATTCATTTAGCAAACATTTATTAAACATCTCCACAGGGTAGGCACTGTGCCACAATGAATAGTGGGGAGCTAAAGACCACATTTTCTGCCCTTGCTGGCCTTAAATAGTCTATTAATGGAGACAGAGGAACAAAAAAAGACTGGTATATAACTGTAACTATAATATGACACTGGGAGAGCATGGAGGAATCTCTATGCTGCTTGGAGAAATGAGTAAAATATTCTTGGAGGAGGTAAGGTGCTATTTATTAGTCTTGAAGAATGCATAGGAAGGCATCAGGCAGAGTAAATCAGTATGAGTGGAAGGGTAACATGCAGAGGTAGAGGGTATGAGAGAGAATGTGGGAAAATTCAAGTGATTTGGTGTATAGTATGTACTC
Organism: Potos flavus; assembly: GCA_028534135.1. Classification (NCBI taxonomy): domain Eukaryota; kingdom Metazoa; phylum Chordata; class Mammalia; order Carnivora; family Procyonidae; genus Potos; species Potos flavus. Next base: position 52,802,319 of record CM052883.1, read on the forward strand.
TACGTACTATACTATGCTCTATAGTAGAGTTGCAAAAAATTAGACTGGACCATGAAGAAATTTATATACCATGTAAAGAGTTTGGACTTTATCTTTTCAACAGTGGGATACTCTAGTGCTAACCAATAGAAGTAAAAGGCAAGTCACACACGTAATTCTAAATTTTCTAGGAGCCACATTAAAAAAAATAAAAAGATGGAACGCCTGTGTGGCTCAGTCAGTTAATCGTCTATCTGCGGGTCAGGTCATGACCCCAGGGTCCTGGGATCAAGTCCCGCATCGGGCTTCTTGCTCAGCAGGGAGCCTGCTTCTCCCTCAGCCTACCCCTCCCCCTGCTTGTTCTCTCTTTGTCTCTGGCAAATAAATAAATAAAATCTTTAAAAAATAATGAAATAAAAATAAAAGAAACGTGAATTAATTTTAAGAATATATTTTATTTAATCAAATATCCAGAAATATTCTTTCAACATGTAATCAATATAAAAGCTATTAATAAAATATTCTGCATTTGGGGGGAGTAGTAACTCTCCATAATCCTATGTGTAGTTTACACTTAACAGTACCTCTCAATTCAGACTAACCTCTTGTGGCTAGTGGCTACTCTATTGGACAGTACAATCCAAGAATATTTGAAGTTGGAAAATGATTTGGTCAGATTTACACTAACAGGGGGAATGAAGTGGGGCTACGCAGCAAATAGGGAGTTAATAAATAGGAGGTGATGAAGACTTGGAGTTGTGGGGGTGGGTTGGAAGGGCATGGAATCAAGAGACACTTAGTAACTATAAGGCTGACTTGAAGATGAGTAGGGAGCCTAGGCTTTGCCTCACTAGACTTTATAGCAAGTAATTTGACTATTTCCCTGGATGTATCAAAAGACCCTCAAGTTCAACCTAGCCAAAAATCTAGTATCTTCCCTGCTAACCTATTTCTTCATCAGTGGTCACCATCCTTTTCCCTGTTACTACACACATATAATCAACCACCAAGTGCTATGAATTCTACCCTCAAAAGATCTTTTGACTCTACCGGAATAGGTTCCTCTACCAAAAACTCCCATAGCATTCTGTGCAGCTTTTTTGTGACACTCATCACAGTTGGAAGTTATATGCACAATTTCTTATCTCCAGATTATAAGGTTCATGAGGGCAAGGATTCTGTGCCTTGTTTATAGTTGTATTCCTTGCACCTAGCACAGTGCCTGGCCTATGGTTGGAACTCTCATTTGTGTTTATATGAATGACCAGCAGCCTTTGGCTTAACATCTGGTTCTCAAGTGCTTGTAAGAATTTAAGTTTCCAGGGCACCTGGGTGGCTCAGTGGGTTAAGCCTCTGCCTTTGGCTCAGGTCATGATCTCAGGGTCCTGGGATCGAGCCCTGCATCGGGCTCTCTGCTCAGCAGGAAGCCTGCTTCCCTCTCTCTCTGCCTACCTCTCTGCCTACTTGTGATCTCTCTCTCTCTCTGTCAAATAAATAAATAAAATCTTAAAAAAAGAAAAATTTAAGTTTCCAGTCAAGCTATCTATAGTGGGCAGCATGGTAAAGTGGAAAGACATGGGTTTGGAGTCTAGCAACCTGGGCTTGAATTCTGACTGCGTTGCTAAGCATTGTGACCCTAAATAAGTTTAATCTCTCTGGGCCTCAGTTTCCTTATCCATAAAATGGAAAAACTAATAGTACTACTGTCAAGGTTGTTGTGAGGATTGATTAAATGAAATAATACATATAAAACTCAGCATGATGTTTGACATGTAGTAAATGCTCAAGAATAATTTATTATTATTAGTGAGATAACATTTTATTTGTAAGCTTTTGTTGGCTCATCATAACAGTGATTTTTATCAAGAGGCCATACTAATGAGTGTTGAAACTATCACATGAATAGTTATAATATATTGAAATTTACCAAGGTTTATAGCATATTCCAAAGTATTATAAACACTTATGATTTGTACAGTATTTCACTCTAGTAACTGATAAAGCATTCATGTTATATGTAATATGCCATTGACTATGAGAAATAAAAAAGAGCCGCTTAAGTAAAAAGTTCCACTATATATATATATATATATATATATATATATATATATATATATAATATGATATATATAACCGCACAATAGAGGCTCAATAAATATGAAGAATAAGGGAAAGTACATTTTTGGGGGGTGCACCTGGGTGGCTCAGTCAATTGGCTGTCATCTCAGGTCGTGATCCCAGGGTCCTGGGGTCACGCCCAGCGGCTGGCTCCTTGCTCAGCAGGGAGTCTGCTTCTCCCTCTCCCGCTGTCCCTCCGCCTGCTCGTGCTCTCTCTTTCTCTTTCTCAAATAAATAAACAAAATCTTTTTAAAAAGGAAAGCACATTTTTTATTTTTCAACTGTATCACAATAGCATATTTTTAGTTCAATAGTAGAAATTGTTCAAGTATTTTTAGAATTTCTGACTTGTTAACCGGTAGAACAGCATATGCGAAATTAACAATTATTTACTGAGGACTTGTTATATATGGAACACTCTAACAGGTGTACTTTAAGGCATAGAAAAGAGGCATAAAACATGGTTTCCGTTCTCTATGGGGCGCCTGGGTGGCTCAGTGGGTTAAGCCTCTGCCTTCGGCTCAGGTCATGATCTCAGGGTCCTGGGATCGAGCCCCACATCCGGCTCTCCGCTCAGTGGGGAGCCTGCTTCCTCCTCTCTGCTTGCCTCGCTGCCTACTTGTGATCTCTCTCTCTGTCAAATAAATAAATAAAATCTTTAAAAAAAAAACATGATTTCCGTTCTCTAGAATCTTGTAACCTATCTGGGGAGAGATGTCGGAATCAAGTGAAATAATTTGAATTAAACAAGTGTTTAATTAAACTAGTGTTTAATTCAAGGACTGTTTAATTTCAAGCTAGTGTTTAATCTCAAGGACTGAGATTATATATCAGAAATGATCAGCCTTCTTGAAATTTAGCTTTGACAAGACCATACTGCAGTAGGAGTATATAAGATTGATTTTTTTTTTTGGTCACAGAAAATGGAATTAATTATATAAAGTGTGATACCAGACTTTAAAATACACTCTCGGTTGCCTTTTTTTTTAAGAATGTTGACAGCTCACCTTTGTTGGTTTGCTCACTATCACAGAGAAGTTGTGATGGAACAGGCGCAATGTACTTCATAGGATGCGGTTATAATGCTTTTCCTGTTGGATCTGAGTATGCTGACTTCCCACACATGGATGACAAACAGAAAGACAGAGAAATAAGGAAATTCAGATACATTGTACATGCGGAGCAGAATGCCTTGACATTTAGGTATGAAATTCATTTGCATGTCTTTTTTTGAAAATGTAGCAAGGGCTTAAAAAAAAAACACATGGCAAGGGTTAGTTGAAATTAGTTTTCTTTTAGCTTAATTTATTTCCTTTTTTTTAATTCTAAGAATATTCTTTTCAGAAGTATAATTTTTATTATATCGGCTGTTTGCTGCCTGACCTGACGCCATTGTCAGAGGTCCTCCAGGCCTTGAAATTTGCTGAGCGAGCCTATTTTTTTTCTCGTCTTCCTTGTCTCCAATATAAAACTGCTTGAAGTTTGTCATTAGGGTCTTCTGTATTTCCAAATTGTAAGATATCCTTTATTTTCTAAATCTAGAGCACGCGTATCTATGAATATATAGATTTTATTCTGAACCAAATTGCTTTAACATGGCTTTTGTTGGAGATGATAACTGGCATTATCTTCCTTTAGATGTTAATCTAGATCGTTTCCACAAACATTTCTCCGTTTACCATTAAGGGAGTGATCTTAGGGGATTCAAAACTGGGTAAGACAACTTTTGTCCTTGAAGAGCTTATAGTGCTCGTCAATGTAAGGCTGCGTTCAAGCTAAGATGATGGGTTCTCTGGGAAAGGCCAACACAAAGTCCTGTGGAAATTCAGAGACTGTGACAGATGGAGGGGCAGTGAGAGGGAAAACTATAAGGAGGAACTGGCATTTGAGCTGAGTTTTGAAAGTCTGGTAGGATTGTGGCAATTGGAGATGCTTACTTGAAGGGAAGCTATTCTTGCTTCAGATAGCACCAGATGCTTCAAGACCATCTTATAGGTATATTAAGTAGACCAGATGCGTAAAATTCTGTTGCCCTGATCTATGCAAACAGAATGAGTCTGAACTAGGGAGATGGATCTGGAAGGCTGGCAGTGGTGTAAGACAGCTGACTGAGAGCAGTGGAAACCATAGAACCAGCAAATCAACTCCTGTAGCCTCAGATGAGAGGCTTCCTTAGTGCTAAACTACCCCAGCAAACAATTCCTCTGTTCTTGTCCTTGTGCTCATCATTACAGATTTACTTGCTTTATTTATATGGAAGCATGAATCTGTCAAAGCCAAGTGTTTGTTAAAGTAAAGTATCCTGTCTCAAGGAGAAAGTAAAGGAACTATAACTCAAAGCAGAATTTTATTTATTCATTTATCAATTTAACAGGCATTCATTAAATATCCAGTAGGTACTACATAAGGGTCAGATCTTTTGACTCCCGCGATGAGCTAATGTCTAATCTGTCATGGTAAACTCGCAAGGAAGATGTTAGTTCTATCCCCTAACTGTGGCATTACAGAGTTCTTAATGTAGAAAGCATTGTTCTTGCTCTCCTTCCCTCCCTCTTTCAGTGTCTGTCTTTTCCCATTTTTATTAGTAATCTAATACCGAACATCTTACCGATCGCTTAGAATAAATAAATGAATTTTAATTATAATAACTGTCATATTCAGATTGTATGTTAACATTTTATGAGTTTATATATTTTGTGCATTCACTAATTTGGCAAGAATAAACTTTATTATTGTTTATAATGTAAATCTGTTTTAAAATCAGCTCAATTTTAGTATTTAAGGATTTCTCTGAATATAACTCTCCTTTTGGAAGCTATCTTTCTAATATTTATAAATTTTTTGTAGGTGTCAAGAAATAAAGCCAGAAGAAAGAAGTATGATTTTTGTCACAAAGTGCCCATGTGATGAGTGTGTACCTTTAATTAAAGGTGCAGGCATAAAACAGATTTATGCCGGAGATGTAGATGTTGGAAAAAAGAAGGCAGACATCTCTTACATGAGATTTGGGGAACTTGAGGGTGTTAGCAAATTTACGGTAAGCAGACACACATTTTTTTTCAAGTATACTTTCTATTATATTGTCAGGTACCCTGCTGAATATTTTAAATTAGTGATTCCCATACTTTTAAAGAGTTCCGACAAACTGTTATTACTGAGTTTATTTTTATGTGCAAGCACTCACCTTATTGCAAATGTTCAGCTTAAATTCTCTGTCTTATGAATGTATAGGTTTCTAGAGAGTTGCATAGTCTTGACTTTACAAATCTTGAATTAATGGTCCCTTTGGTGCCATCTGGTGGCTAATAAAAGAAAATCCCTGACCCACCTCTTCCCTCGCCCTTCTGGTTTGCAGGCTACATAGAGGTGAAAATAGTTTAGGATTACCCAAAAGACAGGGACTTACACACACACACACACACACACACACACACACACACACACACACGTGTGCACTCACGACACGTTTCTCATGGGAAAAATCAGAAAAAGAAGTGATTTAATATTTGATATATCAAAAAAATTCCTGAAGTAGTTCATGGAAAACTTAGAACTTTAACTGTTTCACTATGTAGGGGTTTTTTTTAACTTCTTTTCAGAAACAATCTCAAACATACAGAAAAGTTACAAAACGCTACAAAGAACTTTTTTTCCCCAGAAACCCTTGAGAGTAGCTTGTTGATATGATAACCAGATCATTCTCAAATAATTTATTACGTATTTGTTCAAACAGGAGATTTTCCTACAAAACCATAATACAGCCACAAAACTCGGGAAATTATCATTGATACATTACTGCCATTTCATCCACAGATGCCAGTCAAAGTTCACCAGTTGTCCCAGCGTTCTATAGAGCAAAAGGACCCTACCCAGAATCATATACTGCTTTTTAATAATTCTGGCATTTAATGTAACATTTATATACAAGAATTTGCAGTGGGTATAAAAAGCATATACTATAACTGTTTATAAATTTCAAGTTTATGGGGCGCCTGGATGGCTCAGTGGGTTAAAGCCTCTGCCTTCGGCTCAGGTCATGATCCTAGGGTCCTGGGATCGAGCCCCGCATCGGGCTCTCTGCTCAGCAGGGAGCCTGCTTCCCCCTCTTTCTCTGCCTGCCTCTTTGTCTACTTGTGATCTCTCTCCTCTCTGTCAAATAAATAAAATCTTTAAAAAAAAAAAAATTTTCAGGTTTACCAGGGCGCTTGGGTGGCTCTGTTGGTTAGGCAACCGACTCTTGATTTCGGTGCAGGTCATGATCTCAGGGTCATGAGTTTGAGCCCCACGTTGGGCTCTGCCCTCAATGGGGAGTCTGCTTGAGATTCTCTCCTCTGTCCCTCCCCCCCAAATAAATAAATAAATAAATATTAAAAAAATATTTCCAGTTTACATTCCTGTTTTGAGTCCACAGTGCCTGGAACATAAGGCACCAAAAAGATATTTTTTAAACTGTCTATATATATGTATACATACACTTATATATTTATAATTTATATTTAAAAGTTTAAAACTGTAAAACACATTGTCTAGTTTCTGTGTGTGTGTAAAGTATCATAAATATTTACCCTTTTTATTTTTGTCATTAATTTTTTTTATCCCAGTTTTATTTAAAGTTTATCATTATTTTTAAAAGAAAAGGAGGGCCCTGAAAGAAAGGAGAGATGAGAGAGGTGCCTCTTTTGTGAAAGTAAATAAACAGAAGCTTACATCCAGCTAGTCAAAGGGAAATCTCCTAGTTCTGTTTTTGTTTTCTGTGTCTTCATTCCTCCTGAGGAGTGGGAAGAAATAGGTTTTTCACATTCTCTCCATAAAGATTAAATGACCTAGCTCTTCGGGAGTGTGACTGACAGATTAAGTGAATTCTGAAATATGTTGCTTACTGGTGGGTTTGAGTAGCTTTGCCACTGTGAAGAGCATGAAGAGATCAGAAGAAGGGAAGATACGGTGACAGAAACAGGGCAGTGAGTCCCCTGGGCAGAGACGGGCCAAGACCCACTAGGGGTACCCCGCTCAGGTGCACGTGGTTCTTCTTTGTGCTCCTTCCAGTGACAGTTAGCTCTCTCCACCTTCTCATCCTTTCCCTCCTCTGGCCTGGTTTGCAATTTGATGTAAATGGTTTCAACTACCTGCTTCACTAAAATGCCTACTTTCGTAAATACAAGTGACTAACATTCTAAATTTGAACGTCACTAATGGTTATACTTCTTTTTAGATTGTCGAGTAGTATAGGAGTATCCAAAAAATGATATTTTTAATTGTGAAGCAAAGTGAAATTAATTTTGTTTGAAAATGTTGTGTTTTTCTCTTTGAGGTGTTACCATATACCTTGAGATAATTGGTATGTTCTGTGGGATTGTTGCAGACTAGGTTAGGGCTGAGCAACACTGTTTCCAGGAATAGATTTTACCAGTGTAAGCCCATGTCCATTATTCAAAGCCACTTTTTTTCTATTTAATACATGTGGATTTTTCTTTATTAGGTCATATTACTTTTTTTTTATTATAAAAGTAATATATGCTCAATGTAGAGAACTAAGAACCTAAAAAAAAAAACAGATATTCTCTGACAACTTACACTGTTAACCACTGTTAACACGTTGTTTTATTTTCTCTGTCATTGATAATTCTTCAAAGATGAAGATGGAACTTGTTTTCACCATTCCCCTGTTGTGAGGCACCTAAATGGCTTCTAAGTTTCTTAATTTAGAAATACTCTTTAATGGTTATCCTTAAATATACATTCAGGGTTATTAGTTTTTACTTTGCCCAAATTAATAGATTTCAGTGGTTTGACATGTTTTGAAACATTCTTTTTTTTTTTTTTTTTTAAGTTTGTATATAGTTTCCCACCCTTTATAAATCCTCTTTTTCCTGGTGCTCCCATTTCTATAGGCAACCAACCAGTTCTAAATGTCCTTCCTTTCCAAAGACTTTTTTACACAGGGCAAAAGGTTTGTCTGGTATCTCATTCCCCCACAAGGATCATGATATTAGCTAGTCGATCTGTTGAACTCACTAGTGCTTATGGAAGAGGACCTGGGTACTGCACACTGAAGGTACTGCGCCTTTCCAGAGATAGTGCCTAATGAGGCCTTTTTGGTCAAGTCATTAGTGATTCTGATGATGGGGACTTCTAGCCAAGTGAGAAAGGAAGGGCTGTGCCATGAGGTACTGATTACACTCAGTTTTTCTTCTCAGCTGTTCCAGGCTTCTCGGTACTATCTGAGAACCCTCAGGCTTCCCTCTTTCCTTCTGAATGGTTGAGATGGAAAACTGAAATCAGAGGAGATATGACCCATGGTGTAATATGACTATATTAAAAGGCAAGATAATATTGGTCATGTTTTCATTCTTTAATATCTAGGTCTTCTGTAGCTATCATAAGATGCTGTAGGACCTGGAGATAGAATGTGGTGTGGCAGAAATTCTATAATGTTGAGCAGACAGATTCAGGTTTTAATTCTGTTGCTGCCCTCGGTGTGTAACCCTGGGCATGTCACTATACTTTGCTGGTCTTCCACTTCCTTACCTCTAAAATAAAGGTAAAGGGTTTTAAAGTTTCTTCCTTCTCTAAGAATATTGATTTTGATCCCAGAAGTCATATCATTCAGCGTCATTATTAGGGCTTGGTTGGTATGAACATGCTCTTTTTTTTTTTTTTAAGATTTCATTTATTTATTTGACAGAGAGAGACACAGCGAGAGGGGGAACACAAGCAGGGGGAGTGGGAGAGGGAGAAGCAGGCTCCCCACTGAGCAGGGAGCCCAACGTGGGGCCCGATCCCAGCACCCCGGGATCATGACCTGAGTCAAAGGCAGACGCCTAACAACTGAACCACCCAGGTGCCCCACTAACTCTTTTTTTTTTTTATATTAAAAAATAAAATGTTTTGATATTTGACAGCAGGGTGCTGAAATGCTATTTATTAAATCCTTCTTAAACATACATGTAAAAGATTTGTGCCCTCTTACAGTGGCAGCTGAATCCATCAGGAACTTGTGTTGGTGAACGGAATGAGCCTGCAAGCAAAGAGAGTAAGTATTTAAAAGTCTCATTAAGCTTAACTTTGTTGTTGAGAAGAAAGGTTACATAGAGAGTTCTAATGTTGTGGTTGTCAACAGAGCATGCTCTTTTTGCGGCTAGATTTTTGCCATTCAATTTGTTCACAAACATTTGTGTATCTACTATATGCCAGGTTCGATGGAGAGTGCTGGTGTGTAATCAGTCCTATAGAATCTGCAGTTTAATACAAATAATCATGTACACATTGAATATATAAATTAAATGTATAGGAAAGACTAAACAACCATGCTCTTCTATACCAAACTAAAGCTTGGTGGACAGTTAGAAAGGGATAATGTGTATAATTAATACAGATGGCTGTAGAGCCAAAGTAAAGGCACATTTGTAGAGATTGGCCAGAGAATGGAAATCCTCTGGTTATTTGAATAATCTAACTAAAGTCATCATAGCTATCATAAATGAATTACTAGTCTTCATAGTTTTATTATTTGCATATTAACAGATATTTTTAATGTAATGTCATCTTGGGGAGATCTTGCAATTCCTTAGGTATATAATTTTGATCATTAGTTATTGCTACACATTATTATCTTTAGAGATTTATTTATTTGAGAGAGAGTGCGGGGGCAGGGGGGAGTTTGGGGGAAGGGGGTGAGGGGAGGAAGGGAAGGACAGAGAGAGAGGGAGAGTCTTAAGCAGACTCTGTTCTGAGAGCAGAGCCCTGCATGGGGCTCAGTCTCATGATCCTGAGATCATGAGCAGAAACCTGTGGCTCAACCGACTGCGCCCCTGAGGTGCCCCCACAGTATTATATTTAAACATAAGCTGTGTTATCTAGCTGTTTGGATTCTAGGTAAATGGAAGTTTACTATAATAAGTAAAAAATTTTTGATAATAACAAGGATTTCATTACTCTGAAAAATCAGAAAATGAAGAGGTCTTTATGAAAATAATTTCTATTCTATAGTTTCTGTGTAAATACCTTGATTATCTCTGTTCTGAATTTAGCTTTATTTATTTAAGTAGTATATTTTTTATTTGCAATCTGGAAAAAAAAATAAATACCCACTCTATCTTTTGAAAAATTTATCAGGGAAAAAGAGTGAAAAAATAGAAAGAGTGAAAAAATAGAAAGAAAAATATATATGGATCTGATTAAAGAATGTGTTTTCAGTAACAGTGTTTGAGAGGGTTATAAAATTAAGAACATCTGGTCATCAAAAGATATCATTGAAAGAGTACAAAGGCGAGCTATATACTAGGAGATATCTGCCACATACAATCAATAAAGGACGTGTATCCAGGGTTTGTTGTACCTACATCACTAAGGAAAGGAAGACATGCTGCTCCCCTAGCAGTCCTGAGATTGGAAGGAGAGGTTGTGGGAGGGAGAGGGCAGGAGGAAGGCTTCTGCTTTGTTGGCGATGTTTTCATTATTGACCTGGGTGATGGTCAGATGTAGGTTTGCTTTGTGACTGTTCGCTGAGCTGCAAGGTCGTGTTTTGTATATATTTTTGAGCAAATGTTTTATATCAACAAAAAATCGTCCTATCTCTCTTTCAATTTTTGTAACAGCTTTACTGTGATAGAATTCATATATCATTAATTTGCCCTTTTAAAGTATAGATTTCAGAGTTGAGTGAATCCACTTTTTAACAGCGCAGACATTGTACTGCCTGAGTGGGTTATCTAGAATCTGTTCTTCAGCAGTTGAGAATTTGATGGTAAAATAAAATGAATGTTCCTTTTGAACTTAAGCATTGTTTTGATCTTACAACCGCTATGACTTTAATACCCATCTGTTTGAAGTGACGTTTTCCTGATATTAAGTTCTTCTTGATCAATAGATGGTGTGTTGAGACCCTCACCTCCGGGTGAAGAACAGCACCAAAACAAAAAACTGTGTCTTGGAAACCACTAAGAAGTCCTGTCTAAACTGGAGTGAGGCCTCGAGAATTTGTATTTGCACTTTTAAAATTCAGCCTTGTTAACTCAGAAAATAAGGGTGGATTTTGTGAATAACTGAGAAAAATTGTAAGGAAGCTAATTTATTACTACCGTATGGATGATGTTAATGAGAATATTTTTATTTTAGATTTGCGTATTTTCCAGAATATGGTGGTATGTTCTTTTATTACATTAAATGAGGTAGCAGTGATTTAATGAGACAAATTTAATCAGCCATAGAGGTTAATTTCTCCTTGTCTTAGCTTTATATTAGCCAGTTTTTTGAAAGGGGCTGGTTCACTGGAGGTCACATCTCAGCAGAGAATTATACACCTTTTAAAAAATATTAATTCCTTCAGATTATGAAGGTGATAGTAAACTGCTCCAGGGCAATAAATGATGACCTAGCCATTTTTAAGTCAGTGTATGGCTCACCAAAAGCTCACATTTATACCTAAAGCTTCTTAATAATCAGAATTTAATTAGGATTGAATCATAAATAATGAAAGTGGCATACCAGATCCCCATTATAAAAGTATATTCCTACCAATGTTACTAATTTTTAAAAAAATCTCTCGATATGTAGAAATAACAATGATTTGTTGGACTAGGGTGTTAAATCACTGATTTGGGGTAGCAGTAGAAAGAGACTGTTATTCTGAGGCAGTATTGCCATTTGATATCACTGACTCTTGAAATCACTAATAACAGCAAATTTGCTTATGATGTTAACGGTAAAGAAATATTTTAGTCTGCAATATTGAAACAATCCTTTGTCAAATTCCATTCATAAATGCTACCCATTTTTCCCTTCATACAGTTAACAGAGTGTCTCATGGCTTTCAATGGAAGATCTTTTAAAAATATTCGTAAACCTTAAGAATACTGAAAATCTCCAGTAAACATTATGATCAGTTCCTTTACATTCCAATTTGCTATTTGTGAGACCTCTCATTTTTATTTCCTGAGAAACTTTCAAAAAATTAGCCCAAAGCTGAAGGTACGTGTTTTGCACTTTCCTAGAATTAGGGAGGGAATGCAGAGCCCAGGGCCCACAGGCCTGGGGGGGGGTGGACATCCCGCAGAGCACCTGCCTTGGCTGTGTAGAGATCATCAGATTTGCCTCTGCTGTTGTCCCCAACTCTTCCACAGCACCACATGGCCTCACAAGGCCTCCTACCAGTTTCTCAGAATTGTATACAGGACAATCCAAATGTTGGCTGACGTCCCTATTTGTACAGCAGCCGGCTTAGGTCCACTGGGAGCTCAAAGTCCTCATACTAGGCAGTTGAGAACTGCCATAAATATTGAGAGGGGAAAAAAAAAATATTGAGAGGGGAGGAAAGATATCCTTAGAGATAACTAAGGCTGATTTGAAAACTAGTAGTTAAGTATTATAAAATAGTTATCAATATGAAAATACTGAGATTTGCTTACATTATTACATCCCAGTTGCTTCAATATATGATTTATACAAGCTTAAATTCATGTTAGAATTTTGTTTTTTTACTAATACGTCATCCACACCAAATGTTTTATAAACCAATCAGCAAATATTTCTTAAGACCCAAAAGCCTGGTATACTGTCAGGCTTATGGATTTATGTGTTGGACATTGAAGGGATATCAGAAGGGGGAAACATAAAATGAGGAAACATAAAATAGGGAAAACTAGGATTAGGAACTGGGAAAATTGATATTTCCAACCACTATGAAAATTTTCATGAAAATGCCATATTTCCTTCTTTACAACTGGTCAGTTTCCAACATTTATTGAGAAATTCCTGTGTAGTACCAGAGAAAAGCTCAGTGACGGCAGGAATATACATATATATATATATATATATATATGTATATGTATATGTATACACACACACACACACATACATGCATATATTCATATTTATATACATATATACATATAAATTATATGTATATAAATTTTATATATATATAAAAATATATAAATTTTTTAAGCTGATGAATCCAATGCCTATGATAGTGCCTGGCACATAATAGGCATTCAATAAGTATTTGTTGATTGACTGAATGACTGCTGGACACTGGCTAGACCCTGGAGATGAGATGTGTAAGAAGAAGCTCACAGTCTAGTAGAAGACAGAAGCATGTAACCAGGTAATGGAGACCGATTCTCAGAGTGGGGTCCCTAGACCAGCAACATTAGCATCACCTGGGGACTTGTTAGAGATGCAAATTCTTAAGGTCCGCTGAGACTTGTTGAATCAGAAACTGGGCATAGGGCCCCGCAATGTGTGTTTTCACAGCTCTCCAGGTGCTTCTGATGACCTTGGAGGTTGGGAACCACCCTGTGAATGCAACTATAGGAAGCTTCTAATGTATGTAATTAAAACTACTAGAAATAATAAGAACAACTCTGTATTGCAAGGAAATTAGGATGTGTTTTTAGCTAAGGAAAGGTATGAGGTATGGAGATGTATTTTAGCTAAGGGAAAAGAAAGTAAATTTTGCCCTAAAGTAAAGCTGATTATTTCAGAATGGTAATTACAGAATGGAGAAGAGAAAAAGGACAAACTAAGGAAATAGAAGTTTGGGAAAAGAAAAAGAGGAAGGAAGGAAAGGAAGGAAGGGAAGGAGGGAGGAAGGAAAGAAAGAGAAAGAGAGGAAGGAAGGAAGGAAAAAAGAAGACAGGAAGGAAAGAAAGAAAATTTGTAAAAAAGAAAGAAAGAAAATTTTACCTTTTGTAGTCATGTTGGCTAAAAATTGAATTGTTATAAGGGTTTTTAAAAACAATAAACTTGCTTTTTTGTTTTAAGAGCTTGCTAATGTAATTTTCTTTCATTTGCTAAAAGGACAAAGTTTTCTTGGACTCTTAGTCCGCTCTTGATAAGATATTATGAATGGTTTTCTTTACCTTTTAAATAATCTGCCTGGAAAGCAAAGATGTTTTGCTTAAGTAATTTCCTGTGCTATATGTTGTCTTTATCAGATCTTTGATTACTTAACTGAGTGTTAACATTAAGAACTGAATTTTCCTTAAAATGATGTAACCTTTTGTATTTGCCTTTAAAATCTTTTGTCACTTAGTTAAATAGATAATTATTATTTCAAATTATCTGTGATCCTATTTAGTCAAGTGTCCCAACCTTTTTATATTTTTAACAAACATTTCAAAATCAATTTCTAAATAAAGTTTCTTGATGAGGAAATTAAGTTGGAATTTTTGAGAGGGTCCATGGAATATCTCAAAAGATTTGTTTTCTTTCTTTATAAAAGAGAGATGCTAAATGAATTGGTTTATGTGATATGCTAAATTACATGGGAAATGTTGTCAAATAAGAAATATCAAGCTTTCTTTATGTTGTGTTTATACGGATATCTGTTTTAAGTGTTCCAAAAATTATATGAAATTCCTAAAAATCAGATGTCCAGGATGATGTTACCACTGTAACTCTAGCTATTATCTTAAAATGTTTTATGTACCAGATATAATCAGATTTTCTTGTCAGTTGCATTGTAATGAACTCTATCAGATCTTTATGGCCATTTTTAAGTCTTTTATCATTTACAGACAGTTATTGTTTCACTCAGATGCTTTTGTAAAAGTTTTCCTGCAAAAGTGCTTCATCTTCAAGGAAATTCATGAAAGGACTCTAACAAGTACTGTAGGATATAGATTTCTGATAACTTTCAGAGCATCCAGCTGATCTGGGTAAGAATTTCCAGAACTAAAGGAAAAACTGGATTCAAACAGAACAAATATTAATTACATGGGACCGAATGAACATGGGACTGAATGAACTGAGGAAGATAATCATGATTGCTTATGACTTTTTGTTTGGCCATTGCTGGTTTTTTGTTTTTCTTTTTTTAATGTTTGGTTTTTCTAGATATCAGGAAAACTTCTCTTTTCTCTTAAATTACCTATGATTTATAGCAATTTGTTTAATTATTCCTTTATAAGCAGAATTGAAATAATTACTTTTTCTCCCCGCCTCATGCCTCCAGCATTTAAAAACTGTTAGTGAGTATTCTTATTTTTATGGAAATACAGTTATTTGCATAATTTCAATAAGAATCTATTCTTACAATGAGCATGAGTGGAAACATTGGTTACATTACTAAGGCTTTGACTGGAATGTCATATATGATAGAGATACACAGACTCAGATATGACCAGACAACTTTAAGAAACTAAGGTTGACTTTATAGAGCCAATAAACAATAAAGCTCCTTGGAAAAAGAGGTCTAGTAACTTGCTTACAGGGTTCCCAGCAGCCTTCTGTGAGTGAGGAAGGTTACTTCCTGGCCGGTTCAGGAACCTCAGGATATTGTGGAGACCTTGAGAAAAGAGGAATTCACCCAGATTTATAAGTATTGGAGGTGAAGTCTGATGGCAAGTGCTGGGCTTGGCTTCCTAGCCTTGAGAGGCTTTTAATAGTTCCATCTGAAAAAAAAACTTCCTTCTGAGATTCCTTATGAAAAATTCCATCAAAGCAGATTTAGAAGAGCCCATCTCGTCTGATTGTTATTTTTGCTACACTTATGTAAATTGGCCAAATGTATTGAAATTAGATTTAATTTGCAAACAAATTAGTCTTACCATGATTATCTTTGATAGAAAAATGATGTTTCAGTAATACACTATATAAATATCAGATTCTAGTGCTGTTAATTAGTTTGAGGTTTAGTTTTCCACCTGTAAGATGGAAAGATCCATGGATCCTGAATTCTAGTTTCCTCCGATATTTGGCTATAGCTGTCTGAACTAACCTTTCCAATTTTCTCCTACTTTTGACTTGGAATCATGAAGAAAAAAACTGCCCTTTTCCCCAAAGCCTGGCAAACTGACGGTGAACAACTTGATATAAACTTCAGAGAAATGGCCATAATAACCCATGTTTAGACAATCTTTATGCCTGCTGCTGTGTGTGCCACTCAAAAAGTGTTCCTGAGTACCCGGTGATGTTATCAGAGACATTCAAACTGCAGAAGATGCTTTGACCCTGACTTCTAGAAATTTTCTTTTTTTTTTTTTTCCTAGAAATTTTCTTGACTGGCTGCCGCTGGGCTCAGAAGCTGGTTTATAATTTGTTCTAATCATTAACCTTTGTTTTTCTTTTGTTTCCATAGAAATGCCTTATTAAAAATTTCTCGCACAATATAGGCCTTATATGGGGAGCCCAGTTACATCACCACCTCCTAAAATAGGACACAACTGCTTAACTGAACTGAACTATTTTCAAGACTTAGAGATTAATTCAATGAAATAGTAAAGCAATCTACCAACTCAGTTACTGGATTATGAAGCTTCTTGCAGTTTCAAAGGTAGGTCTGAAGGGTAGCAAAATATGCCACTCCAAAATATGGATTACGTTAGCATAAGGATTATATTGAATTAAAATTATTTAAGAAATACCCATTACAAGAAGGACACTCCTTTGTCCCCCTAAAAGCAGGAAATAAATTCCCTGTGTGACAGGGACCTTCCCTGCACCCGGAGAGTAAAAGCACCCTTATCACCCGAGAGAGGGGACTCAGGACTGAGAAAGCTGTATACACCACTTTGTCACTTCTTCATTAATTTGCCTACCCCAAGCCCAAACCCCTTTGTCAGCTCTTCACAAATCATTGTTTCTTTGTTTTTTGAAACATATAAAAGCTGCCTGCTTGGTCACTTCTTTGAGTCTCATATTTCTATGCACCCCTATTTGTACGGAATTAAATTTGTTTTTCTCCTGTTTATTTGTCTTATGTCAGTTTAATTCTTAGGCCAGCCAAAGAACCTAGAAGGGAAGAAGGGAAAATTTTTCTTTGCTGACACATCTTTGCTACATTTGCTTTCAAGGGCACATCAGTGGTTCCTGAAAGAACATTCATGCTTATTGCCAGCCCAGCACTGTTTTAGAGGCCCAGCCTCTCAGGACCATTACCCAGAGAGCTATGATTATGCCTGCTTCTAAGAGATACTTTGAGCCAGTCTGCTTCATTTACTTTATTACCCTTTGCCAAATTTCTTCATTCTCCTTAGCCTGTGATACTTTCCCTATTGGGAAATGGTACCTAGCTGCTCTAACCTGGGTGACCCAGTTCTGGCTAGCAGAGAAGGCTTCTTGGGTCAGAGTCTATGTGGGTTTTCTAACTTCTCTGCGGTTGAACAGACTGGTCTGCCAGTTCCACTGTGGCCGTTGTGCTCACGTAGTGAAGGAAGTGTCCTAACTGGGATTGTGGGTGGCTGCCTCCTCCCCTCCCCTGAGAAGGAATTCTTAGTTGCAGCTCAGGCCACCTTTATAACTTGCTGACTCCGGAACTCAGGCCTCTGTTATCTCAGACCACCACGTGGATATATGATGCCATTTATTCATCTCCTGAGCACCTCCATGCTAAACACTGGGCGAGGCTCTCCACTCCCAATGGAAACAGCGTAATTGGCTTTGGACAATTTTTAAACTAGAAGAAATTAAGTTTTCTCGCCAAAAATCATAACATTGAATTTTGAGAAGTTTAAGGAATTTGTTCAGCAGCAGACTGAATCCATAATCTTTATTTTCCAGAGTTGACCATGTGCTTTATCTCTAAGCACAAGTTTAAAGCTGTGCATTATTCAAAATCCTACCTGAATGATGTATCAGAAAACCCTTTACTGATATTTTAGAACATTCGTACTAGCTTTGCTAGATTTTTGTCTTTTGTTTTTTGAACACCAGAAAATTTGCGTAGATGAGGGTTTCCCACACCTTGATTCTGTTGGCATTTTGAGCCCGATAATTCTTTGCTGTGAGGGCTTGTCCCCTGCATTGTAGAACATTTAGCTGCAGCCCTGGTCTCCACCCACTAGATGTCAGTAGCAACTCCCCATCCAGAAGCCAACCTAGTGTTCCTTAGAGGGTAAAGTTACCCCCAGCTGCAAGCCACTGACATAAGCCAGCAAGTAAGTGGAAGTGTGGATTTTACTACACATGCCTTACAGTATCAGGCGAAAGGACCATTTCATCTAGTATAACCTTGACACCCGAGGCCATTTTTATGGCCAAGTACCAAAATTTAAAGATGACAAATCCCACTGTATCATCTTCAAATCTTTTAAAGAACTTAGCTGTAGGGTGAATAAATCAAAAGCAGTTTGCTATCTTCTCCAGTTTTAATTTAGAGGGAAAATGTTATAACGTATAGCTTCTGCTTGATTTTGTTTGTTCATTTTTTCAGATTACTGATCCATGTGAATCAGCCAGACCATTTTGTAAACCCCCTCAACCTGCAATAATTTTTTCCACCTGTTTCTGAAAGGTAGTGGAATATCTACAGAGTTGCACCTAGCTGGGCTAGTCATCAATCAATCAAAAGTTCACTTGTGGGGTGGGATTTGGTCATAGCTGGATGTCCTACAGAACCAACCTGACTTGCTTCCCTCAGGAGCAGAGAATTGAGTCTATTATAATTGCCTCCCAGCATAGAAAAGTGACATACCTGCGACATGGCCTCGGTTGGCATACATGCTGTGGTTCCTTTTGCAAGGATAGAGCACATTGTTCAGCATGATCAAATTTTCTCTTATTGGTTGACCAGTAGGCCTTTCCTTTCTTGTATCAGCATTTGTCATATATCTTAAAGTCATTGAAAAGAATTTTTTAATTCTTTTTTTTTTTTTTAAGTATATTCCACACCCAAAGTGGGGCTTGAACTCATGACCCTGACATCAAGAGTTGCATGTTCCACCCACCAAGCCAGCCAGGTGCCCCTAGAGTCACTGATATTTTTAGTGCAATTACTGCTGACCATTAAAAATCCAATGGATCTATTTAATACTGTACAGAACTTTTCTATCATTTAGGCTGATTTTTTTAATATCTTGTCCCCAAGTAAAACAAGCCCCATTAGTATACCAGTTGAAAATGAGGCCCATTTAAAATGGAACATCCTACATTAAAATATGTAGAAGCTGGTCCATAAATGTATTCACTGTGTTCAATGAACTGCATATAAATAGACTCAAATTTCAAAGGAACTCAGATCTCATCTGTGTAGCACACTCTCTCCAAATCTGGAAGTAGGAGAATCTCGGAAGTGAGGTGACTTCTTAAATACTAGCTAAGAATGTCCCAAGGGCCTAATCGAACAGCGTCAGGATTTTTTCACCCCACTTTCTCAGTTTTGTTTCTAATGTAAGCACACATTTGACATGTTGGTTAATTTTACAGTAATAAATTCAAGGACTCCCATTATTGTCAATTTAGTCAATTTTTAGTAAAATTACACCTACACATTTTAAATGATAAATAGCTCTATAAACCTTACTTCAAAGCAATAGCCTCCCCCTGTCCTATATATCACAAAGGCAACCAGGCTTAAGTGTTTTAACTGATTCTTTTGCATTTATCTCTATATGTCCCAATAACATGCTTGTGTTGAACCTTACTAGTTTTCAGTTCTAGGCATTGCCTTTTGAATTTCCATCATGGAAGAACTTTCTTTCACCTCACTCCCCTCTCCATACACTTCCCTCTCTCCATATTTGATACTGTTGCATTTTTGCTTTGGTTGCATTGTGTTAGCTGTTATTATGACTATGTAAATGCTAATCACAGCTCTTCCTGTTGTGCACTAGGATTCCGTTTCCTTTCCTTATTGAATTTTCCTGAATTTAAAAATTGCCTTTTGGGGAGCTTAGGTGGCTCAGTAAGTTAAGCAACTGACCCTTGATTTTGGTTCAGATCATGATCTCAGGGTGGCGAGATGGAACCTGCATTGGGCTCCACACAGCACATGGAATCTGCTTAAGATTCTCTCTCTTCCTCTCCCTCTGCCCCTCCCTGCCCCACTCGCACGTGCTCTCTCTTAAAAAAAAGGTTGCCTTTTTTTCGGTCTCAGTTTTCTATTTTACTACTAATCTGTAGCCAAACTTGTCTCAAAGTTGTGTATCTCTCAATATATTCAAGCACATTGGGTATCCTAAAAAAATTCTTTTTATTGAAGAAATCCCTCTTAGAGCCTCTGTCCACTTCCAGTCTGGACCAGTTGCTCACTAGAAGTGCTGCACAGGTGTCTTCTGGGACCCACCCATCACAACTCCCCCAGAGATCCCCTCTTTCTAGGAACCCATGTCTTTATTTGGTGGGGCATAGTTTTCAGAAGATTCCTGAGAAAGGGTACATGGTAGTAGGATGACTGTCAGATAAGGCTGTTGGTGAGGAGCAGTTTTGATACCATGAGTGGTGTCTTTCTTTATTCTGCCTTCACGTTTAACTGATAGTTTGGTTGGGTATAGAACTGTAGATTGGGAATAATTTTCTCTTAGAAATTGGAAGGCATTGTTTCATGATTCTCGTTACATGACTAGAGTGAGTTTTAAGGTCTGGGTTGGAGCCCTAGGAACCAGGATACAGCACCAGGTGTGTGGAACAGTGTAGAACAGAGAGCACAGCGTCATACGGAGCAGCAGCACCCCCCCCGCCCCCCCCAGCCTCACCTCCACAGGCACAGCTTCCAAAATGCTGCCGTTTCCTCCTCCATTCTCTTTGTCCTGTAAGCTTATGTTTAAAATAAAACAAAAATCCTTTACTTTCATTTCAGTGATTTTGGTGAAGAAAAATAGAGGTAAGTCATATGTTCCCATCTCCATTTTTGTCTTTTTTGTAACGTTTTTGGCTTTAAGCATCAAATTCCTTTCCCACAGTCATTTTAAATATTTTTCACTAATATATTTCGTACAAATAGCCACCCCATAACATCATTCTACATCATTTCCTTGGGGATGAGCCCCAAAGACACTGTGTTAGAGTAGTGCGTGTTCTTCCACCAAGGGCTAGTTTTAAGACTTCACAGAGATGAGGAGTACCTGAGGAAGATTTTCTAAAAGCAACCTTTGTGGATAAAGAGTCAAATCTCGTTCACTATCCCTGTAGCATCTGGATGTACTTCCATTTGTCACTTCTGATTTCTCATTTTGGTTCTAGTGTTGAGCTCTGATCTGTGCTGGAATTGGTCCTCTAGGTGGGCTCAGGCTCCAGTTTAATTCAGACCCTGGCTGGCTCACCCTGCACCTCCAACCATCTACCCTGGCTACCGAACTTCCCCTGAAGCCTGAGCATTTACTTTATGAACACTTTTGACAATAACTCACAATACGAAAAGGAAAATATTGGCAAGGGAGGGCTACAATATTTAAAAAAATGTTTCTGAGACATTCGAGTGAAGTTTCAGTGTGCAACAGATTCATGGAATTTCAGTGATTTGTAATGATTATACACAATGGAAAAGCAGTGAAATGTCTGTTTTTACAATGGTACCATCAAGCATGATTTTCCTATGTGGTGGTAGAAAGAACTCAAAAGACTAGTGAGTATACATATCTACCACTGTGTAGCAGTTTTTAATTTTAATTTACCTCATAGAGTTATAGCTTTCATTTCTATAAGAATGACTATAACCCAGCAAGTTACTGTTCCTGCAAACCTCACTTGCCTTCCTTTGTCTGCCAGATCTTTTCAGCTTCTTTCTTTCTTTCTTTCTCTTTTTCTTTCTTCCTTCCTTCCTTTCTTTCTCTCTCTTTCTTTCTTTCTTTCTCTCTCTTTCTTTCTTTCCTTCTTTCTTTCTTTCTTTCTTTCTTTCTTTCTTTCTTTCTTTCTCTTTCTTTCTTTCTTTCTTTCTCTCTCTTTCTTTCTTTCTCTCTCTTTCTTTCTTTCTTTCTTTCTTTTTCTTTCTTTCTTTCTCTTTCTTTCTTTCTTTCTTTCTTTCTTTCTTTTTCTTTCTTTCTCTTCCTTTCCTTTCTCTCTCTCTTTCTCTCTCTTTTTCTCTCTTTCTTTCTCTCTCTCTCTCTTTCTTTTTTTCTTTCTTTCTCTCTCTCCCTCTCTTTCTCTCTTTCTTTCTTCCAAAAGATTTTATTTATTCATTTGGCAGAGAGAGAGCAAGCACAGGCACGGGGAGCGGCAGAAGGAGAGGAAGAAGCAGACTCTTCACACAGCAGGGAGCCCAATGTGGGGCTTGATCCCAGGACTCTGGGATCATGATGTGAGCCGAAGGCAGCCGCTTAACCGACTGAGCCACCCAGGTGCCCCTCAGATCTTTTCAGTTTGGTCAGCTTTATTTCTGTGCCAACACTTTTCTTTATGAACATGAATTCTATCTTTAGTAACACTAAGATACATGAGCATTGCTTCTAATGTTCCTGAATGTTATTTCTAAACCCATATAGCTTTTGGGAGAGAAGAAAGAAAGAAGGTGAGTCCATGTTGGTGCAGAAGCTCTTTGGTGATATAGCACAAAGTAATTTGTTAGGGAAAACACATGTCTTTCAGATAGATATGAGCCAGGACTTTTCTGGAATAACTCTCCCCCTCCCTCCCAGCCACTCTAGATGTTAAGGCAGTTGTGTTTCTGCAAGTTTCTACACTCAGAAATTGGGGTCCAGGCCAAGTTGAACAGGAGAAGCTGTGATCCCTCCCAAAGCTGACACCCATACATAAAGATGTTCAGCCTGGGTGGGGGGCACCTGGGTGGCTCAGTCATTGGACAGCTGACTTTTGGTTTCACTGGGGTCATGGTCTTTGGTTCCTGGGATTGAGCTCCCCATTGGGCTCCCTGTTTGGCAGGGAGTCTGCTTCAAGATTCTCTCTCTCCCTCTGCCCCTCCCCCTGCTTTCATGCTCTCTCTTTCTCAAATAAATAAATATATCTTTAAAAAAAAAAGATGCTCATCTTGGGATGTACCCCCAGGGCACAAGGTGGAGTAAGGAGACTCTTTGCCTGTAGAGAACATGGAATCAGAGCTGGCTCTTCCTAACAGGTGGAGGCACTGGGGGTGGTTCGAGCAGTTTGAAGTACCTTGGACAGTCTGATGTGCCAATCTCCAGAGTTTCAGAAAAAGAAAGCAAGAGCTAAACCAGAAGATGCAGAGGTACTCCGAGTGCCTAATGCCATGAAACCTTGAGAATGTTAAGCTCCTAAGCAGCGAGGCTCCTGCGTAGCATGCCACCACCTCTGGCCAACCTGGTTTCATCTGTGATCATGACCAGTGGGGGTGCTCTGGGCTCTTAATCTGAACATCCCAGGGACTCATCATGCCACCGACAAGTATTTCCAAGAGCTCACCGTGTGCCTGGCGCCCTGGTGAGCGAACCCAGACACACACCCTGCCCTCGTGGAGCTTACAGTCTGGCTGGGAGACAGACATAAATGCCCACGAAGAGAAAGGAAAGAACGGTGCATTTAGAAGCACAAGTGTCCTGAGAAAAATAGGCACATACCACTCCTGTTGTCCACTTCTTACAGATTTCTGGTACTACGCTTCTGAGGGCCCGCTCAACTGTATGTGGTGGATCCAGAAAGTTGTATTGGTTTAGGTTTTTGGAAAATACTACATGCGTAACCAAGAAATATTTGGGGAAGCATCTAGAAGGACAGAAGAACAATGATATTAAAAATGCAAATAACTATACTCTCAAATACAAGTATTTCTTTTGACAAGAAATTCTGCCATTCTTGGTTTGTTTTGACACTGAAGCAGCCTTATTAAAGGACACCGTTTCTCCTGAAATGACACACTTGAGTGCCATCTATGGAGAACTCAGACGCTTGTGGGGGTATTAGGTGGAAAGAAGTGTTTTCTTTTACAAAAAGCAGAAGTTTGCTGTAGGCCAGGCGTCTGGGCGACACACAGCTGGGCAATTGTGCTCCCCACGGGGCTGGCTGAAGTCACTCATGGCCACACACAACTGTGAGCAGGGCACAGCCAGACACTGGGACAGGAGGCTAGAGCAGCTTCATTCCAATTTCCGGTGTCTCAGCTTAGAGGCTGACACAGCGGGGGCCTTTCCAGGCATCTGTCCTTGTGGTCTTGCCAGCAGGGTAGACGGTCCCCGTTACTTGGTGGCTCAGGGCTCAAAACGGGAATGCTCCCAGGGGACACGCCCCATGTGCACATGCTCCACCAGCCTCCCCTTGCGTCAGGCTTGCTAAGGTCTCACTGGCCAATGCCAGTCCCGTGGCCACGCCCAGAGTCCCCATGAGAGGAGTCAGCACAGGGCATGAGAACCAGGACACGGGGTTCACTGGGGGCCCTGAAAGTGACGGTCTACCATGGCCACTGAGCACATCACAGAAGTTGATGCCAGTTGAGACTTACGCCACATGTCCTGGGCTCTGGGCAGAGTTCTCTCCCCAAGACCACTACTTGAAATGGAAATTTTTACTTCCCTCAAGCTGTTACAATGATAACAGAACTAAGTACCTTAAATTTGAAGCTTTTTTTTTTTCTTTTTTTTTTTTTGGCAGGGGAGAGAACTTTATTTTGTTAAAAATTTGTTTGAGAGAGAGAGTGTATGGGGAGAGGCGCAGAGGGCGAGGGAGAGAGAATCTCAAACAGACTCCTAAGAAGACAATAGTTCAAATCTAAAACCCAAATTCTAGTTGGTAAATCTGAGAGAAGGTTCTGGATAACGCTCGTGCTTTCTTGCACACATGTGTGTTTCTGAAAATTTGCTTAAAATTTTATCTTAAACATGCTGGGGAAAGTCACCATTCATACTACTATAATGATGCCCACAGTATGCCCTAATTGATGGATATACTTTAAGATGAATACAGGGCAGGAAGCTCCACCTTTCTTGGCCAGGTTTGCTACCAAAGTGACAGACCTCAATTCTTCCTGCCTGCCTACTTAATCCCTGGGAATCGGCCAGAATTAGATGCCTTCGGGAACTCTGCAGACTCTCTGTTCCGGGAACTCCTCTTATGCAGTCCTTGTGAGTGACCCAGTTGTGGTTTGACACCTGCAGGGAGGGTAAGACACTCCTCCAGCCATCCTCTGGCCAACAGCCCCGGCCTTTCAGTGACACAGGCTCTGAATAAGCTGAGGGGAGAGCAGGGTGACAGAGAATGCAGGGTTAGACCTTTCTTTAAAAATGCCTTAGTAAGAGAAACACCATCAACAGCAGAAGCAAATATTTACTGAATCTACTGCTTTGATCCAAGCCCCCAAATTGAGAAAATGTGAATGCTGGAAGAAAGAAGAAGAGGGGGTGGAGGGAGAAGAAGAAAGTTTTAGTTTAAACTGCCTAGACTTTTTTTTCTTTTAAAGAAAACAGACATCTCCAAAGAGACTTTTATTGTTCTAAGTGGCAAGCAAAATGATAGTAGATTAAATGTGTACTGTTTCTTTCAGCTAGCACATTACCTTTATAGCTCATGCAGTGTCACGAAGCAGGGGAGTTGGCTGTCTTTACACACTAGAATAATCAGTGATTCACGTACCTGCCAATCTTTTCATAGACCTTTACACAATCCGATGTGCTGATGGCTGTTTCAGAAAACTTTGAGGGGCCCCTGGGTGGCTCAGTTGTTAAGCCTTTGGCTCAGGTCATGATCCCAGGGTCCTGGGATCGAGCCCCACATTGGGCTCCCTGCTCAGCAGGAAGCCTGCTTCTCCCTCTCTGACTCCCCCTGCTTGTGTTTCCTCTCTCACTGTGTCTCTCTCTGTCAACTAAATAAATAAAATCTTAAAAAAAAAAACAAAAAAACTTTGAGTATAATTTTACGGTTGAAAGGGATTATAATGTTTTGCTGTTGTGACTGTGCTCATTTAATCATACCTAAAATACTTCTAACTCCATTACTTTTTCAGGGCAGTGAGTCATGGTGGCAACACAGGTCAGGGGCCTTGCTGGGTTATATCTGTTAAAAATGGGACATGCATTTATTGGGACCCTCAAGACCGGCATTCAGAAAGAAGTCACCTCATCCAGTGTTTACCAGCAGGGGCACTGGCGGCATGTTAAGTACAGTCATTTCCCATCATTTAGGACCGTCTTGAGCATTGTCTGAGATTTAGTGCCCCAGGCCCATACCTACCAAATGCCACTTGAATCATCCAGAAATCTGGACAACAAACATTCCCTGGTTGGGGGTGGGAGGAGTAGTAGGGGACCGCCCTGAGAACCGCTGATCAATCCAACGACCCACGAATGGCTGCATGTCCCCTTCAACTGTACTCTAAAGATAACGGGTTAGCAGGACTCTGCTCCCATGCCCCACACCCCCAGTGGTGAAGAGATCAGTGCCTCCTAAAGCCACATTTGAACTCTACTCATTACTAAAGTGTTATTTTTTTATGACTAACTCCCTGCCCCCCTTCCTCCCCCCCCCCCCCGGCCATTTCCATCATTAGTCCTTGGTCTGTAACACAGACCTCTTTGTGTCTCATCCCCTTCCACATGAATGCCCTTCAGTCTTTGAAAGTAGCCATTGTGTTCCTGCTGTCTCATGACCGCCTCCCACCTCTCCTGGAAACTTACTGTGTCATTGTACGTGGGTCTGCACTTCACGGTAAAGCACTTTTTCTAGTACCTCATTTAATTTTCACACCGAGATGTAGGAGTGATCACTTCCTCTTAACGGGGAATGACATGGAGTCTCAGACCCAGTGACTGACCCAAGGCTGCTCTGCTGGTCATTGGTAGAGCAAGAACATGAATGTAGTTTTTCTGCAAATTTAGAGCCGGTCACACTTTTCCCAGCATTCACTGAATTTTGTCCAGTCTCTCCCTTTTGGATGCCCTCTTTCTTTCCATCTCTGCTTGCCTCCCACAGTAGAAGGCATCATAGCCCTGATTTTTTAGTCTTTTTTGTATTCACATCCTTTACCATATGGCTTTGCATTTCCTCCTGGCAACAGGTGGAGTATATGTCTCAGCTCTTGATTTTGGGTCCAATAGAATGATGTGAAAATGCCATTATGCCAGTGCTGATACTAGAGCTTCAAGAAGCTTTGCATTCCCACTCGCTCTTTTGCGTTTCTGCCCTCACCAGACACAAAGAGCAGAGCCGCCTCAGCCAGCCCTACCTAGATGAGGCGACCCCCAGCCGACCCAAGGACCTGCAAGAAAAAAAATAATTGGTTTTATTTAACTTACTGAGTTTGGAAGGATTTGTCATGCAGCAGTGGCTAGCTGATACATTTCTCCAACCTTCAGAAAACAAAGGTTCCCCTTTTCCCATTGTTTTTCTTTCCCTCATTATATGGAAGCCTGTACTAGCTTTCTCAACATCTTCATCTTTTGTTTATTCCACAAACCACTGCTACCTTTCTGCCCTACTCTCCCGGTGGGAAGGGGCTCCCAATTCCTAATGACCAAACACTACTTGGTCCCTGCAGCCTTTAGAGCCTTGAATCATCCTGCCCTTCTGAAACTCCTTCCTCGGCTTTCATGACATGTCCTGTGTCTCTCATCTCCCTCCTCTCCTCCCAGGGGTCTCCTCTCTGCCCTCTTTTCCTCTGGCTTTGCTTTCCTCCCTCTGGGGACCCCAGCCTCTCACATGACTTCAAGGACCACAGAAGTGTTGACAGCTGTTTGCAACCCTGCAGCTCTTCCAGGTTCCAGCTGTGTGCATGCACACGCATGTGTGT
Source organism: Potos flavus (assembly GCA_028534135.1). NCBI lineage: Eukaryota > Metazoa > Chordata > Mammalia > Carnivora > Procyonidae > Potos > Potos flavus. The sequence goes on from CM052883.1 coordinate 52,829,761, forward strand.
CTGTCTGTTTGACAGCTCCCCCAGGAGGCCCTCGGGGTTTTTCACAGGGAATGATTGCACGCCGAGTGGAAGAGGGACAGGTATGGGGAGAGCTCCGTGCCCAGGACTCCAGAAAGGAAGGTACTGCAAGAATCCAGGCAAGAGGTGATGTAGCCAGATTCAAGGTGTCAGCGTCACCAGAAACCCTCGATGGAGCACCTGTGCTTTCTCCTGCAGAGTCAGAGTTTTGTTTCTGGATCCAGTGTAGGACTTCACATTTATCCTTCTTAAATCTAATCATCGTTAGATTTAGCCCATTACTGCAACCTGCCACACTCTTTAATTTCACCTACTTAATTAGGCATCCCTCCCAAGCCTGTGTTGATCCAGTCTTTTGGTCAATGTGTTACTTCTATCCTACCCAAGGCACAGATCACACTGAAAGGAAAGGGCCTGGCAGGAAGATCAGGTAAGACCTGTTATTTGTGTTAGCCACCAGATGGCTGCATGTCCCGGAAATTGATGCAGGTGCACCTTGTAAGTGAAGCTAGAATTTGAGCATTATTGGATGCCTGGGGATTTGGAATTGGGGGATGGGGGAGCATGGAGGGGACATGGAAGGAGAGTATGGCTCGCTGGAACTGCATACCTTGTAGCATCAGCCAGCAGGGAGGTGGAGGTTTGGCAGTGGAGAATGAAACCAGGAAGGGCATTTGGAACAATTCTGAGGTGCAATAGGGAGCCATAGAGGGTTGTAAGCAGAAGAGTGACACAATCATATTTGTGCCCTTAAACAATCACTCCAGCATCAGTGTGGAGAACCCATTCGTGTGGAGTGATGGCTGGTGGTTGGATCAAAATGAGAAGCGATAAGGGTCTGAGCAAAGGTGACGATTGTGGGGAATGAGAGGAGGGGACAGAAGAATGTGACCGAATTGAGCAGAAAGAGGGCGGGACTTGCAGGGAGTTAGCAGGATCCACCCAGCCGTGGTGCCCCGGGGAGACACAAGTGAAATTGTGATTCATAGAGAATGAATCAGTCTTTCATTCAAAAATATCGATAAATAAATTATATATACATAGATTAAGATAGATAGATAGATAGATAGATAGAGCATTATTATGTTCCAGGCACTGGGCTAGGCTCTGGGGATGTTTCTGTGAAGAAAACAGGGCTTGACCCCAGGAGCTCTGCCATTGGGTATGAGAGGCAGCCTGAGATGTGGGTGGTAGGCTCCTAGAGCGCTGGGGGAAGCCCAAAGCAGATATTTAAGCTGCGGGATGGACGACCAGGCCAAGACCTGGCCATGCAGAGAAGGCTGGTGAGATAGTTCCAGGCGGAAGTAACAAACAGCCCGGAAGGCGAAAGGCCAGGGCGGGAACAGAACAGCAGCAGGCTTCGCTGGGACCTCCTGGGAGCCAGAGGAGGCCCGCGGTGCTTGGAGGACAGGGCCAGGGGCCAGGGCTTTCTTCTGAGTGTTCAGGGCCTGGAAGGGCCGGGCCCGTCTGAGCTATGAAAAGTTCCGCGTGGACGTGCGCGCAGGCAAGCGGTCCGCGGCTGCAGCTGCCCTTGCGGCCGGGCGGGCGGAGCAGCGCGCACGTTGCGCGCAGGCCTAGAGGGCAGACGTGCGCGGGAATGGCTGGGTGAGAGCGCACGAGAGGACCCTTAACGACCCGCGCGCGGCTGGCGGGAACCGCGGGGGCGGCGAGGGGCGCCCAGGACGTGTCCAGCTCTGTTCGCGCTCCTTGCGCTCGCCAGCAAGCAGGAATGCTTAGCCAGCTTGGAGGTGAGAAAAGGCGTGTGGGGCCAGAGCGGTGGGGTCGCCGGCCTGCACGCGCCTGTGGAGGTAGAGGAGCGCCCCGGGGGGCCGTTCAGGAGAGGGGCGGACGGAGAGGAGGGCTGGGAGGGACCGGGCGGTGCGCGCGCCCAAGAAGGCTGAGGCGGAGGAGCTGAGAGGGCAAATGAGGGAGAAAACCAGAAGGAAGGAGGTGCTGGAGCAGGAGAGGACAGGGCTTTGAGAAGAGGCCGCCTGTCACCTGCAGCCCGGAGGGCGAGTTAGAGGGGGACGGACAGTCGCCTCTTGGACCCGGCGACATTGACGTCTCGGTTGGCCCTGGGAAAAGTGTTTTCAGGGACGGTGGGGGAAGCCGGGGTGCGGCGGGGGGCCGGGTACTATCAGGTGAGGAGGTGGGCCCAGAGAGATGCCCGCGGGAGCCGGAGCGGGCAGGCTGAGGGACCCCAGAAGGTGTTTTTATCCCAGGTGACCGTGCTGATGTAGAGAGAGCACAGGCCAGGTGGCGCCCAGGGACGGGGAGGAGCTGTGGACACCTGTGTGACTGAAGTCAATAGCGCCTTGAGCCAGTGGGATCAGGGCTCACTCAAGGCAGTTCATGGCCAGTTGGTTCTCTCTGGTGGCCATTGGGAACTCAGGCCTCTTGGATTCATCTGATGGAGGCGGAAGAAAGGGAAGCATTAAAGATCACATCAGTGTTTGTGACCCCAAGACAGAGAAGATGGCAGCACCATCAACAGCTGGGAATCTGTTTTTGGTGAATCCATCTGGTTTAAGTTATGATGATTGGGCTTTATGGTTAGGTCTAAAAAAATTGAAGAGGCAGTTGAAAATGGAGAGAGAAGTGGAATGTTACAGCTGGAAACACACACTCTCTGCAGGAACTACCTGAAAACTTGGTGTTGGGAAGAAGAGCTAAGACCCAAGCAGAGAGGTGGAGGTTCTCCTAAGTAGACAGTGGGAGAAGTGAGAGATCGGGACACAAAGCAGTCCTTCAGTGCTGGTGGTGATGGCATTGGCAATAGTAAACTCAGAAAGTGCACGACCCTGTGACTTCAGGAATTTCTTACAATTGCAAAGATATAGTCATGGAGGGTGCAAAATTAGTTATAGTGATAATCATTGTGATATGATTTATAAAAATGATATTCTGGAACCATGAGGAGATTGGTCTGGTAAATTATACAATGGAATACTACACAGCCACTAAACATGCAGAAATTATTAAATAATGTATAAGTTCATGAGCTATTAAGTAACAAAAACAGGTTACAAAACCGTATCTATCATGATTCTGTTTTTAAACTTAATACCTTTGTTGAGGTATAATTCACATACCATGCAATTCACTCTTTAAAATGTACAGTTCGGTGATTTTTAGGTATATGAAAGATATGTGCAACCATCACTAGAGTCAATTTTAGAACATTTCATCACCTCAAAAAGAAACATTGTGTCTTTAGCTATCGACCCATATGTCCCTGTATCCCTTTGCCTGCCCTCCTCAGCTTATGTAACCATTAATCTTTGTCTCTAGATTTAATGAATGGAATCATATAGTGTGATCTTTTACGTCTGACTTCTTTTGATTTCCATAATGCTTTTAAGGTTCGTCCGTGTTGTAGCAGGTACCAGTCCTTCATTTGTTTTTGTGGTTGAATAATGGCTTACCGCGTAGTACACCACATTTTGTTTATTCATTTATCAGCTGACAGACATTTGGGTTGTTTCGACTTTTGGCTGTTATAGATATTTGTGTACAACTTTCCGTGTGCACATAGGATTTCATTTCTCTTGGGTATATACTTAAGATAGAAATTGCTGGGTCATATGAAAGCTGTGCTTAATCACTTGAGAAACTGTCAGATTCTTTCCCACACCGGCGAGACCATTTTACATTTCCACCAGCAGTGTGTAAGGGTTCTGGTTTCTCCACATCCTAGCCAACACCTGTTGTTACTGGACTTTTTACTTCTAGCCATTCTAGTGGATGCGAAGTGGTATTTCATTACGGTTTCGATTTACATTTCCCTGATGACGAGAGATGTTGACAATCTTTGCATGTGCTTACTAGCCCGTTGTCTATCTTCTTTGGAGAAATATTTATTCAAGTCCTTTGCCTGTTTGTTTGTTTTTTTACTTGTCTCTTTATTAAGTTTTATATCATGATTCTATTTTTATAAACAAAAGTTATGCATCCAAAAAGGCTGAAATGATAGTGTGGTTGACAACTGTTGCCTCTGTATAGTGAATTACATGTTGATTTAATTATTTACTTTTTGCTTCCTTGTATCTCCTAAGTGTTTTATAATGAACGTAGGGGTAATAAGATAAACTTTAGGGGCACCTGGGTGGCTCAGTGGGTTAAAGCTTCTGCTTTCGGCTCAGGTCATGATCTCATGGTCCTGGGATCGAGCCCCCCATCGGGCTCACTGCTCAGCAGGGAGCCTGCTTCCCCCTCTCTCTCTGCCTGCCTCTCTGCCTACTTGTGATCGCTCTCTGTCAAATAAATAAATAAAATCTTTTTTTTAAAAAAAGATAAACTTTACATAGGCAAAGGGCCAACAAAAGCTACAGGTGCGCTCAGAGGGGCTAGAGAGCCAGGCTGCTGCAATGGCGGGTAGTGGGGACTGGAAACCTTATTATAGCAGGAATCATTTTGCCAGACACCCTCCTGGACTTTTCTGCAGCCTTGAAACATCCCAGAGAGGGCAAGGGTTGGCGACAGAGACAGAGCAGGTGTGATTCTATGTAAGAAAGAGGAATGGGGTCAGCCGTGTAGAGAGCCCTAATCATTCAAATCAGTGGGAGACAGTGTTCACCCCAGTTAAGAAAGATGACCTCAGTCTTCTGTCAGTATCCCCTCCTTGGGGATACTGACCATTCTGCCTCCACTCAAGACAGTGTCAGTGGGGCTTTCAACGGCGGTGCCCTGTTCCTCCATTCCCCAACACCTTCTCCCTCTCCCCAGCCCGGGAGGGTGGGCATGTGACCAAGCATATCTAGAAATAGAAATAAAAAATTTCCAGGGATGAGCAGGAGACACAAACAGAGACTGTCCAAGTGCTGTTAGGAGATGTGACAAATGGACACTGGGGGTAAAGGAGTGTTTCTCTCTTCCTTCTAAATCATGTGCCGTAAGCATGTTGGTTTGGGAACACCCGTGGCTGCTTTCTCTCCATGGGGACACATCCTGTCCAAGAATCATACACAAGAGAGCAGTGGAAAGATGCGATTTGAGTAACCATGCCTGAAACTGGTATTCACTTTGGAGTTCCCAGTTATGTGAAATTTTTTATGTATTTATTTATTTTTGCTTAAGCTTCTTAGAGGTGTATTTCTTACTTGCAGTGGAAAAGGCCCTGACTAACCCAGGTCCTTTCCAGTCCTATGATTTGGTCATCCTGAGCCAGGAGAAGAGATTGCTCTAAGATGGGTCAGGGTATAAGCCACTTACAGATTGCAAAAGATTGGAGGAGAAAAAATCATGGCTAGAAAGTAATATGGTCAAATGATTGATTTTTTTCAGGTAGGGCAACCTATCCAGGTTGGATGGCAGAGCAGGACAAAAGATGGTGGAGAAAGAGCAATGAAGATGGTGAGCTGTGATAAGCTGGAGAACACTCTATTTGAGGAAGAGATGAAGGAAAGACATTCAGAGTAAATACACATGGATTAATCCTGGAAATGTCAGGATGTGCCCTCTCCCAGCCCGAGGAGAATAAAGCACAGGAGCCTGTAGGGAGGGAAAGGGAACAGAGGCTGTGAACTCAGGGTCATGGGCTGGGGTTTCCCTGGTGGTCTACCTACCGCCTTTTGGACGGTAGCACCTGGGCAGGGTCAGACCAAAAACTCGTTGCAGGCCCCCAGTTTAGGCAGTGGTCACAGTCTCACCTGTCTCTGACCCCCTTTCCTGGAGTGTGGAGGGAGAGAAGGGCCGACAGTGGGGAGGGCTTTGCCTGACTGGGCAGGCACTCTGTGCGTGGTGCAGTCTCGAAGTCCCCAGCCCCAGCCATCCTGGAAGACCTTTCTAGGGTGAATTGACTCCCACAGACTCCTCCCTGATGGCCGGGGGGAGGGGGGGAGGAGCTGCAGGGACACCCGGAGATCAACTCCAGTGAGGCAGCCCACCAGCTCTTCACTGCCTCCCCACAGGCAGCTCGGGGGCACACCCTAGCTCCCCACCACAAGGCCAGGGCCAGATACTGAGCCTTTCCTGACAGTGACAGGGCGAAAAGTGCCCTCCTTTCCTCCCCCCCGCCGCCCCCCGCCCCAGCTGCCAGTTTCCTGGCTGCTGAGGCCGCTGGCTACGGTGCAGACAGGCACAGCAAACTGACAACTGAAAACAGCCGCTCTGCTTGGAAATGTCCCCGGTCAAGGTGAAGGGCAGCCTGGTGCTGCCAGATGGTGCCAGGCGGCCGCAGGCACGCCCTCCTCCTTCCTCCCACACCCTGGGCGGCACAGAGTCTCATTCATGCCGCTGGGCCAGGTTGCAGCCACGTGAATGTCATGCTCCGCGCCTGGAAAACGGCGGAGGCTTCTTCCCCCCAGCAGGAACAGCAGTCTGCCGTTAGGGCCTCGCCTCCGTTCCTGAAGCTGGGGTCCTGGCCAGGGGCCTCTGGAGGGTGGGGGCTGCGGAAACAGGCCTGGCCGGGAGGTCAACCACTTTTTGTCCCAGTGGTACTTTTTCGAAGGTATGTCAGCCTGGTCTTTAGGGCAAGAAAAATACCAAGTCTCTTAGTGACCAGCTCTGGCCAACATAGGTTACTGCATGAGACAGACTCGGATGGATGTGGTGGGTCTGGCGGACAGCTAGAAAGAACAGGAGGCCATCAGGGAGGAAGGCCCTAGGGGCGGTGGTGCAGCGCCAGCAGCCCTCACCCCTCACCGAACAAAAGGAGGGGGCTGCAGGGGAGGAACTTGGGGGTTTCCTCCTGAGCCCCTGCTGGGAGGGAGGAGAAGGCCTTCAAGCAGGAGACAGCTACAGAGAACGAAAGAATACACATGAAAACTGGCCGAAGGACTGGGTGCGTTCTGAGGCCCAAACTACAGCAAGGAGTGGATGGCTTCCTCTTCACACAGACGTCGGGGACCCCCCAGATCAGAGTGGCCCATGCGGAAGCAGGAGAGCGAGGTTCTCGTCTCACACGGTCAAAGAATGAATCTTGCAGACAAAGGGGAGTAGCGCGATCCATCGAGTTTTATTAAGCCAGGATACAGAAAAAGCTCTCAGGAGTGACAGGGGTCCCAACAGGGTTGCCAACGTGGGGCCTCCACGGACAAGTCTTTTATTTAGAGCTGACCAGGGAGCTTGTGGCCTTAACATTCTTACGACGTCTTGGTTTGAGTAAGGACTAGTGATAACAGCTTTAATGGCTTACTTCTTCTTGGGGGTCTGGTTATTCTTTGTTGGTCACAGGTGACTGTCATAAAAAAAGACCCCTTCTGACGCCCGGGGCAGGGTGTTCTGGTTTGTTCCCTTATCTCTGGTTCTCTTACGCCTCTGCATTGGGGGGATTTCTGTGAGCCTGATCATGTAGCCCCCTACCTATGTCTCCCTACCCAGCCCCGCCTATCCCTTACTCATACCTTTCTTGAGCTCCAGACTCATGTGTCTACCTGCTGCCCGGACGTGTCCACACCAGACTGTCCAGAGCTGCCCTCACCGTCTCTCGTGCAGCTCTGCCCCTCGGTTGGGCATGTCACCAGAGCCACGGGCCTGTGAGGCACCCTCTTCCTCACCCTTATCTTCTAGAAATGGTGCAGCACTAGGCGCAGCCAATATTGAGTCCTGAATGTCTCACAAGTTCTGCAGCTCCTGCCTTTGGGTTCTGGGTTTGAATCCTGCTCAGCCATGTGCTCACCGTACGATCTTGGGCAGGCGACTCTCTCCATGCCTCTCTTTCTGCGTCTGCACAATCGGGATAATGAGCACATGGCTCCTGCAGGGGTTCTGAGGACTCAGGTTAGTACTCATGAAGCACCTAGAGTAGGGCCGACCCAAAGCAGGCGCTGAGTCAGCAATAGCTGCCTTGATGATGGTATTAAGCCCTTAGGATGGCTTTCAAGACTCCCCTCCCAGCCCCCTCCGCGTGTCCACACACCTGATGCACAGGGCATGTGCCTCGTCATTCTTTGACCATGTCAGGCTCTGACCACGCCATGTTCCGTGCCCCTGTGGCTCCTTCTGCCTGGAGAGCATACAGGCCCTGGGGATGGCGGAGGGAGCGGACAGGGGGCACTTCTTCATGAGTGCTTCACTTCCAGAGTCGCCCTATGAGGCAGGTCTTCTCTTTGCCTCACTTTTTGGGCAGGAAGCTGAAGCTCAGTGATTCTGAGAATCTACCAGCGAATAGTGGAGCTGGCCTTAAGTCCAGGTGTGGCCACACCTGTGTCATTCCACTGTGTGCAAAACTCTCCTGCCATTTCAGAGGGGAAAATAGAGGTCTTTGAGGGAGAAAAGACAGTAAGAGGATGTGGAAACAGTTCACCCAGTGGTGGATTTGCAACGTGTCGATTTGGTGACGCTGAAACATTTCCAGGACTAATGACTTTGCATTGGTCTCAAGGGAATGTCTCAGAGCTGCCAGGGGAAGCAAAGAGGCAGCCATGTTTACACCGGGAAGGTCCACGCCAGGGCTGTTGCAGCTCACCTTGCTGTGGGGCGTGGGGGACATCCGCCTGCCCTTCCATCTTCAGCTTCTGTGTGTCTGGGGTTAGCCCGGATAGCTCCACTGTGAATTGTGCCGTCCTGTCCTGAGGTCAGCCGCATTCGGGAAGATGGAAGATTCCAGAGCTTCCTCGTGGGCTCCAGCTTTGTCTGCCTGCCCTTCCTTTGCTGACTCAGGGACAGCGTGCAGGGTCGTTTCCCTCTGGTAATCTGGGTGTGTCACTCCGTGGTCGTTCCCTCATCAACCCCTAAAGATATGGAGAGTTAGTTCAATGGATGTTGGGTTAAAGGAGTAAACAAATGATTGAATAAATATTTTAGTTGCTTTGGGCTTTATTTATTTATTTTTTAAAGATTTTATTTGTCAGAGAGAGAAAAAGAGAGAGTGAGAGGGAGCACAAGCTGCTGCTCCCCCTGCTTGTGCAGGGAGCCTGATGTGGGACTCGATCCCAGGACCCTGAGATCATGACCTAAGCCAAAGGCAGATACTTAACAACTGAGCCACCCAGGTGTCCTTGCTTTGGGCCTTAAATTTCGGAAGTAAACTTGAGGGGACTCATGTTTTCCAACCTTCCCTAAAGGACAAATTAATGTGTATTACAATGTATTCCCCCAAAGACTCCCCATGATCACAGTTTGTTAAAGTAACATAGATGGCTCACAGTGCAGTGATTACGATCAATATTGAATTAAATGATGGTAATGGGGTTGTGAATTTTTATGTGGCCTTGTGACTTTATTTTACGGTGTCGGTCGTCATACATCCTCCTCCATGGGAGGGACTAGGAGGTCCTGAGAGGGATCAGACGTGTGTCCATCAGACTGCTGCCTTGTGATGGTTCTGTGGCGCTGGGCCATGGACGAATGTGAGATGGAAGAATGGCTGGCTGGGCAGCAACCACTCCTATCAGGAAATCTAAGCCAGTCTTATGTCCAGCTGCAAAAGCAAGCCAAGAAAACAAAAGCAGGTGCAGTATTACAGTCTGAAATGAATACTGGTGTAGAGTCAAGGGATTGCTTAAAATGGCAGAGAAATTCAAGACTGAGTTCCCTATCCTATAGGTCTTATTTGATCTTCCAACCATGAGACAACCGAGAGGAACAAATTTGACCTCCAGTGAATCTAGCTTTTGAAGTCTTTCCACTGAGTTATCCTTGAGCCCTGGAATTCAGGATTCTTCCTTTTCCTTGGAGGCCATGATTCCTCCTGGGGTGGAAAGCTGAAGAGCAGGTCTGCCAGGAGGGAGGCTGCCTGGGTATGCATCCTGGTTTCCAAAGATACGGCTTTGGGGTCAGACTTCTCCCTAAATCCTGGCTCTGCTGCTGACTGTGTGATCTGGAGCAAGTTCCTTACCCTTCTGTGATTCAGTGTTCTCCTCCATGAAGTGGAGACGGGAGGCCTCGTGCCACCCAGGCTTATCATGCTGTTTTCCTTTTGCTTCACTACGGTAGTGACATACAGGCACTTTCCATATTTCAAAAACAAAACCGTGTCCTTGTTCACATCCATCTTCAATCTTTTCAATCTTCTTAGGAAGAACGCAGTCTAGCTATATAGGTTTTGGACCCTCGTCCAACTGCAGGCCCCGCTGCAGCATCCAAAACCTTCCTGAGAGAACATGATCAGAATGTTGGCAATTTCATGCCAGACATAACATAGTGTTTTGGAGGAAACAAATGAAAAAAGTAGAAGATATAAAATCTTAATTTCCTCTAATATAAGTAGACCAGAAAGATCTGTGAATCGACTTTGAAACCTTTATCTCTTCATATAAAAAAATTGTAGCGACTTTCCAGTTTCCTTTTCTATTACATTATTATGATCTCTTCCAGGTCTTGTGTACTTTCCAGACTGCACTATGGCTCCAAGCAGCTTTGTATCACTCAAACCAGTTTGGCCAGTCACAGAGGCTTTCAAAAGGCTCAGCCACTCTTCCTCAGCGTATATGCTGCCCCAGAGCCGCCAGAATGAGAACCCACGGAGCCTGGCAGTGGAGAAAGGTTGCACAAGGGCCGTGTGCCCCCTGGCCTTTTCCCCAGGGGTAATCCTAACATTTGGGCAGGTTCCTGGCTTTAGCCGAGAGTCTTGTCCAAGAACATCATGATCTCAGTCCCTGCTGGCTCACTCTGGGACTGACCTCCCCACGAGCTTCCTGGGCCACGGTGGGAAAGGGCAGAGTACTTCCTGATACCCTGGACCTCTCCTCCTTCCCAGTCTTGAGGATGAGCGAGGGAGGAGGAGCAGAGTTTGGTCTCAGGCCACCATAGATCCCAGGTGTAGTCCATGCTGTCTGGGAGAGTTAAAGTGCTCAGAGCCTCAGTTTCCTCAACTATAAAATGGGAGTGCCTCTGGCTGTGATGTATGTATTTAGTGGCAGGCAGGTGGGGCTCCGGCAGTGACAGCCTCACTTGGACAGTGGGACAGCAGCAGGGTCGTGAAGTTAGCCAAGTGCTGAGAAAGATGGTGTGGGGCCTCCGGGCACCACCGAGCACCCCCAGAGGCCAGCCCGCCCTCCCCCTGGGGCGCTCCCTGTTTGGAGTGCGGGCAGGAGCAAAAACACCAGGAACATGCAGAGGAACGAAACTGACCACGCAGTGTGTGGCACCTTTTTATTTAGTCAGTCTTTATTTAAATGTGTGTTTTGAAATAGCTTATTAAATAGGACCTTCTCAAATTTCGATTCTCACAATATTTACAGTGAATTTTGTGCAAACATATTTTGACTGTGAGCATCTTGCTCCCCCCTTTCCTGTAAATAATTTACAAATTTGTATCACACAAACCACAGCTACTTCATTTATTGCCTCTTAGGCTCTAGTTTCCTGTTTGACGGTACTGAATTAGAATAAGGACTTGCTAGCAAAGAACTAATTCAAGCCCAGAGGAAATAAAATGTTTTATTTATCAAAAAAGATTTATAACAAGGCCTTGCTTTCCAAATGGAAACATGTGTCCTAAGATGTTGTGGAACAGTGTTAGCAACCAAATAAACTCCCAATGGTTATTGAGCCTTCTCTCTCTTTTTTTAATACTTACAGTCTTCTCTTCTGATCAAATAAGTAAAACCAGAAAAGTCCGATTCTAAGAGACTCTGGACTGTCAGAAAACATTATAAAAATAATCTGACTTCAGTGAGTAAAGAGTGAAGGTCCTTAGTGGGCTGTGGGCTGACCCTCCACGCTGGCGTTGGCCAGAGCTGGTCCCTCGGGGCCCACTCCATATGCCTCAGGAGTCCACCCTGGGCCCCTGCCGAGAGGGGTGAAGGCCTGCCAGCTAATTCTTCAGATAGAAAATCTACAGAGGGCACTGATCCTGGAGAAGGAACCCCGGGAGGCGTCCTTCCCTCTCTGGTGGAGAAATACCTGGTTGAAGAATACGGCACACAGTATTATATAAAGGGAGGGTCCTCACAGAAGGCCACAACTCACGATTTGGAAACAGAATTCTGAAAAAATACAAATTTATCAGTATACCCCTAATGTCTTGTAAATATAGCTTTAAAATTTCATTTTATACCCTTGATGTCTGAGAACAAGCCATAACCTTTTTTGTTGTTTTTGGTCCATGCCTTTTTTAAAGAACACAAATTAAGTCCTTATTCATACTGGTATGCAAGAGAATATTTGAGACCATATTTTTGTAGGTTTTTTACCTTTTTGCTAAAAGCTTTGATGGGAAATTAGAGTGGCAGCTAATTAGAAAATGAACAGAAAAGATAACTTTTAGTCCTCTGAGCAGTTTTTCACACATTTACTCATGTGCTCTTCCAATGGCAATGTTCCATTATTTATAAAAGCGGGCTAACCCTCTGGACCCATGGTTTTGTACACGTGAGGCATCCCAAAGCAATGATTCCTACTCTAAAACACACTTTCACCACAAAAGAATTTTCCCATAATGACAGGAATGAAATATCCCAAACATTCCCTAACACTCCAGGAGTCAGAGCGAAACGGCAGTGTTTATCACTGCTAGAGCTGTGGTCCTTCACCATCTGTTCCAAGTTCTCAAGTGAGCAGGTCATAGCCACGGGTCACTGTGTCCCCCGTGACCCCTGCTGAGCTGACTCGTCCTACTTTGGCCCAGCCGGTTCCCGGCTACCCGGGCTGCTGCGGGCTGCAGGAGGGGGTGCGCGAGGAGTGGGGTGCTGAGGAGAGCTGCTTGGAAGGGACAGTGAATGGGACTGTGAGCGGAGAGAGGGGTGCGCTTCCCTAGGAAGTTAGTCACGGTCAAGAGCAGATGGGCGGGGGAACGAGGACGTGTGACGACTGAAAACATGGGCCTTGTTTCGCCAGAGCTTTCAACGCCGTGAGAAATCCGTATGTCAGAAACTAATGATGTACTGTATGGTTACTAACATAACATAAAAAAAAAAAAGAAATCTGTATATCCAAGCGCAGACAGGTGGAATGGCTTTGCGCGTCTCGCCGCCACCTCCAGTTCTCCTCAGAGAACATAACCTTGAGGGCTCAGGGACGCCCGTCAGTCGGACTTCTACTCGGTGGCCTGTGGTGACCCAGGGCTCGGGTCTGCAAGCCCACGGCCCGGCTGCCTTTTGTCAACAAAGGGTTAAAGCTGTTTTTATCAATGTCTAAGACAGTGGCTCTGATTTCACATAAATCATCACAGACTTGATTCAAATGAATACATTATTCTAGGTTAATCATTTTTTCATTCAAATGTTTATATTCCATCTACCCTGAACAATGAATTGAGAAAAACCAGGTACCTCCTCCAAAGCCTTCCCAAGAGCAATTACTTTTTGAAATGACAACTTTCTGTACAAACGGAACAAATGAGACAGTGACTGTGGCGGGAGGGTGGTGGAGACCGTCAAGGGGTGGTTTTCTTCAAGTCCCGGATCTGTTTAATCAGGTAGTTCTTCTCGTCGTTGAACTGCTCATCGTCCGTCCTTTCCTTTTGGAAGCTGCTCAGAAACTCGATGAGTTTGGGTTGATTTTTTAGTAGGATCTCCACAATAGGCTGTGTTTTGTGAGGACTGGCCACAAACACCTGAGACATAAAGGAACAAATATGTCAGACAGGGAACGCACACCAGGGACAACACAGACCCTACTCGGGGTCCCCATGCTACTTGTGTTGGTAAAACACAGATGCCCCATGTTATGCTTCCCCATGGAGGGAAATCCATAGTTCCCCAACCAGAGCTGTGTTCTGGAGAGCTAGCCGGACACTCATCAGGGCTATCTGTGAACAGTTTTTACGTGACTATGTTTTGATTTTAAATGTCTTAAATGTTTATACGTTCCTAACAATATAATCTTTCCAACAGAAAAGAACATAACAGACACCAATATACTCACCAACAACTCGAGCAGATTTTTGCCATTTTACCTAATCTCTTTGTAAAGGAATAAAACACTACAAATAGATGCAAACTCACTTTCCATCTGTCCCCACCCCCTTGAGCAGTATGCTTCCAATCCCAAGCATGTTTTTATCCTTTTCCCTCTACGAATACACACATACACACACACACACACACAAACAACATGTAGTACTTGAGTGTGCTTTTTTATATAATTTAGTTTTTGAACAGGTAATATATTCATCTAGCTAAAAAATTCAAAAAAGGCAAAGGTGAAAAGTTCCCCTCTCATCGTCCCTCCCTGGAGGTCACTAATGGTATTCTTTCCTTATGTATGTGGAGCTTTAAAATTTACAATTTTCCAGCCTCCATCTTCCAGAGATTCCAATTCAGCAGATCTGGGGTGGAGGTCTGGCATTCTGATTTTTATAAAGTTCCAAAAAGATTCTTACATGCACTCCTGTTGAAACCATAATCCTAGACTAGTAACTCAGCTGTACTATAAAAGACAGCAATGGCTAGAACAGGACACAATAACTCAAAACTATAATACTGACTGGCGTAATATTTCTCAACAGACACACTTCCAAGTTAGATGGTATATATATGACGACATAAGAACACCTATAAAAGTATGTGACTCCTGTACAGCTCTATAGTTTCACGTTCTGGGCACCTCACTCCTCCAAAGGGCTGAGTGCTTTACCACCAGGCCCCTGCCCCATCCCAGACTTCCAACAGTGCATCCTCTAAACACACTATGGATAAGGATGGGTTATGGGGGTAAGTGGAGGCTACAAAGTTGAGCCCTCAAGGTTTCTCCAGCCCAGCAATCATGAAGGAAGAAAAGAATACACAAAGATGTCAAGGCCTTATGGGAGGGGAAGGAAAGGCTGTGGAGGCTCAAAGGAGGTGAACATAACATTAGATTTCTGAGTTTATTGTGTGACATGCAAGCTCGTCCATGAATCAGACTTTTCTATTTCTTCTTGAGTCAGTTTGGTAGTTTGTAAGTTCCTAGGGATTTGTCCATTTCATTTACATTTATCTAATTTGTTGGTTAGATTACACTACAATTATTCATAGTATTCTCTTAATGATTTTTTAAAATTTCTATGAGGGGATTGAATTGGTAATCAAAAACCTCCCAACAAAGAAAAGCCCAGGACCAAATGACTTCACTGGTAAATTCTACAAATTCTAAAAGAAGAATTAACATCAGTCCATTTCAAATTCTTCTCAAAAAATAAAAGAGAAGGGAACACTTCATAATTCACCCTATGAGGCTGGTCTCACCCTGATGCCAAAGCCAGACAAAGACATGACAAGAAAACTACAGACCAATATCCTTTGTGAATAAAGATGTAAAAATCCTCCATAAAATACAAGCAACCTGAGTCTAGCATATGATTCTTTACATACCATCAACAAATGGAATTCTAGAAATATAAAGGAGGTTCAACATAATAAAATCAATGTAATACACCACATGTATGGGGTTAAACTGTGTCCCCTCAAAATATGAATGTTTAAGTCCTAACCCTTGGAACTTATAAATGTGACCTTATTATAGACATAATCAAATCCAGATGAGGTCATACTAGATTAGGGTGGGTCCTAGTCCAATGACTAATATCTTTATAAGAAGAAGAAAATTAGGACAAAGAGACCCTGGGGATCCACAGAGGAAAATATCATGTAAAGATGAAGACAGATACTGCACTTACGCATCTATAAGCCAAGGAATCCCACAGATTGCTGGCAATCACCAGAAGCTAGGAGTCAAGCATAGAACAGATTATCGGGGTGAACCTCTCCAAAAAGACCCACCCCTGCTGACGCCTTGATCTTGGATTTCTAGTTTCCAGAACTGTGAGACAATAAACTTCTGTTGTCTTAAGCCATTCAGTCTATGGTACTTTGTTGTGGCAGCTCCAGGCAACTAATATACCACATTAATATAATGAAGAAAAGCCACATAATCACTTCATTTGAAGCAGAAGAGAGATTTGACAAGAGAATGAAGTTGGGCCCCTACCTCACACTGTAAACAAAAATTAACTCAAAATCAATCAAAGACCTTAATATAAGAGCTAATAAAACTTTTAAAGGAAAAGATAGGGATCTATCTTCATGACCTTGGATTTGGCAATGGTTTCTTAGCTATGACATCAAAAGCATGAGCAACAAAAGAAAAAAATAGATAAACTGAACATCAAAATGTAAAACTTCTGTGTATCAAAAGACATTATCAACAGAGTAAAAAGACAATACACAGCATGGGAGAAAATATTTGTGAATCATACGAATGATCAATGTCTAGTATCCAGAATATATAAAGACCCCTTACAATTCAACAACCAAAAAAACAAGGTTTTTTAAAAAGGGATAAAGGACTTGAACAGACATTTCTCAAAGAAGATATGTAAATGGCCAATAAGAACATGAAAAAAAATGCTCGACATCATTAGTCACTAGGGAAATGCAAATTAAAACCACAACGGAGTATCACTTCACACGCACTAGGATGGTTACAGTAAAAAAACCTGAAAACAACACATGTTGGTAAGGAAGGGGAGAAATTGGAACCCTGTACAATGCTGGTGGGCATGTAAAATGGTGCCCCCTCTGTGGTAAACAGTTTGGAAGTACCTCAATAAGTTACACATTTAATTACCATAAGACTGAAAATTCCATTCTGAAGTATATATCAAAAGAATTGAAAAAGTCTGTTCAAATAAGAACTTGAACGCAAATGTTCCTAGCAGCACTGTTACAACAGCCAAAAGTCCATCAGCTGATGAACAAATTGTGGCATATCCATACAACGGAATACTATTCAGCCATAAAACTGACTGAAATACTGTTCATACTACAACATGAATCAACCCTAAGAACATGTTAAAGAAAGCAGACTCAAGAGGCCATACAGCATAATTCTATTTACATGAAACATCCAGAAGAGGCAAATCCATTGAGACCAAAAGCAGATTAGGAGGTGCCAAGGGCTTGGGGTATGGGAAAATGAGAAGTAACTGCCTAATGGGTACGGGGTTTCCTTTTGGGGTGAGGAAGATGTTCCAGAACTAGATAGTGATAATAGTCGTGCAATGCTGTAAATATACTAAATGCCACTGAACTGTACACTTTAAAATGGTTAGAATGGTGAAAATTAGGTTACTACAATACAGTAAGATTGTTACTTATATATATTTTAAAAAGGACCCCTGACTGGTTTACATTGTTAGAATGCCTGACCTTTATAGCATACCTATCAGTAGTATGTCAGAAAATCCTATGCTGAAGCCAAATTCGTGGCTCCTGTGGTTACCATTTGTTTACAAGGGAGCTGCTGTGAAGTTTTAGGTAGAAATTATCTGGCATTTTGTGGTAACTCCATAAATAACTCATAACAGTCTTTCTTTCTAAAAAAAAAATTAAATATATTGGACAAACTAAGCTTCTCTGTTTTAATCCAAAATAAATGTGAAATGTACAAGAGTTTGGAGTCAGGCATCACTGGATTGACTACACTGAATTCGCACACTGTACACCAAACAAATGTTAAATTTGTTTTCCAGTTTTAAAATTTTCCCTATTTTAATTCTTTATGGCTCTTGAACTCTGCTGCCTCTAAAGGAAGCTGTTGATTAGAGGCAGCTAATGCACCAAGTGCAAGATTCCCTGGGGGAGGGGGGAGGGGTTGGGCTGACGGCCCCAGTGAAGGCTGGAGATGAACCAGTACCATAAGGAATGCACTTCTGAATCAAGGTACAATGAACCAAATCTTTTGAATATTATGTCCAGTATAGGGAGTTTCTTGGTTCTTTCTCTGCTGGACCTTTTTTTTTTTTTAATGGCTATTTTCAAACCATCCCCAAACAAGTTAAACAAATGGAACTACCTGTGACTTCTCTTTTTACAGTGTGGTCTTATTGGCTGTATCCCTTAATTTACACATGTTTCAGAAATGTGATTTATGGAGTTTTCAAGCATGGTTAGAGAAAGGCAAATATGACCACAACTCAAATATTTTTAACTGAGAAAACTAAGAATACTTTGCTCGCTATTTTAAACCTGAATGCTTTTTATGAAAGACAAAAAAAAAAAGCATGTCTTACACACACATTCATTTCATTCAAATTCTATTTTGCCAAGAGGGATTTGCAATAGACAAGGCACTGGAAGGCTCGTTTTCTGCTTTGCTAACCTTACTGTCTGTGAGGCATGCTGTAAGCCTGGAATGCTTTGTAGGTGGGTTTGAAACTGGGGCTCCCATGACAGTTACATGAAAGTAACTCAAAGCAAAATTTCATTCCACTGAAGTATAAAATAAGGCCTTTTCATTCTAAAGGCTCACCCTCTCGAATGAATACGAGCTTGAGCAATATAATGTTTAGAATATTTTGACACAGTTCTTGCTGGTGTTGATCAGAGACAGTAACTTTTTTCCTGTTTAAGAAAGAAGGACCTGATCCCTACATCTGCAAGCTGGTTGATGTCTGTGAGCCCCAGTGAGCCCACAACAGGACCAGACCAGGCCCCACCACCTGGGCAGGGAGGAACAAAAACCCTGGGAAGGAAGGAAGTGAGGACGGAGGAGAAGAGCGGGCTGAAGTTCAGGATGCTCTAAACTTCTCCAAAATCTCCTGAGATCCTCCTCCTCACTGCCACCATCCTTAGCATCATCCTGATTAGGAAAGTGACAAATGTGGAAAACTAGGAAAACAGAAAAAGAGACACAAAGAAGAAAGAAAAAAAAAATCTCTTAAATAATTCCTCCACCCAAAGATAACCACTGTGAACATTTGCTGTATATCCTTTTTTTCTGTCCATATAGCTGTATGTAAATATATTTTAAACAAAACTGGGCTTGCATTCTGTACATGGTGGTCTGTAAATTGCTTTTTCACTTAATATGTTCTTAATATTTACAGCTTCTTCTTACATTAAGGGAGCCAATCACAATTTAAAGTGTAGTCAGGGCTATAATAATAGACATCGTTGTTCTGACAACTGCTTTGGCATTTTGGAATTCAAGTCTTTGGGGTCTATAAATTGCACACAACTGTGGATTACATAGGAAACTATAAATTTATTCCAAAATCACACAGAAAAGTGACTTTTAAAAATGTCTTATTCTAATAGTATTCACATTTCCTATTATAAATATTACTAGTCTTGACTTTCCTATATTTTTTAAACTAAGCAATAATATCATAAATATGCCACACCAGGATTATCAAACCGAGCCCTGAGTCATATATTTATATACTTTTGGGTGATGTTGATAAAGTTGGTCACTAAAACCCATTACAAGCCTTTCTATAGACAAACACAGACTTGATTATTTTATGAATTTTTAGAGAAAGTATTTTAAAAAGTAGAAAAGAGAAGTGAAGTCAGCTTTTCACTTTTTCTCCTCCACCACTCAGTGAAATAAGGGGAAAAAAAAGAATTCAGATGAAGGCATGCTACCATTGAGCATTCTGTGCTATTTAGAGTAGTTGACGAAACATTAAGTTGATATAAATACTTTTTTCCTGTCCACTAACATTTTTAGAAAAAATTATTAATATTATATCAGCTTACAGCTGATTCCTAAATTTACCTGGCTCAACTGTTTTCTCCGTCAGTAGCCTTAGATTTGGTATATCGTGACTAGAGTGGTTTGCCTGCTAAAAAAAACAGGTCCTTAAGGAAGTGGGTAAGAAAGTGGGATGGTTAGGCTTTCACCAAATTAATCTGTAATTCTGCATTCTTTTCAGTAAGACCACACGGAAATGATGCTCCACTAGGATATTTCTTGTTCTCTATCCTTTCTTTAGGTGAATTGTCAAACCGCCCGTTGTATTTTGGAAAGGGTGAGGGTGGAGCTTCTTGTTTTCGTGGAAATAGCTACTGCAGCAACTGCTAGGATCTGAGTGACAGAGTAGTACACTCAGGAACATTTTTGTCCCTGGACGTGCCTGAGTTCCAGCAGTTCTAAGAGGTGAGCCAAAAGGTACAGACCACCCATCCCCAACACGGTTTGGTAGGAAGTAGCATCATGGTCTTGAAGGTCTGTGAAGGAAGTTAACAGAGAAAGGAAAGGGAGTTTGGCTCATAGCTGAAACCTAAGTTCATATGAGACACATCTCTGGGAAAGCCAGGATCACACAAAGGTCTCCAGAACCTAGTATCTTAGAACTAGACTACTGACTTGAATGTAACTCTTGCACTTTACAAGTGAGGAAACAGATCCAGATGGATTTGCCCAAAGTCACTGGTGGCAACTAAGCCAGAATGAAGACCCAGGTCTCTTGGCTTCCATCCAGCACTTTCCCACCACACCATCCTGCTTGTCCACAGCAGAAAAAAATCTGAAATGGTATCTCGTTCAATTCCTTGAATTCACTAGGAAGCTAATGAAAATAATCTGGCAAAGACATTTTTAGCAGTGTGTTCCACATTTTCTGCACCTTTTTTGGGAAGGTGCTTTTTTTGGGGGAAAAAAAAAACTATTAATACAGAACTGTGGAAAAAAAAAAACCTCTAGGACTCATTACTTTTTCTAAATTACAAAATATTGTATCTGGCAAGTGAACAATTCAGTTCATACTTTGGTGGTGGAAACATAGTTAGGGTACAGGGAGGCCCAGTTCATACACATACAAGTAAACAAGTGGTCAGCTATTTTTAAATGCACCTACTCTGTCCAGTGATTAGATGATCCAAATTCTGAGGACGGAAGTAGGTTATTTCTATTTGACCACCCACTGAATACTTCCATAATACTGCATTTTTGAACAAAATTATATGAAGCTTATTCTCATCTAGGAGGATATATTAAAATTCCATGGGAGCTGAAGGACATGACACACAGCCTTCTACAATTTCTTGGGTCAGAGGGGTCTTGAGAGGGTCTGTCATTTCTACTGTGTCGGCATCTACCAGTGCCACAGCAATCAATTTGTGGTTTCTTCTGATTGGCGTTTATTTTGTATGAAATAATTCTGACATAGAGCAGAGTATAACAAAACATAGCAGACTCATGTTCTCACTATGTGCTCTATCAAAACCTAAAATTTTTGCCATACTTGCCTTTAGATTTTTTAATAAAACACTATAGATATAATTGGAGGCTGTTGGTCCCCTTTTGATGATACCATCGTCCTCCCTACCCATCCCTGCTGAGGTAACTGCTGTCCCTGAATTTGGTATTTACCAACCCCATACAGGTTATTAGACTATAACTGCATAAGTCTGAATCTATATATAGTGCTGTTTTGCATGTTTTCAAACTTTAAATAAATAACATCTTTTTATTTATTTTTTTTATCCCCAAATACTTTTATTTTATTTTTTCAGTGTTACAAGATTCATTGTTAATAACATCTTTTTAACATTTGTTTATTCCACTCGGTGTTTGGGATTTACCCACACTGATCTATATAACTCAATTAATTTTAACCCAATACTATATGCTACTATACGAATATAACACAATTTATTTTCCCTATCTCCTGTTGGTGCCCATTTGTGTTTTTTTCTCATTTTACACTATTCTAAACAATGTGATAAACATTTTTGTACATGATTCCTTATGCAGATGTAGAAGAGTGTCTCTAAAAAATTGCTGAGGGGGCGCCTGTGTGGTTCAGTTGGTTAAGTGTCTGACTCTTGATCTCAGCTCAGGTCTTAATCTCAGGGTCACAAGTTCAAGCCCTGCGTTGGGCTCCATGCTGGGTGTGGAGCCTACTTAAAAAAATATTGCTGAGAGATGAGATTTCAGGATTGAAGGATATGTGTACATTCAGTTCTTTATTTTACTAAATTGCTCTTCAAAGTGGTTGTACCAACTTACAGTGTATACACAGCTTCCACTGCCCTCCAACCTTACCAATATTTGATTTGTCAGACTTAAACATTTTACCATTACAAAGAATGTAAAATGATACCTCATTGATATTTCAATGGCCATTTCCAGTGTTACTTAGTTAGATGATCATCTTCACTTATTTATTGACCAATCAGGTTCCCACATCTGTAAATGACCAACTTGCCTCCTTTGCCCATTTTTCTATTGGATTCTTTCTCTGAATGATTTGTCAGTTATATGTATCACATTCTATCCTGTCTTTTCACTTTGCTTATTCTGTCTTTTTGAACAGAAGTTCTAAATTTTGATGTAGTTAACTAAATACTTCCTTTATGTTTTGTGGCCACAGCTAATCTTAGGCCATTGTTCTACCACACAAATTTTAAAATCAGCTTGTCAAGGGCCAGGAGAAGTCCTGTTGGGATTTTGAACATCACTGAATGGAATTTATAAATTAGTTTGCTATTTGAATTGCTCTAGTGGCTCTTTGGACAATATAGACCTGGTGGCTGAAAGATGGACTAAAAATTTTTTTTTATTAACCTCTCAAAGCAACAATTACACACCTTATAAACTGCCATGTCTCTCCCATTTACAGATTTATAAATTCAGTCACTGAATAGACATATAAAGACCCCAGAAAAGCTTGGAATTCTCCTGACTCTTAATTCTACTCCAGATATCTATCCTAAGAAAATAATCCTAAATATGGAAAAAAAAAAAAAAAACCTAGCTGGATATAGAAAATGCTCATTGCATCATTCCTCTCAGTAGGAAAAAAAATGGAAATAACCTAAATATAAAAAAGCCAGAGAAATGTTTAAGTAAGCTAGAGTAAACAAACCTAATGATGAACTATGCCAAAAAAACTCCTGGCTCTACAACCCATATATAACAACAGTGAATTAGTGTTCACTTCTGGCAAAGCATGAAGTGATAAAGTTAAGACACTAATTTTGTGTACCATGTGAATACAGCTCCAGAAGAAACCAGTGTTATGGGGAGCTAGTTTCCATTCATAGCAAAATGCATTTAAAAAATATTTCTACACAAGTTATAAAAGTGAGCAGTACCCCCAGTATTTCTTCAGTGCTTCATTTAAGGCTCAAAGAAACAGTTACGGCAGAAAGCAAAGCATGCAAATTCCAACACTCGGGATTTGGATTCTGGCTCTATCGCTGATTATTTTAGTAACTTTTGGGAAACAGTATCCACCTATTTTCTCAGTGGAAAAAATGAAAATATTTAGAGATAGGGATTAGAAACAAATGGGCATTCATTAAAATAACTCTAAAATTTCGTCCAAGTCATGCAAAACAGAAAGACTGCCTATTTCATTTTCTCTCAAGTATAAAGGAGAGTAAACAGCAGGGAGTTTGCCATTGGAAAGTGAAAAAAACAAATGCCCACGTTACTTCAGTGGCACTTTACCTTAAAGACGTGGAAAGCTTCAAACTGAATGTTGGGACTTTTATCTCGAAGGAGGTTCATCATCAGTTTGAGGTTCTCTGGCTTACTGATGTACTTTGTCATAATGGCAAAGTTGTGTCGGTCCAGGATCAGTTCACCTAGCAGCTACAAAAACAAAAAACAAGAAATAAACAAACAAAAACAAAAAAAACAAACAAAAACAAAAAACAAGAAACAAAAAAACCCCCAAATCAGAGAGATAATCTGAGAGTCATCTGATTCAAAATATATCACACTTCTCCCTGAAAAACAAACTATAAATGTGGTTAAGAATGTTGATCTGAAAAAAAATGGAGAGTCCTTAGGTGCATCTTACATTTAGCAAAGGCATGAAAGGAATAGTTATTATTAAGTTATTTTAAGCTTTTCACAGAGTTTTGCTAAAGTCGGTGATTAATGCATTTCTGAATCTTTTTTTTTAAAAGCCAGTCGTTGCTGCCCCTTAAAAAAGCTCTCCTTGTAGCTCTCACCCAGAGCTAGCCAGAAACGAATTTATTATTTTCGTCGCTCACTTTAATCTTGCTTCGCAGGACTGCATTGCTTCTTAGGCATTATGGTAGAATAAGAATAACAAAATTGACTCAACAGTTATACCTCCCTTCCCTGAATAAATGTACTCTAGTAGCTTACTGGGAAAATAGGTTATGTCAAGTGAGTCTTACCTTCCCCTAACTTTTATTACCAAACCAGCTAGATAGCCAGGGGGGGAAAAAAACCACTGACCCTGAATCCATGTTAAGTTTCATATATATAACAAGTTTTTATAAAAGAGGAAAAGAAAACATTTTCTGGTGACAAATTAATAGCTCCCCCAAATTCCATGTTATGAACTGAATGTGCCTCCCTAAAATCTACATGCTGAATTCCTAACCCCAAATGTGAAGGTATTGGGAAGTAGGACCTCTGTCTGGGAAGGTAGGATCGCAGGAATGGGACAGGTGCTTTTATCAAAGAAACCCCAAGAGCTCTCTCGCTGCCGGTACCTTCATCTTGGACTGCCCAGCCTCCAAAACTATGAGAAATAAATGTTGCTTAAGCCACCCAGTCTGTGGCATTTTTGTTATAGCAGCATAAACAGACTAAGACAATTCAAAACAAAATAAAAATACTCAAAGTGAGAATAGTCTTCAACTAGCAGCACAGTTAACTGTTCTTTACCTCATAAACTTTTATTCTCATATAGGGATAGCAATTCCTAAAACTTCAGTAACCAGGCAGCTGAAATGTACCCTTCCTATAGTTTTATAAATGATCTACTTATTTTCGAATTCTCCTATTCACGAGACTTTTTCTGGATGCCTCATTGTACTGATGGTTACAGAAATCCTGGATGGGCAAAGAAAGCCCATGGATCTATGGGATGGCTGTCTATCACAATACGGTCTAGCAACAGAACCCCAGAGGTGTGTATGTAGTGGCGTGTGTGTGTGTGTGTGTGTGTGTCTGTGTGTGAGAGCGTGTTTGCCAGTAAACAACCACCTTGCCTGTGATGCGTCTTTTGTCTATTTAACAAATAGAACTACATGCCTTGAAGTTATTTTAGCGCACAAAAATAATGGTTGTTAACTATAAGACATGACGACCACCATTCAATATTAGCTGGTTAGTCTCAAACATGGCACAGTACTCATGTAAACTGTTGATCTTCATTTCCCTTAATCTCTCTGCAGCATCTAAAGCTAACTGAACACTCTTCTGGAAACTTCTTTGCTCTTGGTTTCAAGGCCACTGCATTCTTCTGGTTTCTTATCTCTTGCAGCTTGTGTCTTTGCTCCTGTGTTACTGCTCTCCTTCCTTCTGCTCTACACATGTAGGAGTTTTCCAAGTGGTTTATGTGAATCTCTGATCTTTTTTTCTCTCTCCAGTCTCATCTATGACCATGGCTTCAACTGTAACATCTAGGAAGATGTCTCCCAAACCTACATTTGGAGTCTCAGTTTCTTTCCCGAGCTCTCTACCAACGCTTCCAACTGCCCACCCGGTGGCCCAGTGGACCACTTTGCTGGCCAATCACACTCGGCGTCTCTGAAACCAGTTCCTTTTCCTCTTTGTTAATGACACTGTGCCCAGCCAGGCTCCTCAGGAACAGCTGAAATCTTCCTTGGCTCCTTCTTTCCCTTGCCACTCGCATCAAATCTACATCCAAGGTCTGCCAATTTTCTGTTTGTAAACGTCTCCAACATTCTTCGTTCCGCTTTTATTGCCAATATCCTCTTTGCAGCCCTCGCTGCCTCTGCCCGGCTCCTGTGCAAGCACGCTGAATGGTCCCTTCTTCAGGCTGGACTCAATCCAAGCCATCCTGCTCCTTGTGCCAAACACATCTTCCTGAAGATCAGCCCTATTCATGTTACTAATTCTGCTCAGAGACTGCATGAATAAACAAATGAATCCCTGGATGCCTATGGATTTAGAGGAGATAATTAAACTCCTTAGGATGGCATTCAAAGGCCTCGTGCTCTGGAGTCGCTTCTGCTTCCTTTCCTTGGAGCCCCACTTACTCCTCATTGTTCTACTTCTGTGGCCACACTCCCCTTGATCCCAATGTTTCCCCCAGCTTTACTCAGACATAATTGACAAAACTGCCTATATTTGAAGTGCACATCGTGATGATTTGAAATATATTGACATCGCAAAACATTTACCACAATCAAGTTATTTAACACATCCATCATCTCACAGTTGCCCTTTGGTTTGATGTGTGATGAGAGTGCTTAAGATCTCTCAGCAAATTTCAGGTACTCAGCACAGTGCTGTTAACCGTAGTCACCAGGCTGTACATCGGATCCTCAGGACTTAGTCTTCTCATAACTGAAAGTGTGAACCCGTTGACCAACACCTCCCATCCCCCGGGAACCACGATTCTACCTCTGCTCTGGGCTCTGTTTCTCCCCAGCTGTTCTCACTCTGCCTTGCAGTACAGACTTACGTGCCTCTTTGGAACATGAGCTCCGTGTGGGCATGTATCAACTCTTGTTTGTGTTTGTCCCCTTTACAGCTTAACTGTGTGTGGATGTGTGTGGATGCTGCTAGGGAAATAAAGTCCACAAAATGCAGAAAAGGAAGAAAGCACTTTGATTACTGAATAAGCATATCCACAGCACAACATTATAGGTAATCCGTGAAAAAGACATTATGAAGACAGATAAAATTCCACCCGATTTATATGGCCATGCAGCTATGATCCCCTACATACGTGTCTTCTCAAGATGAAAGGTAAACCATTCCCTGTCAGAGGGCTTGACAGCGCCTTCCGCTATGCACCCTTCACAGTTCCCTCTGAACCTACCTGGCCACTGAGGAAGCTACTTGTTTTAGCTAATTGCCTTTATTCAGCTAATGAAGAGAATAATAAAACTCTTATGTCTCTGACAAGCAAATGGTGGTAGCTCGGAGAGAAGCACCGAGGTTAATTTCCCCGATGACATCGGGGACACAGGTGGGCCACCTTCCTACATGCTTACATGTCAGCAGGATGGCTCTCAGACTCTCAAAAAACCCAACCACTTTTGGTTGTAAAGCTGACAAGATATACATGCATATAAGATATACCCATTTGAGATTTACATAGGCATATATATAGATATGATTCATTACAGAGAGATCTGTATCTATATCTATCTACGGATTCTATATTGATATAAAGATATATTTATATAAAACAAATAAAAGTCAAATAAAATATCATATATATACAAATACATATACATATAGTACACACATACACATATCAAAAGGTCTTTCAACAACAAATTTCATTAAAAAAATTTACCCTTAAAATATGTGTGTGCACACACACACACACATACTCAAGAATTTGCTGAAGTGACATTTATAAATTAAATTCAGATTAAGTCACTTTAATTCTTATTACATGGGGATGCCTATATATAAGTTTTGTCCAGTCTGTCCTTTGCTAATATATTTCACTACTTTTCTAAAATGATCAATTGTGTTAAATCATTTGACCAACAACACTGACTCTTTTAGCCATTAAATGTTAATCTATTTTAATTAATACTGACAATGACAAAATGCTGCATTTCATAATACAGAGCATTTAACACGATAAAATGGAAAAAATTGTTTTTAGTTCTCTATATTAATTTTATAGGCTTCAATATTACAGAGTAAAGCCAAGCACAGCAAGTAGAATGAGTTTTTTTAAACTTAGTGTTTCAATGAAATTGACCAGAGCCAGAAACAACCCCCAAAATTCTTCCAAGCTTCTTTTGAATTATAATCTTTCTTGCTAGTAATTAAATGGCTCTAAAGAAGAAAGAAATAAATTCCTAAGCTCTGTCATGTGAAGGGAAGGAATTTCACTGTTAATTATTTTTTATTGACACCAGGAATCTAAGCATCCCAGGGTAGTTCAGGAAAATTTAGAATATGATTACCAAAAGACAGCTGGCAGCAAGTACTTTGGAGTCAGAAAATAGTCTAGCTTTAAGACAGTTTATCACTTACAGAATACTGTAAGTATGCTCTTAAAACAATCTAAACTCTCTTATTTTCTAAAATGATGAAACATCTATGTACAAAAAATTACAGAATTCGGAGATATAAACATGGCTGTGTCAAAACAGAACATATTGCTACCACAGACCTAATTCTCCAAAGGAAAAACCAATAGTACATCAGCAGAGCTCTCCAAAACAACATTTTTCTATTAAAGACAAGAATACACAGCTCTCTCCTTGAATACAGGGAAATAAGAGCATTTTAGCGATGTCTCTGCCTATAATCTAGCATTCAGGAAACCCCAGTCTTACTCATTTCAACAATTTCTGCATTCTTAGATATGCTTCATCTGTCTTTTACTCGTTTTCTTCGGTGTCCAACCAGTGTTCCATTTTACTGCACTGCAAATAAAATATTTGTAAGACATGCCACTCTAAAAGATTTTAGGCAAGAGTAGCAGCCAGCGTAGTACGTCTGGGTGGATTAGTAAAGAACAGGCAAGAGACCTTCTGAGTGGGCGGGGGCATCATAAATAAGGATCCAATCAAGTGGGAAAGGAAGAGTTTCAATACCACACATGGACTCGGTTGCTCCTTGCCTGTGCCGCTGTGTACAGTGCGGAGGGGTCTGGCCACAGAGCCATGTGGAAAGGGGGCTGGGTAGTGGAGAGCCAGGGGCAGCAGACAGCAGTGAAGAAGGAACCTTCTCGCTGCCCTTTGCTACCCACCAAATTTCGATTCCATATTGTGCCAATCAACACACGTGCTGAAGTAACAGGCTTCTATTTTCAAATGCAAATGGATCCTGCCAGGGAGCAGGACAAGGTGGGGCTGCCGACACCTTGAGAGCAGAATGAGTGCAATGGGCACATGGGTAGGAAGGGGTGACAAGGTAACATGAAGGAAAAAGCAGGAAGAAGGCCCAGAGGGAGATGTTCAGGGGAACAACTGTTAGCTTTATAACTTCACCTAAGGCCCTAGAGACGGTCAATCAACAGAAAAATTTCTATCACCAATTCCTGTCACTGCTGAAAATGGTACAAGGATAAATTCTAAAGTCTCCGACTCTCAGCTTTCTTGATCCCACTTTAGTTCAATCACCTTAGTTCATACCAGTGCTGCTACTTTGGTTTAGGATCTTATAGATTCCCACTAAAAAGAGGAAGGATTTAGAAAATGTATGAGAGAGGAACCTGGGTGGCTCAGTGGGTTAAAGCCTCTGCCTTCGGCTCGGGTCATGATCTCAGGGTCCTGGGATCTAGCCCCGCATTGGGCTCTCTGCTCAGCAGGGAGCCTGCTTCCCCCCCCCCCCCTGCCTATTGGTAATCTCTCTCTCTGTGTCAAATAAATAAAATCTTAAAAAAAAAGAAAATGTATGAGAGGTCTCCTTCAAGCATTGTCAGCTGTGTTTACTGTTCGATTTTTCCTTCCCTCTGAGGGCAATGATGTCCTATAAAACAGACCAGCTCCCCTGTTTTGGCTGTGCTCATGAAGTCCTTCACAGATAAGGAATTCTATTCTTTAGGTATGCAGCTGTGGCAACAGGATGCGGGCTTATCTTCAAATGCTTTTAACAAGCTTTCTGGACCTGGGAGAGTGTGGCATGATGTCATCGCCTTTGTCTGAAGCTCATCTCCTCAATCCAGGCTCCAGCAGCAAGAGCAGTGAACCCAAGGTATGTTTTCTACGCGGATCACCTTGTATGGGTTTCCATGCAAGGGGAAACTCAATAAATAGTGCTGAATGACTGGCTGAAAATAGCACACTGACTCCACCCCCCTGACCCCCAAATGGGTAATGCTGGAACAGCAAGGGCACAAATTCGGGGAAGGCAGGTCATGACTAAGGCAAAATCACGGGTAAAGTGAATTGACAAAAACGTCATACAAAATACAGTTAGTTTATCACTTCAGTTAAAAGTGTATTCAGTATTTAGAACCAAACACATTTTTCTATGAATGTCATTATCCCACCATGTAAAAATAATACAAGTGATGTTTAGTAAGCCCAAACATCATATAAAGTGCTTGACAAAGCCAGTCAATTATTATCTGCCAATAACATTCTTTGGAAATATCTGAGTGGGATCTGAAGGGTAGAGACATAGTTCTAACTGATGTCCCACTCCCACTGGAGCAGTCCTATCTCCTCTTTACCAAATGGCTGCTTCCAGGCACTTTTTTAGAAAATTAATTTATTTATTTGAGGCCGCGGTGGGTGTAGGGGAGGGGCAGAAGGAGAGGGAGAGTCGCAAGCAGACTCTTCGCTGAGTGTGGAGCCCTGTGTGGAGCTTGATCCAGGACCCTCAGATCACAACCTGAGCCGAAACCAAGAGTGGGACGCTCAACCGACTGTGCCACCCAGGCGCTCCCAGGTAGCTTTTCACTGAAGGAGGGAAGGCTACTCACTGACTATGTGGCCCTACTCAGCTGGGCTGCCTGGGCTGGGGGAGCGCGAACTTCCACGGGCATTTCATAGGTGATATAATCTCCAATAGCAAATGCCACTTGTTTACACACAGACACCCCATCATCCCTGTCATCACTTCCTGTCCTCACACCCTCCTTAATTGTTCTAAGATCACCTGAAAGTTATATATTTATCTTTTTATTTATGTATTGTCTGTTCTCCAACAGCATGTAAGATCCTTTGGGGTGTGACTTCATTTTGTCCCTGGCTGTCACGGTAATGTTAGGAATAGGAGCACATAAATATTTGTTGACCAAATGGAATGCCCTATTACCCTCCTCACCACCCCCAATAACTGATCCAACTAAGCTGTTTGCAGATAATTGAGAATTGACTTTATTTTCTTTTCCAGCTGGTGATATCATCTTTTAACTGCTTTCCAAAGTCTGTTTCAGTGTAATACTAGCATTTTTAAAAAAGCACAGTTTGGGTCCATGATCAAGTACCCAAATTTATTAAAGATTATTCTTTTAACTCTAAGTTAATAGTCACTCTAAGAGTGACTATTTTCACACTTCAGAATCTTTGCTGGAAATACAATTTGAATGTCATGTTAAATGGTAGAAGTATTAAAAATGATCTACAGTAAAACACTAACAAGAATGCTCAGAATATGGAACCCAGCAACGCAAAATGGTAAAAAAAGAAAAATTCTTTAGAAAAATATGTTACAAATCTGGGGGTAAGTGCTTCTCAGATGGGGGTAAGCCCCATTACATAACCTTTTATTCTCCTCTTCTCTTCAAAATAGTCTACAAAGTCTAGTTTACAGAGAGATGTCTAAGAGAACTAGGGTCATTTTTTCCTGTTTCAGATACACTGAAAGAGAACTACAGGAGAACCTTGCTGATTTTTCCTTATAAACAGTAATTCAGATCTTAATTTCAAGCTAAGAGTGATTTCTTTTCATCTCCAGAAAATACACCCTAGGAGAGGACTGTGGTTATATTTAAATTAACTTAAGCTTCATTTTCTTTCGGAGCTGAAATGTACTAAATTCTACTCTATCATGTACGTATTATTTATACTGTTACTTCCAAAAAGTCTTTTGAGTCAGGACACTTACATTGTTTTGCTACAAAGTACAGTCATAACATGAAACATATTTTCCAAGTTACAAAAAAAGGGACCCCTTCATTTTTCTTTATGTACTTGTCTGCAGCGCCATCATTTACTAGTAAGGTATCAACTGATAACTTAAAGAAATTTCATATTACCTTTAAAGATTGTCTCTTAGTCACATAATTCTCAGACTGAAGCAATTTCTCATAGTCTTCAAAAATCTAATGAAAAGAAAATAAATATTAGAGCATAAAACCAGCAGTAGTTTCTCTGCATTAGGGTTGCTTGCTCTCTTGGTTCAAAAGTAAATCCCCAACCCATGAGGCCAGGGCAGCCCAGCTGCTGTGCTTTGCATCCGTCTCTGTGCTTAATAACCCTATGCTGATCACACTGTCCAGGGAGCTTTCCCCCACTTCACCATTCTCATTTACACATAAAGATACAACAGATGTACTTGTCCATTTTATTTTAGTTTTGCAAATTAAAATTTGATTTAAATTAAAAATTGAGAAGAAAAATGGAGTATTAGAGTCCTCTCAATACATTCTTTTGAATAAAACTTCTATTAACTCATCTATTAAATGGGTAACAAAATAACACATTTCGTGCCATTTTAGAGAAGCTGGTAGCTGGTAGCTATTAGCACATGAATAATTTAGGAGAAGATTAAACACACTTAGGGCTTCACATGATACCCCATGAAGAATCAAACTGCCAAGTTCATAGTGTAGACAGGTAGAGGAATAGGGGAACTTTTGCCACCTCCCGCTGGTCTCTCTGGAGGACTTCCACTCTCGCCAAAAGCTGGGGGACGCTGGTGTTTGGGGCCCCTGTTTCCCACTGTGGCTGTCAACCATTGCCCAGGTCCTTCATTTTTACGCAGAGTGCCAGACACTGGGGAAGCTAAGCATGGACCTCCTACCACACGAGGACACGCCTCAGAGACCACGGAGGTGGGAGGAGCGAGCCCAACGGAGAAGTGAAGGTAGGAGAGTCCAGCGGCTGAGGAGGGTGGAAACCAGTGCTGGTCCTCAGAGGGCCGAGTGCGAGATGTGTGTATACGGGTGTGATGAGGGCAAGCAGTGCACACAGAGGATAATTACTGACAGGGAATTAAGAAAGTGAAAAGTAACAACAAAACCATGTAGCTCACATTAAAGTCATAATAATTATACTCTTTTATATGAGGACTTACTATTTATTCTGTCAGGATTTTATGGGACATGAAATTTACCAAATTTTGTAGTAAGTTTTGTAATATTTTAGTTCCAGTATAGTTAACATACAGTAAGTGTTATGTTAGTTTCAGGTGTGTAATGTAGTGATTCAACATCTCCACGCCTCACCTGGTGCTCATAGTGACCAGTGCACTCCTTAAGCCCCATCCCCTATTTCCCCCATCCCCCCACCTACTTCCCCTCTGGTAACCATCAGCGTGTTCTCTGTAGTTAAGAGGCTGTTTCTTGGTTTCTGTCTTTCTCTCTTTTTCCTTTGCTCGTTTGTTTCTTAAATTCCACATAAGTGCAATCATATGTAACCAGAAACTTCAAATACCTGTATAAGGTATGACTGACTCCCCAGGATGCCAGTTTCATTATTTTAGAGTCATATGTCATGTGCTCCCATTTCATAGTTTTCTGTTAAAGAAATATGAAACTCAGAAAGTATGAAATGTTTGAGGGAGCATGAGTTCTCAGAGCTGGTGTTCAGGTCAGTGCAGCAGGCTCAGTGTCCGTGAAGCTACCAAATTATACAAGACGTGACTACAGGTACAAAGACAAAATCGGGTAAATAAGGGATCAAAGAGAATGAGTTTACAGTCTTCCAAATTGTTGTGTACTATTTCCTGAAGGCAAAGCATTCCTGCACAAAACATTTATATCACTCATTCCATAGAAGAGATTAGTAGTTGATGCCGCGGGTCTTGTCATAAACTATCTTAGCTCTCTTATTTTCCCTTATTATCAATGGACATCTAATGAGGCTTGAACATTCCATCTAGCATCTACAGTTTCTGATCAGGTTCCTGCCTCTCAGGGAGCTCAAGAACCAGCCAGGAAGGTACAGACACACCGTAATACAATGTGGGAAATTGCGGCAGTGGGGCTGGGGAGGGGGTACTCGTGCATGTATGTGGATGGGTGGGATTAGGGAAAGCTTCCCAGAAGAGTCACGTTTCAGCAGAATCTCAAACGGATGGGGTTGGCTTCACCATTTGAGAAGGGAGTTGGAAGACAGAAATATTTTGGCATTTCTACAAGTAAAACTAATTATCAAGCAAGTAAAATGATTTCCTTTAGTGAGGGTGGAATGCTCTTTTATGGATACCTACTGCCTCTTAAGGGCAACGTGGATGCTCTTAAATCAGGATCAAAGTAAGCAGGCGCCAGTCATTTTCTGGAGCTCCAGATACAACAGAAACAGGCGTGAAAAATGAGAAAGCCCTGATCTCCTGCCATTCTCATTTTCCACAAAGTTTCCTGATGACCTGGTTTCCAGGTAAAAGAGCAAATTGGGTGCCGGCAGACTATGGTTGGTGTCTGTTGTGAATCATAAACAGGTGCAAGTGTCCATAGATCTAAGGCGGGGGGAGAGAATGAGGTAAAATGTTGAAAAGGACTTCTACTTACAGTGTCATAATTTTGTTCTAAGAAGTCTGCGACCAACACTTTATGTCTGGTTAGTAAGTCCTAAAAAAAGAACAGTTAAGTGAAATAAAATTATTATAGCTAATAAATTTTATAAATCTGGCTTTTCTAAGAATTTTGTAAGTTCATTCATTTGAAACATGTAGTTTCTGAAGAATATTTCTTTACAGCCACAAAATTATTTCCATTCTTAGTTTAAGACGTGAAATGCAAGTGTGTTGCATGTCAACAACAACAAAGTGTTTTAATTCGTATCATCATTAAATTTATGATAGGAATAATTTAACTAGTGAAACAAACAGCACCTAAAAGATGGGGTTTACAGTATATTTTGTCAAGCCACGACTACATTGTGTTTATGATCTAATTAATATCCAAATAAAGTCTATGATAGCTATTCAAAATGTCGTTAATAACTATTTAAAAAAAAAAGAATGCCTAATGGCTTAAAACGATATCTCACAAGTTAAAAGATTTTCAGGGATTTCAGCCTTTAGTTTTTTTTACTTAACCACGTTTAAAACAGAGGTGCCTACGACACTGGGAAGCACAGAAATGACAATTGGGCCATTGCAGGCGCCTCCTGCTCGGGAGTTAATGGACTGTGTGGTGATGTGCAGTGACTAAGTCATACAACGCACCCTTTCAAAGCTAACGACAAGTAGACCAATCTTATTACAGGCATGACTCTCAGAAAACTGAACAAAAGCATAAAGGAACATTTGACTGTCAGCTCACACCTTAGTTATATCCTTAATTCACCTTAATGTTGAAAGAAAACAAGCCTCACCTAATCCCTTTTATAAGCTTAGAGGCTAAATACCCTGTCTAGATAGAATGTAGAATTTAATTAAAAACATAACAAGAATTTTAAAGCTTTCCAAAATAAGTTCTTATACTTTAATACACATTTAATTAAAACTTCCTAAAAGCATATAGAAGATCCACAACATAAATTCACAGAGATCAAGAAGGCAGCAGCACGGGCAAAACTCACCTATTTCTATTTTAATAAGTAAAATATTTAATGCATTTTTGCACTATTAATTTTCAAGTTCAAGAACAATGAGACTGGCTCTTGAGATCATTTCATTACTTATCATCACATGCTGATTGACTACTGTGCCTATTAGTAGAAACTGGTACTTTTTTTTCCCCAGTAGAATGTTCAGTGTTGTTTTGGAACTGGAATTTTAAAATGGGAAAACCCTCTAGAGGAATTCGTTCCTGGTCTGTCTGAAGTCAAAATTCAAACCAGTTCCTCTTTTCAGGGACCCCCCCCCAAAAAAAAAGGTAGTTCCATGGCATTCTTTGGGGTCCGTAGTTTTCAGACACCCCTTCCCTAATGTCCTGAGCAGGATCAGTGATTTTTCTGAGCTGACCCGGGTTAGAAAGCGTTTCTTTCTAAGGGCTGCAGCAGACCCTGGTGGGCTTGACTGTGAGGCCCGTGCCCGCTCACGGCTCTGGGCCTGCACGCACAGTGGCGGTGGCAGCAGACGGAGCACTGTGTAGATGACTGCTGCCTGGCAAAGTTTCCATTCACTCTCCGTTAGTGTTACTCCAGAGAAAGAGAACTCGGGAGGGAGTCCTGTTAGTAGCAGCTCCTTCAAATTCCAAAGGAAAAAACTTGAAATAACTTATGTATCCAATAATAGAAAAATTAAATATGATGGGGTAGAGTCCCTCCAGCACGTGTACATGGTGAGTACAGCCAATAAATGATTCTCTCTCTCTCTCTCTCATACGCACACACATGCACATACTCTCACACTCGTGTGTATATATTCATAGCTATACCCTCAAATTTCTGCACATAGGAAACACATGTACAAAACTGGAGGAATTGACCATACATATACATACACCCACACATATATACACGTAATACAAAGGCAAATATAATTGTTGCATCATTATAGATCCCGTAACAGTGGAAAAAATCAGCTAAAATCCTACCCAAAAAGGAAAAAGCAGAAAGTTGCAAAGAGAAATAAAGTTCAAATTTTAAATAATTTAAAACTTTAAAAATTATTTGAAACAGTGTACTCTTTCATCCCACCTCCTCACAATTCTGTTTTGACAAGATTAAGTTTTGCCTAGTCTATGCATTATGCTTAAAAAAATCTGATATTGCTACGTGAGTAACTTCTGCACACCTTGGGAGACACAGGGCGGAGTGACAGAAACACACTCAATGGCAGGGACGAGACAGTAGATGGGCCAAGTAAATTCCTGGAGGATTTACTATGTGTTGGGGAGCATGCAGAGCGCTTTACACGTGTTATTTCTAATCTTCACAACTCTGCAAAGCAGGGATTATTTTCTTCATCTCACAGATGAGGAAAATGAAACTCCAAGGTTAAGTGCTTGCTCAAGGACATACAACCAGTCAGGTGGCGGAGGGAGGTGGAATTCAAACCCCTTCTATCATGTCATGGAAGGAGGGATGAAAGAAATGCTGATTGTTAGGAATATTTTCTGGGAAAGGACAATTTGTAGACAATACTGTGACAAAAAATATAAACAATGTTAAATTGTTTATTTATTGTTTATTAATGAATAAACTGGGCAACAGCCATCTTGGAGCTCAAAACAAAAAAAGCAAGTCTAAGAAGTTGAAAACAAAAGATAAAACCAAATGAAAATCAAACTAAAACCAAGCCAACCAAACAACCAAAACCCTTCGAAGCCATCTACTTAAAAAGAAACAGTGACCATATAACCATAAGTCAACAGTGACTTATGGTCACTGTTCTATTATATTAACCACAGCATTTTTGAAAAATATAGAAATTGGCATTTCCAGTATTGTTAGCATACTGGAAAACTTTTTTTTTTTTGAAGCTTTATTTGGGAGGGGAGAGAGAGAAAAAAAAGTGAGCATGGGGAAGGGAGAGAGGGAGAGAGAATAATAAGTAGGCTCCCTGCTGAGCATGAACCCTAATACCAGGATCTCAGGATCCTGAGATCATGACTTGAGCTGAAATCAAGAGGTGGATGCTTAACAGACTGAGCCACCCAGGGGACCCCCCTACTTTTTTTTTTTTTAAGCATACTAGAAAACTTTTTTGTGGTTATTTAGATTTTCAGAAACTTAAATTTGATGGAAACTATGCTGAGGTATAAATTCAAACATCAGTTTATTTTTGATATTTAATATTGTGCTGCAAATTAAACTGGGTTGAACATATGATAGCAAGACATTGTTACCAAGTATAGTTAATTTATTAAATATTGAAAAATCTTTGGAGAAATTTTGAAAAATACATTATTTGTTTCAGAGTTCGTTCTTTGTTTATAATTATTTGTGATGCTTTTCTTACAGTCTTTTAAAAAAAGAACCAACTTTGTTTCCATGACAGCAGAGTCATCAGACAGAAAAGGGAAAAAAATGGGACTACACTATCTATTAATAGAAAACATCTCCTTAGCTGTTTAGGCACAGACAGTTTGCTAGAAAGAAATGGAATCTCCTCTTGTGTTAAATGTCATTCTTCAGATTTGATGCATCAAGGCCTCTCTCACCGCGTGCTGTGGACAGACTTTGGGGGGTTCATCGGTAGCCACTGTACAGCCTCTGCTCTGCGGGGTGAGACTGAGTGGGCCGTGGAATGGAGCAGGCTCTCGAGTTACACAGCGCTCTGAGCCCACATCTGTGCTTGTCGCTCTTGCTCCCCTTCCCTCCGCCCACCAGGAAACTCTCCTTAGTGTTGTCCCCAGACTCTTCCTCCCTCTTTTCTTCCTTCCCTCTTTGCTGTTCTCTCTAGTTTTCTTCTTCTCTTCTTACATCTTTGTCTTCTTCATCTCCCCCTTTGGTCCCCCTTCTCCCTTCTCCTTCTTTCCCTTGCCCTTTGCCTTCTACCCAAGAGAGAGAGGGTCTTCCTCTGCTCGGTCTTGTCAGGGAGAATCTAGGGGGCAGGCAGGACTGGAGGGAGACATGTGGAAAACGCCAGCAGGCCGGTGACCCCTCTCCCTTCAAACCCAGATTCTAGATCGGTCCTGTACTTATTTTGGGCTTGGCTGAGGCTTTTAGGGAACGATGGCACGGCTCCTTTCCTCTCCTGTCTCGGGCATTTCAGCCCTGGTTCCAAACCTGCACCCCCCACATCCCATTCATTAAAACAGAAGTGCCACAGTAAATTGTCCTCTCCAAACAGGATTCTGTCTGACAGGAGTTCTTATCAATTCAATTTTTCTCATTTCATGACATTTCCAGAGATACCGTGGCAATGTCATGATAGACTGTGTTGCAGGAGGAAGGGGCCCAGCCTTGCCTACCCTTTCACCAGGCTATCTTTAGGGAGGGGTCCACTCACCAGTTCTCCCTCTTCTTGGTCACAGCAAGCCCCTCTCACCGCCCTGCTGCAGGCCCCCAATCCATCCCTTCCCTTTGCTAGGTTTTCTTCACCTGAGGTCCCCCTTCCTCCTGCTCCCCTCCAGTCCCTACTGTTTCTTGTCTCTGCTCCCTGGCGCTCTCTCACACTTCCTGCCACCATGTGAGTGTATGTACCTTTTAATGGAGTCAGGGCACCTTCTTAGAACAGGCTGAGTAAGTCCCCAGTCTATAGAGAAAATATAGTTTTCATTATAACAAACTATAGCTTTCACCTTTCTTGACCTCTGGAGAGATGTTAAAAGGAACTATTTATCATTCGGGTCATAGGCAAATTTCAAGTCATTTACATAAAGCAGTAAGATTAAAGTATTTACTAATACTGGTATATGGACTATGTCAGTATTATTAAAGTATGTATTTAAGATAATATATAAAATCCATACATGGATTACAATTAGGTAACAATATATATTTATATCCTAGAAAAAGTAGAGGTAAATTTGGAATGATATGAATGGAGCAAGTAAATTGCTGAAATGCTTCTAAAGAAATGAATCTGAATATATACATTTAAATGAGTCTTGTCTATTTTGTAATTGACTTTTTTGTCAATAAAGCTGTTACATCATCAGCTTAAAATATTTTCAGAATTCCTCTTCTAAAATTGTCTTCAGAGCCAATGTGGTATACACTGAAGAAAATCAGACTCTATTTTAGTCATTTTAAAATTTATTTTTATTATCATTACCATTATTATTACCAAGACCAAAAACAGTTCTAGCTATCATGATCACCCACTTTATCCAATTAACCCGAATGTCAAACAGC
Organism: Potos flavus; assembly: GCA_028534135.1. Classification (NCBI taxonomy): domain Eukaryota; kingdom Metazoa; phylum Chordata; class Mammalia; order Carnivora; family Procyonidae; genus Potos; species Potos flavus. The sequence goes on from CM052883.1 coordinate 52,868,667, forward strand.
TTTGAGGTGTTTCCAGAACTTTTATCTGCCCTCAAAAAGATTTGCCATTACTGAAAAATGAATATGCCATGGACAGTGATACCAGTTTCAAAATATATTAAATAATGGCAGGATCGTAAGAATAAGTAAATGATTTTCTAAGACAGAAATCTTTAAGGTGACATCATTCATTGGATGTATAAGTTTTAGTATTTAGTTTTCAAATTAGATACATTTTCTAATATGCTTTCTGAACATCTTTTTAATGGTCAAACTCAGAAACAGAAAATAGAGGGGGGCTGGGGAGCTGAGGGGAAGAGAGAAATGGAGCATTGTCGTTTAACAGATATTAGCTTCACAACAGTTTGAATATACTTCACACTATTGAACTGTACACTAAAAAAATGGTTAAGATGGTAATTTTATGTTATATATTATTTTACAACAATTTAAAAAAATTTAATATAAAACTAAGATTAAATTCCTATTTAGTAACAGAGTAGATAATAGGTTTATAAGAATACAGGTGATTATGAAGAAAACACAATTCATTTATGAGTAGTTTGTTTCACTGGGTGGGAATTTACAATTACACTGACAAAGTATGGTGATGTCCTTCATATGCAAAGATATCATTCTCCAGCTCCCTTCACTACCCAGTCCCTTCCCCTGCTGGTAAACACTGTTCCCGCTTCCCTGATAACCTTCCAGAGTTATTCAGTGCATATACAGCTTAAGTGGCAGCCTATACCCTTTGTTTTTAACATAAGTGAAAGCATGCTTTTCAGAGAATATTACGTGTTCCTTTTTTCACATATATTGCAATTTATTCTGCGTGAGTTTGTGACAAGTATTTTGAGTTGTTTTTTCCAGTACGATAGACTGGCCTAATAGAATGCATGACCAATGCTTTACGTTTTGCACCATAAATTACAGTTGGTTATACTCAGGCCTAAGGAATAGCTTTTCCTGCTTTTTTAAAATTAAACTGCCTCCTCAGAGGCCAACTGACTTGAACTAAATGCTGAAACTAAATGACCTAGCTGATTCAGGGGAAAAAAATTACCTTAAAAGTAGCAAAGGCATCAGAAGCAATATCGAATGTTGACAACTCCACATACTTAAAGAAGTCTCGGAACTGATTAGAAAAGAGGATGATTTTGGCAAGTGGTTCGTGTCGAATACATTCTCTCAGCATAATCCCACAACGTAAGGCGATCTGTGGGGCTTCATATCTAAAGCATAAACCAGAGAGAAATGCAGAACACTGTTATCCTATTAACAAAATAATATTAATGGTACCAAAAGAACCATTTCAATACTGCTGTTAAAGGAAGCATAGATACCATTTGTCACAGTTCATTCTAACACCATTCATTCAATACCCACTGAATATCTGTGATGTGCCTGGCACTATTCCAAACGTTGGGGATATAGTAAGCACGACAGGTAACTGTTTTCCTAAAGTTCATATTTTTTAGTGGGAATACTATTTAGTGGGGTAAGAGACAGATTATAAACAATGAAAAGAAATTTCACATTCTGAGAAGTGCTATGAAACTGAAGACATTAAAATATTTATAATACAGAGTGTGACTACTTAATTTACTTTCATTTAGACTGAGGGGTCAGGGAGGGAGCAAAGCACTCCAGGCAAAGGGAACCAACCACAAAGGCTCCAAGGCAAGAACCAGCTTGGTGAGTTAGAGAAGAGTAAGGCCAGTGTGGCTGTTATGTAGGGGAAGAATAGTGAACGGTATGAAATGAAACAAGAGTGGAGAAGGGCAGGGGCCAGATCACATACCATTCCTTAAGCTCAGCTAAGGAGTTTGGTTTTAAAGTGGTAGGAAGCCTTTGGAGAGTTTAAAAAATTAACATGGCCTGACATATGCTTTAAAAAGATCACTCTGGGCATCTGTGGAGAATCTATTGTAAAACATAGAAAAAAATGGGGACACCTGGGTGGCTCAGTTGGTTAAGCATCTGACTCTTTTTTTTAAAGATATTATTTATTTATTTGATGGAGAGAGAGAGAGCACAAATAGGCAGAGAGGCAGGCAGAGAGAGAGGGGGAGGCAGGCTCCCTGCTGAACAGAGAGCCTGATGTGGGGCTCGATCCCAGGACCCTGAGATCATGACCTGAACTGAAGGCAGAGGCTTTAACCCACTGAGCCACCCAGGTGTCCCAAGCATCTGACTCTTGATTTGGGCTCAGATCTCAGTGTCGTGAGATCGAGCCCTGCACGGGGCTCCACGCTGGGCATGGGGTCTGCTTAAGAGTCTCTCTCTCCCCCTCTACCTCTGCCCCTCTCACCTCCTCGTGTGTGCACTCTTGCTCTCTCTTAAAAAAAAAACAACGACAACAAAAAAAGGAAAAATGAGCTGGAAAGTTAGAGTGGGAGCAGGGGGACTGGGTCGGAGGAGGAGCAGCAGCCCAGCTAGAGATGATGGTGACCTGGACTGAAGTGGTAGTCGTACATTACAGGACTGTGGGCAGATTGTGCATATTGTCTGGAGGAAGAGTCAACAGGCCTTGCTAACGATGTAGCTGGGGTAGGGTGGGGAACAAATTTGGGGTGACGGAAATTGAGGACTCAAGAACGATTCCCATATTTTAGGCCTGAATAATTAGGTAGATGGTGTACCAATTTTTAAGATGAATAAAACTAGTAGATGAACAGATCAGTGAAGAAATTAAAAGTTTGTTTCTGACCATGTTAACTTTGAGATGCCTGATATCTAAGTAGGGATGTCTCCTTGGCAGTAGAATATATCTATCTGGGGTTCAGGAAAAGATAAGGATAGATATTACATGCACATGTATGTAGGTTGTATGTAATAGATGACCAATAATAAATAGCTGTGCATTGAATCACTCCCTGAAATCATGAATTACAGCTTGCAGCAAAAAAACTGCACTAGAGAAACACAGTGTTTATTGTAGGAAACAATTCAGGACTGGCACATTAGATCTGTTCCATTCCTAATTTAATAACAGTGCTTCAAGTGTCAAATTCAACATTGAAATAAATCTAGTTTGAGTTACATTCCAGGGTATGATAAGGTTTCAAGAAAATGAATAAAACTTAGCTCAAGTACAACAAGCTCAATATTAAAATGATGCAGTTGTCAATTGTGGTAAATAGTAGAAGATATAGTGGTAAAAGACTGGGAAGTGCGTATAGGTTAAAAAAATCTTATTTCATTTCACTGCAGTTAAATACAATATTAACTTTTATGGTTCTAATACAAAACCCACTGGAAAAAAATTCAGTTATTTCAAAAATTCTTGAAAAAGCACTTTCCTATAATGTTGAGAATAGAAGAAAAATGATATCCATAAAGTGCCTACTTAATTTTTCAAATTTACCACGACTTTTGCAGGTTAGAAAAATTCCAGCAAAAAATACTTTTAAAAGCAAAAATGACCATTGAATAGATGAGAACTGAAATGAACAGATAAGAAACTGAATAAATGAAAATCAAAACAAAACCACCCTTACATAAAACTTCAAGATATAACTCAATAAGTGGTAACATTTTATTGAGCAATAAAAATATAATGCAGTATTCTTTAAAAGACAACATCTACATGACATTTGATTCAAGAATAAAATCTCTCTCTACAACTTAGGAAACTGGCCACTTTGCAAAGTCGAATCTACAAATACAGTAGGGGAAATGGTAAAGAAGGATATTTGAGAGGATTCACTAAACTAGGGTAGTATTTATCATTTTTGTCCTGTTTTATGCCGAATACTATCTATAACTCCTTTGAGCATTCCCTGAATAACTTATATTAAATGCTAATATATTCAGATAGGCATGATTATTTGCAGAATATTTAAAAAATGCCTTTTTATAGTGTTAATAATTTCTCTTATTAGAAGAACTTGAAAATCAGCCTGCTGGTACACATGGAAGAGTTATAGGTGGGAAAATATTAAAATGCTATGAAGAGGGATTTATTTTCTAAAGTGTGAAGGAGAAAAACATTTGCTGTTTATTGGTAGAGTACTTTAGAGAATATGAAATAAAGACTGTTGGCCTGGAGAAAGAACCCAAGACCATTAAAATCTAGACTTATTAGTGAGATATTTATGGACTTTTGTAATTTGGCCCTAAACTTTTTAATATCATTTCTCATCCCATTC